>OZ018332.1:39294526-39894526 GCA_963969495.1 Ceratothoa steindachneri | reverse complement strand
CGAATGAACCATCATTATTTCCATCACTTTTAACAACCATCGGGTTTAACGAATGATCACCCGCCCCATATAGTTTGTTATATCGAGGGTTTACTGTACATTGAATCATTGGCTGTTTCAAAAACTCTGTAATGGGCTTAAAGTGGAACACTGTATTACTGTACGTTAGCTGAGTCTAGGCTGTGTTTTCACACATGTAGTGGAACTTTGGAAAGAAATTCTCTAATTCCTCAAGTATAAACAGTTTCCCTTAGCAAAATATTTTAGATGAAAATTTTGTCCTTAGCATGGGATACTTGGCCGATATTTTCAGTCTCTTCAATGATTTGAACATATCACTGCAAGGCATGGATGTGGACATTATTCAAGACAAGGGAAATGTCACATTTACAAGGAAATTGCCTATCCAGAGTTGCTGTGTTGAATGTGGAACCCTGGCAAACTTTCCAATCCTTGAGAATATCATAATTGGAGATGGTAAAACACAGCCTGTTGAAATACTTCAAGAAATCAAGAACCATCTGGAAATCATAAGTACAAATTTTGAGGGTTACTTCTCAGATGTTGATTGTCTTAACATGAAACCCATTTGGATCACAAATCCTTTCTTGTTAAATATATCCAGATTGAGTGACAATGATTCAATGAAAGGGTTGAGATATACATACAGGGGGGGCAGTCAATAAGTTTTCCGAATCAGTAGGGCAAAACAGAGGAAGGGGGATGGCTGTTTGTGGGGGTGTTAGAACAAGTTATGACAAGTCAGGACCTGCAGCCACACACTCCTGCCTCATCTATTTAAGAAGCAGTAGCTGATCATAGATCGTCAGTCACAAATTTCTCAACAATGGAGAAGGTTGAGCACCACTCAGTGATAAAATTTTTGACCAAGGAAGGCAAGAATGCAAAAAGACACCGCCCCTTCCTATACAGCCATTGCTCGCTGGAATAGGAAGTTCCACCATGGTCATGAGTCCCTTGAAGATGACACCCGTCCAGGACTCCTGTCAGACGTGACCAACGAGGACAATGTGGCCCGTGTGGAGAGGATGATCCTCAAAAATCGAGTGAGAACTTGGAATATCATATGGAAGTGTTATCAACATCATCAACGACAATTTGGCCATGACCAAGGTCTCTGCTCATTGGGTCCCTAGAAACCTCACGCCCCATGATCCACTTCAACATTGTCAAAGTCAACAAGGCCAGAGTTGCACAAGCTTCCCTGCGCGAGTGCGGATTCGAGGAGCTCAACCATCCCCCCTACAGTTCAGATCTGGCCCCTAGTGACTACTTTTTATTCCGCCAATTCAAGGCTGCACTGCGTGGACGCCGGTTTGGGGATGATGAAGATGTCCAGCTCGCCATCCAGGAGTGGATTGAACAGCAGTCAGGAGATTTCTGGTTGTCAGGAATTTGAAGCATCAGGGACAAGTGGCGCAAGTGCATTGAAGTTGAGGGTAGTTATATTGAAAAATAATAAAACACTTTTCCTCATATCTCATTTCCTTATATCTGAATTGCAAAACTTATTGACCTCCCCTCGTATATTGAGCAGTTTTGGTGTCATCAAATCGAAACTTATCCAAATTTGGCAATCAGGTCAGTAAATGTGTTAGTTCCCTTCACAACTACATATCTCTGTGAAACAGGATCCTCTGAATTATCAAATCTGAAATAAAAGTCAATAAATTGACTTGAGGTATCGGATGACATGTAAGTAGATTTATCAGTAACTCTACCCTGATTCCATGATTTATTTGCACAAAAACAGCAGCAAATATCTCACTATGTGAGTGAGAGTATGCAATATGCCTTTAACACAGACTTTTACATGTACAGTGTATTATGTAGTAGAAACAGGGTTGGTAAAAAACCCGGGTTTAAAAACATATCTTTACACCGGTACTAAAGCTTTCTTCATACGCTCAGTGGACACAGGTTCTGAAAAGAAGACTGCTGAGTATTGCAGTACCATTGCCAAAAAAAGAGATTGAATTTTGCGAGGAAACCTATAAATGTTGAATTACTTACTATTCAACAATACTTCCTTGCGGAAGTATTTAAAAGATTGTGACAGTTAGGCTGCGTTTTCACCAAATGCATCATGTCGCTCGAGTCACGTCAAGTCAACACGAGTTACCTGGCATCATGCTATCTGGTGGAGCGTCAAGATAATCTCTTTAGATTAGAAGAAAAAATATGGTTGCCGGTTGTAGCAAATAAATTATATATTTCCTAACAATTTTTATTTATTCCACATATGCTGCTGCATTTGCAATATTTCCTTAAACAAATTGGTATGTTTACTACTGCTGCTTGTAACATGTTCACTGGAATGAATGAATGTCACTTTATTTGCGCTATCCAGACTACCACCTGAGAGAAGGAAAAGTGGAGGTTATGATTGTAGTTTTTTTGTCAGGTAGCTGACTACTTTTGTTTGCTGATCTTGTTGGTCTGATTTAAGGTTGGTTCCATCTAAATTTAAAAGTTATCAAAAAATTATTCTGACTGGCAAACAGGGGTATGTGTATGCTAATTTAAGTTTTCCTCTTTAACCAATGAAACCTAACCATGCTAAAGTTAATTAGCCAAATTGAGAGTAAATTATTGTTTGATAGTGAGAACATAAAAAAAGGAGTCTAGAGAAAATAGTTAAAAAAAGGGAACTAGGAACATTTAGTGGTGGGCTAATCAACAAGTAGATCATATCTAATAAATTTACTAGAATTTCTAGATCTTATAACCAAACAATTAGATAAGGGAGAGAATGTTGATGTAATTTACTTGGATTTTAGCAAAGTCATTGAAAGGAAGGTTCCACATAGAAGACTAGTATACAAATTTAAAAGGCTTGGGATATCCACAGTGGACCAATGTTATCAGTGGAGTAAGTACCTCAAGAATCAGTTAACATAACATAACATAACATAACATAATTTCATGGATGACAAAAGCCACAAGGGCCTATCCTAGGTCATCCGCATCCGTCAAAACCCACCCACAAAAAGCACCATCGCCAGGGAAAGAAAAAAAAATCAAAGTCCCCCACAGTATAATATAACAGATGACAAAAGCCACAAGAGCCCATCATAGGTCACCTGAGTCAAATGGCCTCTTTTTTAAGGCACCCAAACTCCCAAGAAAACTACATCCAGAGGATTGCATCCAGAAACAAGGGTATCACCAATCAAGGCTTGTCAAGAACTAAATCATGCAGCTATAGATATATACAAACAATATTAATATATACAAAACTTAGGAACCATCACAACCTTCCCTCCCCATAAACTCATCCAATCTACTCTTAAATACATTTAAATTTGGACTATCTACTATCCTCCACGGCAATTTGTTCCAGAAATCTACCACTCTATTGGTGAAAAAATATTTTCTTAAATCCAACCTACACCCTTGCTTTTTAATTTTCAAGTGGTGACCCCTATCAATTTCCATCATCTAACTTAAAAAACTTGCTAACATCCAATTTATCTATCCCGGAAAAATTTTTAAAGAGCTCAATCATATCCCCTCTCACACACCTCCTTTCGAACGAGAACATATTTAATACCCTCAGTCTATCTTCATATTCAAGGTGCCTAGGGAAGGAATAATCTTTGTTGCCCTCCGTTGCACTGACTCGAGAAGGTTAATATCGTGTCTAAAATGTGGGGACCATGCCTGTATGCAGTACTCTAGATGTGGCCTAACATAAGAGTTATAGAGTTTAAGAATAACCTCCTTACTTTTGTAACTGACCTTTCTCTTAATGAAACCCAGCACTCTATTTGCCCTATTTCTTGCTTCAATACACTGCTTAGAAAACCTTAATGACTTCTGGGTCCATTATTATTTATAATCTGAATAAATGATTTTGGGGATGCAGTTAATAATAATATGTATCCTGGCACATAAATATTTGGTAGATAACTTTTAACTTTCAAAAATTAAAGTTATCAACATGTGAAAGGATAATAGGGAATTTAGCAAGAAATAGATGAGCCGAACTCAGTAGAGGATGAGAAGGACTTATGAGTAGTAATAGATAGGTCATTATTGAAAGTTTTCTAAGCAGTATAATGCAGCAAAAGAACAGGGCAAATAGTGTTGTACTTCATTAAAAGGAATGTTAGTTACAAAGGCCATATATAGAGTACTGTAAGTATGGTCCATACATTTTAAACATATCGACCTAGTAAAGCAGTGATTCCCAACCTCTTTTCCTACCCAGGCCTCACTATAACTTTCTAGAAAAACAAATTGAGAAAAAGGTTAAAAAAAACCTATTTCTAATATTGTAATCTTAATTATTGAGTAAAAAGAATCTAACATATTTATTGACCAAAAAAATAAGTGAATCACTAATGTAGCAGTGTTGTTATTTATTTTCAAACTCCAAACATAGCCACATAATGGTACCTTTTATTTTGAACAAAGTATTCACTGATTCATCATGTTGCCATTCTGATAACTCTTCTTGGCATTGCATTTTTTATTTTAATGAGCCCATCTGGCAACTGCCTAGTATGGCAAAAGTCACTGCAATCACATTACAGCATAATACTAAACTAGATTAAAAAAAAAGAAGCAAAAAGCAAGCACATTCTGGCATCGGGAGAAAGATCCACCTCCCCCCGGTGCAGGAACATGCAACCTACAACAAAGATAATAAAATAAAATGAAGGAGGCCAGTCTTCTCCAAAAAGTCAGATAGGCCACAAGTTTGTGTACACAAACCTATCCCAAGTACAGGGGACAAGCTATAGTGACCCTGCTTGTTCTGATACCAGGACATGTCCAAATTTACATGTTTTAAATGCATGTGAGATGAGAGTTTGGAATTTTGTTTTGGGGTGTCATGTATATACATTGTAATATTGATATGGTTATATATTAACATAATTCAATGGATGACAAAAGCCAGAAGGGCCTATCAGAGATCATACTAGCCAATTAAGGAGCCATAGTACGAAGCACCCAACATTATCCCAAAACAGCAGACAGGATTGTCCAAAATACTGCTTCTATAGCTGCATGATTGGGTAATTTATATGCAGGAGGTGGCCTATCACCCTTTATAGTCACAGAGAGATGATATTTCAATGATAAGAAGTATTACAAGATTTAGTAGTTGAAAACATGTGTGCAAGTCTTATTTAAAATTACCTAGTGATAAATTGAGATGACAATAGCTGTCATTCCCAGGGTTTTAGAGCCTTCTAATAAAAAAAAAGTTATATAAGAATAAGAAATGCTATACAGCTTATCAAATTACATAGGAATGCCCATTTTTGGTGCAACTTTGATGAAATTTATTGGAATTGCACCATATTATATTATATAGAATTTGAAGGGAAATTTTTTCTGAATTAAAATATGATATGGACATTTTATATTAATCAATTTTAAAGAAAATATGATTGATTTAAATAGCATTCGTGGGTGAGGCTTATATGTCTGGTCAAGACACAATGTATAAAAAATAGAGTCCTAATGACATCTGGTAATCTCCTTTGAATTTGAATCTAATGAAAAGCTTTTAAATCAGGGGTGGGGGGCAAGCCCAAATAAAGGGAGTATAGGGAGTGAAGCCCTCCATTTTGAAATTAACTTATAAATGTTAATTTTTGGTGGAAATAGCATTATCATCATCTTAATTTACCTACCTAGTTTTTGATTGGTGATGCTTTTGAAGCATTATTCTAGAGACAATCCTGTAGGCAGAGTTTACAGGAAATAGCTGCTTCATACAGTGGCTATTTGATCAACGTGAATTACCCTATAAGCTCTTGTTATCCAATGAATTATTTTATACCTAAACAACTTGCTAAATCAGGTCAATGGGGATATAGAATTCAGTGCTAAGAGTACTTGAGATGTGGGACACTTTTAAGACTATATTAAACATAGTCCAGGAGCAGGTGTATCCCAATGAAGGCTATTAGGAAGAAATGTAGGAAGCCAATGTGGTGGAATCAGGAGAAAGCTAGGAAAATTTCTGAGAAGAAAAGGGCATACCAGAGATTATAGGGAGAAAGTACTGTCAATAATTTAAATCATTATAGGTCAACCAGAAATGAGTTAAGATTATTAAGAAGAGCAAAAGGGTGGTAGAAATTAATTTAGCTCAAAATAATAATAAAGCTCAGAGAAAATTCTTTAGTTATTATAAAATCAATAAAAGATGTAACTGATAAAATACGGCCTATTAAATATGAAGGGGGTTTTGAAAGACTGATGAGAAAATAGTAGAGGTTCTTAATGATCATTTTTCTTCAGTATTTACAGAAAAGAATCCAGATAGATAAATTAAAGATAATTCTAGGTCAAGGCAAGTGGTGCTGAATATCATTAATGTGGATAGGGAAATAATTAAAGGCCTTATATTGTAGTTAAATACTAGAAAGGCATCTGGCCAAGGCAACATTCATTCTAGGTTACTCAAAGGTGTAGATAGTATTACAATTTACAGTAGCTTTCAAGAAGATATATACTAGATCACTAGAGTTGGGAGAAATACCTAATGATTGGAAATTAGTGAATGTAGTGCCAATTTTTAAGAAGTGAAGTAAAGAGGACCTGAATAACTTTAGACCGCTAAGCTTAACTTCTAGTTTGTAAAGTTTTTGAGAGGATAGGTACTTAGTTAAGAGGGGAATTTCTGACCATCTAGAGAGAAGTAGGTTATTAAATGATGCTCAGCATGGGTTTAGACGAGGTAGATCGTGTTTAACAAACTTGCTGGATTTTATGGATTATGTAACTAAACAATAGATAATGGAGAGAATGTTAATGTAATTTAGTTAGATTTTAGCAAAGCTTTTGATAAGGTTCAACATAGGAGACTAGTTCACAAATTAAAAATGCATGTGATATGTAGGTAAGTTTTGAATTGGATAGCTGAATAGGTGAAAGACAGGAAACAGAGAGTGATACTGAATGGGGTGAGTTCACAGTGGAGGGACGTTATCAGTGGCATACCTTAAGGATCAGTTCTAGGCCCTTTATTATTCATAGTTTATATAAATGATCTTGGAGAGGCTGTAAATAGCAAAGTATCAATTTTGCTGATGACATTAAATTGGCAGCTGTAGTCAAAGAAGTTGAGGGTAGCTTTAAAATGCAGAGTGACAAATGAGTTATTAGCTTGGGCTCAGAAGGGGCAGATGACTTTTAACCTTAACAAATGCAAAGTTCTTAACATGGGAAGGGATAATAGGGAATTTAGCTATGAAATGGATAGGCATTGGCTGAATTCAGTTGAGGATGAGAAGGAGTTAGGCATAGTAGATAGGTCACTGAAGTTTTCAAAGCAGTGTATTGAGGTAAAAAATAGAGCAAAAAGGGTGCTAGGATACATTAAGAGGAATGTTAGCTACAAGAGTAAAAAGGCTATCCTTAAACTCTACAACTCGTATGTTAGGCCTCATTTAGAGTACTGTATACAAGCATGGTCACCACATTTTAGACATGACATCAACCTGCTAGTCAGTACAAAGAAGGGCAACAAAAATAATACCTTCCCTGAAGTACCTTGAATCTGAAGATAGACTGTGGGTACTAAATATGTTTCTCATTTGAGAGATGTGTGAGGGGAGATATGATTGAGCAAGTTATTTGAGTTGGAAGGTAGTAATAGGACTAGGGGTCACCAATTAAAAATTAAAAAACAGAGGTGCAGGTTGGATGTTAGAAAATATTTTTTTCACCAATAGTGGTAGATTACTGGAATAGTTTGCCATCTGAGACGGTAGACAGTCCAAACTTGAATGTATTCAACTGCAGATTAGATGATTATATGGGGAGGGAGGGTTAACTTTGGGGGGGTATTCTGGACTCATTCCTGTGGATGCAGTTTTTTATTATTGTATATTATGATTGATTTTGATTTTGATGAGTCTTGATGATGATGGTTTTTGTTTTTGACATATTCCTGTGTATGGTTCTAATTGTATATTGTAGATGCATGATCTGACATCATCCTATGGAGTTTAAATTATATATTATAGATGCATGATCTGACACAATCCTATGGATGCATTTTGCGGATGGGTTTTGACAGATGCAGATTACCTTTGATAAGCCCTTGTGGCTTTTATAATCAGTGAAATTATGTTATGTTACCTTGTAAGGATCGCTGCCAAACCTATCATAATTACTAGCTAATTAAGTTACCTATACAAACTTTAAAGAAAATGTGGGTAATTGTTAAGATAGTGGTGTACAATTATTAAGCGATTTTTGCATTTTGTGGTGGCATCATATTGGATAAACCTGAAGATCAACGGTGGAACCGATGGGACGCAAAATATTTTGTCCCTGTTCCAATATGTTTCACCTTTTTTGAGTAAATTCAAGGGGAATGCTCGTGGGGGAGATATCACTGCAGGGGGACTCCCCTTACAGTGATCCTAAGTTTCAATCATTGGGAGGGGGGAGGGGGGGGGAGGGGGTGCTGTAATCATAAATGTTTATAGAATAATGTCCCCCCCACACCCCTTTAATTATGGGTGGTTGCACCCCCCTTCCTCTATTTTTAATAATTTAGTAGTAATCGCTAATAAAATCGTGCACGACTAATCTTAACAATTACCCAAATGTGATTGAAATGGGAATACTTCCCAGCAGCATTAAAATAGTGACTAGCAAGATTAGTATAAATTTGCAGTGGAATAGTAGCACGAAAATGTATATTTCAAGTCATTCTTTTCTTATACAATAGAACTGAATGCGGGTAAAAAAGAATTTCTGGCGGTTGGTCGTTATAGAACCGCTTTCATTATGGACCAGGGATCCATAGCGAAATCTAGGGATAATAATAGGCATATTTCATTTACTTGTGCTTTTTAAAGGATATTTGATTTTCCAGAACTTACTTTTGAATTATGTTTTTAAGTTTTGTAGTTATCCAGAAACACCTTTTATACAGATTTTAAGTCCGAGCTTACATTTTCAAAATAAAGTTCGTTTTCTGGAAGCTTTTAGGCGTATGACAAATTATAGTCTTATCCGGGTGATTTCAGAACCTTCTACAAAAGTTTACAACATTTGGTATAAATGTATCATTTACTCTAGTTACATATTCACTATCATCTGCCCACCTTCGTAATGAAACAGATTATTGAAAGAACTAACACCAGATTACACAGAACTAAATCAGAACAATTCGGCATATGATACCGAATTTCACGTTGAGTCGTTTACTGATGGAATATGGTAAAGAACGTCTTTGCCAAACGTACGATGAAGTGCCGAAACGACCGAAAGTTACAAAATAATTATTTATTTATAAGTAATTAAAACAAAAGAAACAATAGTGAGTATTAATTACTATGGGTATACAGTGTACATAATTCTAAGTTTATATTACGCTTATTACCTAAGTTTTATCGTTCAATAACATGGCAACTTGTTGGGAAACGATCATGAAAACATTATGTACACACATTTTATGGCTTGTTGAATTAAAAAAAGTGAAAGGGCCCTAACGCCAAATTTGGCTACTTCTAAAATTCGACAATAAAATGAGCTTCTCGCTTAAATACATTAGTGCATTATTTGACAATGCAAGATAATTGCTATTTATTGATCCGTACTGTATAACCACACACGCCAATGAATTGGTGTCACTATAATCAGCAATAATTTGTCGGGGTCGAACCAAGTATAACATTAGAGTGAAAAATTTAAACGGTTTACACATTGAACCATATAAATGGGAAGATAGACTTCCCGGTATTATTCTCTTTTGTCAATGGGAAGATAGACTTCCCGGTATGTATTATTCTCTTTCGTAAATGGGAAGATAGACTTCCCGGTTCGTAGTATTCTCTTTTGTAAATGAGAAGATAGACTTCGGGGTTTGTAGTATTATCTCTCTTTTGTAAATGGGAAGTTAAACTTCCCAGTATTCAGTATTTTATTTTCTTGTAAATTGGGGAACGAAATTCTCAGTATACGTGGTCGGTGAAGGAGCTCTCCGAAACCGTTGCTTCCTGTGCCGGGTAGTGAGGTAAAGGGCCAATATGATGGACGTTTTCTTGTAATAACAATCATGTAGGTCACAGAAAGCGCCATTGTTAAGTCGATGCTACTTAGAGCTCCTTCTATTATTCTTCTTGTAAGACCTCGTAGGGAAGAGTTCACGCCATCGAGGTCGCTTCCAAACCTTTACCTCCTTTACCGAGAATGCACATTCGGTAGCGTAGCTGGATCCGAACTCTGATTGAGCGCTTAAAAGGTCGAATTTGAATCTGAATGATGTAAGTGGGTAATTGCGGATATGGGACAAAGAAAGGATGTGGGGACAGATAGCTGAAAATAGACAAGTGGTGAAAAGAGAAAGAAGTGTGGTAGGGTGCAAAGAGAAAGAAGTGTGGTAGGGTGCAAAGAGATGCTAAGTGCCTGGTGATCAGGCCTATCGCTTTTAAATATTTTCTTGTTATGTGGTTCTTTTGTTGTCTTTGGGATAATTTATATTATTATGGCTTTCAAGCCATTTCTCTTCTATCAAATTAATGTTCCTAGCTATGTTCTGCGCATTTGCTATTGTAGTAATAAATTATTTTAATCACTTTAGTATTACGCTTAGTGTCTTTGTTTTTTGGTATATCTTGTAGTCAGTGTAAATGATGTCTTTTGTTTTTCTTTGATGTCTTCTTCGTTATAGTTGGATCTTCATCGGTGAATTTGCTGTCGATATTCGGAGGATTCTTGTAGAAATTGGTGAGGTTTCGTAATTATGTTTTCTTTTCTTGATCGGTTTTATTTGTCAATGGATTGGGTAAAAAACATTTTTATTATCAGGCATAGAACGGCACTTCTGCTCCGCCAGCTATAAGCTCGATGGAACTCGGAAATCTGGGGCAACTTATACCTCTTCTGCTCTGGTTAATCATTTGGACGATATCATCGTTCAATTCTGCATTGCAGATCTGTTTCCCATCATAGCCTAAATTACGTATTACATTATTCTATTTACTAACCCCTACTAATAACTTATTGTGTCAATTACTACCACATTTGATGCGCCACATCATCCTTAGTGAGTTTTCTAGATAATAGTTGTTATAACCTAACTGATAATAGATATACCACATTGGCGACGAGGATTGAAGATTTGTGTTTTGCCTATTATTCATATTTTCTGTGTGTAAATTTATATTTTTCGTAGGCTATATTTTGCAATACAATGTCTCTTATAGGTTCTATTGATAGTTTCGATGCTGGAGTCGAAGATTTTGAGACCTATATTAGTAGAGTCGAACTCTATTTTCTAGCTAACTCTATCCCAGAGGAGAAGAAGGTACCAACCTTTCTTACATTGACCATAGTTCGGTGCTTTCCTTTGCAAATGAAGCACCTTTCTTTAGTGTTTTCGCATTTGTCAAAACGGTGGCCCTCTGTGGCGCATTCACTGCACCACAGTTTTTCTTTATCTGGGCAGGCCGATGTAATATGGTCTTCTAGTTTGTAGTATGCAAAACACATTTGAATGCTGCTGAATTTTTCTTGTTGGATGTTATCGCCTGGTATTCTCTTGTTAAATACCAGTATTCCGTTTTGTGTCGATTTCTTGGTCATGTCGGTGGTAGCAAAAGTGATCTTAAATACGTGGGTGTGTTCGCGAAATTTGATTATTTTACGGACTTGTGCCCAGGGATTGCTCTTAGTGATCTCCTCAGTGAGCTCCTCTGGCGTATGTTCACCCACCCAGCTTTCCACTTTGCGGCAGATCACACTTCGGTTGGCTGTCACTTGTGGTTTTTTTTTGCTTCAAGTCCGATATTCCTGAGGATCCTCGCCCCCTCTTCCGATAGGAGCTGGTCCACGGCCTTGTCTCGGCACATAAGGCAATGAATCCAGATGAGACTTCAATCAGTTTCACCAGTGCTACCTTTAATTCGAGGTAAAGGGTTTTGCAGAGATTCCTTTTTTCAGGGTTCTTCATTCTAGAGATGGTCCTTAGGGAAACCCTCTTAGTGAGGGTCTCCATAGACTTCCACGTCCTTCTACTATGTCCCCTTTCATTGCCTTCTTTTCCGAAACCAAAGTCTAAATTATGGTGTTTGGAGTGAAAAAAGAAATTATGAGGTGGTAAAGGGGGTAACGGTTAGTGAGGCTAGGTTCGTGAATGAGTCCAAAAAATGGAGTAAACGCCCTTATCATTTTCGAGTTAGTTCCCCGCTCAGTTGCTGCAAGGATGATGGGTGGTGGATGGATGGGATGGATTTCGAATGGGAAACTCAAGAGGGATGACTTATGGTGGAGTTGATGCAGTAGCGGTCGAATCAACGGCCGCTAAAGTCCCCCCCCCCCATCCCTCGGATACTTGCGCCATAACCGCATCCAACTACATAGAGAAGAGTGTTATTTACCTCCATGATGTTGGCCGGATCCCATGGGCGATGAGGATCTCTCCTCCGTCCGAGTCTCGAAGTTATGACTCAGTTTCGATAAAATTTCTGACTTATGCTTCCGCTGTGGGCTAGTCCCCAAACCAGTTTTCACATAAGCCCTTGATTATGTCAGTCCAAGTGGCCGGCATAATTAAGACGAAATCAATTAATGGCAGACATCCGAGCAGGTTCTCACGCAAGAAGATGGACGGGTGCTTAAGCCCTCATTGAATTATGAATCCTCGTGAAATAATGGTATTCTCTCTTTCTAAAGGGTGAATCAAAACTCACCAAAAGACTCCCAAAATAGGCTCTTTTCTATGTAGGCGGTACTCAAAGTCCGTTACTAAGCAAGTAAAAATGCTTAATCCGTAGGGTAGTCAGCAGTGCGTAGTAATCGAATATTTGGCCGTCTAAAAGCTCGAGATGGATTTCAGCCGTGTATATATGCGAAAAGGTTTGAGAGTTATTCATTCTCTAAAATCTATTTGATCCTGATTGGTAATTTTTTGCAGCGTGTAAAGGCTATCGCGGAACCCGGTTCACACGGCCTAAATAAAAATACACACAAAATTTATAGAAGACCAGGGATCTAAAGACCTACCATAAATTCATCAGAATTTATCAGGACGGTGCTAAATTACGAGGTATCCGCAAGGGGTTAAATAAACACACACATAAAAAGTATTTACAGTATTATTTACATCAAAATTAAAATTAAATAAATTGACTGTTAACAAATTATACGGGGGTCATCAAACAATAAGAAAAGTCACAAATGCTGATCACCATCGAACGACCACAAGTCGTTTTAACCAAAGGATATTCGCGCATACAAAAATGGATTCTATGAATAAATTGTTTAATGCCGAAACGACACGCGCCGTTGAAGATGAAATAGGCTTCGCTACTCTAGTGACAGGTGTTCCCGGAATAACCTCCCTGTCTTACGTCTCTTACCCGAAGGCCCAAAGTTACATGAATATCACTTATGACACTTAATTAATTTAAAGTGGATGTAAGAAGAAAGAAATAATCCAAAATACCTGCTGATACCAGAGAAGTGAAGCAATAACCCACGTCGGGAACCCAGGCAAAAGAGGCTCGGCGACGATGAGGAATTCGACCTAAGTCGACAGGAGTGAATGCGATGGCGGTCTTCGGCGAGGAGATACCAACATACGGCGATATCGTGGCGAAAGGCATTGAAACCACGGGGAACGATGATTCAAAAGCCCAACGATCCGAGAGAAGGAATTAGAGATGACAGAATTCCCCAAAGAGGAGATGGCGAGGTGACTGGGGGAGAGCATTCACGTGCCCAGTGTGAACAGCTTCCCAAAGGAGAACACTTGCAAACGTAACTGGAAGAGCACACTTCGATGCAGCCGACAGAGGGGCAGTGACAACGCTGGCAGGAATCAATGGCAGAAAATCCTCGCTGCACGAAGGAATCCAGTGCGGGTCTCCAAAATGAACGTCAAAGTAAGTGACAGACAATAATTCAGCGAAGCAATCAGGCAGAATTCTCCCAACAGAATGACTTAAAGGGCTCACGGCCCCATTTATATCCTTTAGCCTGAAGGAGGAAAAGGGAAGTGGGGCACAAAGGAGGGGGGGGGGTGAGTCGCTTTCCCTACGCAAATTAGCCTGATAAGTTACAGAAGTTTAGGCCAAAATGGTAGCCTCGAAGCGGGTCGACCTGCGATAAACACCATAATCTATGATGAGAAAGGGAAAGCATGGGAATCTGAGTGCCTACCCTTTACACAGCGCTTATGTGTAAAACATATAATTCGTTTTAAAGCTGAATGAATAAATTAAACATAAGACTGCCATTAAAAATCTGCTTAATCCTGATTGGTTGAATTTTGTATAATTATGATTAGATAGAATGACTATTTATATAGCTGTATTTTGTAGCTTAAGATAGTATGTATTAGCAGTGATTATTCAAGAAGCAAGAAGTAATCCTTACCGTTCGCCTTTTCGAGACCAGTTCCCACAATTTACGACAGAATAAAGAATCCAGCTGAATATTTTCCTTTATCCTAAGGAAGTTCGTTTGATCACTTAACCCAGCCTGCTACACGAGAAGAGCTCCCCTTTTCGCACTTTACATAAGAGGGTCATATATCGTCTGAATAGCTATACCTATAACTAGTGACCCTCTTCGTCGAACGAAACGTGATCGAACACACATAAATGGATTCACATAGCGGGCAACAAGCTGCTCATTTTCTTCCACAACATGAAGTGGAACTCGCGAATGCAATCACCATTAGACTTCTTGTGTTTGATGAAGCAGCAGTCGCTGGATGGTTCAAAATTGTTGAGGCGTAATTTCAGATCTCAAGGATACATCGAGAAGAGACGAAATTCTATCATATTCTGGCTGCGTTACCTCTCGAGACAGTCAATCGTCTCCTAGCTTCGGTCCTTTCGTCACAGAATTATTCGCTCCTACGAACAGAAATGGTGGGAATTTTTGAAAGGACGAAACCTGAGCTCTTCGAGAAGTTAATCACGTCTTCTCCGCAGACCGGACGACCTTCGGTAAATCTCGAAAGAGCTACGGAAGACAGCTCTGCAAGTTGGAGTGGAAGAGGACTTGGTGAAACACAAGTTCATCCAGTCTTTACCTCCAAACATAACCCGCATTATCGCCACGACAAAATGACTTAACTCTCGCACAATTGGGGAAACTGGCTGATGAACTCATTCCGTTTTACAAGGCACAGTGTTTTAATATAAGTAATTGTGAAGCAAGTAATGGTGGTGCGTCCCCGATATAAGTGCTCTAAGTGTCAATCTGTAGGGGTGCGAAAATGTATCAGAAAAAAATTCCTTCCAACTCGATAATATAAATAGCCGATAAATTTACCAACTCCGAACGTACTAAAGCCGGTCGTGAGGCTAGAGTATTGGCGTTTAAATCCAACGGTACCGCGTTCGAAACTCAATAGTCCAAAAACTTTTATAAATATATCTCAAGAAAGAAAACGGAAGAAAATGGCTTGAAGGACTACTCAACTAGAATCAAGAAGAAATCAGCAACTCAAAAAAACGGAAGAAAATGAAGATGCATCAAAAAAGAAAAACGAAGATTAACGACAACCCAGCCAACAAGAATACGGAAGTCAAGGAGAAGAAAATGGATTCGAGGAAGACAACCTGCATTGAGGAAATCTAGTGAAAAGCCAGAATAATATAGATAAATAAATAAATTGGATAATAAGGATATACCCCCCCCCCCCCTAAATCATCCAGTAAATAATGTGCAATTTAAAAATTCGCGTTCAGTGCCCATCAGCGCGTACCATGGTGGTAATCAATCTAAGTTTGTGCATAATACTTATAGTAATAATTATTTAAAAGGTGTACCATCCGGATTACGACCCTTCCATAATAATAAAAAAACAGTGGTGTGCCGTTCACACTTATAGTTTGGGTCGAGTGCGAAGTACTGTAAACCGTAGTGCAGATGGCCAAAGCGAGGTGAGAACCTTCAAATGCGGCAATCGTCTACACAGTCTTCCCTAATCCCGTCGGAAAACTAGATCGGCAGGCCGCTGTAAATGAGATGATCTGCGTGCCAACTCTTCTCACTGTTGCTGCCCGAATTAATGAGAGGAAATGTGAATTTATGAGAGACACTGGCGGGAGCGTGTCCTTAATTCCATTTAATATAGTGCAATTATGTGAGATGCGCAATTCGTGTGTTAATATCGCGACTGCTAATGAAAGGAAGATAAGAGCATTGAGAAGTAAAACTGGAAATAGTATCCCTAGAAGGCGACGTTCATTTAGATGGACGTTTGTAGTTGCAGATATTACGTCGCCATTATTAGGAGCAGATTTTCTTGCTCATTTTAACCTCTTAGTAGACTGTGCTCGTGGTGTCCTAATTGATAACAAGACTAGGCTATTTTTTAAAGTAAAGCAGTCAAGCGCACCAGTGATCTTATTAATCAGTCAAGCATCTCCCGCCTAATTGCAGGACAGTTCTCCTTAAATATGAGACTATATATAACCCGAATAATATTGATATCAATTCACCCCCGACTAATTCCATGGTTCACGCCATTGAGACGGGTAGCGCCCCACCAACTTTTGCCCGCCCAAGGCCACTTTCAATGGAGAAACTACAAATTGCCAAAGCAATTTTTGAGACGCTGTTGAAAGAAGGTGTGGTGCGGCCATCCAAATCTTCATGGTCATCACCCATTCATATGGTGCAGAAGAAGACCCCAGGTGAGTATAGAGTTGTGGGTGACTTTCGAGCCCTAAACGCGATAACCGACCCGGACCGATATCCCCTGCCAAGGATTCAGAGTATGGTGGACCATCTTCATAGCAAAACAGTTTTCTCCCGCCTGAATTTAGTCCGAGCCTACCACCAGATTCCAATGAATCTAGCGAACATTGAGAAGACTGCTGTCTCAACTCTATTTGGACTTTTGGGTTTTTTAAAGGCTACCGTTTGGCCTAAAGAATGCTAGTTGCACTTTCCAACGCCATATTGACAATTAATTTCGTGGCTTAGCGTTCGTTTTCGTATATGTTGACGATATTTTAATATTTTCCGAAAATATAGACGAACATGTGGAGCATTTGGACCAAGTCTTCAAAATATTGGCAGAAAACAACCTTCATATTTCTATGGAAAAGTGCGAGTTCATGAAGGAAGAAATTGATTTCTTAGGCCACTATGTCTCAGCTGCAGGACTATGCCCTCCAGCTAGGAAGGTCTCAGAGATCAGCGAGATGCTCTTACCAACTGATTTCAAAGAACTTCATCGATATTTGGGCTTGTTAAGTTTTTACCGACGTTTGATGCCTAATTTTGCTGCGATCGCCGCCCTTTGACTGAACTCGCATGGATTCAACCTAAGACTCGCCGACTTGTCTGGAATGACGCTGCACGGGAGGCATTTGATGCTACAAAGGAGGCCTTGGCGAACTCCGTTAAGTTACACTACCCATTACCGAATGATTCTCCGTACCAATTGGTGATGGACAGCTCCCAATTCGCAGTGGGTGCTGCGCTTCATCAGATGGTAGATGGGTCTCCACAGCCACTGGCATTCTTCTCCAAGAAGTTGAGTGAAACACAGCAGGCGTACTCTACTTATGACAGGGAACTCCTGGTTGCGTAGCCTGCTGTGCTTCACTTCAGGCATATGATCCAAGATCGCCCAGTGAGTTTATGCATGGACCACAAGCCACTAGTCTCTGCTTTCTCTTCACCACTACGTGCAAAAACGGACAGGCAACATCGGAACTGGACCGCATGTCAATTTCATAGCTTATGTACGTGGTGAGGACAATGTGGTTGCTTACCGCCTATCTCAGAATGTCAATTCAGTCCAGGTAGACTCATTTGATCTCCGTTCTTTGGCATCAGCACAAGAGCATGACGAAGAAGTGAAGTTATCTCGATCTTGACTAAATGCATTTCCCTTTCCCGGTGAACCCCAACTCTGGTGTGAGGAAACATCTAAATACCTACGACTGTTTGTTACTTCACCCTGCAGATCAGCTATTTTCAAACAACTCCATAATATATCTCATACAGGGCTTAAGGCATCGCTTCGACTGGTGAAAGCGAGGCATTTCGGGACGCAAGAATGCCTCTCCTGCTAATATGCTAAAGTAAATCGCCACACCAAGTCCCCTAGTACTGCCTATTAGTATGCTCACTTCGAGATTTGAGACGGTTCACATCGATATAGTTGATTCGCTTCCGCCGTGCACCCTGCCTGGGCAGTCACACCCCTCTCATAACAGATACCTACTGACATGCATAGACAGAGCCACAAGGTGGATTGAAGCGATACCGACTCCGGACATCAGTGCTGCAACAGTTGCTTTAGCCTTCTTGGACTGCTGGATATCCAGGTTTGGCCTTCCCTTATACGTGATCACCGACAGAGGGGCCCAATTTGAGTCCGAACTCTTCAGAGAATTATCGGCCCCTCGTTGGTTTCCATCGCTTGCGAACCACGGCGTACCGACCTACTACTAACGGGATTATGGAAATATCGCATCGGACAAGGTTGGCTGATAGCCTTACCTGTCGTTCTTCTGGGCATCCGGTCCTTGCCTAATGATTCGAGTTTTTCACCCTTTACAGCGGTCACAGGGACGACCCTTCTTTGCCCAAAACCCTTGGTCACTTCTTCTTCATCCAAAGCCGATTCGAAATTCATCTCTAAACTAGCGAAGACCATGTCGCAGATAGATTTGACACAAACCTCTAAAGGCCATCTGCACTCGGTACCGAAAACGTATGTACCCAAAGAACTAAGTGACGCTACGCATGTGTGGCTTCGTGTTGATCGCGTTCGGAAGCCACTAGAAGCGCCTTATACAGTCCTATTCCGTGTTTTCGAACGCGACGACAAAGTTTTTAAGTTAGAATTCCCGGGTGGCCATCAGAACTCGGTGTCTATAGACAGAGTGAAACCAGCTAAATTGCCTAATGTATTTAATGATAAATAGAAACTGTTCGCGACCATCAACCAATCAACCCATTGTAAATATTCTTTTAGAATTAGATGCCCCGCAGCCAAAATGAGGAAGAATCATCGGAAGGTAGTGGCAGAAATTATAGTTACGTGGAATCCGTTCCAAATACCCAGGATAATGGTAGTGAATCGAGAGTTTATACTCGTTCCGGTAGACGAGTAAAATTGCGATAAATCCCTTATGGAAAAATAAGGAGCGAGAAAATGAATTCTTTTTTCTCTTCCCACCTTCTCCGGTACCTCGGTTCTCCGTTTGCCTCTTTACTGCAAAAATTAGAACAATGGAAAGACCATTAAGGGGGGCATCACGACTTCCCGCTATGGACCCTTATCGCGACCCAAGGCAATTAAGGAAGTCTGTTGGCGATTGATCTCTCTCCTCATCTAGATAATTTTGGAGTATATATTCGATACTTTGGAAGTTCACAAGCAGATTGTGTCTAAAGCCGCCGTCCAGTACGTTAGCCGTTAAAATCTTCGTTAGTCGAGAGGGAATCGACTAGATTCTCGTCCAGAAAAGAATTGAATGATTTTCGAAGAGCCAAGGAACAGCTAGTCGTCACTCAGTGTTGTTTATGGAGACAGTTTTAGGAGCGCTTCAACCATTCTCACCACATTAAGGATTTTAAGGATCGGAAAAGCCACCCCCGAAGCATCCTCTCGTGAGACGCCCATAAGTTCAAGGTTGAACTTACCTCTCTGGTCCTACTCACCGCACATCAAGGTAAAAGGGATTTAACCCCCGTTTCGTCACGCTCCTTCCACCTTTACCGCGTCGAACCTTAAAGATCCCCTTTGCTCTAGAACTTGCATAATTGTAAGATCATTTCTTTATTAATTATCCCTCGGTTCAAACTTAATTGATAGTGCTAATAATCTTAGCCGTGAACCGTCAATATTTAATTGCATTGCCATTTAACTTGCCCTATATGTATAGGTAATCTTTAGTCCTATTAAAGTATATTTTTGTAGCCGGTTTGAATATTCCTTGGCCTAGGAACTATGTATTTCAAAGCATTCTTAGAGCCATCCCCAGGTGGAGCCTTAATTTCGGTCGGCCAGTAGGCCAATGTGCGTATAACAGCGTACACCTGGTCATACCACGACATCCCTCATACCATTATTTTTTAGTACGGCCTAGCATATTAAAATATTTTTGTATATTTATTTATAATTATAATGCGTAGATATTATTTATGTATTAAACACTCCATGTTCTCGGGCCGTAGTACTGTGGGGGTCGAACCAAGTATAACATTCGAGTGAAAAATTTAAACGGTTCACACATTGAACTTTATAAATAGGAAGATAGACTTCTCGGTATTATTCTCTTTTGTAAATGGGAAGACGGACTTTCCGGTATGTATTATTCTCTTTCGTAAATGGGAAGATCGACTTCTGGGTTTGTAATATTCTCTCTCTTTTGTAAATGGAAGTTAAACTTCTCAGTATACAGTATTTTATTTTCTTGTAAATGGAGGAACGAAATTCTCAGTATACGTTGTCTGTGGAGGAGCTTTTCGAAACCGTTGCCTCCTGTGCCGGGTAGTGAGGTAAAGGGACAATGTGATGAACGTTTTCTTGGAGCAACAATCGTGTAGGTCACAGAGAACGACATTGTTGAGTCGATGCTATTTAGAGCACCTTATATTATTCACCTAAACCTTTACCTCCTTTACCGAGAATGCACATTCGGTAGCGTAGCCGGATCCGAATCTGATTGAGCGCTTAAAAGGTCGAATTTGATTTGATTTGATGAATAATAGTGAAGAAAAAAATTGGGTTTGGAAGATGAGATGAGGGCCTTCTTTGTCCATGACCTTCAATCCTGTAACTTGTATTTTTGTGCGAACATGATTTTGTGTTTTAACGCATTCAATCAAGCCTTTCTTTTATGCTTATTTTGCAACTTTTTTCTTCCTTAGTTTTGAAATATATTTTTGTTTAAATTATTAAAATTATTCTATTTATTTATTTATTTATTTACACTTTCATGTGCCTATATATATATATATATATATATTTACTAATATATTTATCTCCTTAATATTATACTTATTTTAAGAGATAAAAATTTTGAAAATTAATACTATATGTAGTTAATCAAGTAATCTAATACTATATTATCTCTCTCTCTCTCTCTCTCTCTCTCTCTCTCTCTCTCTCTCTATATATATATATATATATATATATATATATATATATATATATATATATATATATATATATATATATATATATATATTATTATTATTATTATTAATAGTTATAGCTTTCATTCAACACCTTCATTCATGTTTGTAAGTGTAATTGTTAATACATAGTGTGTGTATTTGTTTGTGGTCTCTATGTGACCCACGGCGCCAACTGTTCCTCTGAGCATTGTCTCAAGCTCGGAAATTGCTTAGTTCTGGTCACTTTATCCCTTTTGTTCGCTGGGATGTTTAGTCCCTCCGCTAGTTCGGGTGCCGTTTCGTTCAGGATCCTCTTCCAGGTTCCTTTGGCCAAATTTTTGGTCGCCAGATTGATAGGTGTTAAGGGGGCTCTTCGGTGGAGTTCTCTTTGGGGTATTTGATCTCCCCTTCTGTGTTTATTTATATAGAGAGACGCCTTGTTCTGGACTCTTTGTAGGAGCTTCAAGCGAGTCCTACTTAGGGTTTGGGCCACCACCGCGGGGTATATGAGTGTTGGTCGAATATGCATAATATATAATTTTCTGATGTTTGTAGAGCTCACATTTCTAAATTTATGAAGTTTGTTGAGTTCTAACTTCGCCAGAATTTCCCGCGTTATGAAGTGATGGCTGTACCCGGTAGAGGTGATGCTGAGCCCCAGAACACTCCTTTCTTTGTGATAGTTATATCCTCCGCGAACTGGAGATACAATGAGTCCTTTACCGGAGTTGGTAAATCTATTGTGTAGATTAGATAAAGGAGGGTACTGAGACAACTTCCCTGCGGGACTCCGGCCTCGAGGAGGAACTCTGGTCCTTGGTAACCCTTAATCATGATTCGGGCGCGCCGTTACATGACGAAGTCGCAGATAATGCGCTCCAGGATCGAGTCTAGCTGAAGGTTCAGGATCTTATATTGAAGGCCCCTCAGCCAGACCTTATCGAAGGACTTTTGCACGTCCCTTAGTACGATGCCAATGTATTTTCTATTCGCTCGGCACTTGGCTATTTTCTCGGTTATGAGCGCGAGTGTGGTGTCCGTTCCACGCTTCTTCCGGAACACATGTTGTTGTGGGTTGTGGGCCCCCTTCTCATCAAGTTGTTTCTGAAGCATGTTGGCTAGGATCTTCTCCAGAATCTTGTCGATGATTTCCAAGAGGAAGATGGGCCTGTAGTCCTTCGGCTGTTCTGGACCCTTTTTTCCTTTTGGTATAAAAATAACTTTTGCCACCTTGTATCCAGTGTTCAGTGCCGCATTCAAATTGCCTGACTTTCTCATAGATCTCTCTATGTTCTGAGGCAATATCTCGCATCTCATCGGTCCACCTGGGTTGCGGAGGGCTTTTGTGCGTGATGTATGGGATACACTTTTCATCCGCTTCCATGATCAGACGTGTTATGCGGTTTATTTCCTCGTCAATCTCTTCCAGGATAGCTTCGCTTAGATCGGCTGGTTCAAAGCTGTTGAGCATTCGCTTGTACAACTCCCAGTTTGCTTTTGCAAAGCTCTTCCTGGCTAGGATAGGAAGCATGGTAGGTGCGAAAGAGATGGTGGTCATGATGGAGATATGGTCACTTGGAACCGTGGGGCCAGGCATACTTACCAGATTGTAAGAAAAGTTGGTACTTGTTAATATTATGTCCGGGGCTGTCGCTGACCTTTCTGTAATGTAGGTCGGAAGTTCCGGCCCGGCTCTCTTGAGCCTATCCCGGTCAATGGCCAGCTGCAGGTTTCTACCCCTAGCAGTGAGGTCGCCCCATATGAATACATTCCTGCGGTGGGCAGTTAGGGTTAGATGGTTATTAATGGGCAAATATCGACGGCGAGGAGGCTGGCATACTGCTGCAATCGTGAGTCCCACAACAAGTGTAGGGATTTCGACCGCTACGAAGGACTCATCAAGTTTTGGTAGCCTTTTGAAGGTGGTGTTCCTTCTTATGGCGATTGCACCACCGTCGTATCTGTCCTGTGTGGAGTTCTTTGCCAGGACGTGGTAATTCGGAATTTTCATCAGAATGTTATTAGTGTTGACCCCGTGTTCAGATATTAGGATAATGTCGGGGTCCGATCTTCTGAATATGTTGCCAAATTCATTCGCTTTCCCCAACAATCCATTTGTGTTTAATGTTGAAATTTTCAAGCTATTGTTTATGTTCTGCATGTTTTGTGTCTACTTATAGAGTGTGCTTCTTATTCTTTGTGCTTGCGTACCTTTCCGTTCTTCATCTTCTTATATTCCATGACCGGGATCGCAAAAAGTAAGTCGTTGGTGAGTAACACTTTACCTAAGTAGAGTGTTGCTGCAACTTCAGTTTCGTCTTCTGATTCTGTAATTGTCCATTTTAGTTTTTGGTTTTTGATGCTTTTTGTAATGTCCGTGAGGGTTATTTGTTCAGGGAAAGGGTCTTGTCAGAAGTATAAACCTTCAGACCAAGATCCCTACCGTCGTACCTGTTTATTTTTCTTGCTTTTTTTCCTGTTAATGTTGTCCTCTCCTGTGGGTTCGCTCAGGATACTGCCAATGTCCTAATCAGCGTCGGTCGTCGTTTGACTTTGCCTTCTTTGTGGTTCGTTAGTGGCAGCTTTCCTTGCTTTTTCTTCCTTCGCTTTTCTCGCTACAATTCTGGGGTCGGATCTCCTGGTGGGTTCCTGAGTTTCTAGTCCTTGGTCCTTGTGTTATGAGTCTGTTGTTTCAGTTGGTTAGGTAGACACTGGTGCGACCACCTCTTCATTCATCTCTAGGAAACCCTCCTGAGGGAGGGTTCTCTGGGAACTCGAAATGGATTTCAGCCGTGTTTATATGCGAAACGGTTTGAGCGTTATTCATTCTCTAAAATCTATTTGATCCTGATTGGTCAATTTTTGCAGCGCTTATGTGTAAAACATAAAATTTGTTTTAAAGTTGAATGAATAAATTAAACATAAGACTGTCATTAAAACTGCTTAATCCTGAGTGGTTGAATTTTGTATAATTATGACTAGATAGAATGACTATTTATATAGCTGTATTTTGCGTTTTAAGATAGTATGACTGCGTAGAATTCTTGACATATTCACTCCGACAACTACCTCAAAATTCGGCAAAGGAGGGAAAGTTTAGGGTAAATCCCAAATAAGCCTCCGTAAATTGGTTTCTACCTAGGAACGACTATTAGGAAAGAGATATATACTCATTTCACGATTCAGCATCATAATAATTTTCATCTTTCTTTTTAGCGGCTCCACCTAAGCAGGTGACTGTTTAAGTCCCCTGCCCCTTTCCCCTGCGTGAACTGCCGTCGGATGTGAGAGGGGATTGCCATTCATGTTTCGTCCCAATTATGCCGGGCAATAGCACGGGGGCCCCTTCCAGGACCATAGATTGACATGCAACCGTCTCTATGGTATGTTGGGATGCGGTCGCGATTAAAATACCCTGGGGGGTCGGCGTTGTCAATAAGTCCACCATACAATCACACCCCCGAGAGGATCCCAACCGGATTCATATCAGCCATTATCCTCATTCACCCCAAAGGCATATTCCCTTTTCATCCAGGCGGCGGTTTAATGAGGTTAGGGGGGGGGGCTCTTCTCCCCCCAAAGCAACTTAACAAATCATTTCTTAAGAAAGTAATTAAAACTTATACACACTAGTGAGTCCCTAAAAGAGCAGAAAAAGGCCAAGAACAGGACAGAGTGCGCTGTCCCCCTCAAAGGGTTTTCACCACCATAATGGGGGCACAAAATGCCGCGAGAGTCCCACTGAGATGCTTAAGCGGCCATGAAAAACCGGACAAGGTTAAGGTGTATGAGACCCTATTCGGTAAACTAAGCATTGCAGTTCTGTGACTAATTAATACACCGGCAGGCTACGTCGCAATGTGCGAAAGAGAAGACGTGGAAATACTAACGAAAGAAAAAGGGATTAAAGTCCTTAAGGATATAAACCTGCAACCAACCACGCCTCCTCAGATTCAAGCACACAGAAGTGTGGTGTGTAGAAGGCTGGACCCCTGGATCGGCCAGCACAATAAAGAGGAGATAAATGAGGAAATTGAGAGGAACCAGCAATGAGCGAGAGTGGTTGAGATAATTAAATTTAGAAATAAGAGAAACAACACAGATTACCACCATGTGTTTAAAATTATCTTCTCAGACACGCAGATGGCGACAAAGGCGATAGAGAGAGGGCTACTTCTCTTCAACGCAAAAATAAGTGGTGAGCAAATCGAGCGGGAGGAATTCACCCCGGTGCAGATTTGCTACAGACTAGAAAATCACACCATGAAGGGCTGCAAGGAGCAGGAGTCGACCTTTTCCAGATGTAGGCGAGGAGGCCACGGCTGGCGTGAATGCCCAGCAGCAGAAGAGAAGTGCCCAAACTGTGGACAAAGACATAGGGCAATGGCGTTTCCAGCACCAGAAAGAAGGAAGCCATGAAAAGAAAGGCGGAAGAGAAAAAGGAAAAAGGAATTAAGAGGGCGAGCAGCTCTTTCGCCCAAGCGGCAAAAGCCTGCCCCCCTCGGGAAATGTAGAGAATATCGCCACATAGAAAACATATTTGAAGATAGGCAAGGGGAATAAAAACTCGACACAAAAATCTTCACTTGAATACTATATGCCCACGTCTGGAATCTGACGAACCCAGGCTGCTTCGCTAAAAAGCTAAATATCATGCTCAAGGACAATGGCTTAGCAGAAATGTGGTTCCCGGAAAACCCACCATCAGAGGAAGTCCTCCAGATGCAATACCAGCCAGTGGAAGAGGCACCAGCAAAAGAGCGAAAAGGAACACGATTCCGGAGTCCATCCCAGCTCCTCAAAGGTCCTCAAACAGGGACCCTAGAATTGAGGCCATGAAAAAGAGTGAAGCGAGAGAGAAAAGAACAGCCAGAAGGATCAAGCAGGCTTAGGGCAACATCTCAAGCTCTGCTGATTCCTCTGAAGATTAACAAGAGTGCTCTCAGCCTCCTAAGATCCACGAGAGAGCGAGGAGTAAGAACAAAAGGAAGAGTTCTTGTCAGAACAAAAAAATATGATGATGATGAGGACATCAAAATCAAGTTCTACAGGAAAGCTGAAACCTCCTTCCCAGAGGGAAAGAAACTTGGAGCTGCTATTCGAAAGAGACAGACTCCAGAGTGTCGGGCCAGATTTTCCGACCTTCTTAACACAACGTTCGGCAACTAAACCGGACATTGTGTTAACGAGCAAAAACTTCCCCTTCAACATCATCAATGAGCCCGGACAAATGGTACCACGATCTCACTTTCTCCAGTACTCAAGCACGTTCCACTTAGGAAAAGTTACGCTAAAGCTAACTGGGAGCTATATAGAGAGATACTCAGTACATACCATCCAGCTGACCTGGCAGGCGCTAATCTCGAAGAGATTGATGAAGAGATAAATAAGATGACCAATCTCCTCATACAAGCCGACGAGAGATTCGTCCCCATAATCTCCTATGAATTGCTCCCACAACCTAGGTAGACAAACGAGATGAAAGAAATCGCCCGGGAACATAGATAAATCTATGAAGAGATCCGCAGGAAAGGAACCAATTGGGAAAGGACTGCCAGAATGAGAAATCTACGAGTAGGAGAAGAACTAAAAAACATAATAATTGAAAAACAAAGAACAATCTGGAATGACATCATTGGGAGGGTGGACAGGGAGAACAATCCCGTAAGGTTTTGGAACAACATCCGAAAAATTAGGGGATTGCCTCCCAGACCCAGAACCCAAATCAAGGATGGGGACGACATCATTGAGGACCCAGAGTCTCTCGAGAGGAAATTTAGAACTCACTGGCAGAGATTTTCGCTAGATCCCCTGAAGAGAACGACGACTTCGACCAGGACTAGGAAGACCAATTGCTCGATGAACTCAGCACGGTGATTTATATAACCCACCCACACCCGCAAGTATCTCAGGAAAGAGTGATGGTTGACCAGGGATGCCCAATAACTGTCGAAGAGACATTGAACACCATAAGGTCCTTCAAGCAGAGGGCACCAGGCTGGTCTGGGATTACGAAGAACAACCTCGTAAATGCCCCAAGGAAAATTATTCAGGGTTTGGCGAACACAATGAACGCTGCTCTGAATACAGGTTACTTCCCTGACGGGTACAAGACGGCCAAAATCATCTTTATCCCGAAAGGAAACAAGCCCCCAGACCAGGTGGCTAACTATCGCCAGATCTAGCTTTTTGAGATACAGAGAAAAATCTTCGAGAAGATTATAACAGACAGGCTACAAGCTTAACTGAGCGAGTTAGGAGCGCATAACCCCCACCAACATGGGTCCAGCAGTAAAAGGGGCACATATACCGCCCTGGTGCTCCTAACAGAGAAAATGGCATATTCCCAGGCGAACGGGTTCTATGTAGACATTATGTTAAGGGACGTGGAAAAAGCATTCGGTAAAGTCTGGCTGGAAGGACTTCAATATAAGATCCTGAACCTCCAGCTAGACCCAAACCTGGAAAGGATCCTCTGTGACTTCGTCATGGACAGAAGGGACTGTCTCATGATTGAGGGCTACAGAAGTCCTGAATTCGAACTCAAGGCGGGCATTCCCCAGGAAATCTGCCTGAGTCCTCTGCTTTACCTAGTCTTCACGATCGACCTCCCAACTCCGGTGCACAGGGACACGATGTATTTGCAATTCGCAGATGACATCACGCAAATTGTCCCATGGTCGGAAAGGAAAGCAAGGGCACAGGTGGTTCGCACAATTGCGGAAATCAACAACATCAACCAGTACGAGAGACGATGGAAGATCGGGACCAACAGGGACAAATTCAAGATCGTCCCGCTGAGCCGCGAGTTGACATGGCCCATCATCATAGATGGGAGGAGATATGGCTACTCCGCCAAAGGCACCGTCCTGGGTCTAAAGATCCCTGACCATGGATACTCGAGACACCACACGGAGAGGCGGAACCTGGCAAGGAGAGAAATCTTCCAGCTATACAGATTTAGAGATCTTAGCTCGGCTAACATCAGGAAAATATATTTGATGTATGTCCGGGCTAAGCTCATCTACACTGCAGTGGTTACTCAAGCGGCCAGCAAATCCTTGATGAAAAGACTTCAACGTGTCCAGAACACTGCATCTCTGCTTATTAACAAAGTCAGAAGGCGTGATCGCCTTATGCAAAGAGATTTGCACAGGAGGAAGCGTTTGAAGCCCATCAATGTCATCACCCCAAAACTTGAAAAAAAGGTCTGGTCCACTCTAACGAATGGTGTCATTCCGGAGCTACAGGGAACAGGCGGCAGGCTAAACATAACCGCGAGGCTACGAGCGAAATCCTCACACCAACGTCGGTTCCCGAGCAGAAAACTATGCACGCAAGAAGCGTTACACCAATATATTAATAGACGAAACACAATACAACATGTAAGAACATTTCATCAATATATACATAAACGAAACAGCCAACAATACAATTAATACAACATATAAGAATCACGAGGTAAATTGTTGGTAAATAGAGCTAATAAAGGCTTGAAAGCTGAACATTTACACCCAAAATAAGTACACCAAATCATTTGAAAACGAACAATAAGAAGAACACTATACAAATACAAAAATACAAAATACAAAAACATAGAACAAAATTAATTTCAAACAAATAACAAAAGCAAAAGTAAAAATAAATAAAAGTAAAGCGATGCCCTCCCTACTAGGGCAAAATACCCCTCCCCGCTTTAATTATTCACCCACTATATCTTCTACTATCACAACTTTATCTAAAATTTAGTATATCATCTTCTAGGATACTATTAGCGGTCATTATTCAAGAAGCAAGAAGTAATCCTTACCGTTCGCATTTTCGATGCCTGTTCCCGCAATTTACGATAGAATAAAGAATCCAGTTGAATATTTTCCTTTATCCGAAGGAAGTTCGTTTGATCACTTAACCCAGCCTGTTACACGAGAAGAGCTCCCCTTTCAGCACTTTACATAAAAGGGTCATATATCGTCTAAATAACCATACCTATAAATTGTCTCGGTCTTTCTGATACATTATGCGTAATGATAGCAGTAAACAAATTAGTAGATTACGATTTTTGTCTGTATATATTGCATAGGTAAAGATATCGAATGAAGTAATAGTGATATCTGCACGGTATGAATGTATAATAGCGCTTCTTGATTTAAATATTGTATCTTATTTGGTCACCATGTAAAAGCATTTCTTAATTTTCGATTTGGATTTCTATATTTTGTTACTCGTCCCTTCCAGTTGATAGAAGAATATATTCAACAATATTCTCATCATTTGAAAGAATTTGACTCATAAATAGAGATTTGCAATAATATTTAAAGGTAGCTTGTTATTTTTAAATAGTTTCTTACCCCACAAAACATAAATGACTCAGATCGCTCTCGTAGAGCTTAGCGGCATTAAGGAAGGAATTCACGTCTGCGTTTGTGCCCTTGAGAGGCTCCTTCAACCAGAGAGCAAATGGTACGGTATCGTCCTCAAATCTTCTCTTCAGCTCGGCGATCAGTTGGTCAACGAACGGAATATAGACCGAGCGTCGACAGTAGCAGGTCTGGCCGGGATATCTGCGCGCTGTGTCTGTCGTGCACAGACTCAGCGAATAGAGACGTCATCATGAGCTGAGTCCACTTGAATCAGGAGATCCTTGGCTTTTGCAAATACGGTGTGGAAATGCTCCTTGGCATTATTTCTGAACTTGGCGAAAACAGTCTCGATCTCACGAATCAGTGCGCACGCAGATGCCAAGTCACTGTCCTTCTTCGACAGGGTCCTGTTCGGCTCGAGTGTGCGCATCAAAACTGACTCCGTCACAACTAGCATAATGAGAAAGCGAGGGTCCTTAATCGCGGAGGGTAAGACGCCAGCGTTGGCATCTCCTCTTCCATGAAGATCGCGATGAGAGGCAGAAACTCGATGAACATAAGGACTGCATCATGCCGCTCAACTCATCTGGTGGGACACAAGGGCATCAACTTCTCCCGCTTAGCTAAGGGAAGCTTCACGATTTTGGAGAACCGGAGCGTCCGCATGTTGCTGGAGTAAATGAAGTTATGGACTTCGTTGAGCGTGTGAAGCGCGAGTTTCACTTCTTTCACATCGCAGGCCTTGGTCAGCAATAGGTTCAGTCAGTGATTAAAACAGTGGATCGGTTTGGCGAGGAAGTATTGCTCCATGATGATAGCGGCACAACCTCTGAAATTCCCCATCATGACACTCGTTCCGTCGGAGCCGAGGCCTCGGCAGTTTGAGATGTCCAAACCAAAGCCATGTACGGTGCGAATGAGCAGTTGGGCAGAGCTTTCGCCGGTGAGGTTCTCAGCATGGACGAAAGTGATAAAGACCTCTTTGATGTTCTCTATGACGTGTCGAAGAATAACGCTGGCTTGCTCCTTCCCTGAGACGTCTCTGGTCCTGTCCATTAGCACTGCGGATACCCCTGACACTCCGGCTAAGACCTCTTCCAGCACCAATCGACCTGTAAAGCGAAATATGATTATGGTGACACCTGCTCATAATGTCAAAATAACATGAATTCTACTTTGGGAATAGGATACCTACTTTTTGGACAGATGTTGCAGTGTCACCCACCTATGATACTGATCAGCTCGTCCTGAATGGTTAGGCTAATGAGGGTGGAGTTGGCTCGGCTGGCCAAGCTGGTGAGGAGGCGGTTGACGTCGGCATCTCCTCCCTGGGCTCGATAACACAGAAGCGCTCTGAAGACTCCTCCCGTTTTGCTCGAAATAGAGAGGTCCAATGGACCGTCATCTCGATGCCTACGGAGAGGCAGCATATTTCGTCCGCAGAAGTGGATGCTCTCAATGATAGGAACAAACAGACGCCGGTTGGTCTCGATTTGCTGCTTCTTCTTCGCCTGTAGCATGGTGTCGACAGCCCTCGTCGGGCTTCGCAAAGTGTCGACAAACCCCTCCATTTTCGTCATAGCTGTCGCGTGATATTCGTGCTTATTGTGAGTACTGAGCAGTTCGGTGGCCTTTTTGTACCTGCACATCGGCTTTAACACCAAAGTGCCTAACCTATGGTCTCCAACTCCGCCCGTATTACCGCTGAACAGCACACATTTAACGCAGTATCCACCCTCGTTCAACAACGAGTACTTTAGCCAGAGGTATGTGATGCACCAGCTTGGTTTGAATCGCCTCTTATGATTACCTTCTTTAATGAAGGGTAGCGATTCGACAGACGAGGCAGTCTGGTAGATTAAGGTCAATTTCAGGAGTTTGTGGCCGCCTTATTCCCAATGAAGTTGGCAACGTCCACTGGAGCTGCGGGGAGTGTCAGTGTTCCATGCGAAAAAAGAGAAGTGAGTTCCTTATCCTCCTGCTTCTCATGGTGAGATTCCTATTCACTGTCGGATCTATAGGCTGTAAATGTCGAAGTACTTGGCTGTTGCTCCAGCTTATTGACATCACGCTCGCAATCACCACTCGTCTTGGCCACTTTGGTTTTGAAGAACGAGGTGATCTTCATATCGCCGGCTCGCTTCATGTTACATACCCTGTGAATGAGAGGTTGCTAATGCATCATATGGAAAACCCCAGCCGCTCACACCACCCCATGTTCGTAACAATATATAATAAAAATATGAGATGATGCTGATGTAGTTGCGATGAGAGAGAGAGAGAGAGAGAGAGAGAAAAAGAGAGAGAGAGAGAGAGAGAGAGAGAGAGAGAGAGAGAGAGAGAGAGAGAGAGAGAGAGAGAGAGAGAGAGAGAATGCTGGAATTAGTTCCAAAAGTGAAATATGCCAGCGAGGACATTCCCAGCTCAGTCCAGGTGACATGAGCGGAAGGGGAAGGCGTGTGACTCAGGATGCGCGATCCGATTGGTCAGCGAGTCAAGCGCACGCGCCATGTGTCTGCCGTGACTCAAGACACGAGGTGCCGACTCGAAAAGCGATGCAAGCCAAGCACACTGTGTGGAATTTCCCCCTGGTTATGGGGAAGCCCCCCCTCCCAGCCTTGGATCCACCCCTGCTTATAAGGATGGAGAAAGAAAATATATTTGTATGGCTTTTTACAGCCGATCTGATCTCATTTAAAATGTTTAAGACCACATTTAAATTCTCTAAGAACAAATCGGAACCGACAGCACCGATATTCAAAAACATGAATGCTAAGAAAAAATTACTTCCCCTATAGCCACTAAAAATTAACATGGTAAAAAAGTAAGTTCTCTCCATTTTCATCAGAATTATAAGTCAAACAAAATACGGCATTACTGATATGAAAGATGTTAATTCATACATGTCCAAAATTTTATACTGTTATAGATTCTCCTTATATAATTATATTCCTCCATCTTAAATTTTAACACACATTTATTATTATCATAATTTGCATTTCATCCGGAACACAACCTTTGGAAAAATTCGGTGAAGAAAAGACCCGCCAAAATTATGCATTAGAATACGTTCATTGCCCAAAATCTATTTTGACAACTCTTTGATTGAGCTCAATATTAAAATTATCTAACGTACTGATAGATTTTTTGGCCTTTACCGTCCTTTCGTCTATCTACCATCTTTGGTCTGTATCTTTTTGTCGTCTATTTGAACACATTTTCCTTCAAGTTTTTAAGCCAAGAATACAGCGGAGAACAGTAAAAACCCCTTCCTTATTCTCACCTTGCTTTCAAAATATTGTACGAACAAACCACATCGTAAGATGTAATAAAACACTCGAAGACACCGCATAATGAGTACTTTGAAGTTTTATGAAATCGTATAATGGGTTTGTAGTGGTGTAATAACTACATCGTAGGATGTAATGACACTCAAAGACAACTAAAAAATGAACAATTTTAAGTTTTATGAAATCTTATAATGGGTAGCTAAATCATTTTGTCTTTCCGTTAATTCAAGAAACTTTAAAACTATCTTAAAAAGAAACGAAAGAAAGGAATATAATAATTTTGCTTTAGTAATTATAAAATATATGTAAAAGTATGTAGGTAACAATTGCTATCCAATTCCTTCTATATATTTATTAAAAATGGTGGCATTTGGCAACCATTGAAGAGAAGTCTCCAGCAACATCCTATCCGCTAAGTGAATATTTAAACCGCCATCAAATGACTACTTTTATTTATAGAAAACAATTAATATAATAGCTTTGTTTTTTTATCTGTCAATATCAAGATATCTATAATTAAAACAAATCCATTTAGTATAAATTAAACCACCAAAGCTTCTCTATCTTTATGTTATATAACGCTCTAAATTGAGCCCAATTCGATCAAAGAAATTGTTAAAGGAAAATTATTAATTCTTATTAAATTGTTTATGTATAGTACTAAAAACTAAAAAAAAATATAAGAGTGAATAATAATAATAATAATATAGAACATTGAAAAAAATACAGTAATGTAAGTAGAGTGTATAAATTTAATATCATTTGAATTCATATCAAATGTATGGAATTAATTTTATTTGTAATCTGTTAAATACCGCCGTGTTTGTGGAGGCCGTTTACATAAAAGGGAAAATTGGAAAGTGCCTTAGAATGAAGACTCAAAATCTATCAAGAGAGATGCATATGATGGTTCTCCAAGTTCGCAAGAATAAAGAATAATGAATCCAGGTCCAAGATTTATTTACTTTTGACGAAGTCCCTGATCACCTTTACCCAACCTACAATTAAGAAAGGAGAAAACTCTCTACACTTTAGGAGTCAGTGCCTCACGTAAAAGGCCATCCAGAAGAATCAAATCAGTAGCCATCAAACCGAAGCAAGAAACCTATCGGGCTACCTAGGAGTGGCACCAAACCTCGGTGACAAATTTCCATTGTTAACCAAACTATTCACAACCAGGCCACATGGTACACTCCATATAAGCTACTCTTTCAAACCTGCCCATCCATCCTTTCCCTTCAAACTCATTATCTTGTTATTCAAGACTCTCGCCTTTAAGTTCAATTTTTACGGTGAGTATTTTTTTTTTATGTAAGCCTTCAATCAACTTTCAGCGATGAGATGAGAGGGTCAATAATTGCTTATTTTTTCTTTGTCAACGCCAAGCTCTTTTTTCACTTTCAAATTTTCTGTCGTCAAACGCCATCTTCTAATTTCTAAACCCTTTTTAAAGTCAGATTACCGATGGGACTTGAGACGTACAACGTATATTTTGAAATTTGACTGAGAGAAAGAATAATTTTTTCAGTTGAATTTTATTTTCGAATTCACACTAATACGTTAATCTTAGTTCTTACTTCGGAGCCAATAAAACTAACATATTTGAGAAATTTATAGGTTCAACAAAGTTGGGAAATTTATTTTTTTAAAGTTTTACTCAAGCTATGGAAATTATACTGCTGCTTTAGCATGTGTCCTACCACTTTTTGTGCCCCACCTTTGCATATATATGTATTAGGGTAAACATGAAAAATTAGATTAGTCATCCATAACACTATATTTTGAGAACGGCATTTTTTTTAAGGGGTTGAATAATAATTGATTTTTTTTCTTAGTTCGGTTGTGATCTAGTTATATTTTAAGTTTTTATCCAAATTCATTCTAAGAGTTCTTTAAAGTTTGAAAAAAATGAAGTTCAGGAATAAATATGAGAATTGAATGTTTTGGGGGATTTGTAAAAAAAAATAATACAAATGGAGAAGTTAAGAAAATTAATTAAAATTTAGGGATGGCTTCTATTTTTTCGTATATTCGAAAGTTTTATCAAAGTTATTTCAATAATAGATTTTTAATTTTAATCTTTATCAGGAGGACATAACTAATGGCCCCTAAAAACCAATGAAGCAAAATGAAATTATTAGAACAAATTTAAATGCAGAAAAAAACAAAGGACTGTTTTTTCTTTATTTAGAAAAGACTTCAGATAAAACTTTGAGGGTGGGGTTAGGCCTTGGAAATAATCATCAATTTTAAAAATAAATAGACCAAGAGTAAATTATTAGGAGTTGTGTACAAGAAACCTCTTAACAAATGTTTAGACCAGTAGGCCGTTGCCAAAGCCAAATAGAACGTTGACCACAAACAAAGGTCTACCTGCGAATTGCAAGTTCCCCCTGCAAGAAGGAGAGGCAAAGCAGCTCCTCATTTTCTTTAATATAAAAAGTTGACTTTTAAAAATCTGCTTTGAAAATGACCCTTCGACCAAAATTCTCCCGTTTCACTGAAATCAGAAAATTAGAAAATATTAAAATTGAAATTTAATTATGTTTTGTGGCGCTTAAGTGCAAGTTGGAGTAGACCCAACAAAGAACCTCACAAATGAGCACCTCGTTAGCCTTAGGAAATTTTAAAATTAAGCACACAGATCGAACAATGATATAATATGCCATGCTGTAACAATGAACTATTGCAGAACGAAGCAAATACTTGTAAATGATGTTAAATCGCAATTTAATATATAACAATGCAAAACAGAATATGTTTTAAGTATAGTATATGGTTATTAATGGATTTATTTTGGGTTAATAAATCAGCCTAAATAGCGTTTCGAAAACCATTATCATAAATTTGTATGATGAAAGTAGTCTGCTAATGTTTAGGCCTACGACAAAAGCGAAATAAATTTTGAACTTCTGAACTAGGTTTTAAGAAAAACAATTGAACTAATATAAATATATTCATAGAATCAACGAATGTTCAATGAGATAAATTGGATTAGGTATACAATGTAAGATATGGTAAAATATGATTTGAGGTAACAAGATGTAATTTAAGATGTGAATTGAATTGAAGTAAGTGAAATAAAAAAAAAATAATACGAAATAAAAGATGACCAAGATGGACTGTGAATTGAGGTCTGCAATACGAGAAGTAAATAGAATTAGGACTATAGTATATGGTTATTCATGGGATTTATTTTGTGTTAATAAATCAGCCCAAATAGCGTTTCGAAAACCATAACCATAAATTTGTTTGATCGAAGTTGTCGCCTGCTAGTTTTTAGGCCTAAGACGAAAGCGAAATAAATTTTGAAATAATGAATTAGGTTTTAAGAAAAACAATTAAACAAATAGATAAGTTGGATTAGGTATACAATGTAAGATATGGTGAAATATGATTTACAGTAACGAGATGTGAAGATAAATGAAGTACGTGAAATAAATATGAAATAATATGGTGACTATGATGGACTGAATTGGGGGCTGCAAATACGAGAAGTAAATAGAATTAGGACCTACTCTCGTATGGCCGTTTGCAGAGAATTGTGAGAGGATGTGGAATTAAACTAAGTATGATTTGTTAGGAGGTAAATGACTAATTGTAGAAGGAATGATTACCGACCTTTATGCGGAGAATGGCGAGAGTCGAATGGGAGAGAATAGTGTTCCAGAAGGTCGAGCTGAAAGCGTGTGTTTGTTTGTTTATGTGTGAAATTTTAAGAGATGATGTTTGAAACAGTAGTACGTTAAATAAATTGACAGGTAAGATAAATGAATGAATTAATTATTAAGTTGTACATAAAATATGATTTAATTTTCAAGAGTTAAGTAAAATAATTGAAGGATTTAATTGACAAAAGTAAAAGAATTGCATGATATGACTTTTATACATAATAAGTGATGATATATATATATATATATATATATATATATATATATATATATATATATATATATATATATATATATATATATATATATATATTAGTTTCCCATGAGGTTTTAATTATAGGAATGCCCAGAGGGCATTGCTATAACACTACCCCCCCCTCCCTCCCTAAGAAGTGTACTCCCCTTTTCTATTTTGAAAGATTACAAGTCCGAGTACCGACGAGGCCTCCTGACGACACGACCGGAGCGTGGCGTGTGACAGTCCATTGGTTTGGCTGCGGGTACGGGGACACAAATTTGCTGTGGCAGTGGCATTAGCGTTTAACGAAGCACTGGCACGAGAGAAGGTCGACTGAGCGAAGGTGATCCGCTTGTTGGTTCCTTCCGAGATGGCGTCAAGCGGGATGTGGGAGTCTTGAGTCCCGTTTTCCGCTGACAGAGTGAATAGTGGGGAAGAGATTTGCTCCGGACTGACCACTTCTGCCGACGAAGGTTCCTGCAACAGCGGAGGAAGAGGAGGAGGAGGAGGAGGAGGAGGAGGAGGAGGAGGAGGCAGCAAAATGGAAGGTGGAGTTGGAGTAGCAGGGGTGGTTAAAAAGGTGGGGTTGAGGGTGTTTTGGGGGAATACTGTACCATAAAGGGGTATAGTAGGATAATGAGGTGATAGTATTTCTAGATGAACATTTTCGGTATAAGCGGGTTTGAGGCGTGTTGCCAGAGCACTATGTGAGTGCTGAATTGGTTTATGGCGTGTTGTCAGAGCACTATGTGAGTGCAAGCGAATTGATGGCGTGTTGCAAGAGCACTATGCGAGTGCGAGAGAATTGATGACGTGTTGTCAGGGCACTATGTGAACACAAGAGAATTAATGGCGTATTGCCAGAGCACTATATGAGTACTGAATTAATTTATAACGATATGAAGTGAGGTTTGAGTGTGAGTCAGTGCAAGTGAGGACCTACCTGAATAAGTGAGGTGTAGGTGGTAGATGTTGACCCGTTTAGTGTCAATTGTTAATCCCTTGAGATGTTAGTCTAAAGGATGTGGGGTGTTTGTCGTTTGTTAATCCCTTGAGATGTTAGTTTAAAGGATGTGAGGCGTTTGTCGTTTGTTAATCCCTTGGGATGTTAGTTTAAAGGATGTGAGGTGTTTGTTTGTGTGGGAAATTTTAAGAGATGTTGTTTGAAACAGTAGTACGTTAAAGGAATTGACAAGTAAGATAAATGAATTAATTAATTATTAAGTTGTACATAAAATATGATTTAATTTACAAAAGTTAAGTAAAATAATTAAACGATTTAATTGAAAAAAGTAAAAGAATTGCATGATATAAATTTTATACATAATAAGTGATGATATATATTTTTAAGTTTCCTAGGAGGATTTTATTATAGGAATGCCCAGAGGCATTGCTATATAAGGATGCAGCGAAATCGTTGGGTTCCCACGCGAATGTACAAACATATACACATGGGGAAACAGATGTGAGCCGGAGGTTTGGAGATAGATACGGGAGGAAGTGGAAAACAGCTGGACACACATATAACGGAATCGGATCTGACCAGCCAGACTTTTCATGAACCTGTGAAACGACGAAATCAATCTTGCTATGAATGTCGGCTTGATAAGCTCGGACAGATGTCCAAATGTAAATACTCTTTTTGTACACACGTGAATACACCGAACGTGCATAATGCATACACCATTTTACTCCGCCCAGCAGTCTTAGTAGAGAACGTACGCACCCGATAAGCTCCACCCCGCGTTGTAATTGAGAGAAGATAAGCCACGCTCCCTTAATTGGCGTTGGTATAAATAGACGGGCCGAAACATTATTATGAGAAAATACCAAGAAAACATTCAATCAGGAGTCAGGAATAGACAGGGAGTCAGAGAAACGTCATGGAGTAATGTTCCCGCTTGAACAGACTGCACGCCCGTTTCGAACTCTTTTTGCGCCGAAGCTACCCGAGTTCTACGCCCCAATAACGAGTCCAAGATTCATCCGTTTGTGATTTCCTGGTTACCGGTAATCCATATAGATAATTTAAACCCAGCCTACCTAATCTCAAGCCTCTGTCAAGTGAATTCCTGTCTACTCCGAATGCTACCAAGTTCCCCACCGCCTAAAATTAAAGATCATTGAATCCTGTACCACGAGAACACAAGAGACCTAGTTGACCATTTATTAACCTCGAGCACCGTCCATAGGGCAACTTCTGGTCCAGCTCATGACTTCTCTCCACATCCCTTTTCATACGAAGCGGTCCGAAATGGATTTCAGAGTGAAGCTGGTTCTTAAATGACTCCAAATGTGTAATTAGTTAAATATTAGTTTGCGAAAAAAGTCTCATTAGACATTGTGAAAAGTCACAGATAATGAGGTTGTAAAAGGGAGGTTAGATAATTTTATGTAATTTGAGGGAAGTTAAGACGGCCCGTCGCTCGGGTTCTGAGTGTCGAAATGGTTGGACATTGCTCGTTTATTGGCTAATGCATTCAAGACCGTGTGCCTCCTTTGGGGAATGTTATGTCCTCTGGAAACCTAATGCACCTAAGATGTCTCAGCTACCATAAGTATATAAACTATTTTACTTTCTAACATATGCTTGAAGTGTTTGGAGGCTAAGAACATACCTAATAATTCTTGGCTAAATGTAGATTGAATGAGTCCATCACTTTTGAAAGCATAGCGGAAGTAATGCAAAACCTCCATTCCCGTGTGAGAGAATTGTTCCCAAACTGCCCATACACCGATGCTGAAGGCATTAGTTGTGATTCAAAGGGAAATTTCTTTGGGGGTGCGCAAGGAGAGCAGCTTAAACCAAGGCTCTGTTAATTCGTCGGAAGGCATCTTTCTCCGAGTCAGTCCAATTTAAGCGGTAGTAAGATTTTTTTTATTCATCCCATTTAATAGTCTATTTAAGGGGAGAATAGTAGTCCCAGTGCTTTGTACAAAACCGGTGTAAACTAATGAATCCCCAACTTGGTTTTATTTGTTGTGTGGTATGGGGGTGTGGGAACAAATTAATCGCTGCGTGATATACATTTTGAATTGATTTTAAAACCACGGAAATCTTTGGAGTCAACCTGAATACACACTTCGCTAAATTGATTTGAAACTTGTGCAATTGAATAGTTCTAAAGTTGTTCCAAATGATACTAATGTTTATCGCCATCATTGCTGGCCACAAATAGGTCGTCCACCTATGAAAATGTGAAGTTCAACTTAAGCAAAGCAAAGCTGATGAGCGTTTGGAAGGATTAAGCGCTATTGCAAAGTCTTGGGATAATTTAGTCCCATTCGTAACTACTTATCAAAGTTCTTCTTTTAGCTTTCTCTATTGATCTTGGTCCAATGTAATTTTTAAAAAGTCAGCATTCCCGTCGATATTTCAAAAGATTTTACAATCCTGCAACATTGCAACGTAATCAGTCAAGTAGGGTAAGGGACATTTATCTTTGACTGTGATGAAATTAGCAACCTATAGTTTACTGTTACTTTATATGATTGTTCGATTTTTTTTGTTTTAAGTTAACGGGACTGGAAAAAGGTGACTTGGGATGAGCGAATTTTTCTTCATTTAATAAGAACATTCTAATACCTTTGGTTATCTGAAATAATTTGGGTGAGAACAGTCTGGATCTGCATGCGATTGGAGGTCATTGTATGAAAAGATGGAGGAATATTACAATTGGCTACCTCTTAACTTCGCGACCATTGTTTTTTTGGTTTGTATAGATCACTGAATTTAACGAAAGTATTAATCGGAATCAATATCGTATCAACAGAAGAATGATAACGAATTGTTTAACAAGCTAAACACTAGAGAGCAATAATATTAATCATAATAATTCATTAATAATCTCGTTTCTTTCTGAGAATGTTTTTAGTCGCGTGCACGTGACTCTATGAGTTACTCTGTCAGTCTGTAGGTCGGTCGGTTGGTAACCATTTTACTTTCCTATGAGTTTTTTTGGTAATAATATTGTAAGTATTCGGCCGATTCTAACTAAATTTGAAACCCTTATATTGTTTTACATTCTCTTTCGAATGATATAATTACCAAAGTCCTCCAAAGTCCACACATCAAGGCCCAAAACCACACTGAAAAGTGCATCCAAGCAGCTGACGAATCATCACCACTTCCACGAGAGTTAATCGCCCAAGAATGTTACCATTTGGTAACTATTAACCTTGAGAGTAGAGCAAGAAGGTTGCCTCGTTTGTCTCATAAGGGCAGCTACGGTCTGATTGGAGATTCCTCCTGTTTCCGTAGCTCTCAAAAGAGACAGAAGCAAGCGTGGACGGGTTGATTGGAGATACCTCCTGTTCCGGTCCTGCTTGTAAAGAGGGCATTTGTCTCTTCTCCCCTTTGCACCCGTGGCGCTGATGGGCGAACAAGAGTGACGCCACGATGCAAGGGGCGGCGTCCATAGCCACCACGCTAAAGTCTGCCAAGCGGACGCGGAATGGGTTAAGTCCACCCTCACCGAACGAGACTTCCACGCCGAAGAGGACCGCCCGAACACTGGAGCCGGAGTTCTCACAGGCAGAGGAGGCCCCCAGCGATGGAAGCGGTCGCCTCGTCATCGACGAGAGCCCCCAGACCGAGGAGGCCCAGCAGGAGAATGAGGCATGCTGGGTAACAGTGTCTCATTCCCGACGAGGACCTCAGCACAAGTTTAAACTGGTGCACCAGAGCAACACTAGTAGTGCCTACCAGGCTGTGACTGAGCTGGAGAGAGCACACCCTGGCCTGCGGATAGTCATTCGCCCTACTCTCAACGGCGAATACGTCCTCACCCCGAAAGACGATGGGTGGGAGGCCATGCTGCGCCGCCTTGCCGAGGAGGGGGATCGAGTGATCCTTCTCGACCCCAGAGTGAAGAGGCACAAGTTGGTGCTTCAACGGTATCCGACCACTCTGCAACTCCAGGCCGTCGAGGCTCACCCCCACGTGCACTCGGCAACACGGCTCCTCGCACACAGAGACAAGGTCCCAACCAGGCAGATCCTTGTAGTGTACGAGGGGCCGCCACCACCCAAGCTGGACCTAGGCAGCTGGGGCCGCTACGCCCTGCGCCCCTACCAAGGTGAGCCTGTGAGATGCTACAAGTGCCAGCGCTTCGGGCATCTCCAGGCCATGTGCCAAAACTCCGTCAAGTGCGGCGTGTGCAGCCAAGCGCACCCGACGGAGGAGTGTATCGGTCGCCTCAAGGCCAGCGAGTCCACCACGGCACGGTGCCCCAACTGCACCAAGGGGCACCACGCTTGGAACACGAAGTGCCCCGAGCGACAGAGAAGGATGCCACGGGGTCACCGGCGGCAGCAGCAGCAGCAGCAGATGGAACCACGTGCTCCCCCAACCCAAAGAAGAGAGCGTCGGTTCATTGCCGCGCAACCCCCAATCGGGTCGGCGTGGGTTAGCCATTAACCCGCGACTCTCGGACTGCCCGGCACACGTCTGGGGGGTACACAGGAGGGGGAGCGGCAAAGGCAGGGGGAACCACGTGGGCCTTCCCAGCAACAAGGCAACCGACGCCTTGTTCCAGCGCCACCACCAAAAAAGCTGGCGTGGGCTTCCCACCCACCCCTTACCCCTCAACAACCTGGCACAAGTCAGGTCGAGACAGGGGAAGAGGACAGGCAGGGAGCGAGAGAGGGTACCAGTAGCTGCACAGCCAGCAACTCCGCTCACACCTCCAACCAGCAACCCACCCCCTCTGTCCCCAAGCCACAGAGGAGGAAGGGACACTGGCGTCGGGCCCACCGCGCCCGCCCAGACGAGGAGCAGTCCACGGTGCTACCCAATGCCCAACCAGCGACAGGGTCTCAACGTGGACCCCCAGGTTATTGCGAGGGACTCAATGAGGAGGGCAGAGCCATCGTGGACGTCATTCTCGCATGTGTCGTACAGCTGGTGAAGAAGCTGCTCGACCGCCGGCAGGGCACCGCAGCCCCCACCGAGCAGGACCTCGACGCACTCCTCCGCGAAGAGGTGTTAACCACCGTCACAGAGGGTGCCCTCCAGCCCCCCCCCCATCATCTACCACGCCGAGAGGTCCCACTCAACACCCTCTGCACCCACCGCACGCCCACAACCAAGATGGAAGCGCGGATTGACAGCCCAGCCGACGCCCACGCTGAGGATGCTGCAGTGGAATGTGCAGGGGCTCCGCCCCAAGAAACATTAGCTGCTGCAAGCCGTCTTCCAAGAAGACCTGGACCTGGTTCTCCTACAGGAGACTCTCACGCCCGCCAGCTTTGAATGGCGAGTCGCAGGCTACACCCTCCACTCGCTTCCGGCTGGTGACGGAAATGGGCGTGGCTGTGCAGCCCTCATACGAAACACCATCCCGCACAAGAGGATCGCCGCACCCGTGTACTGTGGTGACGGCGTGGAGGTCCTGGCACTGGAGCTACAGCTGGGGCCGCTCACTCTCACTGTATACAATATATACAGGAGCCAGCGGTACCCGCTGGATGTTGGGGAGCTGCTCTCCCTCGCATCCCACTCCAGCCTCCTTGTAGCGGGCGACTTCAACGCCCACTACCCCGTGCTGCAGTCTGTGTCACCCACTAACGTGACCGGGCGCCACCTGGCCGACCTGCTCGAAGAAGTTCCTGCCGTTCGACTACTGAACACAGGGGAGGCCACGCACGTCCATGGGGGGCGACTCGACCTCACGCTGGTGTCGGGCGACCTACAGCCCGGTGCCACCTGGCAGGTCCACCCTACCCTCACCAGCGACCATTACGGGACCCTCACCACCCTCACTGTGGCCCCACCAGCTCCTCCTCTCCCGCCGCCCCAGTGGAACGTCAGGAGGGCGGATTGGGCAAAGTTCCAAGCCTCCCTGGCCGAATGGTGGTCCACGTATGTGCCTCCGGCGGACCTGCACCTGCAGGAGAGGGACCTTACGGCGGCCATAGAGAGTGCAGCTTACGCGGCCATGCCCAGGACAGCCTCAAATCGCCGCCGGCGCCCGGACTGGTGGTTTTATAACGAGGAAGTCCGGGAGCACAATCACCGCGTCAACGTCCACAGGAGGTTGTACGAGAAGCGCCCAACGGCCATCAACCTGCAGCTCCTGCAGGACGTGGTAGCCCGCGCGCGACAGGTGTCCCTGAGCGCCAGGGAGGCAAAGTGGCTGGAGTGGTGCGCTTCTTTCAGCCAACACACCTCCCTCGGCCAACTGTGGGGGAGCTTCAGGAAAGCCTCAGGCGCCGCCCCGACCCACCCAGCTGCCCACCCACGCCCACAGCAAGAGGCAGATCGGCTGGCGAACTGCTTTACAGCGAGGGGTTCTAGCGAGCAGCTTCCTCCCCACACCAGCTACCTCCAGCAGCAGCTGCGCCCACAGCGCGACGAAGAGGTCAGGGAGGCGCGGGGCCAGCCGCACGCGACGGACCAGCCTTTCACGCTTGGAGCTGGCCAGGGCGAAACGTCGACGTGACACAGCGGCGGGAGCCGACGGAGTTCGGTACTCTATGCTGGCGCACGCTGGGCCCGCCGGGGACGCCGCGCTGCTAGCCCTTCTGAACGCGTCGTGGTTGGCGGGCCGTCTGCCGCCCTACTGGAAGGACGCCGACATCCAGCCCATCCCCAAGCCGAAGGATCACACCACCTTCAGGCCAATCTCCCTCCTGAGCTGCACCGGAAAAACGGCGGAGAAGATGGTGCTGACTCGCCTACAGTGGAGCGTGGGAAGCCTTCATCACCACGTGTTCGGCTACACCAGGGGGGTGAGTACGGCGGACTGCCTCATCACCCTCCTGGCTCACGCCAACAACCAGCCCACCATCGTAGTCTTCCTTGACCTCGAGAAGGCTTTCGAGCTGGCTAGCCCCCGCGCCATACTGGCCGCCTTGTGAGGAAGGGCATCCGAGGGAGACTGCTGGGCTGGCTCCAGGACTACCTTCACCAGCGCCGAGCCCGCGTGAAGTTCCAGGGTCACAAGTCTTCCTACCTTACCTTCGAGAACGGGACACCCCAGGGCGGCATCCTCAGCCCGTTCCTTTTCAACGTGCTGATGGAACAGCTGGTCGCCCTCCCCTATCGGGAAGGAACCATCCTCCTTAGCTACGCCGACGACCTGGCGCTCGTCGTCACCGGGCGCGGCGACAAGCTTGCGCGGGCCCAAGAAGCGCTGCACCTCATCACTGCCAAGTGCGAAGAGCTGGGGCTCAAGATCTCGGCAGAGAAGTCCCGGGCCATGGCCATCAAGACTTGCACACCTGCTGGCCAGCAGCTTCACGTCCAAGGAGTCGGCCTGGCATGGACCGACTCCTACCAGTACCTCGGAGTGTGGGTGGACAGACGGCTGTCCTTCACGCAGCATGTCACGCACCTGAGGGAGCGGACGCAGGCCCGGCTCAATGTGATGAGGGCCATGACGCGGCCGAGCGCTGGTGCAACCTTCCCCGTCCTCCGCCTCTACTACCTCCAGGCAGTGCGCTCCCTAGTGGACTACAGTGCACCGGTCCTTGTAGCGCTGCCCCGGCAGCAGCAACAGCGCCTGGAGGTGATACAAAACACCGCCATGAGGACCATGTTAGGGGCACCCAGGTGGTGCACTGTCTGTGTCATGCAGAGTGAGGCCAACCTGGTGCCCCTCACCGCCAGGGTGGATTGCATTGTGGCCTGTCGGGTGGCCAGAGTGCTCCAGCGCGACGTTGAAGGTGTTGCGCAGAGGAGACTCCAAATGGCCGTGGCGCAGGGCATCGAGTGCCTGCGTAACAACAGGTGGCTCGTAAACGTCAGCCTAGCAACCAACTCCCTCAACCGGGCAGGGAACTGGCTGTGGCGCGACCCCGACACCCCCCACCCCGCCTACGTTCCACCACCACCATGGGACCCCCCCGCCGCACACTTCACCGCCACACAGTTGCCCGACAGCAAAACGAACTGCCTCACTGAGGAGCTGCGCCAGCACGCCCTCATGGCCATGTCTGAGGTCACGGAGCCAGGCAGCGCAGTGTACTTCACCGACGGTTCCGTCGACCCCGACAGCGGGAGGTCCGGCGCCGCCTTCGTCACGAGCGGCTTGACGCAAGCGTGGAGGACATCAGACCACTGCTCCACCCTCCAGACGGAGCTGGTAGCAATCCTGCACGCCCTCCAGCACGCTCTGCTCCGCTCCGCCGGGAGGCCACTGTGGTGATACACACTGACTCTCGGTCGGGACTACAGGCGCTGCAGCACGCCCACGCCTACACCCGGGACAACATCCACCTCACCACCACAATCCTGTGCACCCTGCAGGACCTGGCAGCTCAGGGCAGGCGTGTCCGGCTCCACTGGATTCCCAGCCACGTTGGCGTGCGCGGCAACGATGCTGCCGACGAGGCTGCCAAGCGAGCCGCCCACGGCCCCATCATCACCTGGACCGTGCGCCCCAGCCTGCAGCAGCTCAAGGTGCAGGTTAAACGCAGGGCCGCCCACAACGCCCACCAGCAGCACCAAGAATGGGAAACATTCAAGAGGCAAGCGGCGTGGTATGCTGCAGCCACAGCCTATCGCCCACTGAACCCATCCTTCCAGCAGCCCAGAGCGAACGGCGTGCTGCTACAACGTGTGAGGCTGGGCTACTCCACGCGGGAAGAGCTGCACGCCGACTTTGTGGCAGGGAGGTGCGAACACTGCAGCGGCCGCTCCCGGCGCCCACTAGTGCACTACCTCCTCTCCTGCCCAGCCACCGCCTGCCTCAGGCCAGAGCGAGCGCCAGCCCCTCTCCCTGTAAGAGGCGCCCTACTGAGGGCGCGAGAGGCAAGAGCCGCCCAGGTGGTCCGCCACACCCCAACAAACGAGCTGCTGGAGGTGCTGAGAACAGCACCCCCTCCGCGCTGATCGCCGCTCGCGCCCAGCCGGGCGACAGGTGATGAAGACCGACGCCACCCACTTGCAGCAGACAAGAAACGCGTGGGACGCTCCACCACGTCTTACTGCACGCCAACACTGACGGGCTGCCCGTTTTGTGTAATGTGTGCATTTAAACATGTATTTATATTATTGTATCATATTATTACTGTATTTGTCTTTTTTGTCGTTTTTTTTTTGTTGTTGGTTTGTTTTGTTTTTATTTTATTATTATTTGTATTATGATTATGTGTAAATGTACTCTATTGCACAATAAACCTATAAAATCAAAAAAAGTCCTCCCAATGTTAGTTCGGGAATTATTGAAAGTTTTGAAGGTCGTAAGGTCATTAGGTTACTGCCGAGTTGGGGGTTGCCCTGGCTGACGCCCGACTGATAAGCAGCAACACAGCAGCTTGATGAGGACTGTAACTAGCGAACTTTAAATCGGGAGGAAAATAGCATAATACTCATTAGAATAAATGCATCAAATAGACAAGGAGAAATACTGCGTTTGGTAAGAACACCAATCAAGGGCTTGTGGGTGGTGAAAATGATAAATTCACACCCTACCAAATAAAGACGAAAAGGTGTACTGCGAGGTAAAAATCAAGTAATTCCCAGGAGAAAGTACAATAAGTGTCTTTTATGAATCAGAAAGAGAGATAGAGAAGAAAGTAAGCGGCTGTTACTGGTAATCAAACTTCTGATGTATAGTGGCTCCTACCCGAGTTGAGAAAGCATCGGAGGAAGCGCCAATAAAGCCCACAGGAAAATGATGGGGCAAGTAATCAGCGGAGAGGATATTTTATTTGGTGCAAGAAAAAAGATTCGCACACCATAGGATAGAACTGGAGAATAAAACTCATTTTAGTTCTCGACAGCATTGTGTTCAAGGGCTGCATGACGAGAGCACAATCACGAATGGATCTGTGGAAGAAATTTACCATCCCACAGAAACAACAGTTTCTTTATCGGGGAGGTTTGAGGTTAAATTTCTTATCGCAGCAATTCGTTCACGATGCGTGCAGTTCCTTCATGAGAATAATGATGTTCGAGGAGGTAAAGCTGCGAGGCACCGAAAAGACTTAGAAGTGTTAAGTGCGATAAATTACTCTTCCAAGCAAGAACTGAACTAAGATTTTTTTTTTTTTTTTAAGAGCTCATCTGGCGACTGCCTACTTGGGCATTAGTCGCCGAATTAAAACTGGCCTAGTTCTAGGCTACTTTAAAATAAAATTAAAGAGAGAAAAAAAAAAAACACCCCAAAAGGGGGAAAGAAAGCAAGCTGGTGCGTCGGGAAGAGGTCCCCCCGGCGCAGGAGCGTGCAACTAAAGGAAAAAAACAAAACAAAAAAAAAACAAATGCAAAAAAACAAAAAAAACAAAAAAACAAACAAACCTTGCTTAAATAATAGGGAGAAGGCCGGCCTCCTCCAAGAAGTCAACAAGTCAATGTGCACGAATCTGAACCGAGCACATGGGACAGGCGGTAGCGACCCCGCTCATCCCGGTACTGGGACAGGTATCGTGCGCGCAGATCACCCAGACTGGGACATTCGACAAGAATGTGCCGAACAGTTTGGGGAACGACGCAGTCGTTGCAATAGGGCGCAGGCGAGCGCTCCATCAAATAGCGATGCGTCACACGAGTGTGCCCGATTCGGAGACGACAGAAAGCAACCTGAAGCCACCGCGGCATTGGGGGATAGGTCCATGGGAACAGTCGCGGCGCAATGGCACGCAACTTTAAGTTCCCTTCGACCGTCTACCATCTTCTTTGCCAAGCAGTCCGAAGAGCTGCCCGTATTCCTGCCATGTAGTCAGTGTGAGGAAGAGCGAAACGCTAGTCCGGTCGCAGAGTCCTCGCGGACTCTTTGGCGCCCTCATCGGCGCGCTCATTCCCCGCAATTCCTACATGTCCAGGAACCCAGCAGAAGATAATCTCGACATCCACCCGGCTCGCCAAAACCGTGGCGTCACAGATATCGCGAACCAGGGGATGCGGAGATTCCAATGCCCCGAGAGCACTCAGGGCGCTTTGTGAGTCGCTATAGATCACAATCCGGTCTCCGAACCCGGCACGTCGCGTAATCTCCCGTACCGAGTGGTGTATTGCCACCAGCTCGGCCGTGAAGACAGACGCAGCGCCTGGTAGAGCCCCGCTGACTTCAAACAGAGGGGATACGGCGTGGAAGCCGACCCCCTCTTGAGACTTGGAGACATCCTTATACACTGGCACGGTTCCAGCGTGACACGATGTGTGCTCCAAAAAGGTCGAACGCAATACTCCCGGCGCAGTACAAGCTTTGGGAGCAGAGGCGTGGCGACAAGTAGCCAAATGTGGTACCCTCCAGGGTGGCGTCCTGGGCAGAACCAGGGGCGCCACCGGCCCGAGAGCTATATCTACCTCTCGAAGGAGTTTCCTATCCCTAAACCCAAAGGGCTTAGGGTATGACTGGCATCTCTCGGCGGCATAGGCACCATCGAGATCAGCTGCGGATGCAGTGAGAGCTGTTGGCGACTGAGGGAGGCGCCGGGCTCGCGCGTACAGGCGAGTGATGCACTGCACGCGGCGCAGAGCGAGTGGCATCTCCCCAGCATCGACCAACAGGCTCTCAATGGGGGAAGTGCGGAAGGCACCGGTCGCAAGGCGAAGGCCGGTGTGGTGGATCGAATCCACCTTCCGCAATAAACGCTCAGCTGCGGATGCATAAAACTCGCATCCGTAGTCGAGCTTCGAACGAACAAAGGATCGATAAAAAAGTAGGGCAGTAGCCCTATCAGCGCCCCAAGCGCTGAACGTCACGGACCGGAAAATGTCCATGGCGCGGGTACAAGAGACCCTAAGGCTGCCAATATGAGCCTCCCAGGTGAGGCGTCGGTCGAATATAAGACCAAGGAAACGGTGCGACTCCACCACATCCAGGCGCAACCCATTAAGAAACAAATCTGGGTCGGGGTGAAGCCGTGGATGGCGGCAGAAGTGCACCACCTGAGTCTTGGCCAAAGAAAAGCGAAACCTGTGCGCTTCGGCATAGCGAGAGACGCGGTTCAATGCCTGTTGGAGTCCACGCTCCAGAGTTGGCATCTGGGCCGCGCCAAAAGAGATCGAAAGGTCGTCCACGTAGAGCGTAGCGAGAACATCTTTTGGCAGCACCGAGGTGACGCCGTTGATGCTCAGGGCAAAGAGTGTGACACTGAGGACACTTCCCTGCGGGACACCCTCTTCCTCCCCCCCCGTATGCGGAATCGACGATCTCGCAAAAATTCAGATATAAACAATGGGAGGCGTCCCCTCGCCCCCATCGTGTGGAGAGTATTTATGATACCGTATCGCCACGCGGTATCATAGGCCTTCTCCAGATCGAAAAACACCGTGACGTAGTGCTGTCTACGAAGGAAAGCCTCGCAGACGGCATTTTCCAGTCGGAGCAGAGCATCCGACGTGGAGTGGAACTTGCGGAAGCCAGCCGCACTGTGCAGAAGACAGATGGCCTCCGCTGTCCAAGAAAAAGGCTAATCTAACATTTACCAATTTCTCCATCAACTTGCACACGCAAGAGGTAAGAGAGATTGGGCGGAAACCGGTCGGAGTAGAGTGATTTCTCCCCGGTTTGCGAAAGGCGAGCACAGTAGCGATTTGCCACGAGTCTGGGAGAAGACCTTCCACCCAGATCCTGTTGAAAAAATCTAACAGAAAGGCCATGCCTCGCTCACCCAGGTGTCGAAGCATGGCGTACGGGACATCGTCCGGACCATGGGCGGTGTCCGCGCACGAAGCGAAACTCACTCACAGTAAACTTGTCGTTGAAGGGTTCTCCGCCTCTAGAGGTAAAGTCCAGCCGGTGGCCTTCCGCGACATCACGACGTGCATTGAATGCTGGCGGAGCAGCATCACGGCTAGAGAATGCGGAAAAAGCGGTCGCTAAGGATTCCACCACGGACGCGGGGTCCGAGATTGTGGTCCCATTCTCCTGGAGAACGGGAGGGGGGTCCTGCGAGAACTTGCCCCGAATCCTTTTGACTCGCTTCCACACCTCAGTTAAAGGGGTCTTCCCGTTAAGTGAAGACACGTATGCCCGCCAAGAAGAGCAGCGGGCGTGCTTCGAAATATACCGGAACCTAGCCCTAGCCCGACGAAATTCAGCGACAGTGAAATCGTTCGGGCGGCGCTTATAGTGCATGTAGGCATAACGCTTCTGTTTGAGGGCCGTCTCACACTCGGCCGACCACCATGGGAGTGGTCGGCGTGCAAAACGGCCAGACGTCCTAGGAATAGTAATCAGGCCCACGGCGATGAGATTGCCGGAGAAGAACTCAACGGCCTCATCTACCGACCTAAACCTCTCGACTGAGATAGAGAATTCAGTCATTTCCTGAAATGCAGGCCACCGCGCCCGCGCCAAGCACCACCGAGGTTGTCTCTCAGGCGGCAGTTGCCCTGAAAATGATATTTGAATGGGAAAGTGATCACTACCATGGAGGTCATCGACCACCTTCCAATCAAAATCAGGCTGTGCATCCGAAGAGCACAAAGATAGGTCAAGGCAAGAAAATGAAGCGGTTCTCGGACAGTGATGCGTAAACTCATCCACGTTTAGGACACCCATCTCAAGCTCTTCGATCAGATCGGCAGTTGAGGGCAGACAGGGGGCACGCGCCTAGCATGGTCTCCTGCAAAAAGAGAGCTAACGGGACGAGACGAGCCTCCGCAGCTCCTCCCAGTTGGCCCGGAGTCCACGGCAATTCCATTGAAGGAATATGCCCTCCAGGCCTTGCTCGGAGGAGACGCGGGGGCCCTCCTCGAACTGAAGACCCTCACCGGAATGGCCGTACGCTTCCCGGGCGCTGTCGCCTTCGAGGACTTATTGGGGGAGGTTGGGCTCGCCATGCGAGTCTTTTCCTCCCTCCGCCTCGAAACCTTAGGCGGGCGTTGCGGCTTCGGAGGCAGGGGGCCCTCTTTTCGAGGAACCACCGTCTCCGAGCCACTAGCTCCACCTCGGGGCGTGTGCGAAGGAGCCGAAGCTCCTTTGTTGCTGTCCTCCTTTCGGGAGACAGCTTTAGGAACCCTGGAAGATGGCCTAGCGACCATCTTCAAGGGTGTGGCCTCCTGTGAGTCTAACGACTCTGTGGAGGCGCGTGGCCGCTTCGCCTTACAGGAAACGGTCACGCTGGGGGAAGAGGGGGGAGCCCTGGTTTTAGCCGGGGCTGGGTGTGAACCCTTTTTGCCGCCAGCTTTACCAGGGAAGCGCCCGGGTGTAGTAGAGCCCGCAGAAGGGCTCCGAATGGGCGCGGAAACAACCGTGCTCGTTGGCCTGGATGGGCCAGGAGCAGAGGGTGCTTTTCTCACTATTGAGGCATATGACGTCCCAGGCAGAGCCAGGCGCGCCAGGACCAAGTCCTTAGTCTCGCGGAATGAGAGTCGATCCTGGGCCTGAACGGCCAGGATTTCTTTCTCAAGGAGATATGCACCACATTGCTTCGAAGAAGCAGGGTGCGGCTCTCCGCAATTGACACACTTGGCCACACACGATTTGGACTTATCGCGTGCGACCTTGGAGCAATTTACACAGACTTCGGGTGACCCCGATTTTGCACGTCTACATGATCGATTCATATGGCCGAAGCGGTGACAGTAATAGCACCGCGAATGCCTTCACACGGTAGTGGTCTCAACCGGCACGCACCGACTCAGGGAGCTTGTCACAGTCGAACGTGACAAAGTGTAGGGGTGGGTCTCGAGGCCCCTCCCTGTTTTCTCATCACACGTTCGACCTTGACCGCCCCATGGTCGGCCAGCTCTAGGGTGATGTCCTCAATGGAGTAGTCAACGACTTCCCTCGCATAAACTACTCCTTTCACAAAGTTCATGGTAGAGTGCAGCGTCACACTCACCGGGGTGCCATGAAGTGTCCGAAGAGCACTTATCTTGGCCGCCTCGGCGGGATTCGCCGCATTCGCCAGAAGGCTCCCGTCCAAGAAACGGGTTACCTTTGGCTCTCTACCAATTTCACTAGCTAATTCCCTCCTCTGATGGATCATGTTGCCCTTGGACAACATGCTGCCATCAGTGGAGCGAATAACGAGGAAGCGTTTGAAGCCAGCGGGCTCGAAAACGCCAGGTAACCTCTGAATGAGGGGCCCCGATGTCATCGAGGCTCCGCCCTGTGCACTCTTGGTATTAGTCTTATTCAGGGGCTCCGTAACCAGGGGGGCAGACGGGGCGGATGTGCCGATCTTGGCTTGGTCGCTTGCCAGAGTGGCAGCAGACCCATCCGTCCCCGCAGCCCCCGCGGATGGAGAGGAGCCCCGAGTCTTCTTCTTTTTAGGAGAGGAGGGTGGGGAATGAACTCGCTTCTCACCTCCGCCGGCAAAAGCATCCATGCCAGATGGGCCGGCCTCAGCCAGGTCCCTCTCCGAAATGGAAAGGTCCTGGTAGTCGTAGGGGCACCTCTCGGAGGAGATCCCTCCCCTCCTTTTACTGCCTCGGCCATTTGAGGGGGACCTTGCATAGGGGCGGATTCGGGTTCGGTGCTTGGCGCCGAGCCCGGATTTCCCCCCATGGAAGGCCCTACCGTCTGAGGCTGGGTCTCCTCAAGGACCATGTCTATCACAGGAGGGGCCTCCAGTTGGCCATCCCCTCCCAGGACATCGCAGGTCCCCTTGGCAGTATTGTCACTAGTCAGGTGGTGTGGGGAGGCACAGGCCTTGACCCCAACAAAGTTTAAAATTCTTGCCAGCAGGTCTTTTGAGTGAAGCGACCGAAGGGGCCTGGCTTCCCTCTCCCCCCTAAGGGGGTTTGCCCTACCGAGCCGCTTGCACGAGGGGCGGTCGGCAATGTGCTGCCTGCTGGCTTTCTTGGCAGTCCCCTTAGAAAGCAAAGGAGGGACTGCCGCTGGAGATAGGGAGGTGCCCGAAAGCACCTCCAGAGAAGGGGGTGAGGGGGAGTCCCCTACACCCGTAGGCGTAGGAGAGGAGTAAGCCTCCTTTCCGGTTAAAGAAGTATGGAGGGTCCCCTGCGCAAGCACAAGGGGGGGGGACCTCCATTTTCTCGGTGGAGCTGCCCGAGGGCGGCTCCGTAGATGTTTTTGGGGAAGTTGGGGGTTGGGGTTTTTGTTTTTTTTCATACATGGGCATGGTGACCCTCTTTTTAATACGGCACGCAATAGCTCATCACCTCTTGCAGTTGCCCGCACTGCAAGAGGTGCTTACAGGCCTGGCAGAGCCAGGCACCGCCATTTGGGACCACCCCTCCCGCCTGGTGGCCTGGCAGTCCATCGGCATGGCGGCTCAACCTTGAACACGGCGTAAAAATTAATAGATTTTGAAGAGGAGAGGAAAAGGGATGTGAGGAAGGTATGGGTGGGGATGAAGCAGGTTGTTAAAAGCCAGCCCGGAGCTCAGGGGTTAGGGAATATTGTCAACTCCCCCCCTCAGCCCCGATCCGGGACGGTTGGCTGAGAAGAAGGGCAGCATCTACCCTGTGAAATTAGAGGCTGACCAGAGAAAGTTGTGCGAGAGGTTGTATGAAAAGAGAGGAAACAAGTTTTATGAAGGAAGGAAGAGTGGCTAAGCTAGGGCCGGACGGAGCGCTGGATCCCGTCAGCACGGCGGCCAGGATGGCAAATCGCCGCGCCCCTTACGGGGAACTGAACTAAGAATGGTGAGGGATGGTACTCAGGAGACGATGACGCTATCGGGAGGTCAAGGTATCAAAACACGAACTGAAAACTTCAGAACATGAACCATGAGCGGTTGGAAGGTTCGACTACTGTTACCATTGTTTTATGACATTTAATGCATCTGGAAAAAGTTTAATGGAGGGGTGATCGCGGTCTTTGTCACGCCCTTGGGATAAACAGCGATCGGGTTGAAAGTTTGAACCAGCTCGAGACGAAAGGAGGAACAACCGATGAAATGAGCAGGTGTGGACTTCCCTACTACGTGTAGTCGAGAGGACCAATGACAAGGCGGATAGATAATGCTAGTCTCTAGTATTTATTTGAACCTCTTACGAATTGCAGAAAGTCTTCCTGGGGCTAGACGTCTAGGACGATTCAAAACAGAACATCCCTTCCTCTCTATTCGGTGAACTACACCTTATTTGAACCGATCTTTCGAAAGTGGAAGAGAAATAGCAGAAACTCATATGTAAGGCATTGGAAGTGGGCTTAGCCTAAGGGAAACGGGCAGACAGGAGAGAAAAGAGCCACATACAATGGGAGGTAGTGCTGTCACCAAGTTGGTTTTCCGAGTCAACAAAAAGGCCGTTGGCAGACAGAAATTCAGTAATAATGAAGGTCATAGAAAACTCGACTTATACCGAGAGAATCTTGAAGAGATTGTCTTTCATGGGTGTTATTATTATTGGAGAAATTGGCCCAGCAAAAACCTAAATGGGAATGCTTTCTCTCCAGGATAAACTGCGCCAGTCTCTACCGGGAATTAAAAACCAGAAGGTGGGTCATAGATACGAAAAGCGCGAGCAATATGAAATGGAGAAGAGAAGGCAGAGGTGCTCGACCCGTGATCACTTGCCTTTCTCGTTTAACTGACAATATTGAATAGAAAATGAAAAGTGACAAGAGGAAGAGTACGGCGAAGAGGTCGACGATGGCGGAGAAGTAGCAAAAGGAAAATATATGAATTACTTTGCCGTAGCTTTGATGTACCAACACAGATCCGACAATTGAGATTGAGAATGTGGAGGGGAATAGCAGGAAGAAAGGAACAAGAATGCTTTATTCCACCAGGTCATCTGCTTTTTTGCAAGTCAAATATAATAATACTTTCTTCTGTGGAGTATAGCCTATGCTAATGTAATCTCCACAATGGGTATTAATGAATGACAGGGGGAGGGGGGAGTGACTACAAAATAGATTTTACATAAAAATAGAAATAAATACCTCTAAATATGGTGTTCCCTTGACACGTGAGAACAAATAATGATAGTCCCTAAGAATTCGGTAGTTTAATAGTACTATAATGGGAAAATAGTAATCGCAATATTAATAACGAACTAAAAAACACAATTGAGGTCTCCGTCGACATTATTCGGACGTTATCAAGTCAACGGGGTAATCGATGATGGATACAATTGGGGAAATGAGTTGCAGATAAATATCAAACAAAATACCTCCTTCCTCCAGAGATTTGACTTACAATTGCCGACAGCCTGATATGAATTTACATTATGCATGTTAGTATTATGGAAAACGATTTCGAATTGAAGAAACACACAAAAACCCCCCGGACTTTAAAAAGCCCATCGGAAACATCCTAAGAATTTTAGCCAGATTACTATGTTAATCCAGGGCTTATAAATTTGATATTCCTGGTGAAGATTTACAAGGAAATAGTGACTATTTTTACTAGTCCAAATTATCATGATAAATTTAATACAAAAGAAAATTGATATTGGACAATTTGACTGCATGGGGCACGACAACCCACATCCCCTCCGACCCAGAAGAGGAAATCAATACTCAGTTTCATTTACGATAATTAGACAAATAATTGACTAGGCATTTTACCAGGGACAAGACGTCTTACAATGTGAGAAGGTACGAAGACTTACTATTATTTTCAGACGCGAGGGCCACAGGTCTGGAAAGGGCGGATGAGAATGGAGTTGGACTGCTGATAGGGCGATGAGCTTATACTTTTGATCTAAGGAGCTACGAGGTATAAGCAGTCATATAATTGTTTACCCAAGGCAGATATATCCTTGTCCCGGACATGATCTCAAAGATTCACGGCTTCGAGATGAAGCTAAAGCTGAGTGTTTCAGCTGGAGGACTTCACCCACTTCTTGAAGTTAGCGTCAGTTAAGCACACCAGCACAGAGCAATACGTTAACGTCGTTGGGGACTTGAAGAGTTTGCCAGCCGTTTTGCTGACCCCCCCTGACCTCATTTAGCTCCAGTGTTCAAACTTCAACGGATCCTCCCCCTCGAGGACCTTCTGGCAGTCTCAAGCTCGCACACGTCAATTGCCGGCCCTGGTACAGAACGTGGTGAAAGTATCGTCGATGTTTGGATCAACATACTTGCGCGAACAGCTGTTTAGCAAGATGAAACTAACAAAATTAAAGACCGGTGCACAGCTCACAAGATGACCACTTGGCTGACGTTCTCTTGCTGAGTGTTAGTTCCACTACCCCTGATTATGAGCTTTGTGCTGAGAAATGTCACCAGGTGTCTCATAATAATTCTTTGATTTATTTTTTGGGGGGGTCTATATATGTGGTTTTCAGTTTTTTTTATCGCGAAACTGTTGCAACAAGCGCTTGAGTAAATGGTCAAAGCTCGAATGTCACCCTGGACAAGGAGTGAAACGATCGATCGTGGTCAAAACGTAACTACAACCACGAGGAGGTAGATGACATGCAGCGATTGCAGCTTCATAATTTGTTTCGTCATAAATGTAAATGCTTGTCAACCTTTCCAAAATTGGAAGCACTGTGCCGCTGTTCCGTGGGGGCGAAACAGCGATGAATTATTTCTAACCAGAGTCCCCAGTGCTCTCTTGTTTCAATTTGTCTTGCAGCAAATAAATATTGATAAATCTCTCACCTGTCAATATAAAATCAAAATATGGAATTCATTGGTCGCATATTAAGGTTAGCATTCTTTATGTGTAGAACCTATTAAGCATTATTAGTCAAGGTTAAAATCAATTAGCTTATGAAATAAGACAATAGGAAGGTCCTATTCTCTCCTCGATTAAGGGAACGGCATCCCATACCAAAGTTGTGGAAAGCCATGTTTTTTAATTTAACCTGAGAATCCAGTTACGGAACCATCCAATGATATCCGCGATATAGCCAAAGATTTATCCTAAGGCGCAACCAAAGTTGAATCTAGTTGTAAAACTATGAAGGGGAAGGAAGGACGTAATAGTTGACCTTAAGCAAGTAAGCCTAAACCTCTGGCTTCCACTCTTTCCCCTTCTTTTTTTGAGCCACCGTTGAGGGGATCTTAAGCTAATTTGTAGTTCTGTAATATTGTTTTGGCCTAGAGCTGGGAGCCATTCCGCTATCTACTCAAGAAAGACTCCCCCCGCCTCCACCTGAAAGTACTTTCAATATAACATTACTAGACCTCTGAAAAAGACCATGGCCTGTTCTTCCTGAGTGTTGTATGGTTCGAATGAAGAGAACCCGTGAAACGGGGCGGCAAAGTAAGTCACCATTCAAGCTGAGCCAGGGCGACAAAGTTACTATTCAAGCTGAACCGGGGCGACAAAGTTACTATTCAAGGTGAATTGGGGTGCCAAAATAACTATTCAAGAGGAACCGGGGCAACAAAGTAAGTTACCATTCAAGTTGAACCATAGGGACAAGTTACTACTATTCAAGGTGAACCAGAGGGGCAAAGCAAATCACCTTCCTAGGTGAGCTAGGGTGATACAGTAATTTGCCTTTCTAGGTGAACGGGTGCGACACAGTTACATTTCTAGATGCGTTAACCCCTCAGAAGTGCATTGAACCTAATTCGTGTTATAACAAGGAAAAAAAAACAACCGTTTAGTAAAATTGTTTAATTTAGGGAATTTATAATTAAGTCTAAAAAAAAAGCTTCGGGCGGTTCTGTTAACATCGAGGTTTGAACGTCTCGATTCGCCTTCATTTTGAGACCTTTTTCCAATTTCTGTTCTTCCTGTTCCGTCATTGTTACCTGTTGGCGGACCTTAGGTTGAATAATTAGGATATGTGATTTATATGAGACAACTAAGCCATGTTCACTCAGGGGAAAGAATACACAAGAAAATGAACGAAAAGTAGGGATCGCGCGTTTCATTCCCCTCCCCCGGCATAGTGATGGGGTACTATGTAACGAGTGCCATTATTTAGGGCCTCTCTTCTGGCGAGTGCCATTATTTAGGGCCTCTCTTGGGACGAGTGCAATTATTTAGGGCCTCCTTTTAAAAATGGCACAAGCCGTTATTTAGGGTCTCCCTTCTGGCGCGTGCCAGAAGGGAGGGGGAGGCCAGGTGGATAGCTGAGTGGAAGGTTTGTCGATTACAGATCAGACCTCTTTGACTAAGGCGAAATACAAATGTAAGGGAGTGGAGAAGAAAAAGAGAAAAAAAAAACATCAACGGCGTAGGGAATACATTGGGTGGGGTGGGTGGGCTTTACGAGAGGTGGGATACCGTAAATAAAAAGCGACAAGACATGCGGGAGGAGGGGGAAGGGAGGACATTAGCTGGCATGGATTAGTCGCTCGATTCGCCCAATTTTTCCCCTTTTCCGACAATTCTCTCATCGTCTTTACGTCTGGATTGAGCCGAGTTGGCGCGATGGGGGGAAGGGGGGATAAACTCTGAATCTTTTCCCCTCTCGAATTTAAAGCGTAAGAATTCTATTGCAGGCATTGGGCCCAGGAGGGCAAACTGCGAGTGTTGGGTGGGCGCACACTAACCTCTAGATATAAATGGCAGCAAGGTTGTAAAATGGGGGGAAGAATGCAAGTTATCCCCACCCCATAGGAGGCAATTAAGAGGGGTGTACCACTCTTCATACTATCCCGGCTGTATGGACGAAAGCTGGTCGAAGATTAGCCTGCGAAATCAGTCTCCGGGAGAGAAGTGTCGAAAAAAGGGGGGGGAAAAAATGGAACTGTCTATAGGGAATAAAGCCAAGGTAGTCTCAGTCTTCTTTGAGAAAGCGGGCGGAACTGAGGTCGGAAGGACGTGCCGCTCTTACAGGTACAAGGGTAAATCTACATAGGAGACCCTCTTTCGGGGTCCTTCGCTGTTTAAGTACCCCCAAAAGTACAATAAAAAAGGGTTAAAAGTTACTTAACCGCCATTTAGGAAAAAGGCGAGTACTCTTTCATTTACCCTATGGTGGCATAGAAATCGCCATGGAGAGGCAAGGGAACAGTTGCCTTGACTACCGCAGTGGCTCTGCAAATCTCAGCCATGGTGGCAGCGTCCAAAATGAGGAGCGTTACCAGGTGTTCGTTGCCACTCGTCAAGCAGAGCACAATCAGTAACCCTTCATCTTCATCCTGTAAGAGAGAGTATTAATTAAATTGTGTAATCTAATCTTCCTTATCTTAAATACTAAGTCCTGGACAGGGGCGGTGTGTAAGATAACCATTATTAATCATCAATGCCTTTTTCTCAGACCACCCAGAGGAGGAATTCAGATTAGTCTCACTATATATTTTTATCCTGGATTGTGTGTCATTAAGCTTCAGGAACAAGCTGTAATGGAGAGCTGGCCGCATCTCTCGATGCAGGAGGAATGAAGTGAGGTTCCAAGAGGAGATGCTGGTACAACAAGGTAAGTTATATGGCTGAGATAGTGGGCAAAGACATGGGTGGGATGTGGGGATTTTATTTTTATTTAAATTTAAGTCCCGACTGGCGACTATCATTAAGAGCATAAAGTCACCGACATTTCACATTTATACACTTTAGCCTATAAATTAGGATTCCAAAAAGACAAAAAACAGTAACAAATCAACCGAGACAAAAAAGAAACCAGAAAAGAGCACGCTCAGACGCCGGTAGGAAGCCCACTAACATAGGAGCTTGAGCATGCACCCCCAAAACACTAAATACTATGTAGGAGGCCAATCTCCCCCAGAAACTCAATTAACCCACAATCGAGTGAGCACAAATCCGTTCAAGTACAAGGGGACGATGTATAGCAATACTCTGAGATGAGTATAAATTATTTCTATGTAACATCACCACTAATAAGACAAAATCTCTTTTTGTACGAGATTTTCCCTTACTCGAACGCACACATAGAAACGCACGCCTCTCGCCATCCGCCTTGAAGTGATGCACAAATCACTTGTGCACAGCATTGCTTCGGAAAAAGGTCAGTCATATTTCCTCTTCCAATAATTCTCTGCAAACAGTCCATACGAGAGTAGGTACTAATTCTGGTACCTTCTCTCATTACAGAACCTAAATTCACATTCCATCATAGTCGTGTACTTACATAGTTACAATTACAAATTTATACGCACACATATACACCTGTGAACACCATTCTCATCACATGATTTCAAAATATTAACTTTTCAAATGCATAAATATCTTGTATTCAATTTCAACTTAAACCATTTATGCACCCTTCATTATTCTCTTTATAACATTTAAATTGTACTCTTTAAATATCATCTGCATCACTCAATTCAATTTCTGTATAAAAATAACTTCAATCCAATTCATTCTTGTAAAATTTAATATATTTTATTTTTGCTTCTGCCTGTTCATTACATTCCTTTTTGCTTGAGAGTTCCAATCTGCGTTAGGTTTAAACTGTATGATCAGTCTACAATGCTTCAATCCAAGCCCAAAACAAAATTAGGCACCTACTGACTATTACGTAGCTATCCAAGGCAAAAGCATTCATGTAATAGTTAGCCCCGCTGCATACGATGTAAGGATTTGGGAACATGGTCCAAGTGTCTCATTTTGAACCCTGTCCAGGAACCCTCAGCAGAAGGGGGCTAAAGTTTCTAGCCGAGTGTGTTCTCAGGGGCATCTAATGGCCCCTCGGAGCACAAACATTTGGGATTATTCTTCCCCTCGTCCCTTATATTTTCTACAATTTCTTTGTTTTATTCCCCCATCTTCTTCTCACCCTTTCCGAAGACTGGATAGACCAGACTTCAGGTGAAAGAGGGCGTTAAAATCACCCTTGTGAAGGCAAATGTATTCAATTCAGAAAAGAAGATTGATCCACTAACGAATGAGATTTTAATCACCGAGGGATGAATAGAGATGAAGTAAAATAAGGCTAAAAACGGAGTCAAAGGATGACAAAGAGCGTGTCGAGGAATAGGGTGAGGGGTGGTTGGAGTTTCCCCCGCCTCTTATATATAGATATATATCATATTATCACGAATGCGGAGGGGTCGTGGTACTACTCCTTATACTTCGTTCGGCCCGTGCCCTGAATGGGATTATTGACTCAGTGCTTAGAGGTTGGCTACGGAGGGATTGGAATGAACTTTTCCAGCACGCGACCCAAAGGAAGTTAGATATATAAACAATATGAAAATAAAGCTTTAATCAATGCTAAACAAGAAAAATATATATATACAAATAAGGTGCTTTGAGAGATAAATTAATAAGTGAAGCTCGGATATCTTACTTGGCTTGTAAATAACTGTTCACTATGTAGATCCCTATACAGTTTTAATGATGGTAAGCTTTGCGGTGAAGTTGGGGAATGTGAAAGGGAAGGGTTACCTTGGAACTTGATATTCGGGTGGCGCTAGTGAGTGAAGGTGGTGAGATAGGAGGTGGAGACGATGAGGTAGGTTATCCCAAAATTCCGTCACGATTCTGCTGGAAGAAGGCGGTGACGGAAGCTCCTTGTTAAAGAAGGCCCCACGCTCGTGAACTCCGAGGAATCTTGGGTGTCCCTGTGAGGGGGGCGAAGTGACCTATCGACGCGTAGGGTCACGGAGAAAAGCTGAGATGTAGTTTTCTCGCTTAGGGAGCCAGAGTGGGGGTGTTTGTAGCTTCGGCTCTGAAAACGCGAGTACGAGCCTGGGTCCGCACTGACTTGCAGACCAACGGGGTAAGGAGCCTCCCTAACTGGGACCGATCTTCTCTCTGAAGACTTGGTGCTTCGACAATTTACTACACCGAGATAGATGGCAATTCCTGCCCCGCCAGACGCTGTGCAAGCCCTACTAGCGAGGGTTAAAAGAATTCACCTTTTATACCCGAAAGTCGGGAGAGGTTCACATGGGTCTGGAAGTAGATTTGATGTCAAGCGCCTTCTTAGGGTGAGAACTGGTTGATTATCTCCTCCATTTCGTCCTTTGTAAACTTCCGGAAACCACCGGAAGCCAAGATGGGCTCCCATCTATCAATAACCAGTCCGGGAAGGAATGCGGTGGTTAGCTGAAATGGCCGGCGGTAAAGGTTTGATATCGCGGCCCGCCCGGAAGGGAGGTGGGGAAACGTGGGAGCATTAGGCTATTCTCCTACATTGCGCAGTGCAAAGTTCGTCACTCCTAAGTACTAATGCATCTCAAAATGTTATTCTTTACAACCTGGACTACACCAGATCACATTATAAACACCCCAGTCTCTTTAAACAGAAAGACAACGCAATGTCACCTTGTACAGAGAAGTGAAATTCTGATAACACAACAAAGAAAAAGTTAAATAAACGGGAGAACTTACCGTGATTAATTTGAAGTTTAATACTAGGATAAAATAAAATAAAAAGAATTCAAAACATTAAAATAAATAAACAAACAAACCACCAACAACCCCCCTCCCCTCAAATAATTTTTTTTTTAGGAGCCCATACGGCGACTGACTACTAGGGCATAAATCGCTGTAATCACCTTATAACCTAAAACTAGGCTAGATTAAAAAAAAAAAAACCATTCAAAAACCAAACATACAAAGAACATAACGAAAGCAAAGAAAAAAGAAAAAAAAACCCCACCAAAATAAGCAAGAAGGAAACACGCTCCGGCGTCGGGAGGAAGATCGACCTACAAGAGTCAAATAAAATGGAGACCAGTCTCCTCCAAAAAGTCTGTGTACACGAACCCGTCCCGAGTACAAGGGAAAAACAGTAGTGACCCCGCTCGTCCCGAAACGGGGACAGGTAACTTGCGCGATCACCCAGACTGGGGGGACATTCAACAAGAATGTGCCACCAATTCGAAGACGACCGAAAGTGAGCTGAACCGTCGCGGCATTGGAGGGTAAGTCGATGGGATCTGTCGCGGCGCAATGGCACACAACTTCTTCTTTGTCAAGTATGCCGAGGGCTGTCTTGATTCCTACCATGTAATCGGTGTGAAGAGAGCAAAACGTGGTCTGGTCACCCAGTCCTAGCGGACTCTTTGGCGCTCTCATTCCTGGCAATTCCTACATGTCCAGGAACCCAGCAGAAGAGAATCTCGACATCCGCCCGGCTCGCTAAAACCGTGGCATCACGGATATCGCGAACCAGAGGATGCGGAGATTCCAATGCTCTGAGAGGACCTTGTGAATCACTATAAATCACAATGCGGTCTCCGAACCGGGCACGACGCGTTATATCCCGTAACGAATGGTTTATTGCAACCATCTCGGCCATGGAGAGAGACGTAACGCGTGGCACGGCCCCACTGACTTCAGACAGAGGGGATACGAGGAAGAAACTGACTCCCTCCCGAGACTTGGAGAAATCCGTATACACGAAGTGTGCTCCCAAAAGGCCAAACGCAATAATACAAGGTACTGGGGAAGCTTTGAGAGCAAAGGCGTGGCGACAAAGCCAAAGGTGGTACCCTCCAGGACGATGTCCTGGGCAGAACCAGAGGTGCCACCGGCCCGAGAGTTACACGGAGCTCTCGAAGTAGTTTCCTTGCCCTAGAACCAAAAGGCTTAGGGTATGAGTTGCCTCTCTCGGCGGCATATGCATCGGCTGCGGATGCAGTGCGAGCCGTTGGTGACTGGAGGCGCTTGGCTCGCACGTACAGGGTCACAATGGAGTGTGTACGGCGCAGAGCGAGTTGTATCTTCCCAAGTATGTAGGTCATCAATGAGGGACGTACGGAAGGAACCGGGCGCCAGGCGGAGACCGGTGTAGGGGATCGAGTCCACCTTCCGCAATACATGTTCGGCTGCGGATGCATAAAAATCGCATTAGTCCTCGAGCTTCGAGCCAACAAATGATCCTTAATAAAGCCATCAGCACCCCAAGTTGTAACGTCACGGAGTCAATAATGTCCATGGCACTGCGAACAAGAGCCTACCAGGTGAGGTGTCAGTCTAGAACAAAACCGAGAAAACTGCGAATTCAGCATTACCAGGCGAATCCCGTTTAGGAACAATTTCGGATCGGGGTGGAGCCGTGGATGGCGGCAGAAGTGTACCACCTTAGCCTTGGCCAAGGAAGACCGAAACCTGTGTGCTTCCGAATAGCGAGAGATATGGTTTAATGCCCGTTGGAGTCGACGTTCTAGAGTTGGCATGTGGGCCGCACCAAAAGAGATCGAAAAGTCGTCCACGTAGCGAGAACATCTTCCGGCAGCACCTAGGTGATGCCGTTGATGCTCAAGGCAAACAGTGCGACACTGAGGACACATTCATACTCCATTGGGCCAGAGAGCGCTTCCCTCACCCGTAGGCAAAATCGAGGATCTCACAAAAATTCAGAAATAAAAATTGTGAGGCGTCCCCTGGCCCCCTCAAACCGGGGCGCAGTTTCCGCACGAAGCGAGAGGGAAAGCAACTCACTCCATGAAAACCTGTCGCTGAAGGGTTCTCCGCCTCTGGAAGTTAAATCACGTCGGTCGCCTTTAGCAACATCACGACCTGCATTGAATGCTGGCGGAGAAAAATTCAGGCTAGAGAATGCGGAGAAAGCGGTCGCGAAAGAATCCGCCTCGGACGCAGGGTCTGAGATTGCGGTCCCATTCTCCTGGAGAACGGGAGGGGGGCCTGCGAGAACTTGCCCCGAATCCTTTTGATTCGTTCCACACCTATGCCTGTTAGAGTGGTCTTTCCCGTTAAGTGAGAACACGTATTCCTGTCAGGGTATGGGATTGCGGTCCCATTCTCCTGGAGTACGGGAGGAAGGGTTCCAGCGAGATTTTTTTTTTTTAAGGGGCTATCTGGCGAGTGCCCACTTAGGCATAAGTCGCCGTAAACAAACAGCCTATTTCTAGGCAACTTTAAAAAATTTGAACAGGAAACAACAATAAAAAGAAATAATAACAAAAACAACAACTAAACCTAGTTAAATGAAAGGGAGAAGGCCGGCCTCCCCCAAATAGTCAACAAGTCCACCAGTCAATGTGCACGCACTCGTCCCGAGTACAAAGGACAGGCGGTAGCAACCCCGCCCATCCCGGTACCGGGACAGGTAACGTGCGCGAAGATCACCCAGAATGGGACATTCGACGAGAATGTGCCGAACAGTCTGGGGGACGACGCAGTCGTTGGCATAGGGCGTAGGCGAGCGCTCCATCAAATAGCGATGCGTCACACGAGTGTGTCCGATTCGGAGACGAAAGAAAGCGACCTGAAGCCGTCGAGGCATTGAGGGATAGGTCCATGGGAACAGTCGCGGCGCAATGGCACGCAACTTTAAGTTCCCTTCGACCGTCTCCCATCTTCTTTGCCAAGCAGTCCGAAGAGATGCCCGTATTCCTGCCATGTAGTCGGTGTGGTACCGTCCAGGGTGGCGTCCTGGGCAGAACCAGGGGCGCCACCGGCCCGAGAGCTATATCTAGCTCTCCAAGGAGTTTCCTGGCCCTAAACCCAAAAGGGCTTAGGGTATGACTGGCGTCTCTTGGCGGCATAGGCACCGTCGAGATCAGCTGCGGATGCAGTGAAAGCTGTTAGCGAATGAGGGAGGCGCCGTGCTCGCGCGTACAGGCGAGTGATGCACTGCACGCGGCGCAGGGCGAGTGGAATCTCCCCAGCATCGACCAACAGGCTCTCAATGGGGGAAGTGCGGAAGGCACCGGTCGCAAGGCGAAGGCCGGTGTGGTGGATCGAATCCACCTTCCGCAATAAACGCTCGGCTGCGGATGCATAAAACTCGCATCCGTAGTCGAGCTTCGAACGAACAAAGGATCGATAAAAAAGTAGGGCAGTAGCCCTATCAGCGCCCCAAGCCCTGAACGTCACGGACCGGAGAATGTCCATGGCGCGGGTACAAGAGACCCTAAGGCTGCGAATATGAGCCACCCAGGTGAGGCGTCGGTCGAATACAAGACCGAGGAAACAAGCGATTCCACCACATCCAGGCGCGCCCCATTAAGAAACAAATCTGGGTCGGGGTGAAGCCATTGATGGAGGCAATAAGTGCACCACCTTAGTCTTGGCCAAAGAAAACCGAAACCTGTGCGCTTCGGCCTAGCAAGAGACGCGGTTCAATGCCTGTTGGAGTCGACACTCCAGAGTTGGCATCTGGGCCGCGCCAAAAGAGATCGAAAGGTCGTCCACATAGAGCGTAACGAGAACATCTTTTGGCAGCACCGAGGTGATGCAGTTGATGCTCAGGGCAAAGAGTGTGACACTGAGGACACTTTCCTGCGGGACACCCTCTTCCAGTTCCTTTGGGCCGGAGAGGACTCCCCCCACCCGTACGCAGAATCGACGATATCGCAAAAATTCAGATATAAACATTGGGACGCGCCCCCTCGCCCTCATCGTGTGGAGGGTCTCCATGATACCGTATCGCCATGCGGGATTATAGGCCTTCTCCAGATCGAAAAACACCGTGGCGTAATGCTGTCTACGAAGGAAAGCCTCGCAGACGGCATTTTCCAGTCGGAGCAGAGCATCCGACGTGGAGTGGAACTTGCGGAAGCCACACTGTGTAGAAGACAGATGGCCTCCGCTGTAAAGAAAAAAGGCTAATATAACATTTACCAATTTCTCCATCAACTTGCACACGCAAGAGGTTAGAGAGATTGGGTGGAAACAGGCCGGAGTAGAGTGATCTCTCCCCGGTTTGTGAAAGGCGAGCACAGTAGCGATTCGCCAGGAGTCTGGGAGAAGACCCTCCACCCAGATTTTATTGAACAAATCTAACAGAAAGGCCATGCCTCGCTCACCCAGGTGTCGAAGCATGGCGTACAGGACATCGTCCGGACCATGGGCGGTGTCCGCGCACGAAGCGAGAGCGGAGCGCAACTCACTCACAGTAAACTTGTCGTTGAAGGGTTCTCCGCCTCTGGAGGTAAAGTCCAGACGGCGGCCTTCCGCGACATGACGACGTGCATTGATTGCTGGCGGAGCAGCATCACGACTAGAGAATGCGGAAAAAGCGGTCGCTAAGGATTCCGCCACAGACGCGGGGTCTGAGATTGCGGTCCCATTCTCCTGGAGAACGGAAGGGGGGAACCTGCGAGAACTTGCCCCGAATCCTTTTGACTCGCATCCACACCTCAGCTAAAGGGGTCTTCCCGTTAAGTGAAGACACGTATGCCCGCCAAGAAGAGCGGCGGGCGTGCTTCGAAATATACCGGAACTTAGCCGTAGTCCGACGAAATTCACACACAGTGAAATCGTTCGGGCGGCGCTTATAGCGCATGTAGGCATAACGCTTCTGTTTGAGGGCCATCTCACACTCGGCCGACCACCATGGGAGTGGTCGGCGAGCAAAACAACCAGACGTTCTAGGAATAGTATTCAGGCCCGCGGCAATGAGGTTGCGGAGAACTCAATGGCCTCATATACCAACCTAAACTCCTCGAATGAGATAGAGAATTCAGTTATTTCCTGAAATGCAGGCCACCACGCCCGCGCCAAGCACCACCGAGGTGGGCTCTCAGACGGCAGTTGTCCTGAAAATGATATTTGAATGGGAAAGTGACCACTACCATGGAGGTCATCGACTGATGCCCAATCAAAATCAAGCTGTGCATCCGAAGTGCACAAAGATAGATCAAGTCAAGAAAATGAAGCGGTTCTCGGACAGTGATGCGTAAACTCATCCACGTTTAGTACACCTATTTCAAGTTCTTCGATCAGATCGGCAAGGACCTGTCCCCTGGGATTTATTGAGTAATCTCCCCAGAGAGGATGCCTGCCGTTCAGATCTCCAAGCAAGAGAAAGGGCCTCGGCGCAAGTCTCCCGCATCGAAGTCAGCTGACGGTGGAATGTACGCAGAAATGATAGTATACCTCCTATCCAGGTGCAGCTGCACAGCCACTGCCTGAAAGGAGGTATCTAAAGAGAAAGGAAGAACGGAGACATCATGCCGGGTGTAAACCACGCATCCCCCAGCCCGTCCATCCCGTGGTGGTGGGGTCGAAAGACCATTATACCCCAGGAGGGAGGGCAGGGGGCACGCACCTAGCATGGTCTCCTGAAAAAGATAGCTAACGGGGAACGGGACGAGACGAGCCTCTGCAGCTCCTCCCAGTTGGCCCGGAGTCCACGGCAATTCTATTGAACATAAGAAAAGGAGACTGCAAAAGACCATTCATGGCCTCCAGGAACAGCTCGGACGAGACGCGGGGGCCCTCCTCGAACAGAAGACCCTTACGGGAATGGCCGTACGCTTCCCGGAGGCAGAACCCCGGGCGCTCTTGGCCGGACAAAGACCTGAAGGCGCTGTCGCCTTCGAGGACATTGGGGAAGGTTGGGCTCGCCATGCGAGTCTTTTCCTCCCTCCGCCTCGAAACCATAGGCGGGCGTTGCGGCTTCGGAGGCGGGGGGCCCTCTTTTCGAGGAATCACCGTCTCAGAGCCACTGGCTCCACCTCTGGGCGTGAACGAAGGACCCGAAGCTCCTTTCTTGCTGTCCTCCTTTCGGGGAACAGCATTAGGAACCCCGGAAGATGGCCTAGCGACCAACTTCAGGGGTTTTGCCTCCTGTGAGTCTAACGACTCGGTGGAGGCGCGTGGCCGTTTCGCCTTACGGGAAACGGTCACGCTGGGGGAAGAGGAGGAAGCCCTGGTTTTAGCCGGGGCTGGGTGTGAACCCTTTTTGCCGCCAGCTTTACCAAGGAAGCGCCCGGGTTGAGTAGAGCCCGCAGAAGGGCTCCGAATAGGCACGGAAACAACCGTGCTCGTTGGCCTGGATGGGCCAGGAGCAGAGGGTGCCTTTCTAACTATTGAGGCATATGACGTCCCAGGCAGAGCCGCGCGCGCCAGGACCAAGTCCTTAGCCTCGCGGAATGAGAGTCGATCCTGGGCCTGAACGGCCAGGATTTCTTTCTCTAGGAGATATGCACCACATTGCTTCGAAGAAGCGGGGTGCGGCTCTCCGCAATTGACATACTTGGCCACACATGATTTAGACTTATCGTGTGCGGCCTTGGAGCAATTTACACAGACTTCGGGTGACCCCGACTTTGCACGTCTACAAGAACGATTCGTATGGCCGAAGCGGTGACAGTAATAGCACCATCGCGGCAGTGGCACGAATGCCTTCACGCGGTAGCGGTACCAACCGGCACGCACCGACTCAGGAAGCTTGTCACAGTTGAACGTGACGAAGAGTGTAGGGGTGGGTCTCGAGGCTCCTCCCTGTTTTCTCATCACCCGTTCGACCTTGACCGCCACATGGTCGGCCAGCTCTAGGGTGATGTCCTCAATGGAGTAGTCAACGACTTCCCTCGCATAAACTACTCCTTTCACAAAGTTCATGGTAGAGTGCGGCGTCACACTCACCGGGGTGCCATGAAGTGTCCGAAGAGCACTTATCTTGGCCGCCTCAGCGGGATTCGCCACATTCGCAAGAAGGCTCCCGTCCGGGAAACGGGTCACCTTCGGCTCTCTACCAATTACACTAGCTAATCCTCTCCTCTGATGGATCATGTTGCCCTTGGCCAACATGCTGCCATCAGTGGAGCGAATGACGAGGAAGCGTTTGAAACTAGCGGGCTCGAAAACGCCAGGTAAGCTCTGAATCAAGGGCCCCGATGTTATCGAGGCTCCGCCCGGCGCACTTTTAGTCTTTTTCATATTCAGGGGCTCCGCACCCAGATAACATCCGGCAGAGGGGCCGGATGTGCCGATCTTGGCTTGGTCGCTTGACATGGCTAGCAGACCCATCCGTCCCCGCAGCTCCCGCGGATGGAGAGGAGCCCCGAGTCTTCTTTGTCTTAGTCTTTTTTGGAGAGGACGGGGAATGAACCCGCTTCTCACCTCCACTGACAGAAGCCCCTAGGCCAGATGGACCGGCCTCAGCCAGGTCCTTCTCCGAAATGGAGAAGGTCCTAGTGGTCGCAGGGGCACCGGTCGGAGGAGATCCCTCCCCTCCTTGTTCTGCCTCAGAAACCCTAGCCGTTTGAGGAGGACCTTGCATAGGGGCGGATTCGGGTTCGGTGTTTGGCGCCGAGCCCGGATTTTCCCCCATGAAAGGCCCTACGGTCTGAGGATGGGTTTCCTCAAGCACCATGTCTATCACAGGAGGGGCCTCCAGTTGGCCATATATATAAATATATATATATAAATATATATATATAAATATATATATATATATATATATATATATATATATATATATATATATATATATATATATATATATATATATATATATATATATATATATATATATTTATAGTTATCAAGCACTAACTTTCGGGATATTTCCCATATATATATATATATATATATATATATATATATATATATATATATATATATATATGGGAAATATCACGAAAGTTAGTGCGTGATAACTATAAATATGAATATGTACCACGGAAGGAAACTGAATAAACGCAGATTGGAGTTAGTATTTTCGTCTATTCGACATTTTAAACTGGTGTCAGGTTTATTGGGGTTAATCAATTGATTAACCTTGGTTAAATTGTTGGCTAATCTTGGTTCCGGTTCTGGAGATCAAAAGGTGAGGAATTAATATTGCATAACTACTTGCACAATTGTATTTTTCCCATTCCCCTTTTTTGTGGGGGGGAATTTATTTTGCATGACCGTGCATCACCATTATTTTATTCCTCCACGGAAATGAATGTTGTCCTTCAAGGCCTCATTTCGTTTGCCGTAAGTTGAAGGTACAGTAGAAATTGCATTGTTCTATGTATTGTCACTAGGTGTGCTGCAACTCTCGTCTCAATCACAGTGAGATTTAGGTAAAATCTCGTCCTTAAAAGTTCTTTACCCGAGTGATCATACGGATAGAATCCGCACCGTTTGAAGTAATTGCATTATTTTTCGCGAGTGTTTTTCCCTTTGTTGTTCGTGACTTCGTGGGTCAAGCAAAACCGGGTCACACTTTCGTCCGTGCGATACTAGTAATCCCGCCACATTAAACTCTGGTCGATTTTGCCACCAGATTCCCCGAGGCTGTGCCCCTCAAGAAAATTGACAGTATCAACGGAGCCGAAGCTTTTATTTCCTTCTTTTCCCGCGTGGGCAATCGTACGGTGGGATCCGCCCCATTTTAGCTTTTATATGGAAGGAACGTTAGAGGCCTCCTGAGTATTTTTGTTCCGTTTGAAAATTTGTTCCAGGTGTCCTCAACTTTAACCGCTATTGTCACGCGACTATAAGGTACAATCCCCTATTAATTATTTTCCGATGTCACTTCCTCTCATGAAGTTCCATCTGGGGATGGAGGCGTGTCAGAGAGAGAGAGAGAGAGAGAGAGAGAAAGAAGACACACTTGGGCAATCATTTTAATCCACGCTAACGAAGGGGCAAAATCGCGAAGGCCGTGATGGTATGAAGGCTCGACTTCGCGGAAGGTTGAGATGTGCTTAAGAGCATGAGGGGTCCCGCCGGGGATTATCCCGCGATGGTGTGAGTCGGGCAAAGTTCACCTCGCCCGGCGAAGCGCCTGTCAACTGGAACCCTCCCCCTTCAGGCGGTTGGAAAAGCATCTCCGTCTCACCCCTATAAAACGTCCGACGCCAGACTTGTACGCCAGTAACCACCTGTGTCCGCGAGTATCAGCCATCTTCCCGTCCCCATAGCTCTGCGCGAACCCTTGCAGAACCCGTCAGGCTCCGTGTATTCTCTTAGAACTCGCGAGAGTCCACCCCGTACTCATTGGTACCCGTTACCTGAACGCGACGCGTCAAATTCTCAATTCGGTGTTCTAAATACGAAGGCCAGATTTGAGTTCATCTCGTTTAAGTCGTTCATCAAGAGACTATTATTTGGGTCTGCGCCATCCCTAACAAAGCAGGATTACTCCCTCGGACCAAATTTTCGAGGTAACCTCAACGATCCTGTGCAAGCCCCCCGCCTTTAAGCCTCCGTCATTTGGCTTCGCGTGCGCTCAAGGTCCTTTGAGCGTACCATCTGTTAATTGTCAATTTGTGTGTATGGCGGTCAACACCGCCTAAATCGCTTTTTGAAGTCCAGACTCGGGTACATCTCCGGGTACCAAGAGTAATAGGCTACACATGGTACCCCTCTGCGGGGCCTTAGCCCTGGGATCGTCCCGCTAGATGATTCAGAGAGACCGTGATTAAGAGCAAACTTAACTTGACCGCCGAGCGACTGCACTCCTCTCTAATGGTAGGGAACCTTGGGGGCTCTCCATTAACCCCCGCCCTCCCAAAAGAGAAAAAGACAAAGAAAGAAGAGGCCACACAAACACGGCAGAGGGTGTTAAAAGAGGACCAACTCAGACGGAGAGAAATTATTAATTGTTGCTTTCGGCACATTCTTGTGAACGAGATCCGACGACCAGATGAAATTCAAATAAAGATCAGTATGACAATTGCTGTCAAGCCCACGGTTACCAGGGGCCTGTCTTCGCTTAGGGGGGAGGGTAGGGGGAGCAATAATACTGTCTTTCCCTAACAACTGAGAGATTGGAACCTTTTGTGGTCCATAAAGTCTAAGTATAGCAGCCCTTTCAGCGAATTATGTGGGGTGAAGAGGGGGTGGAAGAGAGAGCGGGGTTGCGATTAGCTGCGCGCGTGTATGATGATGTACGTGGGCGACTGCTTGCACCAGACTCAGCGCCCCGCCAATTGGTACAATCGCAGAATTTTTGTTTCTGCTGTTGCTGGGAATCAAACCCAAGTACCCAGACGAAGAAATCCTCCAGGAGGAGGATATTAAATTAAAAAAAAAATTTATAAGTCCATCTGGTGACTGCTTACTAGGGCAAAAGTGGTTGTAATCACGCTACAGCCTAATACGGGGTTAGATCAAAAGAGGCTAAAACAAATAGCTAAGATAAAACAGAAACAAAGGCTGAGAAACAAGTTAAAAAACAACAAATAAAAAATAGAGATACACCAAAAAAAGCAACAAGAAGGAGGCGCGTTCCGGCGTCATGGACGATATTAAAAGTGAATAAACAGGTATCAGTTACCAGATGGATCAGTTAAACCCCACCCCCACTGAATTTGTGGGATTACCTAAGAGCAGGGAGAAAATCGTTTTGTTCCAATCACTTTTACGATACATGGGTGACACCTCAGGGAATAGAGAGTAATTTTCCTACTCAGAAGTGGCATTGGCTAGACATACTAGTCCTTCTAGACTTTAAACCCCTCTTGAATCAATACCCCTTTGATCCTTACCTTGGCATGGGGAGGAGCCACAAAGAGAGCTGGCGTTGGGTAGAGTCCCTCCTCCTTGAAAATCAGGGTTTTCGAAGTCTTAAGGTCCAATTTGATTATCTGAGGAAAAATGGATTTTTTTTAGAGTGCAAGCACAATTTGTTTTTTTTTGGGGGGGGAGGGGGAAGGCATGTTGGGTAAGAAATCTTAAAAGGGTGTGATCAGATGTACAAACCTCTTTTGAATGGTTGTAAATGTCATTCCTGGCCCCAGCAGGGTTTTTTTGGGTCATATTTTGTCATATTCAAAGTTTTTCCATTTTTTCATATCGTCATTATGAAGTTTCTTTGTCTTTCTTTGAAGTGTTCATTGTGTGCCATGATCAAGTTTGTTGTTTTTAATTTTTGTTTTTGTCTTGTTTGTGAATATGAGCGATAGTTTTGCTAGTGCTTGTGTTTTATTGTTCTTTTCTTTATACTTTTTATTATCGAGTTACAATCATGTTTGTTGTTTTTATTGTTGTTTTTGTCTTGGTTGTGAATATGAGCGATAGTTTTGCTAGTGGTTGCGTTTTATTGTTCTTTTCTTTATATTTTTTATGGAAGGGTTATGATCATGTTTCATGTTTGTTTTTAATTTGTTGTTTTTTTATATCTTGGTTGTGAATCTAAGCTATATTTTTGCTAGTGCTTGCGTTTTATTGTTCTTTTCTTTATATTTTTTTATCATCGGTTTACGATCATGTTTGTTGCTTTTAATTTTTGTTTTGGTCTTGGTTGTGAATCTAAGTGATATTTTTACTAGTGCTTGCGTTTTATTGTTCTTTTCTTTATCAGGTTATGATCATCTTTCTTGTTTTTAATTTTAGCTTATTTTGTCTTGGTTTTAAATCAAAACAATATTTTTGTAAGTGCTTGCATTTTTATATACTTTTTATCATAGATTTATTAGAACAATTTTTAATGATTACATGAACCAAATTATTACAATGTTTTACACTAGAGTTAATTTCATATGGTTAACCAAACAATTTTTATATTTCAAGTGAAATATAAACTCTTTAATTCATTCTCAGTTTAATATTATATACTAGATTTATTTTTAGGGCCTAATTGATAACTTCTCTATTCATTTTTTTATTTGACTATTTTGGAAAATTTTATTGATAGTATAGTTAGTAGAAGTTGTTGTATTGCTCACCAGGACCAGATGAACTTTGCTAAATTCCAATTTCAAAGTAGCAGTAGTAAAGAACTAGGGAAAAATATCATGGTATCTGAAAACTTGCAAACTGACTTAAGCAGGGTTGTCAAGTGGTCAGAAAGATGATAGATGCAAGTCAACAAGGACAAGTTTAAGGTAATGCAAAGGTCAGGATAGTCCTGAAGAGATTAGTATACGGATGGTCAAATTTTAAATAGTGGCGATGGAAAAGGATTTGGGCATAAATCTTGAATATTTTAAAATATTTTAAACATTGCACTATAACATCACAAAAGGTCAATAGCGTTCTACGATAGACCTAAACAATTTGCGTTGAAATCGTAATATATTATTCTTCCTTTATATAAAGCGCTTATAAAACCTCATTTGGAGTATGCGGTACAACCCTGTTTACCATAAATGCCTAAGGACATTATAATATTGGAAAGCAGCCACCCCAAAATAACTCCTCAGCTTAGAGAAAGATTGTAGGGAAAAGACTGAGTCACCTCAATTTAGTTTCACTGGAAGATCACGATCTGCTTGGCCAAATTAATTTCCTTTAAAACACCAAACGGATTTACTAATGTAAATTATGACTGGATACTTGAGAAAGATAACTGAGCATCATATAGAAATCCTAGTTTCAAGTTAGCAAAGTTGGATAAATGCAATAGCAAAATATTTCTTTTACTATAAAGTAACACAAACTTGTCTAGGAATGTTGTTGAAAAACACTATGATAAATATTACTTAAAAATGTGAGCTTACAGAAATAGGAATTGTTCAACTAATTCTTCATCCATATCCTTTCAACTTGTCCTTCACTTCTGACTTCCATCCTACATGACCTACCCTCGAGTGTATCCTAGGATCTTTGCTGCCTCATAAAAGCCTGTAATTGGGACTAAATATCGGTTAGGAGGTTTGACCTGCTTTCAGCGACCTATACCTACCTGCCCAAACCTCACACAAGCATACACTATACACACTATCTCTTAGGGACCTGGGGACCCACCAGGAGCCTGTTGGCATTCCTAGGAGCTTCCCACCTCCCAGAAGAGAAGTAGGGGGAGGGGGGGAATATCAAGAATATTGCCATTTAATGCTGATTTACCCAACCGGTGAGTTCAAATGGTTATGTTGCCATTAATACCACCCAAAGTACCATCAAAAATGTAAGTAGAGAATGGATAGGGGGAGTATTTTTTATATTCAAAAGAAGTGGAGACCAACGAGAGCATAGTCTTAGAAAAACTAGGTCAACAGACCTAAGTCACGGGCTCCCAATTCTTCTGACTTATGACCACATGAGCTTACGACTTTCAAAACTTTCAACGTGGGGCAATCCGAACCATAGTTAGATTTATTTTAATAATTCCAGGACTAACTTTGGGAGGACCTTGCCAATATACCATTCGAAAGAGAATGTAAACCAACATAAGACTTTCAAATATCGTTAGAATCGGTCGAATAGTTACGGTGTCATTGACAAAAAACTCATTGAAAATCAAAATGGTTACCATCCGATCGACCTACGGACTGACATAGTAACTTATAGTCGCGTGCACGGGACTAAAAATGTATAAAAGCTAGACTGGATGGCACGCAACTCTCCTGAATTTGACCAAGTTCAGTCACTTGATTAATCCAAGCCACGAGTCATGTCTGGGCATCTACTATATCCACATACCTCTGACGAGGAACTGGTCCCTCTGCCCCGGGGCGACGAAGGGTCTACCTAAACGCTGTTTCATGTCATAAACATAATACTTCCTGGCACCTCTCTCCCAAAGAGGACCGGCCCCTGGTGCTCTCGGTCTCACCAGCGATTGTCATACTGACCTTTATGTCAATTTCATTATCCGGCAGGGATCTGCCTGGATAAAGACAGGCCGTTTCTGGCAGAGTACAAACTTCACGACCATGTCCCTTATTATAAAAGGGCAAGTTTTAAGGACAAGATTGCTCCAGGCCCCCACCTTCTACAGAGTAATGGCAGAAAAGGGTCTTAAGCTAACCTGATTAAAATTCTTCCTCTCGAGGCTCACGCAGACTCCCCACACATAACGCCCCCCATCAGCGAATTTCGGGTTGGTCACGGGATTCTCGAACGGGATGTCGCAGAGTACTTCCGAAGTCAACAGAACCTGAGGGGAAACAAAGCCATTCGAGATAGCACCGAGCGAGGTTCTTGATTGAGCTACGAAGCAGAACTCAAAAAATTTCGAACTTAGATCACCTTCAATGAGAGATGTCGTTCCAATGATCCTCGGGGGTTGATGACCCTATGCTCCCTCCGACCGCTTAGGAGATTAAAGGATAAAGCCTTTGATCCCAAAGCCTCAGCGGTAGGCCTCATCAACGTCACTACAATTAAGTGGGGCCCGCCCCTCTTTGAGACTCTCCCGAAGGACCATGTTAGAAGGATGTTGTTCCATGTGGGTATTTTATAGCACCCACTGTGGCAGCGGTCCACGTAACAGAAAATGGGAGTTCCACTGAGAAACTTCACAAATTCATGAGATTTTCCGGATAGCCGCCAATTCAAATTTTAGGCTCTAGCATTTCAAACCTTGCTATCAGTAATGAGAGTAAACATAACACCGAGAACAATTCAAACGAGAGTAAAAATACCAATGGTGTCAGCTACGGGACGTATAAGCACAGCAGACCTGACCGTACCCACTGAAATGGAGACACGAGGCTGGGAATCTATCGTGTAATAATCCCATGTAACTCAAATTGAAGCAGTGACTCAAGCTCCAACCAGCTTTAAGGCAATTCATTCTCTCCAAATCTGATTTCATCTTCCTCACTTATTAGGCAATGTGCAGTTAAAATAAAGAGGGAGTCAAACATATTCACCAATTTATCTCTCTTCCTGAGGTCCCCCGAGATGTACTTACTAGATTTTTGGTCTTGTACGCAGTGCAACGAGTTCCAGGTAGTGTTACCAGTTGTTGCTCTGGTCCGGATAACCCCCCTACTTCCAGTGGGATGACAAATCGCTTCAAAGACGGGCAGAAACTCGCGTGGTACTCTGGACAATTCCTCTCCCGTCCGGACTGAAATGAGTTAGGAATGAACCCTAAAATACCTTTATTAATAACACAGAAAATAGCCAGATACAGAGTACACACTCTTTAACAAAGAGCAAAATATGTCATACATATACGAGTCTTGCCTCATCCATGGCTATCAAAATCAGTCATGCGCACAGACTAAATAAATAGAACTAGTAAATATATTGGAAGCCCGACGACATTCACCCCCAAAAACCGATCACCGTACAAAACGACACGCAAAAACCATCTACGAGCAGTTGGGAGAGACTAGCGGCCACCGCTGTCCAGGTATTGGGAGAGGACCACCACAGGAAGTTCCCCAGACTAGGAGTGGGAATTTGAATACACTCTGCTACGGATGATAGAAAGCATTAAACCATTTAAAGAACGCTTTCTCTCGATATACAATCAAAACAATCTCACTACTTAAAAGGAGACGACTTCCACAGAACCATTAATACACTCCGCCCTCTTTATGACCTATCCACGCGATACAAAAACGAACTAGTAAAAGGCGACTTGGAAATTCCAAGACAACATTCGTGGGAGATTTTTTCCCCTTACATTTTAGCATTGCATCATGGCGCAAACCAACAAAGGCATAGCCACTGAAACACCAAACTATTAATCCCTTAATCTACCCATGCATTTAAATGTCCACCATGAAGGATTTTAAAAAAAATGTACATCATACGATGACAATCTTACTCAAAGACTATGACCACGAACAGGTAGGCAGGAATCTGCACCAAGTACAATGAACAGGAAGTAAGAACTTCCGCCATACCGGTACTAGGACAGGTACCACAGGAAAGACTCTCCCAGACTAAGACTCCCTCAAATAGCGCGGTCTGAGACATCGAAGCACTTACAGAAGAGTTCCTGGGAGCGCATAATCCCATGGTCACAACCAATCCGGAGTCAACAAAACCTAACCTATCTGAAGTCTACGAGGTATTAGTTAATTCCAAGGGAATAAAGGAAGGGGCTGGGGCTGTCTTCCACCCTTTTGGAGACCCAAGTTGAAGTCCTGATACCTGTCATATCATTTGGAAGAAACCACCTAAATTCTCATCCTTACGCGAAGATTTTTGATAAACATGTTTTGCAAGACGGCTGCATCGGGGTAGGCACAAAGGTCCAGAACGAGATGACCTGCTTGTTCAAACACGTTGGCAAAATGCAGGAAGAAGAAGGGGTCGGAGAAGTAACGAAAAGTGAGAGGTGTCCAGGTTCGACGGTCGATGATGTGGAAGAGCGTCTGAAAGAGAAAAGAAGCAAGGTGATACCTGTGTGGCAAGACCGGGCGGAGGAGGGGGGTGGAATGGTTAACAAAAAGAAATCAAATGTTTAAGAAGAGTCGATCCATTTAAATGAGAGAATGGGTGCAAGGAAGAGATTGTCCCCTTTGCAAGATCTTATTTTATGTAAGGGGCTACACCTGGCAACAACCATCATGGGAATTAGCCTATTTCTTATGATATATTAAAAAAAAAAATACAACAAAGAAAAACTAAACAGCGGGCCTGCTCCGGTGTTGGAAGGAGATCCATCTGCCATAGGCAGATAGATCGTGATCTAATGGTGTGAAGGCCGGGTCGCAATCCCGCGTTCCAATCCCTGCGAATCCACAGAGCAGCCAGGTGTTTGAGGGAAGGATAATGAGAGGTTAGTCTAATATTTCTTTTATTTCAAAAAGACGGTAAATAATAAAAAAAAAACTGCAAAAATAAATAGCAAACCTTAACCAACTGCAATATAAATATCAAGAATATATATATTATACAGCCTTACAACCTAAACCCCAATAATTATGTATGTATATACACCCTTATGAAAATACTTAGCCAATATATATATATATAGGGCCTTACAAATATATCGGCCAATGTCGAAATATGGATAAATCAGCCGCACAACCCAAATCATATCCGAGAAACTGGGTGCATCCCAAAACTCAGGATTTAATGCGCTAAGGGCTATAACTGGTACCAGACAATTTTTTTTAAGAGCTCATCTGGTGACTGCCTACTTGGGCATTAGTCGCTGTATGAAAAACTGCCTAATACTAGGCTACTTTAAAATCTAATGCAATAATACAAAAAAAACAAACAAAAACAACACCAGAAATTGAAAAAAGGGAAAAGGAAACGATAGTAAGCAAGCTCCTGCGTCGGGGGGAGGTCCCCCCGGCGGAGGAGCGTGCAACCTATAAGGGAAAAAAACAACAAAAAAACCCTGGTTAAATAATAGAGAGAAGGCCGGCCTCCCCAAAAGTCAACAAGTCCACCAGTCAAAGTGCATGCACTCATCCCGAGTACAAGGGACAGGCGGTAGCGACCCCGCCCATCCCGGTAGCGGGATAGGTAACGTGCGCGAAGATCACCCAGACTGGGACATTCGACAAGAATGTGCCGAACAATCTGGGGAACAACGCAGTCGTCACAATAGGGCGCAGGCGAGCGCTCCATCAAATAGCGATGCGTCACACGAGTATGTCCGATTCGGAGACGAAAGAAAGCGACCTGAAGCCGCCGCAGCATTGGGGGATAGGTCCATGGGAACAGTCTCTGCGCAATGGCACGCAACTTTAAGTTCCCTTCGACCGTCTCCCATCTTCTTTGCCAAGCAGTCCAAAGAGCTGCCCGTATTCCTGCCATGGAGTCAGTGTGAGGAAGAGCGAAACGCTGGTCCCGTCGCAGAGTCCTCGCGGACTCTTTGCCGCGCTCATTCCCGGCAATTCCTACATGTCCAGGAACCCAGCAGAAGATAATCTCAACATCCGCCCGGCTCGCGAACCAGGGGAAGCGGAGATTCCAATGCCTCGAGAGCACTCAGGGCGCTTTGTGAGTCGCTATAGATCACAACACCCCCACAAACAACCATCCCCCTTCCTCTGTTTTGCCCTACGGATTCGCAAAACTTATTGACTGCCCCTCGTATAGGTGTTTTGTTATCAATTTAATTCGATTTTAATATTATATTAGGTACCTAAGTTAACCAATTTCTTACTGTAACCTATGCCACTGAAAATTAAGAAGATACATATATCTAGGTCCAAGCTTCTACTTATTAAGGACTATACTATGCCTACTTAGTGATATCATGTGAACATGGAAGACAGACAGTCATTACATATTTACATATTCAATGAAATCATATATGTATATTAAGCATAGGTAATACATTTTAATTCAGAACAAGATTGAAATATTAATCTAAATGCACAGCAAAATCTAAAAAAATTTATAAGTATCTACACAGATCTAAGTGATATATGTTATATACATTTTTTTTAGATACCTACTTTATATAAATTGTATAGAGAAATAAGTTTTTGTTATATCACTACACAGTATGTTGGGATATAACAAAAACTACATAATATAGCCTATACAGTGTGTAGGGATATATTATATATTTTTAAAATTCTGAAGTAACTACATCAAAACTACTAAGGTAGACTAGATATAGGTACCTAGTATCAAATTTTGGGGGGATATATGGAGAACAAATAAAATGTTTAGTTGAATGATAGTTAACTAATATTTTAATTATTTTATTTGGAGAACATTTTATTAAAATACCTATATAAGTAATAAAAAAAGAAGTTCCTTATTATTATAATATATGAACATAGAAAAGGAAAAGGCAAGGAGGGGGGGGTGGATAAATATTGGGAGTGGTTACTTGCAAAGCACATTCCCCATAACATCTTTTTGGATAACAAAATATTGACAACCTTGCATATTCTCTTCATCATATTAATGAATTATAAAGCAGCAGATACTAATTAATGAATATACCCTTATTGTAATACCAATAAAACTAGTCAGCTAAGAAGGTGATAAATATTATAGGCAGCTTCTATTTCAATAAAGGTATATATGTATATACGAAGGGCGGTCAATAAGTTTTGCAATTCGGATATAAGGAAACGAAATATGAGGAAAAGTGTTTTATTATTTTTCAATATAACTACCCCCCACTTCAATGCACTTGCGCCACTTGTCCCTGAGGCTTCGAATTCCCGACAACCAGAAATCTCCCGACTGCTGTTCAATCCACTCTTGGACGGTGAGCTGGACACCTTCATCGTCACCAAACCGGCGTCCACGCAGTGCAGCCCTGAGCTGGTGGAATAAAAAGTAGTCTCTAGGGGCCAGATCTGGACTGTAGCGGGAATTGTTGATCTCCTCGAATCCGCACTCGCACAGGGCAGCTTGTGCAACTCTGGCTTTGTGGACTTTGACGACGTTGAAGTCGATCATGGGGCGTGAGGTTTCTAGGGACCCAACGGGCAGAGACCTTGGTCATGGCCAAATTATGGTGGATGATGTTCATAACACTTCTATATGATATTCTAAGTTCTCGCTCGATTTCTTCGACCTTCATCCTCTCCACATGGGCCACATTGTCCTCGTTGGTCACGTCTGACGGGCATCCTGGACGGGAACATTTTCAAGGGACTCACGACCATGGCGGAACTCCCTATTCCAGCGTGCAATGGTTGCATAGAAAGGGGCGGTGTCAGTGTACACTGCAACCATGCGTTCATGGATCTCTTTTGTATTCTTGCCTTCCTTGGTCAAAAATTTGATCACTGCGCGGTGCTCAACCTTCTCCATTGTTGAAAAATTTGTGACTTGACGATCTGCGATCAGCTACTGCTTCTTAAATAGACGAGGCAGGAGCGTGCGGCTGCAGGTCCTGACTTGTCATTACTTGTCTTAACACCCCCACAAACAGCCATCCCCCTTCTTCTGTTTTGCCCTACCGATTCGAAAAACTTATTGACCGCCCCTCGTATATGCTAATGGTATACACATTTTTTTCCCTACTTTTTGGAAATGAAGTAGCTACAGACAGGAAAGTAATTATTATTTTAAACAAGACAAATAAAATTCCTTGACTTTCCAGGTTTCCCCTGACCAATTTTCAGGTGAGTATGTCAAGTAGGTGGGTATGTCAAGTAGGTGGGTATGCCAAGTAGGTGGCTATGTTAAGTAGGTAAGTAGGCAAGGTGGGTGGGCAGGTAGGTAATTCCATTCGTCCCTCGCATCGTGGACGAGATCCCTTGACTGGATAATGAAATTCACATAAGGATCAAAATGACACTCAATGGTGGGCTGGTCCTCGTTGCGGCGGAAGTTGGTTTAGACACAAACCAGCAGTGGGGGAGCCCTTTGTAATCCCATGGTGGGATGGGAGGCGCCCGTTTCGCGTTAGGGTTATGTGGTTATGAGTGGCCCCCACTGGGAACTCTAGTACTCAAACGCCCTTGTTCTGTAACAGAGTGGGTGTTTTGTCCTGAAGACGGGAAGGAAATGATAGGGTTGTGATTGGTTATGTGAATGATGATGCATGCAAAGTCATCTACCCCTGCAGGGGTATCAGCACCAATGGGAGGCCATCTTACGGTCGCTGGGATTAATCCCCTGCCTCGATGTCAGAAATCTAACCGCTTGGCTAGAGAGATAGTACCATCATTTTTGTGTTTGATGGATCAATGCTCGAATGGTGCATTATGTGGTTGGAGTCGACGCTCCCGAGTTGGCATCAGGGCTGTGCCAAAAGAGATCAAAAAGCCCTCCACATAGAGTATAGCGAGATTTTTTTTTTTAAGGGGCTATCTGGCGACTGCCGACTTAGGCATAAGTTGCCGTAAACAAACAGCCTAGTTCTAGGCTACTTTAAAAAATTGAACAGGAAACAATAAAAAGAAATAACAATAACAAAGTAATAACAAAAACAACAACAATTAAAACGGGTTAAATGAAAGGGAGAAGGCCGGCCTCCCCCAAAAAGTCAATAAGTCCACCAGTCAAAGTACACGCACTCGTCCCGAGTACAAGGGACAGGCGGTAGCGACCCCGCCCATCCCGGTACCGGGACAGGTGTCGTGCGTCAAGATCACCCAGACTGGGACATTCGACAAGAATGTGCCGAACAGTCTGGGGGATGACGCAGTCGTTGCAATAGCGTGCAGGCGAGCGCTCCATCAAATAGCGATGCGTCACACGAGTGTGTCCGATTCGGAGACGACAGAAAGCAACCTGAAGCCGCCGCGGCATTGGGGGATAGGTCCATGGGAACAGTCGCGGCGCAATGGCACGCAACTTTAAGTTCCCTTCGACCGTCTCTCATCTTCTTTGCAAAGCAGTCCGAAGAGCTGCCCGTATTCCTGCCATGTAGTCAGTGTGAGGAAGAGCGAAACGCTGGTCCGGTCACAGAGTCCTCGCGGACTCTTTGGCGCCCTCATTCCCCGAGATTCCTACATGTCCAGAAACCCAGCAGAAGATAATCTCGACATCTGCCCGGCTCGCCAAAACCGTGGCGTCACGGATATCACGAACCAGGGGATGCGGAGACTCCAATGCCCCGAGAGCACTCAGGGCCCTTTGTGAGTCGCTATAGAACACAATCCGGTCTCCGAACCCGGCACGTCGCGTAATCTCCCGCACCGAGTGGTGTATTGCCACCAGCTCGGCCGTGAAGACAGACGTAGCGCCTGGTAGAGCCACGCTGACTTCAAACAGAGGGGATACGGCGTGGAAGCCGACCCCCTCTTGGGACTTGGAGCCATCCGTATACACTGGCACGGTACCAGCGTGACACGATGTGTGCTCCCAAAAGGTCGAACGCAATACTCCCGGCGCACTACAAGATTTGGGAGCAGAGGCGTGGCGACAAATAGCCAAATGTGGTACCCTCCAGGGTGGCGTCCTGGGCAGAACCAGGGGCGCCACCGGCAAGAGAGCTATATCTAGCTCTCGAAGGAGTTTCCTGGCCCTAAACCCAAAGGGCTTAGGGTATGACTGGCGTCTCTCGGCGGCATAGGCACCATCGAGATCAGCTGCGGATGCAGTGAGAGCTGTTGGCGACTGAGGGAGGCGCCGGGCTCGCGCGTACAGGCGAGTGATGCACTGCACGCGGCGCAGAGCGAGTGGCATCGACCAACAGGCTCTCAATGGGGGAAGTGCGGAAGGCACCGGTCGCAAGGCGAAGGCCGGTGTGGTGGATCGAATCCACCTTCCGCAATAAACGCTCGGCTGCGGATGCATAAAACTCGCATCCGTAGTCGAGCTTCGAGCGAACAAAGGATCGATAAAAAAGTAAGGCAGTAGCCTTATCAGCGCCCCAAGCGCTGAACGTCACGGAACGGAGAATGTCCATGGCGCGGGTACAAGAGACCCCAAGGCTGCGAATATGAGCCTCCCAGGTGAGGCGTCGGTCGAATACAAGACCAAGGAAACGGTGCGACTCAACCACATCCAGGCGCACCCCATTAAGAAACAAATCTGGGTCGGGGTGAAGCCGTTGATGGCGGCAGAAGTGCACCACCTTAGTCTTGGCCAAAGAAAAGCGAAACCTGTGCGCTTCAGCATAGCGAGAGACGCGGTTCAATGCCTGTTGGAGTCCACGCTCCAGAGTTGGCATCTGGGCCGCGCCAAAAGAGATCGAAAGGTCGTCCACGTAGAGCGTAGCGAGAACATCTTCCGGCAGCACCGAGGTGATGCCGTTGATGTTCAGGACAAAGATTGTGACACTGAGGACACTGCCCTGCGGGACACCCTCTTCCTGCTCCTTTGGGCCGGAGAGGGCTCCCCCCACCCGTACGCGGAATCGACGATCTCGCAAAAATTCAGATATAAACATTGGGAGGCGTCCCCTAACCCCCATCGTGTGGAGAGTCTCCATGATACCGTATCGCCATGCGGTATCATAGGCCTTCTCCAGATCAAAAAACACCGTGGCGTAGTGCTGTCTACGAAGGAAAGCCTCGCAGACGGCATTTTCCAGTCGGAGCAGAGCATCCGACGTGGAGTGGAACTTACGGAAGCCGCACTGTGCAGAAGACAGATGGCCTCCGCTGTCCAGGAAATAGGCTAATCTAACATTTACCAATTTCTCCATCAACTTGCACACGCAAGAGGTTAGAGAGATTGGGCGGAAACCGGTCGGAGTAGAGTGATTTCTCCCCGGCTTGCGAAAGGCGAGCACAGTAGCGATTCACCACGAGTCTGGGAGAAGACCTTCCACCCAGATCCTGTTGAACAAATCTAACAGAAAGGCCATGCCTCGCTCACCCAGGTGTCGAAGCATGGCGTACGGGACATCGTCCGGACCATGGGCGGTGTCCGCGCACGAAGCGAGAGCGGAACGCAACTCACTCACAGTAAACTTGTCGTTGAAGGGTTCTCCGCCTCTGGAGGTAAAGTCCAGCCGGCGGCCTTCCGCGACATCACGACGTGCATTGAATGCTGGCGGAGCAGCATCACGGCTAGAGAATGCGGAAAAAGCGGTCGCTAAGGATTCCGCCACGGACGCGGGGTCCGAGATTGCGGTCGCATTCTCCTGGAAAACGGGAGGGGGGTCCTGCGAGAACTTGCCCCGAATCCTTTTGACTCGCTTCCACACCTCAGTTAAAGGGGTCTTCCTGTTAAGTGAAGACACGTATGCCCGCCAAGAAGAGCGGCGGGCGTGCTTCGAAATATACCGGAACCTAGCCCTAGCCCGACGAAATTCAGCGACAGTGAAATCGTTCGGGCGGCGCTTATAGCGCATGTAGGCATAACGCTTCTGTTTGAGGGCCGTCTCACACTCGGCCGACCACCATGGGGGTGGTCGGCGTGCAAAACGGCCACACGTCCTAGGAATAGTAGTCAGGCCCACGGCGATGAGGTTGCCGGAGAAGAACTCAACGGCCTCATCTACCGACCTAAACTCCTCGACTGAGATAGAGAATTCAGTCATTTCCTGAAATGCAGGCCACCGCGCCCGCGCCAAGCACCACCGAGGTGGTCTCTCAGGCGGCAGTTGCCCTGAAAATGATATTTGAATGGGAAAGTGATCACTACCATGGAGGTCATCGACCACCCCCCAATCAAAATCAGGCTGTGCATCGAAGAGCACAAAGATAGTTCAAGGCAAGAAAATGAAGCGGTTCTCGGACAGTGATGCGTAAACTCATCCACGTTTAGGACACCCATCTCAAGCTCTTCGATCAGATCGGCAAGGACTTGTCCCATGGGATTTATGGAGTAATCTTCCCAGAGAGGATGCCTGCCGTTCAGATCTCCAAGCAAGAGATAGGGCCTCGGCAACCGTGCCACGACGCGGCGGAAGTCCCCCGCGTCGAAGTCAGCTGACGGTGGAATGTACGCAGAAATGATAGTATACCTCCTATCCAGGTGCAACTGCACAGCCACTGCCTGAAAGAAGGTATCTAAAGAGAAAGGAAGAACGGAGACATCATGCCGGGTGTAAACCGCGCATCCCCCAGCCCGGCCATCCCGCGGTGGTGGGGTCGCAAGACCCTTATACCCCGGGAGGGCCGGCAGCGGGCACGCGCCTAGCATGGTCTCCTTCAAAAAAATAGCTAACGGGGAACGGGGCGAGACGAGCCTCCGCAGCTCCTCCCAGTTGGCCCGGAGTCCACGGCAATTCCATTGAACGAATATGCCCTCCAGGCCTAGCTCGGAGGAGACGCGGGGGCCCTCCTCGAATTGAAGACCCTCACGGGAATGGCCGTACGCTTCCCGGGGGCAGAACCCCGGGCGCTCTTGGCCGGACAAAGCGCTGAAGGCGCTGTCGCCTTCGAGGACTTATTGGTGGAGGTTGGGCTCGCCATGCGAGTCTTTTCCTCCCTCCGCCTCGAAACCTTAGGCGGGCGTTGCGGCTTCGGAGGCGGGGGGCCCTCTTTTCGAGGAACCACCGTCTCCGAGCCACTCGCTCCACCTCGGGGCGTGGGCGAAGGGGCCGAAGCTCCTTTGTTGCTGTCCTCCTTTCGGGGAACAGATTTAGGAACCCCGGAAGATGGCCTAGCGACCATCTTCAGGGGTGTTGCCTCCTGTGAGTCTAACGACTCGGTGGAGTCGCGTGGCCGTTTCGCCTTACGGGAAATGGTCACGCTGGGGGAAGAGGGGGGAGCCCTGGTTTTAGCAGGGGCAGGGTATGAACCCTTTTTTCCGCCAGCTTTACCAGGGGAGCGCCCAGGTTGTGTAGAGCCCGCAGAAGGGCTCCGAATGGGCGCGGAAACAACCGTGCTCGTTGGCCTGGATGGGCCAGGAGCAGAGGGTGCCTTTCTAACTATTGAGGCATATGACGTCCCAGGCAGAGCCGGGCGCGCCAGGACCAAGTCCTTTGCCTCGCGGAATGATAGTCGATCCTGGGCCTGAAAGGCCAGGATTTCTTTCTCAAGGAGATATGCACCACATTGCTTCGAAGAAGCAGGGTGCGGCTCTCCGCAATTGACACACTTGGCCACACACGATTTGGACTTATCGTGTGCGACCTTGGAGCAATTTACATATACTTCCGGTCACCCCGACTTTGCACGTCTACATGAGCGATTCGTATGGACGAAGCGGTGACAGTAATAGCACCGCCGCGGCACTGGCACGAATGCCTTCACGCGGTAGCGGTACCAACCGGCACGCACCGACTCAGGGAGCTTGTCACAGTCGAACGTGACGAAGAGTGTAGGGGTGGGTCTCGAGGCCCCTCCCTGTTTTCTCATCACACGTTCGACCTTGACCGCCCCATGGTCGGCCAGCTCTAGGGTGATGTCCTCAAAGGAGTAGTCAACGAGTTCCCTCGCATAAACTACTCCTTTCACAAAGTTCATGGTAGAGTGCGGCGTCACACTCACCGGGGTGCCATGAAGTGTCCGAAGAGCACTTATCTTGGCCGCTTCGGCGGGATTCGCCGCATTCGCCAGAAGGTTCCCGTCCGAGAAACGGGTTACCTTCGGCTCTCTACCAATTGCACTATCTAATCCTCTCCTCTGATGGATCATGTTGCCCTTGGACAACATGCTGCCATCAGTGGAGCGAATAACGAGGAAGCGTTTGAAGCCAGCGGGCTCGAAAACGCCAGGTAACCTCTGAATGAGGGGCCCCGATGTCATCGAGGCTCCGCCCTGTGCACTTTTGGTCTTTGTCATTGTCAGGAGCTCCGTACCCGGGGGGGGGCAGAGGGGCCGGATGTGCCGATCTTGGCTTGGTCGTTTGCCAAAGTGGCAGCAGACCCATCCGTCCCCGTAGCCCCCGCGGATCGAGAGGAGCCCCGAGTCTTCTTCGTCTTTTTGGTCTTTTTCGTCCTTTTCTTTTTTGGAGAGGAGGGCGGGGAATGAACCCGCTTCTCACCTCCGCCGGCAGAAGCCCCCATGCCAGATGGGCCGGCCTCAGCCAGGTCCCTCTCCGAAATGGAGAAGTTCCTGGTAGTCGTGGGGGCACCTGTCGGAGGAGATCCCTCCCCTCCTTGTATTGCCTCGGAGCACTCAGCCGTTTGAGGGGGACCTTGCATAGGGGCGGACTCGGGTTCGGTGCTTGGCGCCGAGCCCGGATTCTCCCCCATGGAAGGCCCTACCCTCTGAGGCTGGGTCTCCTCAAGGACCATGTCTATCACAGGAGGGGCCTCCCGTTGGCCATCCCCTCCCAGGACATCGCAGGTCCCCTTGGCAGCGTCAAGAGTCATTTGTGGGGAGGCATAAGCCTTAACCCCGGCAAGGTTTAATATCCTTGCCAGCAGGTCTTTTGAGGGAAGCGACCGAAGGGGCCTGGCTTCCCTCTCCCCCCTAAGGGGGTTTGCCCTACCGAGCCGCTTACACGAGGGGCGGTCGGCAATGGGCTGCCTGCTGGCTTTCTTGGCAGTCCACTTAGAAAGAAAAGGAGGGACTGCCGCTGGAAATAGGGAGGTGCCCGAAAGCACCTCCAGAGAAGGGAGTGAGGGGTAGTCCCCTACACCCGTAGGCGTAGGAGAGGAGTAAGCCTCCTCTCCGGTTAAAGAAGTATGGAGGGTCCCTTGCGCAAGCACAAGGGGGGGGACCTCCATTCTTTTGGTGGAGCTGCCCGATGGCGGCTCCTTTGATGTTCTTGGGGAAGTTGGGGGTTGGGTTTTTTTTTTATACTCATCATTGGGCATGGTGACCCTCTTTTTTACACGGGACGCAACAGCTCACCACCTCTCACAGTTGCCCGCACTTCAAGAGGTGCTTGCAGGCCCGGCAGAGCCAGGCGCCGCCATTTGGGACCACCCCTCCCGCCTGGTGGCCTGGCAGTCCATCGGCATGGCGGCTCCACCTTAGACACGGCGTAAAAAAGATAGATTTTGAAGACGAGAGGAAAAGGGATGTGAGGAAGGTATGGGTGGGGATGGAGCAGGTTGTTAAAAACCAACCACCCCAGACCGGAGCTCAGGGGTTAGGGAACATTGTCCCCTCCCCCCTCAGCCCCGATCTAGGACGGTTGGCCGAGAAGAAGGTCAGCATCTACCCTGTGAAATTAGAGGCTGACCAGAGAAAGTTGTGGGAGAGGTTGTATGAAAAGAGAGGAAACAAGTGTTTTGAAGGAAGGAAGAGAGGCTAAGCTGAGGCCGGACGGGGTGCTGAGTCCCGTCAGCACGGCGGCCAGGATGGCAAATCGCCGCGCCCCTTACGGGGGAGTATAGCGAGAACATCTTCCAGCAGCACCGAGGTGATACAGTTGATGTTCAGGGCCAAGAGTGTAACACTGAGGATACTTCCATGTGGGACACCCTCTTCCTGCTCCATTGGGCCGGAGACGGCTCCCCACACCCCTATGCAGAATCGACAGTCTTGCAGAAGCATTTTCCAGTCGGAGAAAAGCATGCAATGTGGAGTGGAACTAACGGAAGCAGAACTGTGCGATGACAAGTTGTGGGGGAGCAAATGTGAGTGTGTATGAAGGGCCATTCTCCCACCCCTTTTCTCAATACCTTCTCCCTCCCTCTGTAAGAATGTGTGTGTGAGTGGGAATAGGTTTTTTATTATATTTTCTTTTGTATATATGTATTTGATTTCATGTTGTATTAAAATTGGGTTTTTTTCTTTCTCAGATATTACTTTGTATTAAGTAAATTTAACGAAAAAGATAGTTCTTTGTTTAAATTAAGCTTTAACAAAGCGCCATATTTGCATGAGAAGCTAACTATTTATTGTTAATTAATAAAGGCCAATAGTATTTGGCAAAGGTTCAAGGCCGTGTTCTGTTTTACTTGTTGAGGTTAAAATAGTATAGCTTAATTTAGGAGGGCTTATAATAGCCACGCAAGCGTGATAAGGTCACTTATCTTCCATCAAGCTCAGAGGCGCCACTTGTTTGTAAGTCCTAGGCATTTTGCTCGCTCGAGTGGCGGCTGGCTGGACATCTCCCCACCCCCCTTTGTACCACGTGACCCCTTTTACTTTGTTATTTATATATTGACTGTTGTAGTCTGGATTTTTTGGGGTTGTTCGATTTTGCATAGAATCGTTTCTTAGGATTGATTGATTGCTAAAAGTTATAAGTAGGATTTATTTATTTTTTATTGCATATATATAGGAGATTGAGCTGTATATTTTTTGTAAATAGTAACGAGATCTCCAATATAATCACCTCTCTCCATTGTGAATATTATTGTACTTTTGTTAATAAAGGACTGTACATACAATCCATTACATTCTCCTTCGATTTCTCACATCCAGATTAGTGTGGGAAGCGGGTTGGATCGATTGGGGTTAGTCTAGATTTTTGGCCCGCTACAAAGTGGCCTCTGCTGTCCAGGAAAAAGGCTAGCCTAACATTTACCAATTTCTCCATTAATTTGCACATGCAAGAGGTCAGAGAGATTGGGTAGAAATAGGCCAGGGTAGAGTGATCTCTCCCCGGTTTGCGAAAAGCAAGCACAGTAGTCATTCGATGGGAGTCTGGGAGGATACCCTCTGTCCAGATCCTGTTGAACAAATCTAAAAGAAAGGCCATGCCACGCTCACCCAGGTGTTGAAGCATGGCATTCGGGACATCGTCCGTACGAACGAGAGCGGAACGCAACTCACTCAATGCAAACCTGTCATTAAACGGTTCTCTGCCCATGGAGGTTAAAGGCCAGTCGGCGCCCTTCAGCAACATCACGACGTGCAGTGAATGTTGGCGGAGTAGCCTCCAGCGTAGAGAATGCGGTCGCGAAAGAGCCCCACAGACGCAGGGTCCAAGATTCTCTTGGAGAAAGGGGGGAGGGGGGGACTGCGAGAACTTGCCCCGAATCCTTTTGACTCTCTTCCATACCTCAGCTAGAAGAGTCTGCCAGGAAGAGAGGCAGGCGTGCTTCGAAACACACCAGAGGCTAGCCCTAGCTCGACGAAATTCACCGAGTGAAATTGTTGAGTGGGCACTTAAGAGGATGTAGGCATAAAGCTTCGGTTTGAGGGCCATCTCACACTCTGATGACCACCACAGAAGCGGTAGGCGTGCAAAACCGGAAAACGTGCTAGGAATAGAAGTTAGGCCCACAATGATGAGGTTGCCAGATAAGAACTCAACGGCCTCATCCACCGACCTAAGCTCCTTGACTCAGACAGAGAAATCGGTCATTTCCTGAAATACGGAGCACCGCGAACTCGCCAAGTACCACCGGGGGTGGGAAAGTGATCACTACCATGTTCATCAACTACCTCTTGGGCAGTGATGTGCAAACTCATCCATATTTTGGACACCTATCTCCAGCTCGTCGATCAGGTCGGCAAGGGCCTGACTCCTTGGATTGATTGAGTAGTCTCCCAAGAGGTGGTGTCTACCGTTCAAATCCCAGAGCACTGCCACAGCTTCGGAGGTTCCAGTCCAGCCTAGAGCGGGGGCGTAGAAGCTGAAGCTCCTTGGTGTTATCCTTTTTGGGGGCTGCTTTAGGAATCCCGGAAGAAGGCCTCACAACCACCTTCAAGGGTGTTACCTCCTGTTATACTAATGACTTGGGGAAGGCACGCGGCCGTTTGGCCTTAGGGTAAACGATCTCACTGGGGGAGGGGGTAGGGTAGCCATAATTTTAGCCGAGAGAGTGTGAACCATTTGTACCGCCAGCACTACCAGGGAAGCGCCCAGCAGTGAGAGAACACACAGAAGGGTTCCGAACAGGCGCAGAAACAAGAGTGCTTGTAGGCCTGGAGCAGAAGGTAACTTTTTCTTTTAAGATTGAGGCATAAGACGGCCCAGGCAGCGCCGGGAGCACCAGGATAAAGTCTTTAGCCTCGCGAAATGAGAGAAGTTCAGTAGCCTGAACGACCAGGATTTCCTTCTCCAGGAGATACGCACTGCATTGCTTTGAAGAAGCGGAGTGTGGCTCTCCACAATTAAGACACTTGGCCACACACGATAGGGACTTATCGCGTACGGCCTTGGAGCAACTTAAACAGACAGGGCAAACCTGACTTTGCATGTCTACATGAGCCATTCGTATGGCCGAGGCAGTGGCAGTAGTAGCACCTCCGCGGCAGTGGCACGAATGCTTTCACGCGGTAGCGATACCAATCTGCAAGCACCGACCCAGGGAGCCTGTCAAGTTAGAATGTGAAAGAGTTTAGGAGTGTGTCTCGAGGCCACTCTCTGTTTTCTCATCATACGTTCGACCTTGACCGCCCCATGGTCCGCCAGCTCTGAGGTAATGGCATCTATGGAGTAGTTCACAAGTTCCCTCGCATAAACCACTCCTTTCACAAAGTTGATATTAGAGTGCAGCGTCACACGCACTGGCAATCCCTTAAGTGTGCGAAAGCCACTAATCATGGGCGCCTCGGAGAGATTGGACGCATTCGTCAGAATGCTCCCGTCCGAGAAACGGGTCCCCTTCGGCTTTCTACCATTCGAGCTACCCAATGTTCTCTTCCGATAGAAGATGTCCTTGGTCAATATGTTGCCATCAGTGGAGCCAAAGACCAGAGAGAGTTTGAAGCCAGCAGGCTCCTAAACGCCAGGAAGTCTCTCAATGAGGGGCCCCACGTAATCGAGGCTCCGCTTAGCGCACTTGGGACTTTGGTCTTTGTCTGGGTTCCCCCACCCGAGAGCGGCCCGCGGTTGGACGTGCCACCTTGACCCGGTTGATTGCAGGAACGGCAGCGGACAGGTCCGTCCCCCTCGCCGCTGTGGAAGGCGAGGAACCTTTCGTTCTCTTTGTCTTCCTGTTCCTTTTCTTTTTAGGAGGGGAGGGTGGGGAATGAACCCGCTTCTCTCCACCGCCAGAAGGAGCCCCTAGGCCGGATGGACCGGCCTCAGCAAGATCTTTCCCCGAGATGGGTCTTGGCTGTCAAATGAGCACCAGATGGATCAATAGGTCTCTCTTTCTCCGTGAGAGTCCCCGGGGACCGGAACCACGCGAAGAGAAGCTTGCACAGGGGCGAATCTATGTTCAGTGCTTGGTACCGAGCTCAGATTCGCCCCCATGTAAGATCCTGTTATGGGCGGCTGGGTCGCTTCAGGGACCATGTGCCTCTCCCCCCCAGGCATCTCGTCGACCCTTGCAGGCTTAAAATGCAGGACTGCAGGATGTTAGGGAAAACAGAGTGATGGGGCCTGCTCTCCCTTGTCCCTCCTAAGGGGTTTCGCATTATTGAGTGAGGTCAATTTTGGGCCGCCTGTCTTCTCTATTGGTAGTGCCCTGTGATAGGAGAGGAGGAATTGGCGCTGGTAAGGAGATAGAATCGCCTGAGGGCGCCTCGAAAGAAATAGCCGAGAGGCAAACCAGCGTACCTGTAAGCCTAGGAGAGGAGTAAACCTCTTCTCTGGCAGAAGGGGGTTGGAGGGGCCCTAGAGAAAGTGCAGGGTGGGGACCACCTCCTTTTGGAGCTGCCCGAAAACGACTCCAAAGATGTCAAAGGGTAAGTCCCTTCGCCACATGCTAATGGTGAGAGTGGAGCCGCTCCACCGGTCTAAGGGGTGCCTCGATTTTCCTCATCCTCCCTGACACCTAGGGAGGGCGAGGCCACGCTTGGAGGCGGATCACCATGCATCTTCCCACTCTTGCTTTTTAATACTATAGTTGCTGAAAAAGAGAAAAAAGGGGGGCAATGACTAGGGGGGTTAAGAGAAAAGTCTCCATAGAATCAGAAAATTCCCAAATCTGATTATTAACACATAATCGGTCCCGGCCCCGACATTCAGGCAAAATTGTCCTGGAGCTTTAACCACTAGGGATGGTGCCAGTGTAGCCACCTTATATTGGAGGAAAGTGAATACTGAAGACAAGAACTAGGTAAGTATCCCAGGTGATTCCTACATCTCACCTTTTCATTCTTCCACTGGAGACCTTCGATTAATGGTTTATTGAGGAGAACGTCTCCAAGGAGGTCCATGATGGAAACGGTGAGTGGGGTCTCGATGAGGACACAATAATTTCGCGAGAAGCCCATCGCGTGGATGAAACAGGGATTTGCCACCCAGCGACATGGCAACATCGCTACCGTTTTACCTTTTTCAACATCGCCTGTACAGTCGAGGGCCAGTTAAGATCATTCAATTAACAAGGATATATATATATATATATTTTAAAAATTTAGTGGCCATCTAGCGACTACTTATAAGGGCATAAGTTACAGTAATTATCTTATAACCTAATGCTAGGTTACATATAAAAAAAAACAACCAACCAAAACACAGGAAAAAAAAAAACTAAACAAAACCAAGGAAGCATATTCCGGCATCAGGGGTGCCCCTGCCTCCCCTGGCGCGGGAGCATGCGACCAACCTCAAAGAGAGTTAAATAAAATGGGGGAGGCTTAATAAGAAGAACGATTGGTTATATGCAAAGGCGAATTGGCTTGATTTTTTTTTTAATGAGGGTATGCTGGTGACTGCCATTTTAGATGATTCCTCTTAATTATGGAACTTATTTATAGGCTATATTAAAATGAACACTAAGACTGGAAAAAACAAAAAAGGCATGTTCAGGCACCCGAGCATCCACCCCAGAACCACATAAAAAAAACTATACCCATGGAGGCTTCTCTCCTCCCCAATTAGGTATGCACGAATCAGTCCTGAGTACAAGGGACAATCGGTAGCAACCCAGCTCATCCCGGTACCGCCACAGATAACTCAGGCAAGATCCCCAGACTGGAAGATTCAACAAAATGTGCCAAGCAGTTTGGGGGAAACAGAGTGCTTAGCAAAGCTAGGGAGCGCTACATTAGATGCTCTAAGAGGAAGTGTGCAGATAGACAAAATCAGACAATAGAAATGGCCCGAAAAAGCAAAGAAAAAGACAACCGCACTCACCATCTTGGGGGAACCTTACAATTGCATACTTGGGCCCTGACACACCTATACTTTGCCCAATGGTGTAATAAGAACCCTCTTCATCCTGTATGATATGAACACTTTGGGTGGCTAATTTATATAATTTGAACATCTCCACCTGAAGGAAAAAGGAAAAAATAAAACTCATTAATTCGCAAGTTCTTGATGGATGAGGCACAAATGCATATTTATTTAATGCCTGATCCTTGTAAAAACTTTTGTATGGGGGTTATGAATTTACCCACCAGGAAGGGAATTGGCCTCAAGTTGACTATTCAGGGCATTAGGCAACTTTAATCTATGAAGAAAATCGGACAACACTAAGTTGTTGTTGAGTTCCCCAGGAGTAGATGACACCTCTGCTCCCTCCAACCCCTTGGGAGATTAAGGAAGAAAGCCTTTGATCCTATAGCATGAGTTGTAGGGTCCCCACCAAAGTTACCGCAAGGGGGGGCCGCACTTTCAGCGAGGCTATCCTGGGGGACCAGGTTAGAGTGAAGAGAGGCCATTGCATACTGTGGGAATTCTATAGCACTCCCCTTGTGCTAGCCTCCCATGCAACAACTAGGAAGTGGAAGGTCTACTGCAGCTTAACGACACATGGAAGACATCCAAGTAGGGTGGTATAAACTCAATGATTACATCCACTTGGGAATGACTGACTACTCTTCAACTTTTTTTCTCTTGCCCTACAGGTTGGCTAGAGTTAAAAAACAAAACAAAACAGCCTTGCCTGGTAGCATTGCATCAAATAGATCCATGAAGAAGCGGGTAATAAAATAGTAATTCTCTGTGCTTCAAATTAGGGTTATACAGCCCCAAACCCTGGATATATGGATGCCCCTAAGACTCTTTTGTACGCATGTTGCTTTTATAATTCGTTTTCCTCACTGTTGTTATCACAAATGTCAACATTAATCTAGATTTATAAATTTTGGATGAATTAGACTAGAATTTAATTAAATGTTGAGAAATGTGGCAATTACTCCCTCTTTGGATATCAACATTCTACTTAAAGTGAGTTTTGATTCAAAGATGTACTAATTTTAAAGTTTATATCTAACAAACAGACCATATTGTTTATCAGTGTCCTTTCACAATTAGAACATCTTATTGATCAGTGTCTTTTCAAAATTAAACCATGTTGTTTACCAGTGTATTTTCTCAATTAGACTACATTGTTTATCAGTGTCCTGTCCTAATTAGACCATGTTAGTGATCATGTCTTTTCACTATTAGACCTTGTTTATCAGTCTATTTTCTCAATTAGACCATGTTGCTTATTGGTGTATTTTCACAAATAGACTGGATAAAGGCAGGTTGGTGAACCACCACTACTCACTCTCTTAAGGGTATCCAAGGACTCCGGGTCAATTTCATGGAAAAAGGGAGTCTCCCCTAAAGCGTAGTACTTGGTACCCATCTTAACGACTTTGAGGAGGGCGTTGTCACTCACGACTTTGTCGAAATCGAAGGAATCCTTGACTCTGGTGAAGGACAAGAAGGAAGGAGAATCTGGAATTAATTCAGTTATGGATTCTCTCTCATTTATGCACCTTTTCCTACATAATGTGTGGTCAGTCATCACACATAACTCAGATAAGGAAAGAAGCAGCACACAAAAGCTGTAGGAATGTTTTAAAATAAATTTGTGAAAGAAAATGGTAAAGTTAAGGAAACTGTATAGCCCAAGTGGATTACTTCGAGTGCTAAGGGCAGGGAGAGAGCCTACTTCTCTTGACCCTACCTTTGTTGCAGAAAGCAGGTTCCTTTGTGAGGCAAAAAAGGAAAGGTCAAGATACCTGGAAAAGACTCCTTTATTTGCTGGCCCGGGTGTTCCAAATCCTGGTGTGACAATGTCATTAGCTTCCATGTTCCTCATGAAAGTGGCGGACTGAAGGAATTTAGTCTTATAATAAACATGGCCATGTTCTATGGTGAATCTGGAAAATATAAGGAAGCTTAGCTAAAAACAATCAAGGGATCACTACAGTTGAGGCAGAGAACACTATAAAATACAGTTCCAATTCAGGCTAATACCGAGGCACCAATCAAACCACTCATTGATGTTCCTCCATTTACTGCTACTATATATCAAGCTAGGAGTGAACTTTCAAGACAAAATGCAAAATTATAATTCCTCTCAATGCACTCCCACATTAGAAAAAAAAAATAAAAAATAAGAGCTCATCTAGCGACTGCCTACTTGGGCATTAGTCACTGTATTAAAATTGCCTAGTACTAGGCTACGTTAAAATAAGATTAATGTGCGCGAAGATCACCCAGACTGGGGGACGACGCAGTCGTCACAATAGGGCGCAGGCGGGCGCTGCATCAAATGGCGATGCGTCACACGAGTGTCCCGATTCGGAGACGACAGAAAGCGACCTAAAGCCGTCGCAGCATTGGGGGGATAGGGCCATGGGCAGTCGCGGCGCAATGGCACGCAACTTTAAGTTCCCCTGGACCGTCTCCCATCTTATTTGCCAAGCAGTCCGAAGAGCTGCCCGTATTCCTGCCATGTAGTCTACGGGGGAAGGAGCGAAACGCTGGTCCGATCGCCCGGTACTCGCGGACTCTTTGCTGCCCTCGTCGGCACGCTCATTCCCCGCAATTCCTAAATGTCCAGGAACCCAGCAGAAGATAATCTCGACATCCACCCGGCTCACTAAAACCGTGGCATCAAGGATATCGCAAACCAGAGGGGGCGGAGATTCTAATGCCCCGAGAGCAATCAGGGCGCTTTGTGAGTCACTATAAATCACGATCTGGTCTCCGAACCGGACACGTCGCGTAATCTCCCGTACCGAGTGCTGTATTCACACCAACTCAGCCGTCAAGACAGACGCAGCGCCTGGCAGCCCCGCTGACTTCAAACAGAGGGGATACGGCGTGGAAACAGACCCCCTCTTCGAACTTGGAGCCATCCGTATACACTGGCACGGTTCCAGAGGGACACGAGGTGTGCTCCAAAAAGGTTGAACGTAATACTCCCGGCGCTGTACAAGCTTTGGGAGCAGAGGCGTGACAACAAATAGCTAACGGTGGTACCCTCCAGGGTAGAGTTCTGGGCAGAACCAGGGCCGCCACCGGCCCGAGAGATATATCTAGCTCTCGAAGGAGTTTCCTAGCCCTAAACCCAAAGGGCTTAGGGTATGACTTGCATCTCTCGGCGGCATAGGGACCGTCGAGATCAGCCGTGGATGCTTTGAGACCCGTTGACGACAAAGGGAGACGCTGCACTCGTGCATACAGGCGAGTAATGCGCTGTGCACGGCGCATAGATAATGACATCTCTCCAGCATCGACAAGCAGGCTCTCAATAGGAAAAGAGTGAAGGCTGGTGTGGTGGATCGAGTCCACCTTCCGCAATAGACGTTCGGCTGCGGATGCATAAAATATACATCCGTATTCGAGCTTCGAACGGACAAAGCATCGATAAAAAAGTAAGGCAGTAGCCTTATCAGCGCCCCAAGTGCTGAACGTCACGGAACGAAGAATATCCATGGCGCGGGTACAAGGGACACTAAGGCTGCGAACATGAGCCTCCCAGGTGAAGCATCGGTCAAATACAAGACCAAGGAAACGGTGCGATTCAACCGCTTCCAGGCGCACCCCTTTAAGAAACAAGTCTTGGTCAGGGTGGAGTCTGGGTGGAGCTGTGGATGGTGGCAGAAGTGCATTACCTTAGTCTTGACCAAAGAAAATCGAAACATATGCGCTTCGGCATAGCGAGAGAAGCGGGTTAATGCCTGTTGGAGTCGACGCTCCAGAGTTGGCATCTGGGCCGCGCCAAAAGAGATCGAAAGGTCGTCCACGTAGAGCGTAGAAAGAACATCTTCTGGCAGCACCGAGGTAACGCTGAGGACACTTCCGTGCAGGACACCCTTTTCCTGCTCCATTAGGCCGGAGAGGGTTCCACCCACCCATACGCGGAATCAGCGATCTCGCAAAAATTCAGATATAAAGACCGGGAGGCGTCCCCTCGCCCCCATCGTGTGGAGGGTCTCCATGATACCGTATCACCATGCGCTATCATAAGCCTTTCCTAGATCGAAAAACACCGTGGCGAAGTGCTGTCTAAGAAGAAAGGCCTCACAGACAGCATTTTCCAGTCGAAGTAGATCATCTGACGTGGAATGGAACTTGCAGAAGCCACACTGCGCAGAACACAAATGGCCTCCACTGTCCAGAAAAGAAGCTAATCTAACATTTTCCAATTTCTCCATCAACTTGCACACGCAAGAGGTTAGAGAAATTGGGCAGAATGATCTCTCTCCGGTTTGCAAAAAGCTAGCACAGTAGCGATTCGCCAGGAGTCTGGGAGGTTACCCTCTACCCAGATCCCATTGAACAAATCTAACAGAAAGGCCATGCCTCGCTCACCCAGGTGTCAAAGCATGGCATACAGTCCATTCCAGACCATGGGCGGTGTCCGCGCAAGAAGCAAGAGCGGGACGCAACTCACTCACAGTAAACCTGTCATTGAAGGGTTCTCCGCCTCAGCGACATCACGAAGTGCATTGAATGCTGGCGGAGCAGCATCTCGGCTAGAGAATGCGGAAAAAGCGGTCCCGAAGGATTCCACCTCGGACGCGGGGTCCGAGATTGCAGTCCCATTCTCCTGGATAACGGGAGGAGGGTCCTGCGAGAACTTGCCTCGAATCTGTTTGACTCTCTTCCACACCTCTGCTAGAGGGGTCTTTCCTTTAAGTGCATCCAGAGAGCACAAAGATAGATCAAGGCAAGAAAATGAAACTCATCCACATTTAGGGCAACTATCTCAAGCTCTTCGATCAGATCGACCAAGACTTGTCCCCTGGGATTTATGGAGTAGTCTCCCCAGAGAGGATGTCTGCCATTCAGATCTCCAAGCAAGAGAAAGGGACTCGGCAACCGTGCCACGACGCGGCGGAGGTCCCCCGCATCGAAGTCAGCTGACAGTGTAATATACGCAGAAATAACAGTATACCTCCTATCCAGGTGAAGCTGCACAGCTACTGCCTGAAAGGAGGTATGTAAAGTGAAAAGAACGGAGACATCATGCTGTGTGTAAACCGCGCATCCCCCAGCCCGTGGTGGTAGGGTCGCAAAACTCTTATACCCCGGGATGGTGAGCAGGGGGCACGCACCTAGCATGGTTTTCTATTTCCTGCAGAAAAATAGCTAACAGGGAAGGGGACGAGCCTCTGCAGTTCCTCCCAGTTGGCCGCGAGTCCGCAGCAATTTTATATAAGGAATATGCCCTCCAAGCCTAGCTCGGAGGAGACGCAGGGGTCGTCTTCGAACAGAAGACCCTCACGGGAATGGCCGTACGCTCCGGGCGCTGTCGCCTTCGAGGACTTATTGGCGGAGGTTGGGCTTGCCATGCGAGTATTTTCCTCCCCCCCGCCTCAAAACCTTAAGTGGGCGTTGCGGCTTCGGAGGCGAGGGGCCCTCTTTTCGAGGATCCACGGTCTCCGAGCCACCCAGTCCACCACTAGGCCTGGGCGAAGGAGCCGAAGCTCCTTTGTTGCTGTCCTCCTTTCGGGAGGCAGCTTTAGGAACCCCGGAAGATGGCCTGGCAACCAACCAGTGGTGTTTCCTCCTGTGAGTCTAACGACTCGGTGGAGATGCGTGGCCATTTCGCCTTACGGGAAACGGTCACGCTGGGAAAGGGAGGGGGCTGGGTGTGAGCCCTTTGTGCCGCCAGCTTTACCAGGGGAGCGCCCAGGTTGAGTAGAACCCGCAGAAGGGCTCCGAATGGGCCAGGAGCAGAGGGTGTCTTTCTAAGCATTTAGGCATACGATGTCCCAGGAAGAGCTGGGCGTGCCACGACTAAGTCCTTAGCCTCACAGAATGAGAGACGATCCTGGGCCTGAATGGCCAGGATTTCTTTCTCAAGGAGATATGCACCACATGCCTTCGAAGTGGGGTGCGGCTCTCCAAAGTGAAACACTTGGCCACACACAATTTGGACTTATCATGCGCAGCCTTGGAGCAATTTACACAGACTTCGGGTTACCCCAACTTTGCACGTCGTATGGCCAAAGCGGTGACAGTAATAGCACCTCCGCGGCAGTGGCACGAATGCCTTCACGCGGTAGCAGTACCAACCAGCATGCACCGACTCAGAGAGCTTGTCACATTCGAACGTGACGAAGAGTGTAGGGGTGGGTCTCGAGGCCCCTCCCTGTTTTCTCATCACACGCTCGACCTTGACCGCCTTGTGGTCAGTCAGCTCTAGAGTTCCCTCGCATAAACTACTCATTTCACAAAGTTCATGGTAGAGTACGACATCACACTCACCGGGGTGCCATCAAGTGACCGAAGAGCACTTATCTTGGCTGCCTCGGAGGGATCCAACGCATTTGCCAGCAGGCTCCCATCAGAGAAACGGGTCACCTTCGGCTCTCTACCAATTATACCAGCTAAAGCTCTCTGATGGATCATGTTGCCCTTGGCCAACATGCTGCCATCAATGGAACGAATAGTTAAGAACCGTTTGAAGCCAGCAGGCTCAAAAACTTCAGGTAACCTCTGAATGAGGGGCCCAAACGTAATCGAGGCTCCACTCTGCGCACTTTTGATCTTATTTTTAGATTCCCTGCCCAGGCCAGCACTGGGGCCGGACGTGCCGATCTTGGTTTGGTTGCGTTCAAGGATGTTAGCGGCCTCGTCCATCCCCGCGGGCCCCATGGAGGAAGAAGAGCCCCAAGTTGTTTTTTTTCTTTTTCTTTTTAAGGAGAGGAGGGCGGGGAATGGACCTGCTTCTCCCCTCCCCAGCAGGAGCTGCCAGGCCAGATGGGCCGGCCTCTGCAAGGTCCTTCGCCGAGATGGTGAATGTCCCAGCAGTCATGGGGGCACCAACTGGAAGAGGAGATCCCTCCACTGCTTGAGATGTCTTAGCAGCCCGACCCTTCTGCCGAGGGCCCCGCACAGGAGCAGAATCGGGCTCGGTGTTTGATGCCGAGCCCGAATCTTTCCCTATCGAAGGCCCCACCTTCTGAGGCTGGGCTGTGTCAGGAAGCATCCCCCCCACCCCCATGACATCACAGGTCGTGTCAGTTTTGTTGATGTTCTTTGGGGGGGCATTGGCCTTCAACCCTGCTAGATTTAATATTTGGGCCAGCAAGTCTTTAGAGGGAAGCGGCCGATGGGGCCTTTCTTCCCTCTCCCCCCTAAGGGGGTTTGCCCTACCGAGCCGCTTTGATGGGGAGCGGCCAGAGATGGGCTGCCTGCTGGCTTTCCCGGCAGTCCTCTGTGAAAGCAAAGGCGAGACTGTTAGATTTGAGATGAAGTCATGTCATGACTCCAAGGAAGGGGGTGAGGGGGAGCCCCCTGCACCCGTACGCACTGGAGAGGAGTAAGCCTCCTCTCGGGTTGAAGTTGAAGAGTTATGGAGGGTCCCCTGGGAAACCACAGGGGGGGGGGGAGGAAACCTCTATTTTCTCTGTGGAGCTGCCTGAAGGTAGCTTCATTGTTCTTAAAGGGAAAAGGGGGAGATTTTAGGTTTGGTAAGTTTTCATCCATGGGCATAGTGACCCTTTTTTTTTGGAGGGGGGGGGATGCAAACACTAATCACCTGCAGCAGTGGCCTGCTCTGTGAAGGGTGAGTACAGCCCCGGCAGAGCCAGATGCTGCCATTTTGGACCACCCATCCCGCCTGGTGGCCTGGTAGTCCCTCAGCATGGTGGCTCCCCCTTGGATGTGGCAATTGATAGAGTGTAAAGAGAGAAGGAAAAGGGATGTGAGGAAGGTATGGGTGGGGATGAAGCAGGTTTTTAAAAACCCACCATCCCAAATTGGAGCTCAGGGGTTAGGGATCATTGTCCCCTCCCACCTCAGCCCCGATCCAGGATAGTTTGCTGAGAAGAAGGTCAGCATCTACCCTGCAAAATTAGAGGCTGACCAGAGAAAGTTGTGGGAGAGGTTGTATGAAAAACAAGGAAACACAAGTGTCTGAAGGAAGGAGAAGAGGCTAAGCTGGGGTCGGACGGGGTGCTGAGTCCCATCCGCATGGCAGCCAGGATGGCAAATCACTGTGCCCCTTACGGGGTGCACTCCCACATAAGTGGAATCAGGGTGGTCCCAGAAGCAGAAGTTTTGCAAGTGCAGCTTCTCATGCCAGCAGCTCATATCCTTGCTTAGTAACCTATTTTGACACCAACCAAAGATAGTATGGGGATTCTCTAACCCTGCACTATTAGTTGCTTTTTACAATAGTATGGGGATTCTCTGTTACCCATACACTTTGCAAACTTTTGAGGGGAGTTTTCTCTTTTATAAATAGCCTTTCTTTTCTTTTAAAAAGGATTAAGGCGACGGGGCATAATTTTGAATGCTTTTAAAGGGTATGTAATTAAGAGTTGAAATTCCAAGTTGCAAAAGTGCCAAAGACACCTGCTATTACAACTATTGAATCTGGAAGCGCTTTCTCAACCTCACATTCATTGAATTAAGTTATACAAATGTTTCACAAGGTAGTTAATAATTTTATCTATTTCTATAAACAAACTTGGTCTTTGATGCTTTGAACATCCTTCATGGGTTAAATGCATTTGGTAAAATCCAGGCTATTCAGCTTTTCTCACACCATGTTCCTTTTATATATATTCATTTTATTCTTTTATCTTCCCATCCCTCTCATTTATTACTGTTAATGGAATGTGTACTCTTTGGATTACACTAGCTTTCTATATTACTGATGAAAAGAGACTAAATAAGCACATCATTATTTCATTTATTTTACATACAAATTTGAACATTATGATCTGAAAGCTATAAATGGTTCCATTGCTATATACCACTTGACTCATATCAGGGAAATATGCAGACAACATTAACCTTTCCACTTCTGGTACTTGAGTAGTGCATATGACAAGAGTGTGTTTGCAAAAATTGGCAATCTCTTTTTAAGGGACTAAAATAAAAAGAAAAAGCAATATTAAGAGTTTTTATTTCCAAATAATATTTTGACTGCATTGTTACACCATTTGCATAAACCAGTTTGATGATTTTTATGCCAAACCTGAGCACTTAGTCCTTATATATTGCAACAAGCTCAGCCATGAAGACAGATGAGGCGCCTAGCAGAGCACCGCTGACTTTAAACAAAAGGGATTCGGCATGGAAACCGACCCCCTCTTGGGACTTGGAATCATCCATATACACTGGTACGGAACCAGTGTGACACAAAGTGTGCTCCAAAAAGGCCAAAGGCAATATTCTCGGCGCAGTAGAAGCTTTGGGGGCAGATGCAGGGTGAACAATGGTCAAAGGTGGTACCCTCTAGGTGGAGCCCTGGGCAGAACCTGGGGCACCACTGGCCAGAGAGCTATACCTAGCTCTCAAAGGAGTTTCCTGGCCCTAAACAGGAAGGGCTTAGGGTATGACTGGCTACTCTGCGCGGCATAGGCAGCGTCAAGATTAACTGCGAATGCAGTGAGTGCTGTTGGCAACTGACGGAGGCGCCGACCTTGAGCAAACAAGCAAATAATGCACTGCGCACGGCACAGAGCGAGTGGCATCTCCCCAGCATGGACGGGTAGCGTCTCAATGGGGAAAGTATGGAAGGCACTGGTTGCAAGGCGACGACCGGTGTTGTGGATTGCATCCACCTTCTGCCATACACACTCAGCTGTGGATGCATAAAACTTGCATCCTTAGTCGAGCTTTGAACAAACAAAGGATCGATAAAAAAGTAAGGCAGTAGCCCTATTAGCACCCAAGGCGCTGAAAGTCACAGAATGACAAATATCCATGATGCGGGTCCAAGAGACCCTAAGGATGTGAATATGAGCCTCCCAGATGAGGCATGAGTCAAATAAAAGACCAAGGAAACGGTGCGACTCCACCCCTTCCAGGCGAACACCATTTTGAAACAAGTCTGGGTCAGGATGGAGCCGTGTATAGAGGAAAAGTGCAACACCTTAGTCTTGGTCAAGGAAAACCAAAGCCTGCATGTTTTGGCATAGCGAGAGACGTAGTTCAATGTCTGTTGGAGTCGACGCTCCAGAGTTAACATCTGGGAAATGCCAAAACAGATTGAAAGGTCATCCACATAGTGTAGAGAGAATATCTTCCAGTAGCACCGATATGATGCCGCTGATGGTCAGGGCAAAGAGTGTGACACTGAGGACACTTCCCTGTGGGATACTTTCTTCCTGCTCCATTGGGCGGGAAAGTGCCCCCCCCTCCTTACACGGAATGGATGATCTTGCAAAAATTTAGATGTAAAGATTGGGAGGTGTGCCCTCGCCCCATTGTGTGGAGACACTCCATGACACCATAATGCCATGCAGGATAATAGGCCTTCTACAGATTGAAAAATATCGTGGCATGGTGCTGTCTAAGAAGGAAAGCCTTGCAGATGGCATTTTCCAGTCGGAGCAGAGCTTCCAATGTGGAGTGGAACTTGCGGAGCTGCATTGTGCATAAGGCAGATAGCCTCTGCTATCCAGAAAAAAAGGCTAATCTAACATTTAACAATTTCTCCATCAACTTGCACATGCAAGAGGTAAGAGAGATTGAGCAGAAAATGGCTGGGGTAGAGTGATCTCTTCCCGGTTTGCGAAAAGCTAGCACAGTAGTGATTCACCAGGAATCTGCGAGGATACCCTCTACCCAGATCCTGTTGAACAAATCTAATAGAAAAGCCTTGCCTCGCTCACCCAGGTGTCAAAGAATGGCATACAGGGCATTGTCTGGACCAGGGGTGGTGTCCGTGCACGAAGCGAAAGCAGAATGCAACTCACTCAGGGTAAACCTGTCATTGAAGGGTTATCCGCCTCTGGGGGTAAAGTCCAGTCAGCGGCCTTCTGCAACATCACAACGTGCATTGAAATCTGGCGGAGCAGCATCCCGGCTAGAGAATATGGAGAAAGCAGTCGCAGGATCCGAGATTGGGGTCCCATTCTCCTGGAGAATGGGATGGAGATCCTGCAAGAACTTGCCCCAAATCCATTTGACTCACTTCCACACCTCTGCTAGAGGGGCTTTTCCTTAAGTGAAAACACATATGCCCACCAAGAGGGCGGCGGGTGTGCTTTGAAATATACCGGAACCTAGCCATAGCCCGACAAAATTTACCGACAGTGAAATCATTTGGGCCGTGCTTATAGTGCATGTAGGCATAACGCTTCATTTTGAGGGTAGTCTCAAACTACAAAACGACCAGACGTTCTAAGAATAGTAGTTAGGCCCACGGCAATGAGGTTGCCGGAGAACTCAAAGGCCTCATCTACTGACCTAAACTCCTCACCTGAGATACAGAAATCAGTAATTTCCTAAAATGTGGACCACTGCACTCGCATCAAGCACTACAGGGGCGGGCTCTCGGGCGGCAGTGGCCCAGAAAATTATATATGAATGGGAATGCGATCACTACCATGGAGGTTATTGACCACCCTGACCCCAAAATCACGCTGTGCATCCGGAGAGCAGAAAGATAGATCAGGGCAGGAAAATGAAGCAGTTCTTTGGCAGTGATGCATAAACTCATCCAAATTTAGGACACCTATCTCCAGGTCATTGATCAGATCAGCAAGGACTTGACCCCTGGGATTAATCAAGTAGTCTCTTCAGAGGGGGTGTTTACCATTCAGATCTCTGAGCAAGAAAAAGGGTTTCACAACCGTGCCACGAAGCCCCCGCATTGAAGTTAACTGACGGTGGAATGTATGCAGAAATAACAGTAACAACAAGGAAAGAAGGTACCCTAGAAGACCTTACGGTCCATTCAATGAGGGTACCTTTGGACTAGCAGTCGAGCGGGCACATCTCTGCTCAAATGCTTTATGTCCTTTCATGTCCATTTTTAAAGACTCTGTCTAGTCTTGACTTCAACTGGTCATCAGATTCAATGTTGACAACTTCCAATGGAAGTGCGTTCCAACTACCGCAGATACTGTACATGAAAAACTTTCCACACAGATTGCAGTTGTAACGCTTCAGTTCAAGTTTAAAGCCGTGATTTCTTGTTCTGCTCTCAACAAGTGTAAAAATATCCCCGTAGTCAACATTGTCGAACCCTCAAAGTATTTTGAAAACCTCGATGAGCTGACCACGCAGTCTACGGGTTTCCAACGAGAACAGATCTAATTCCCTTAATCTATCTTCATAACTTTTGTCTGATAGAGGGAATCAGTTTGGTTGCCCTGGCTTGTACGCGTTCCAATCTCGTGATGTCCTTTCAAAATGAAGGACTCCAAAATTGTACGGCATACTCCAGGTGCGGTCGGACAAGTGAGTTGTACAAACACAGTACAATCTCCTTGTTCCGAAATCCAAACTGGCACTTTATATAGCCTAGCATCCTTTGGGCCTATTTCTCCACCTCAATGCACTGTTTCGAGAACTTGAGGTCACTAGTGATTGTTACACCCAAGTCCTTCTCAGTGTCGGTGGATTCAATAGCAGTGCCCTTAAGGATATACTGAGATTGGGGGTTTCTGTGGCCGATATGCATCACTTTACATTTCCCCACGTTAAAAGGCATTTGCCACATGTCCGACCACTCCCCAATCTTCCCAGATCTTCCTGCAGGTGGGCAGTATTTCCATCCTTTGCAACGTTCATACCAAGATTGGTATCGTCGGCAAATTTGGAAATCTTGGCAACCATGTCACCGTCCATGTCGTTGATGAATAGTAGTGGTCCCAGGACAGAACCTTGAGGCACCCCACTAGTAACGGGCACCCATCAGAAGCCTGTCCATTCACCACCACCCATTGCCGTCTGCCACTTAGCCAGTTCTCGATCCAGCCGGCTACTTTTCCGTCTATGCCCAGCGCTCGCACTTTCCGGAGAAGGCCGCGGTGTGGTACCTTATCAAAAGCTTTCTGAAAGTCTAAGTACACCACATTCACCGCCTTGTCCCGATCGTGCTCACTGAACACAAAGTGGAAGAATTCCACAAGGTTTGTCAGGCATGACCGTTGCCTTCGGAAGCCATGCCGGGAACTCCTCAGTAGCAGGTTTGACTCTAAATACAACGTCATTTTGTCCACCATCATGCTTTCCATGACTTTACCGACTAACGAAGTCAGACTGATAGCTCGGTAGTTTGACGGTTGGCTACGGTCTCCTTTCTTGAAGATAGGAGTCACCTCCGCTTCACGCCAGTCTCAAGGAACGCATTCAGTCTGGATTGACATGTTGAAGATTGCGCTCAGGTGTCGTGACACTTGATCGCGCACTTCTTTCAACACTTTAGGTAGAAACCCATCCGGGCCAGGTATCATATTCGTCATTAGGCCAGTGATCTTTTTTATTTCCCCTTCGGTGAAGTTCATATCCTCTAGCTTCCCCCCCCCCCCGAGTAGGAATCCATTAGCTGGGGGATGGGACCACACTCTTCAGTAAACACTGAAGAGAAGTAGTTATTGAGGAGGTTAGCATTTTCTGCATCTAAGTGCTTTAATGCCTCCTCCTCATTTCTCAAAGGGCCAATCGTTCGACGGATTGGTTTACGGCTGTTCACATATCCAAAAAACTCCTTGGGATTCTCTTTACAGAGTCTCGCCACTCGGAGTTCCTCAGACCACTTTGCCGCCCTTATGCTGGACTTCACTCTCCTGGCTAGCCTCCGGTATTCGTCAAAGTCACCCGAGATCTTCGATTGCTGGTACACAGTTCTCTTCTCCCTAAGGAGTTGGCCGATTTTTCGATTAAACGACTTTGGTTGAACAGAAGACCGACGGGGACATTTCAGATGGATGAAACGCGATTGAAGACTCATGAATGTGGTTTTGAAATTGTTCCACGAGTCTTCAACAACATCGCACACTTCTAGCCTCGCATCAGTCAGTCCAGCACGAAGACCTGCAAAGTCTGCTCTTTTCCAATCGAGTTTCCTCCATTTACTAGTTGCAGGCCCTGCCTTCGGGACTTTGACTACAAATCTAGTTAGTCGGTGGTCACTGCCACCGAGCTCTTCGCCAACAGAGAGGTCCTCAACGATGTCATCCTCAGAGGTGAAAACCAAGTCGAGGATATTGTCTCTTGTTGGCTCTCTCACCCATTGAGTCAGGAACTCGTTGTTCACCAACTCCAGGAGTAGTGCGTTCTCACCACAGGGTTCTTGGTTTCCCAGTCAACTTGTGTGTTGAAATCAACCATGACGATACACACTCTGTCTTCGACAACTTCTCCTAGTATCTCCTATCCAGTTGCAGCTGCACAGCTACTGCTTGAAAGGAGGTATCTAAAGCAAAAAGAAGGGACACATTATTCTGGGTGTAAATCGCGCATCCTACTGCCGGCCTCCACCCTCTGATGGTGGGGGTGGGTCACCAAACCCTTATACCCTGGCAAGGGGCCCGCACCCATCATGGTCTCCTGCAAAAAGATCGCTAACGGGGAATGGGAGGAGACAAGCCTCCGCAGCTCCTCCCAGCTGGCCCGGAATCCGTAGCAATTCCATTGAAGGAATATTTCCTCCAGGCCTAGATCGGAGGAGATACGGGGGACCTCTTCGAAGAGATCCTCATGGAAATGGCTGTAGGGTTCCCGGAGGCAGAACTCCGGGCGCTGTCGCCTTCAAGGACTTATCGGGGGCAGTTGGGCTCGCCATGAGACTCTTTCCCTCCTTCCGCCTCAAAACCTAAGGTGAGCGGGGGGCACTTTTGGAGGATCCACAGTCTCCAAACCACCCAGCCTACCACTGGGGCAGCTTTAGGAATCTCGAAAGATGGTCTCACAGCCAACTTCAGTGGTGTTGTCTCCTGTGAGTCTAGTGACTCGGTATAGGCGCACAGCAGTGTGAAATGAGACGTTCCTGAGCCTGAACAGCCAGCATTTCCTTCTCAAGGAGATACGCAGTGGGGTGCGGCTCTCTGCAATTGACACATTTTGCCACACACAATTTGGGCTTATCGTGTGCAGCCTTGGAGCAACTTATACAGACTTCAGTAGTAGCAAATTCGCGGCATGGCATGAGTGCCTTCGCACATAGCAATACCAAATGGCACGCACCGACTCAGGGAGCTTGTCACAGTCAAACACCACGAAGAATGTAGGGTTGGGTCTCAAGGCCCCTTCCTATTTTCACATCACACGTTTGACCTTGACTGCCCCATGGCTGGCCAGCTCTAAGGTGATGTCATCTATGGAGTAGTCCACGAATTACCTCACATAAACTACTCCTTTCACCAAGTTCATGCTAGAATGCAGCATCACACCCATAGGTGTGCTATCAAGTGTCCGAAGGGCATAATCATGCCCATAGCCAAAATGCTGCCAGCAATGGAGTAAATAACAAGGAAGCATTTAAAGCCAGCAAGCTAAAAAATAAGAGGTAGTTTCTGATTGAGGGGCCCGACGTAATCGAGGCTCCGCTCTGTGCACTTACACTTTTGGTTTTTATCAGGGACTCCCCACCCGCAGGAGCAATGGTGCTGGAAGTGTCGATCTTGGCCCTTACGGAAGTGGCAGCAGACCCATCCGTCCCCATGGCTCCTGCAGATGGAGCAGAGCCCTGAGTGTTTTTTATATTTTTTTCTTTTTAGGAGAGGAGGGTGGTGAATAAACCCACTTTGCCCCTCCACCATCAGGAGCCCCCAGGCCAGATGGACCAGCCTCAACAAGATCCTTCTCTGAGATGGAGGTCTTGGGTGTCACAGGGGCACCAGCCGGAGGAGGAGGTCGCTCCTCTCCTTGTAAGGCCTCAGAGAGCCGAGCCATCTGAGGAGGACCTTGCACAGGGGCAGACGGGTTCAGTGCTTGGCACTGAGCCCAGGTTGATAGTGAGAGGAGAAATGGGAAGTGATGAAGGTGTGGGTGGCAGCCCATCAATATGGCGGCTCCACCTTGGGCATGGCATAAAATTGATAGTGAAAGGAGAACTAAGGAAGGTGTAGGTGGGGATGAAGCAGGTTGTTAAAAACCAATCACCCCAGACCAGAGCTCGGGAGTGAAGGAATGTTGTCCCCTCCCCTCTCAGCCCCAATCTGGTAGAGTTGAGTGAGAGGAAGCTGGGCAGCATCTACCCTGTGAAATTAGAGGCAAACAAGGAAGAGTTGTAGGGAGAGTGAGGAAGTAGGGTAGAAACGCAGGCTGTCTGAAAGGAGAAGAAGCTAAACTGGGGCCGGACAGGGCACTGAGTCCCGCCACTCCTGTGCAAGTAACCAACACCAAATAAAAAAGAGAAGCCAGCCTCCTTGTTATAATTTAGTTTTGTGTTAAGTTCATAACTAACCTTTGTTTCTTTCTTTATTAGGTTCAAATATTAAATAAAAGTATGAAATATGTCAGTGTATTCATTGTCCGCATTATGTGTGCCTCTTTATGTGCATGCTAATGCGAGAATGTATTTATTATATGTATTATTTTCTTTGTATACTTATGTTCTGTAATTGTTTATTTCAGTGAAATAAAGCCAGTTTAGAATCTTCTTTCACCTTTGTCCTACTTCACTCCTCTAAGAAATCAAAGAGCTCACAAGTCTGTGTGCACAAATTCATCCTGAGTACAAGGAACAAGCGGTAGAAACCCTGCTCATCCCAGTAGCGGAACAAGCGGTAGAAACCCTGCTCATGCCAGTAGCGGAACAAGTACAGTAAGGTAAACCCTCGATATAACAAACCTCAATATAATGAATTTGGGATATAATGAACCAAGTTTCCTGGCTGAACTCCATCGGGTTTAACAAACCGAAGTTCATTAAATCCGATGGTTGGTTCGGTCATCGCATCATGTTCAGTCAGGAAAGCATTACATGCTGCGCCGTGGCACATGTCTCCTACAGTGCTAGGTTCGTATCAATACTATGTTGTGTAGTCCACTTAACTTTATTAGTAATATTATTAATTACATACGTATTACATATCCATGCAATACAGTCTTTATATACATATTTGCGTATACAGATTAACGAAGGAACCATCAGATATAACGAACTTGGTTCATTATTTCCATCGCTTTTAATGAATGACCCCCCACCCCATATAGTTTGTTATATCAAGGGTTTACTGTACTGTGCAAATATGTTCGGACAATACCAAATTTGGGGACTATTTCATAATACAGTAAACCCTCGATATAACGAACCTCAGATATAACAAACCAAATTTCCTGGCTGAACTCCATCAGGTTTAACAGGCAAGCATTACGACCAGCCTGAGTGAGTGTTGGTGTGTCACATGTCTCCTACAGTGCAAGGTTTGTATCAATACTATGTTGTGTAGTCCACTTAACTTTATTAGTAATTAAATACATATTACATATCCATAATGAACTTGGTTCATTATTTCTAATGCTTTAAACACCCATCAGGTTTAATGAACTTTTGGCTTTAACAAATGACCCCCGGCCCCATATAGTTTGTTATATCGAGGGTTTACTGTATGTCTTAATTTTTTGCAACACTGATGTATTTTTTTTTGTTACTGTGCAGAATAGTGTACTGGTAACATCTGGCAACTGTCTTGTTGTGCCCTAGCTACACCTGAGCTTGTTGTGGATAATTATTGCTAGGAACATGCTCTGTGGTGTACTTGGTAACTTTCCAATCATTATTAGACTATAAATTTATTATGGATATCATACCCAAGAAGCGTGCAAGTGTTATATCTATTAGAAGAAAACATGCTGGTTTTAGCATCAGACAGATTTCTGAGCAAATGAAGGTAGCAAAGTCAACTGTTGGTGACATTGTGAAAAGAGCTGAAGACACTGGTGAACATTCAAAACTGCAACAAGGAAAATGTTGAATAAAACACTTTACGATGATGAGGCTCTCATCAGAAATAGTGTGAAGGATCCCAAGAAAACCAGTAAAGACATCCAGAGAGATTTATCTTTAGCTGGTGTAAATGCTTCTTCTCAACCATCTGGCAAAGGCTCATTGAAGTTGGCAGGTTTGCTAGAAAACTGGGACATAAACAGTTATTGACTTCTGCTATGAAGATGAAGACAAAACATCTTCCTTGGGCATGCAAGTATGCTGGATGGAAGGCAGCAGACTGGAAGAAAGTTAAGTTTTCAGATGAATCGCATTTTGAAGTACATGTGCATAGGTCACAGTGGTATTAAGACAAGCAAAGATGAATCACTTCAGCCAGGATGTGGTGGAGTGAATGTGAGTGTGAAGGGCCATTCTCCCACCCCTTTCCCGATACCCTCTGTGTGAGCGTTGTGTGTGAATAACTGGCATTTAAATTTTTTTGTTTTTTAATTTTTATTGATGTTTGTTTTCTCTTTTCGGAGAAAAGAGTTAGAGGTAAAAATAGATTGAAAGCATAATATTTATATACATTTCAAAAGAACGCTAGCGAGGAAGAGTATTGTCTGATTAAAGAAGATTTACTGAGCTCGAGCATAGAGTGGAGACCGTGTGGACGCAACCGTGGGACAACAAACTTCTAGCAGAAGTTGGAAAGAGGCCTAGAGGGTTTCTAACCCAACCCTGATAGGAGGGTTTACACGACCTCTCATTGGAAACCACGACCGCACCTGGTTTCGCCAGCCCTCATTGTGAACCAAGAACTATACAGCCTTGCCCTAACTCGCAAGTGATACCCCTGCACCCCCTTTTTGTTTTAAAAGCCTTGTATGGTGTTGATTTAATTATCTTGTACCGTTCAGTTTTTATTTTTTTTGTGCACGCATTGGTTGATTCAGTACCGATTGGTGTTATTGTATATTTTTTTTTCCCTCTTCGTCCGTCGTAGTTTTTTATCTTGTTTTTGGATTGGGGAATTTTGGCCTTGTTTGTGGTGTGCACACATTTTTTCATTGAGTTCTTATAAGAAAATTCAATTTTCTTTTGTAATTATTATTGTATTTTTTTGTAAGTAGAGGAGTGCACATACAATCCGTTTCATTCTCCTTCGATTTCTCACATCTGGATTAGTGTAGGAAGCGGGTTGGATCGATTGGGGTTAGTCTAGATTTTCGGCCTGCTACAAGGACACATTCAACAGGCACCAAAATACCCACCTAAAAAGATGTTTTGCGGTTGTTTTAGTGCTAAAAGCCTTGGGTGGTTTGTTACTATTGAGGGAATGATGAATAACGTTAAATACAAGGCAATCCTGCAGACTCCCATTCTGTTGGAGGCGGCATTTTCCAGCAGGATCTGGTTCGCGCCATACTTCCCAAATAATGCGCACATTCTTCAAAAAAGGTGGACTTACCATTATAGATTGGCCTGGGAATTCTCCTGACCTAAACCCCATCGAGAATCTATGGGCTAAAATTAAATGTAGAATTGAGAAAACCAACTGTTCAACGATGCAGAAAATGATTTGTGCTGTTATCAATGTCTGGTACCATAACAAACAACTGGCAGAAACGTTCAAATTTGGTTGAATCTATGCCAGAGCGAGTGAAACAGGTTCTAAAAGCAAAGAGTGGTCATATTTCATATTAAATGTATCATTTATCTTATCATTAGCGTATTCTTTTCGAATATAAACAACAATTATCAAATAATTTTATTATTTCACCACTGTCCTAACTAATTTTCACACTACTGTAACATGCGCAAAGATCACCCAGACAGGGACATTCAATAAGACTGTGCCAAACAGCCTAGGCAACAATGCCTTGCCACTGTAAGGTGAAGGGGAGTGCTCCATCGAATGGAGGCGAGTCCTGCAAGTGTTCCCAATTCAAAGACTTGCTCTTCAGAGAAATTATATCATCTAATTTGAAAATCATTAAACTTAAGAACAATATAAGAGCTGAACTGAGAGTATTATATTTTGAACTTTTAGATAGTGGTAATAATGAATCTATGAATCTCCTATCAGGAATCATCTTTATAAAAATTTTATTTACATAAAATTCTTCTCCTTCAGCACATCAACATTAAATGCATATAACATTTAATCTGGTATCCCTTTCAGGAAGCTGGAGAGGTTGATGAAAGCTATAAGTAAAAAAGCTGATGTTAGAGATTGAAACCCCTGCAATGTAGATCTTATTCAAAACTATGAAAAATTAACTCCCACAGGTAATTTTCATCCTAGGCCTCAAAGAAATTTGAATCTCAACTATAAGGATATTACCATTTACAGGCTCTAAGATAACCACAAGAAAAAACAAGACCATAATAAAAGGCCACTAGCATTTAATTTGTTTAAAAAAAAGGTGGGGTGTGTGGGGAGGGGGTAAAATTTGGTCTAAGTGATAAAGTTTAGAGGAAGTGAATATATTTGGAAGATACAGATTTAAAAGAGGAAACACTTGGGATTAGAGTGGGAGGGTGTAAAAACTCAATGAATATATGAAAACAACTCACTTTTGTATGAGAGCAGAAGAATCAAAAGCATGCTTATATTCAGCATCTCCTACTTTAGTAATTGCTGGGCCATTGTACAGAGCAAAGCCACGGACCCACGTTGGAAATGATCCTGTAAAAATTAAGTAAGACACTATTGTTAGCTAACTACAAAGGACATGGCTAATGGCACCTTATAGCCATTCAACATGCACAAACTTACTGATCTAAAAAAATTGGGGGGGGGGGAAGGGGAGGGATAATTCCATCTTTTTCTATGAAGCTAAATTTTCTAAGTTACTAAATTTGTTTATTTTCATTTTTACAATTCTAAGAAAGAATTCAAATGCATGTTTTTGTTGCCAGGGATATTTACTGTACCAAATTTTATAATTTGGGTTAGTTTCTAACAGACAAAAAAAAATGGAAAGATTTGTGACGTTGAATAAAGTTGAGGGATAAGTTAGAACTTCATTCCTCATCACTTACAACTAACTTCAGTGTATAAAGGCCACATTTGACCAAGGTAATAAAGACAAGATGACAAATAAGGGCTTTAAGAAAATAGCAGATTTTTTCATTAGTCACTTTTCAAATTCTTTCATTCAAAATTCGCATTTTTTGGTTTGTAGATCATTTTATTGCAAATTCTATGCATTTTTTAAGGTATAATTATTTTTTTTAGCAACATAACTAGAACATAGTGAAAGTTATGATAATGCAAAAATTTTTACATTTGTGAAATTCTCTGTAGATATTTAAAGTTGATTTGTGAACAAAACGCAAAACTATATTGTGTGATTTTAAATATTTGATAAAAAAATGGCGCCTGAGAACTGGTTTATATTTTTAGCATCATTTGAATATAGATTGAACTAAATTCCAGGGCATTCAGAACACCACTACTATTCACCTAACACTCCCTTTTCCAACTGAGAATAAAACCTATAGTTGACCTTGTCTGAAAAATGTATGTTTTAGTTCATCATTAATACAAATTTCAATGGTACTAAAGAAAACTGATTTCAAATGATAACTAAATTATATGTGCACTTTTTGCTCATGAATTGAGTTTGAATGCTAAACTTTTAGTAATTCTATAGCCATTTATATATCAGGTTTCTAGGAGGGGTTGTGACAGAACCCCCTCCATCTCAAAAATGGCGACGTAGGTTATTATGATTTTGGCAGGAATAAAAGGGCTTTTAATGAGGTTTAATTTCATATATAATCTAATGTAGTAAAAAGTTGAAAAAATGAATGTGCTATCCCCTTAAACTCTCTTTTTAATAAAACAAAAAGAAATAATTACATTTGTATTTTTAAAAGTAAGAGAAGTGATAAATTTAAAAGTAAGAGAAGTGATAAATTTAAATGAGAAAGAAAATGCAATTAAATTGGGTACTTAGTTTATTGAACCCAGGGTTCTCTCTCTTCAGCTAAACCTGACAGCAGTCAGGAATGATGCAGCAGCACATCAGCTTATCCAGAAACCTCCTCCTAGAGAAGTTATATAGAAGTAGTTCTGAGAGGAGGGAGGGAGGGACAAGATGATATGGGCTGTGTTTTCAGATTGTAGGAGGTTGCAGTCAGGGAGAGAGGGGGGAGTATCCAAACTTTTTTTTATTTAGGGAGTGAGGGATGATGTCTTGGTTGCAGGTGAGCCAGAGAAACTGATTCACAACAGTCGTTGAAGATGGCTAAGAGTGTGGATATAGCAGTGGGAACATATTTTAGATGAATGTTTGAGCTGTGATCTGGGTCATCAGCTTGCAAATTTTTTAGTAAATTAATGCTGACTGCAGTCTCTTGTTTTTGTTTTTTTATTTAAAGGGTTACTTGGGTAATTTAATGGTGACTGCAGTCTTTTGTTTTGCTTTATATTTAAAGGGTTACTTAAGTAATTAAATAGTGACTGCAGTCTCTTGTCTCATTTTTTTTATTTAAAGGGTTACTTGAGTAATTTAATGGTGACTACAGTCTGTTTTGTTTTATATATAAAAGGTTACTTGAGTAATTTAATGGTGACTGCAACTCTCATTTTTTTTTATTTAAAGGGTCACTTGAGTAATTCAATGGTGACTGCACTGTTTTGTTTTATTTAAAGGGTAACATGAGTAATTTAATAGTGACTGCAGTGTCGTTTTGTTTTATTTAAAGGGTTACTTGAGTAATTTAATGGTGATTGCAGTCTTGTTTTTTATTTTTTATTTAAAGGTACACTTAAGTAATTTAATGGTGACTGCAGTCCCATGTTTGTTTGTTTTTATTTAAAGGGTCACTCAAGTAATTTAATGGTGACTGCAGTCTCTTGTTTTTCTATTTAAAGGGTCACTTGAGTAATTAAATGGGGACTGCAGTCTTTTTCTATTTTTAAAGGGTCATTTGAGTAATTTAATAGTAACTGTGGTCTCTTATTTGTTTGTTTTTATTAAAAGGGTCACTCAAGTAAATTAATGGTGACTACAGACTCTTGTTTTTCTATTTAAAGGGTCACTTGAGTAATTTAATGGTGATTGCAGTCTCTTGTTTTGTTTTTATATTTAAAGGGTTACTTTATGGTGGAGCGAATGTGAGTGTGTATGAAGGGCCATTCTCTCACCCCTTTTCCCTCCCTCTGTAAGAATGTGTGTGTGAGTGGGAATGGGTTTTTTATTATATTTTCTTTTATACATATGTATTTCGTTTCATGTTGTATGAAAAAGGTTATTTAACATCATGTTTTTTTCTTTAAATTAGCTACTAAATGTTAAAGATTTTTCTGAGAGCACTCAAGTAAAGGAATAAATAAACATTACCTGTATTTTGTAAGAGCGACTGGAATAAAAACATTTCTAAGAAATTTAAATAAAATTTAAGAAGTCTTCTAATAGTAGTTGAGATTGTGGAGGGCTTTATTAGCCTAAAGAAGTGACTGGATCTTGACTAAAATTGAGCTCGGAGGCGCCAGGCCCCCTAAGACGCGCAGACCCAATTTTTGTCACAAGAGTGACTGCCGGCAAGATTTTCCCCTGGGGCGCCAGCAAATTGTAAACCGTGGTACCACGTAAGATAACTCCTCTTTTTGTTGTCTCTTCTTTTTGTATTTGCTGTCTCTTTAGTATTAATATATATATTTTTGATTGATAGGGTTCCAAGATAGGATTGTTTTAGTTATATATAAATAGGCTCATTGTGTGCATATTTACCCAAATTTTTGTAAATATTATTGTATTTTTTTTGTTAGTAAAAAACTGTACATACAATCCTTTTCATTCTCCTTTGATTTCTCACACTCAAATTAGTGTAGGAAGCAGGTTGGATCGATTGGGGTTAGTCTAGATTTTCGGCCCGCTACAACTTGAGTAATTTAATGGTGACTGCAGTCTCTTGTTTTTTTTTATTTAAGGGGTCACTTGAGCAATTAAATGGTGATTGCAGTCTATTGATTTTTTATTTAAAGGGTTACTCGAGTAATTTAATGATGACTGCAGTCTCCTGTTTGTTTGTTTTTATTAAAGGATCACTTGGTTACTTCCATCATTGGCACAGCACAAATGACTGACTAGCTTATTCTTAGTCTATATTAACAAGAGAAAAACAGTGAAACCAAAAAATCAACAATAACCCCACAAAAAAACAAAAGCTAACTAAAACCAAAAAATAAATATGCCATCAGGTGCTGTTGGGGAGCCCACTTCCTCAGAAGCCCCGAGCATGCATGCATTAAAAAAAAAGCAACTAAATATTACTGGTGAAGGCTTGGCTCAGTGCATTAAGCTTTACATCCTGTCTTAAAACCTTTGGTGGTTGGTGGGACAGTTTTGGGATTCAGTCTTGAACTGGGTCAAGTGAGTGTGAGACTGCTTCATTTTTTTGTGTGTGGGGGTAGGGAGGGCTGCCCTGTTTTGTTTTTTTGCTAGGTTGGGACTCAACCCTGTATTGTCACCAGCTGCCACCTTATGTTAGCTTGAATTGACCCATGGCAGTTCAAGAAGTGGTAAAGGTGAAATCCTTTACCAATTGAGCATGGTGAGGGGGTAACCCTTCTACCAGAGATCTATTGTTGAAGAAAAAAGAAGGCTTGCAACCACAAAAAAAATAGTCGTGGGTTATATCTCGTATCTAGCAACCTCACTTGGATGCAATCTACATTTGAACTACCACTTCCTATAGGTTGCATGGGCTGGTCCAGCAGACCGAACGCTGACAGCCAAATTCCACCCCTTCTTGGCAGCTAAAAAAAAGGGGAGGCAAGAGAGGGGGCTAGTTTGATACCCACCAATATTCTGCAGATGTTGATAAGGAAGAATTGAGACCAAACCAATCCCAGAGAATCAGATCACTTATCTACTAGTAATTTAGCACAGGTCCTAACCTAAGCAGACATCCTAATCCTATCTAAACAAACACTTTGAAGAAAAGGAGTAGTAGAGTTTGGAAAAAAAGGCCAGAGAAGGCTACAAGGTTTGTTAGCGGAAGGGGAGGAGAGGCTAGGCTAGGGCTGAATGGGGTGCAGAATTCCATCAGCACAGTAGTCTGAAAAACATATTGCTGGGACCCTTATGGGGCAAATGTGAAAGAAAATGCAAGACACCACATTATGACAAGGTTATGATAAAGAATAGTGTTTAGAATCCTAAGACAATGAGCAAAGACCAGAGAGATTTCACTATTGCTGGCATGGATAATGATTCTTCGACTGTTCAATGATTCTTGAAGTTGGCATAAATGCCAGAATGCCTTTATGGAAACAACTATGAAGAAAAAACAGCTGTATTTGTATGTAATCATGAAGGATGTATAAAAGATGAAAGAAGAAAAGTTATATTTTCTGACAAAGTACATGGGTACAGATCAGTGGAGTGTAATGGAGCAAATACAAACCCCTTGAGCCAAAACAAATTCAATAAGTGCCAAAATAGATATGCAAGATGTTTTGGGTTAGTTTTACTGCAAAAGGCCCTGGATGGCTTGTTATTGTTTAGAGAATGATTAATAGCAAAAAATATAAGGAAATTCTACTCATTTGCTTCCAATGGTACATAGAGAATTTCGTGATCTGGTGCAGATATGGCTGTGGGGCTGTGATTTAGATGGATGTTTGAGATGTGGTCTGGTCCTTCAACTCGCATATTATTGAATGATTTTATAGTGAGGGTCATGTCTTGGTGAGAAAAGAGCAGTGGTGAAGTGGGGCTTTATATGCAAATTGCATAGGTTTTTGAGTGTTTTCCTATTGTTACGGTTGGTGGATAGTTGGCTGATTCTAGTTTAGAGTAGAGAGTCATGAACTGGTTGCAGTTGGGACTTTGCTGTCTCTGGAGATGAGAGATTCAGGTATACAGGGTAGTTACCAAAGTTGGAAGCAGTTTGTTTGGAGGTATTGTTTCCAGTTTTCTTGTTGTTTGGTACAGATAGTATTGATTTCTTTGTTGAGCTCATGGATTTGTTCAAGTTGTTGAGCTATCAGGGGTGAAGTTGGGATTGAAAGGTCGAGGGGAACTCATCACTGCCAACTCTATGCAGACCCAATTCATTGCCTCGCAACTCTAACCTACTCTAAAAAATTAAATACATACCTTTATATCAAAATAAACACACTTTTAATCATTTTTACATAAATTTGTTTAAAAAAGCTAAAATAAAATTAACTTAAATGTAAAGAAATATGTTTAATAATAGAAAAAATAGAAAAAATGATTACTTTAGATTATGGGAAATACTATGTAGGTATTCAATAGGATATTATTTTTTTTTTTCTTCTTGCCAGCCAGCTATGAGCAACTAAATAAGTGTCTCAACCTTCAACCTTTTGGAGTTTTATTAAGTACATTGATAATTTTCAAAATTTGCTGCTTCAGCAAGGTTGTTTTTATCTTCACTATTTAAAGTGAAAATATATAAATTCCACAATTCCTTTGGGAAGAGAGGGGCATATCTACCACTTCTACTTCTATTTAACAAAGTTATATAATTGTCTTTGATCCAATTCAAGATTGGCAATTGTTTGACATTTCTTCCACTAAGCTATCAATATAGGAATCTATGTTTAATAGGTACAAATACAAGGGCTAGTATCATTTTGACATTTAACAAAAAATGGTCATTATTGTAACAAGAAGCTAGACCAAAAGCAGCAATATTTTCTTGCATATTCCGATTAAGATAAAAGAAGCATAATCTTAATTTTATTATTGGAAATATTTCTTTGATTGCAGTAAATGCTGAAAGTTTAAAATCACACAACTGAATTTGGGTTCATGCCAGCTTGATTTCTTTGATAATTTTAAATAGCCTTGAATGTCACTTTTTGTTTGATAGGTAAAAGTGAATATATTATTGGGATTACTCCACCTAGTTTTCGAGCAAGTACAATATATACTTGCAAAAATACTTGGTGTTTACAATATCTTAACCCTTTATCAGGCAAGTGATTTGATCACTTAAGTGCACTTGGAAAATGGTGCCCCTTCTTTGGGCTCCTGGTTAAAGGTTAAATGTTCCACCGACATACCAAACATGGAAGATTAATAAGAATTCAAGTTGCCAGGTTTATGCTGGTGTTTAGTTGCTTTTTAATTTGGTAATTTAGTCAGTCGTTTTATTCTTTATTTTCACATAACTTCTATGTAGTTAGTTGAGGTAATGAATTGGGTTAATGGCAATTAATTGTCCCTATACAAGAAGTGGAGTATTTCCTATGTCCTTAGGGGTTACATTCCTTGCTTGCCTGGAGGATTGTGTTGGTGAGGTGAGTGCTTTGTAGAAGGAAGCGAGAATTACTTGAGTGTGAAGTTGGATAGGGTGTTTTCAATGTGTGTTGTGAACTCAGTTCACTTGGCTCTTTAGCTGTTGGTGTATGTTATTTTGTTACAGCTGTGGATCGAATAGGTTATTGAAATATTTTGAATACAAGCATGGTCCCCACATTTTAGACATGATATCTGATATCCACCTGCTAGAGTGTTTTTTTTTTGGGGGGGGATGGGTTAAGGAGCCCATCTGGCAACTACCTACTAGGGCATAAAGTGCTGTAATCACACTACAGCCTAATACTAGGCTAGATTAAAAAAAAATATGTAAAACCAAACAACCAAAATACAAAATAACAAAATAAAGCAGCAAAAAACCCCAACCTAGGCAAAAAAGGCAAGTAGGACACATGCTCCTGCATCGGGGGGGAAGCAGGTCTCCCCCATCCTCCAACATATGAACATGAGTTCTACAACAAAGAGTAAAATAAAATGAGTCAGTAGATCTGTGTCCATGAGCCCATCCCAAGTATGAGCGACAAATGGTAGAAACCCCGCTTGTCTGGATCCAGGGACAGGTAACGTGCGAAGATCACCCAGACTGAGACATTCAACAAGAATGTGCCGAACGGTCATCATAATAAGGTGCAGGTGAGCATTCCATCAAATGGTGATGCATCCTGCGAGATCAGTGCAAAGGAGGGCAACAAATATGATCATTTCCCTAGGACACATTGAATATGTAGATAGAGTGAAGGTATTAAATATGCTCTCATTTGTATGTAGTTTATGGAAGGTTGTTGTGGGTGGGGATTGACTCAGATGTCCTTTGATAGCTCCTTGTGGCTTATGTCATCCATGAATGTTATATTAATACTGGAAACAATAATTTCAACTACAAAACAAACAGCTCCCAACTCTGGAAAATAATCAAACTAATTCACTTCTTCACCTCACCACTGCTAAAAAATTGGCAAACTATCCACCAACTGTAACAATAGGAAAACACTCAAAAACCTATGCAAATTGCACAGACTCTACCTAACTACCCCTCATCCCTTTTCCCTTGTGACACCTTTCGCACCCAATTAAGAACTCACAAGCTGAAGGCCCAAACAATGGGTCAGACATGGTGTGGTGGAGTGAATGTGTGTGTGTGTGTGTGAAGGGCCATTCTCCCACCCCTTTCCCAATACCCTCTCCCTCCCTCTGTGTGAGCGTTGTGTGAATAACTGGCATTTAAATTTTTTATTTTTTAATTTTTATTGATGTTTGTTTTCTCTTTTCAGAGAAAAGAGTTAGAGGTAAAAATAGATTGAAAGCATAATATTTATATACATTTCAAAAGAACGCTAGCGAGGAAGAGTATTGTCTGATTAAAGAAGATTTACTGAGTTTGAGCATAGAGTGGAGACCGCGTGGACGCAACCGTGGGACAACAAACTTCTAGCAGAAGTTGGAAAGAGACCTAGAGGGTTTCTACCCCCACCCTGATAGGAGGGTTTACACAACCTCTCATTGGAAACCACGACCGCACCTGGTTTCGCCAGCCCTTATCGTGAACCAAGAACTATACAGCCTTGCCCTAACTCGCGAGTGACACCCGTGCACCCCCTTTTTGTTTTAAAAGCATCGTATGGTGTTGATTAAACTATCTTGTACCGTTCAGTATTTCTTTTCACTTTTTTTGCGTGTGTATTGTTTGACTCAGTACAGATTGGTGTTATTGTATAAATTATTTTTCCTCTTTGTCTGTCATAGTTTTTTTATCTTGTTTTTTGATTGGGGAATTTTGGCCTTGTTTGTGGTGTGCACACATTTTTTTCATTGAGTTCTTATAAGAAAATTCAATTTTCTTTTGTAATTATTATTGAATTTTTTGTAAGTAAAGGACTGTACATACAATCTGTTTCATTTTCCTTTGATTTCTCACGTCCGGATTAGTGTAGGAAGTGGGTTGGATTGATTGAGGTTAGTCTAGATTTTCGGCCCGCTACAATTCAACTAAATTACCTTGGCCCTACAGCCACATCAGCACTCAGAAATATCTTAAACTACTCCTGGTTACACATTATCCTCCCTCCCCAATCTAGAAATGCACACACATTACCACATCCTAGAATTCCCCCTCCCCCCCCCCCCAAAAAAAAAATCTACAGATTGATCTTACCCCTCTCAACTATCTCAAAAATTCTAGAAAAACAAATCACAACAGAATCAAGCCCATTACCCACCTCTTACACACCCAACAGCTTCAGTTAAAAACACCACAAACACAGTACTAACCACCCATCCAACACATTAGAAGGCTTCAACCAAAAGCAATCGCCACAGTGCAGCCATGATCAAAATAGACACCAGCAAAGCCTCGTACAAAAAATAGTATCCATCAACTACCACACCTATGACAAAAAATGGATAGCAAACTTCCTTTCCAGCATATGACCAATTCGCCCAACACAGGACACAATCCAAAGGAAAAACAGCTGAAGGGTTATCCTCGCCTGATTTACGACCTGGTGCTAAAACTGCCACCCTGAAATACCAACTTGGTGCTAAAACCCCACCCCAATATGCGAAATGGATGCTGACTGCCCCTCCCCAAATTGAGTACCACCTAACCACGATAGGCAGACACTTTTTAGTAAACTGCTGTGAGACTAATCTCTCTCTCTCCACTCCTATTTCCATTGTCTACCCCCAATTACTGTATAACCCCACCCAACCACAAGACTATAAAACACCCACTTTACCCATAGAGCACCCCTACAATATCCACAAATCCAAAGCAACAAGGGATCGCTGAAGCACAATTTCATTGCAATAATGACCCCCCCCCCCATCCTACATGAATACAATAAATATTGGATCTTACACCCCCTCCCCAACTGCAAACTGAAACGCTGCCTATCTGATCATATCCTTGCTCCCTTCTCAACCATTTAAGAACCACTTTCCATATAACCTCTGAAGAATACTGCATACCATAATAGCCTTCCTAGCTACCAGGTTCAATTTGAGTTAACCTGGGGGGAGGGGGGGGTGACAAAGTGAGTCACCACTCATCATAACTCTGAACACAATTGACAGAGAATAGAAGCATAAATCTCAGAAAATTTCACACATCACACTTATCAGCAATGTCAATCAACCAGGCAACCACCTCAATCCACACGCAATTGTAGCTCATCCGACATAACATTCTGCACACCTTATTTATACATCAGAACAACTTCAAATACAATAGCAGACCAACCTCTCAGATCACTTCCACATCATAAAAAATCACCTATCCCAGCTCAACATCATTCAAATCCACATAGTCAAACTACAAATATGGAAACTGGCCAAGCTACACCAATTACATAAATAAAAATTTAATGATTTAACCATCAAAAACTACCTCTCAGACAAACACTCGCACACAAACAAAATAATCAATGCAGCCAGCAAAGAATATATTCCCCATGGCTGTAGGAAAATATATAACCTAAATGCCACAGGACAAATACTGGAGTATAAAAAAAAACAAAAGAGCACCCATGTAACAAGAAGTACAAAAAATATAATACTTAAATACTCACATCACCAATCTAATCTCAAAACAAACAAAAAACTTGGAACAATAAATCACAACTCTGGAGAATCCTAAAGGAAATACACACATCACACTCAACCCTCATCCTCACACCACATAAATCACTGATTACTTGCAACAAAATGACTTCATCAAAACAATTGTGATAATACACTATTCAAACACTAGCTTTTTTCCTACCCACATGGCAACAAAACAGAAATCTATAGAGCCATAAACAATATACATAACCAAAGACCAAACTCCCTCATCAAACCCCAGAAAGTGTTCAATCAGCTATCAAATTTCTCAGAAACTCAAAAGTCACAGGCTCTGACAAAATATCAAATATAAAACTAAACACTTAGGAAACAAAAACTTCAACCATTACAGACGTTTTCAATCAATCTTTACTCACCAATACCTTAATCTTGTAAAGAGCACTCATTATATTAATACTAAAACCAGAAAAGCCCCCAATACAACCAAACTCATACCCACCTCACTACTGTACACTTTAAAATATATAAACACATTGGAAAAGCTTCTGCCCTCAAATCATCAATAAGGCTACTCACACCAGACTTTCACAAATCAACAAACACCCCAGAATCAGACCTAATGGACAAGCCCTACCTTTTAACAAAACTCTTACCCTCCTGGGAATCGCACCATCTTCACTCCACACATGATATAACAAAGTTACAAAGAAATTCAATGCTCTAAAAGCTCTACTAAACAGCACTTTTGGAAAATAAGTCACTGATCACACTATAAAAAAATCATACACAATTACCTCAATTATGCAGCACCATCTTGGTGCACAAGAGTATTGAAAAACAATACAGACAAGCTCCACCAAAACTAGTCACAAAATTATCAAAGGTTGCAGACAAACCACTCCCATACTAGTTACACACCAGGACTAAAATCATACCATACCAAGTGGAGTACACCTGAACATGATAGGAACTTGACACTTCAGCAGAGCACAAAACTAATCCCACCCAAACTCAAGAAGTCCCCTCAACAATCTACTACTGACTCCACTACAATAGCCTTTCACCTCCCCTACAAACAACTTGATAAAACATCTACACAACCATCACTCAAAGACAAACAACTTCCTACCAAACATGTAAATGAATCACCTATCCAAATGACAACTGAGAGAACTTTTGGCCCAACTAAGATCTGGCCACTCAACTCTCCTCTAAAAATACAAGCACAGAATAAGCTTAGCACAACAACTTGCATCAAATGTAACCTTCAACCAGACAACACTAAATACTTTCTCCTTGACTGCCATATCCTTGCAAAAGTACAAAACACTCACTAAGGGACCTGTGGGCATCCACAGGTGATGTGGAGATCCACCTGCCTCACAGAAGAGAAGTAGGGATGCCAAATAGTCCCTTAGGGGAATAAATCCTACCTTTGATCCGGCACTCTGTAGATTCAGTCTCTACTTCAACATGTCTACAGATGGTTGAGTAGTCATAAACTTCCATCGCAGTGATGTAGATTACTTTTATCTATAGGTGTTGCAGAGACAGCTTTTATGAAGCCAACTTTGGTAGAGGGAGAACAGTTTTGAATGAAGTTTCAAACTTGCATCTGAGATAGCCTATGAACAAATATAATTTATTCTTAGTGATTAATATTTAGATATGTTTTGTCAAAACAATTTTTTAACCCTTAAAGTGTTGCGCGGACCAATTGATCCAAGCAGTGGTTGTATGCTTGGGACCTTTTGGTCTGCACAGTGCTTTAAGGGTTAAGGATAGAATTTTAGTGGCTGAAATGAATATGGGATTAATGGGAAAATGAGTGGGTAAGGTAAATTTGTTAATGTATCATTAATATGTAAAGTCAGCAGCTAAAACAAATTCAATTAAGCCAAAAAACCTTCAATGCAGAAAATTTATCTTACATAACCAAACCCAGGATACTTACATGACAATAGTGAAGCAAATTGGTTTTATTTTTTCTTGATATAAAGCAATTATGGCACATTTTACTTTCCATGTTTAAACCAAAAGTCTGCTACCAATTTTATATTAAGAATAAGAAAATTAGAACATAAAGGCAGCTTTCACAAATAGTTGAAATTTCTATTATCCTTTTTATGCCTAAAAAAATATCATTGCCACATTAACATAAAAAGTTGGAGTAAACATTAATGACACACAAGGTAGCTTTTTCACCTCACCTTTCTATGCTCTATAAAGCATAAAGCTACACATCTTTTTTTTCTTTGCCGCTGATCCTCTATAAACTGTGTATCAAATTATTAACCACTGTATAAATTTGGACATTTCTCAGAAACTAGCAATCAAACCAGGTACGATCTTAAATATAACCTGCTCATAAATATCTCATTATTGGTGTAAATTTCATGGTTATGTTGATTAGGGTGTTTCAAGCCATAAAGGTAAATTTTCAAATTTTGTATATACATTCAGCTGCATGTCGCCCCGTTTCCTAATCATATAAGTCAAATTATATGCAAAATTTTGTCATGATCAGAGCAGATTTAGAGATCGGTCAAATTGTTCACCTTTTATTTTAAGCTCATGCAAAAAAATACCTCATCAATGACTCATCACCTAATTCTTTCTTCTGTTTTTGTTGCAGGTGAACTTTGATATGGCTAGACATAGTGCAGCATCAATTTGGCTTCTTGGACATTCTGGGGAAAAGATTACTACTGCTTCCTGACTCCTGTCTAAGCAAAGTCCTTCATCACTTCTTTTACCATCACCTCAACTTATGGTGCACAAAATCTGAGTGTGAAGAAGGTTGTAGATGCAGTTTTTTTGTTATGGATGTAGGCCACAATCCCTACAACAACAACCTTGTTTTAAGCCAAAAAGAAACTTACAGACCTTGTTACGAAGTACGAAGGTCTCAAGAATTGTCTGCGGGTTTCAGAGAATCAGTTTTGTGATGACTTAGATGAACTCTGACATTGCTCACAAAGATGCACTGATTATGATGAAAAATAAGGATAGAGCCTTATTGTTGAACCAATGAAATGATCGTTCCCAGTCAATCATGGCTGGAATTGACATGAATCATTCAGTCTCTAGAGAAGAAAAATAAAAAAGCAAAGTAGATGATGAACACAAAAAGAAACTGAGGTGGAAAAATGAACAGCCGTCGGAGTCATCAGCCCATCGACACTAGCTGTTTCCAGTTCATCTTCAGAGTCCTCTGCACATGAGTCTTCAAAATCACAGCTGTCCCAAATGTAAGAAGTCAAATGCTCTGTCTGCAAGTTTACCAGTTCCCAAGAATTGTTTTCTTGAAACTTGAGCTCACAGTAGCTCTGGAAGGTGAAGCAACTACCAGAATCAAGGCTGACATCACGACAAGCACCTCCCATGCTGCATTGGGATGGTAAGCTATTGCCTGACATAACTGTATCAAGCTCTGGTCAGGAGAAAGCTGACAGAATTGCAATTGTTGCCTCATGAAGAAATGGTGTTGAGTTCCTCCTTGGTGTTCCAAAAATTGTATCCAGTTTAGGTATTGATCAACCCAATATATGTCTGCCTGTTATCAATGAGTGAGGCCTGTTTAAGTGAATCAAGGCTCTTGTATTTGACACAACAGCCTCAAACACAAGTTTGCAATAAGGCATTTGTATCTCATTCAAGAAGGAATTCCAAATGAAAAATTTGCCGATGTTACCTTAACAACTTTCAAACGGCATCTTTGGTATATTTCAGAGAAGGTTGTGGGACTTTTCCTGTTAAATGACTGTATTTCAGCTGATTAAAAATGGAAAATGGTGAATAACAGACTCATCCTGAGAAACCAAAAGGATTGAGGAGGGTTAATGGCGAAACTCTTTTGCCATGAAAATAAAAAGGATATTTCTGGTGATCCTTTCAGAAAAACTCAAATTCTTAACAAAGGATCCCTCTTCTTGGGAAAATGATGATTTGTATTGTCGCTTTGAAAAAGCAGCACATGAGCTGAAGGTTGTGAATGACTGTGCTGAGTGGGCCATTTCTCTTATCCAACAATTTAACAATCTTATTAACAAAGATGAAGCTCAGTGACAGTTTCTTTTGAGAGTTGTGCAACAGCACTGGAAAGATATTCCAGTGCCCAAAAAATCAGCTTTCAAATGATCATGATTTATTGCTTTTGTTCAGTTTTATTTCACTTGTTTCATTTTATTGTTGGAGAGAGAATTAAAAATAATATTTTTTTTTTGTTTACACTTTATTCATTTTTATAGAGAATTAAAAAGAAATCAAACTTTTTGAATGACCCTTAAATATTGAGCTATAACCTTAGAACTTTGTGTGAACATTGCATTATATGATATGAAAGGGGGCAATATGCAGCCAAGACAAAATTCAAAATTTCATTTTTTGAAATGCCCTAATGTTCATGAATATGGATATGGCAATAATTTTACTGATTTATGCTGAGTCTCACATTATTAGCCAAGATAAATAAATAACTGACAAGAATTGAAAAGTTCTTTATTTTGATATTCAGTGTACAAAAGAAATCATCATAAGTATAGTTCTAAATAATGACTATAATAACCACAAAATGCCCTCATCAGATTACTAATAAGGGATATACAATCCTCCTGAAAGAAGATTCGAGGTGAGGATCTCCTCTGATGAAATGGCATGAGCACCATCTACAAGAGCCTCTCAGTTTATCTTTACTTAAAAACTGCTATCCATCTTGATAAACTCTCATCTTTAAGAGACTCCACAAGTTTTTTATGGGGTTAAGATCAGGGAAACACACTGGTCACTTAATTATTTTTGAACCAGAGAAGCCTAATTTTTGCAAATATTTTGTAGCTGAGTGCGGGCGCATTGTCAATCTGGAGCACTAGCATTCTCTTGAATGTGACACCGTTTCTTGAACTATGTGGTACAAGGTTTGCCTTCAAGAAGGAAATGTAGGCATTGGCAGTCAACTTAACACCCTCTGGAACTCTCCATGGCTCAACCATTGTATATACAACAATGCCTGACAAAAAATTGATGCCACCTTCTGCTTGCTTCATCTCATACAATAAGGATGGTTTCCTCCATTCATTAGGTCTTTTGAGAATAGCACAGCAATCATCTCTGAAGAGGACTTTTGAAAAATCAATTTTCATATACTTATGAACTGTATTCAGGAGAACTTTTAACAGCTTTGGTATTTGGCTACATTCCTCAATATAAAATCTGGTAGCTGGTAGATCATAGCTTCACATGATGTGAGACAATGTACATAAAAAAATGTCTTCAGCACACCTTTGTCAGCTGTAAAATGGACTCTGCCAGCTGCCAGGAGCCTGAATGAATCCCTTCCCTGTGTGGTAATATCTTACTAGAAATTTTATATTTCCAGTGTCCTTCCCTTAGCCAGGTCAGACAAGGGTGGGGTTATTATTGGTTAAATCACCTGTGTAACCCATAACTAAGCACTTATTTGGCATTTGGTTAATAATTTGAGAATGGAAACATTTCTACTACATGCAAATGGCTGCTATTTGTTTACATTTGCACATAATGAAATAGTTTTTATACTGTATGACCAAATAGTTGGTACTATCATTTGGTGAGAATTTGTTTAATCCAATAAGTATATACTATTTAAATTGATACCCCCCCCCAAAAAAAAAATGTGAAATGGCTAATAATTTAATATGTAGTGTAGTGAGGTGGTGCTATATATTACAAAAGCCTCCCCATTCACAAACTCTTCACTTGTACACCAGAACAGTACATAAAATCTCACCATGTTTCTTACATATCCCATCTTCCCCTAGCATGCAACAACCTCTTTCTACTTTAACCCGGTTCCCACAGGATACCCAAATGTGGCCCCACTAATTGTAGTAATGTTGATGGGGCCTACAGCACAAACTGTGGACTCAAAGCCTTTTCCACTCAATTCTCCCATGCGGGTGGAGGGAGCAGAGATCATTGCTCCTGAGGAGCAATGCAACAACATAACATAGCCTCTTATAAACCGTTTGGACTATCATGCTGTTATGAAGCTTTCTTGCACATACCACACATGAACCTTGATTACTTCTTAAACATCCACTAAACTTTTTCTAACATAACTTTCTTATTACAATTTGCTTCATCTAGATTACCATCAATCATAACACCCTAAATAATTGAAACATTGCACTTGCTCAAGTGCACAAGAGACTACATACCCCACCCACCCACCATTAATAGATTCTTATTCAGCCTGCCTACACTTTACACCTAGATCAAACACATCAATTAACATTTTCAAATCGCTTTTAGACATCCACTAATATCAGGTCATGAGTGCACACACACAAAAAGACAGAATCCATCACTCTCAGCACTCAAATAATTCTGGACACTAAATTTGTAGGCACAAGTGGCACTAAACTGTATGCCAGTAGGACCTATTTGCTTTGTGTTGATTTACTTCTAGCTCAATGAGAAGTTGAAAGATTGTTTAATATATACTCTTTTATGCTGGAATCTGGTAAAGAAAGTAGATTTTGTGGTTTATTACAGAAAATAATTAATTTAACTATATTAAGAGTAACATATAAAAGGTAGACTCTACATCAAGAATTAAATTGCTTTTAATGTACCAAATTTATTTGCTTCACTTTAGGCACTGAATTTATGATTTGATACCAAGGCTTTTCACATGTTAAAGCTTACAGTGTGCAGTGAATTTAATGCTCTTTAAATTTAGTGAAGTGAATGGAAATGCAAATGTAAAACTTGAAAGGGAAAAGAGGAGATTTATATTTGGTTTGGAGTCTCTCAATGAGGAATCAAGTAATTAGCTGAAATCTTGAAAGGTAGCAAGGAAGCGATTAACAGCCAACTCTTATCATAGTTACCAAAGAGAAGAGGAAAGCATATCAGAGGTAGTCATTATGTGGAGTCTTCTCAAGGTGGTCAAGAATGAATTCTGACTTGACTCTTCTGAATTGCTCTCTACACTTCCAGACAAATCAGTTTTATTCCTCTCCAAATTAGGGGAGTCTGGCATGCCCCCTATTTGGAGAAGAACCTTGTTCCCAAGCAAGTTTACTTCCAGCAGAAAGAGGAAGGAGCTATAAGCCCTCTTATTGGGGAATGTGACAGAGGAGGTTCATCACTGTTCTATTCCAAGCAGGAGCCAGAAGCACAGGAAGGTCTGTGTATGCAAGTCATATGAGAAACCTGGGGACTGGCATCCCCAATAAATCCCCCTCTTCACCCAGCACTGAAATTCTCCAAGAGAAAAGGGTAATTTATATGAAAAGAGAGACTTGCATCCTTTTCAGTTCCCTTGAGGGCTGCCCTGTGCCAAGGTGAGCAGGTCTAAGTTGAAAAGGTTTGGAGGCTGGGGCAAGGGTAAATATATTACTGTATGTTTGCGCTTTGGCATTGTATGAAGGTATGAGACGAGCTCATTGATGAATATCTTTGTTAATCCTTGGGTAAATGAACCTCAATGGAAGGATCTTTTAGGAGGCTTTAATTCCTGGGTGAAAATGCTTTTGGAGAAGGCTACAGAATATACAGCATGGTTTCCTTGAGGATACATCACAGTAGATATGGAAATTTCCCCAAGTTAAAAATTACCATTTGAAATTTGAGTGCACTGTGGTGGTCATTTTTTTTTTTTTTTAAAGAGCCCATCGGCAACTGCCCACTTGGACATAAGTCGCCGGAAACACGACATCCTAGAACTAGCTACTTTAAAATAAAAATATGAAAACATAAAAATGATAAAAATTGGAAAAACTTAACAATTAAGAAGCAATCTTCGGCAGCAAGGGGAAGTCCCCCTCACCCCGGTGCAGGAGCGTGCAACCTACAAAGAAAACAATAACAAAAAAATTAGAACCTTCTTAAATAAAGGGAAGAAGCCCGGCCTTCCTCCAAAAGTCCACAAGTCAATGTGCACGAACTCGTCTTGAGTACAAGCGACAGGCGTAGTGACCCCGCCCATCCCGGTACCGGGACAGGTATCGTGTGTGAAGATCACCAAGACTGGGACATTTGACAAGAATGTGCTGAACAGTCTGGGGGATGACCCAGTCATCGCAATAGGGCGCTGGTGAGCGCTGCATCAGATAGCGATGCGTCACACGAGTGTGTCCGATTCGGAGACGACAGAAAGCGACCTGAAGCCGTCACGGCATTGGGGGATAGGTCCATGGGAACAGTCGAGGCGCAATGGCATGCAACTTTAAGTTCACTTCGACCGTCTCCCATCTTCTTTGCCAAGCAGTCCGTATTCCTGCCATGTAGTCGGTGTGAGGAAGAGCAAAACGCTGGTCCAGTCGCAGTCCTCGCAGACTCTTTGGCGCCCTCATTCCCCGCAATTCCTACATGTCCAGGAACCCAGCAGAAGAGAATCTCGACATCCGCCTGGCTCACCAAAACTGTGGCATCACGGATATCGTGAACCAGGGGATGCGGAGATTCCAATGCCTGAGAGCACTCAGGGCGCTTTGTGAGTTACGATAGATCACAATCCGGTCTCCGAACCGGGCACGTCGCGTAATCTCCCGTACTGAGTGGTGTATTGCCACCAGTTCGGCCGTGAAGACAGACGCAGCGCCTGGCAGATCCCCGCTGACTTCAAACAGAGGGGATACGGCGTGGAAACCGACCCCCTCTTCGGACTTGCAGACATCCGTATACACTGGCACGGTTCCAGCGTGACACGAGGTGTGCTCCAAAAAGGTCGAAAGCAATACTCCCCGCGCTGTACAAGCTTTGGGAGCAGAGGCATGGCGACAAATAGCCAGAACCACAGGCGCCACCGGCCCGAGAACTATATCTAGCTCTCCAAGGAGTTTCCTGGACCTAAACCCAAAGGTCTTAGGGTATGACTGGCGTCTCTCGGCGGCATAGGCACCGTCGAGATCAGCTGCGGATGCAGTGGCAGCTGTTGGTGACTGAGGGAGGCGCCGGGCTCGCGCGTACATGCGAGTGATGCACTGCACGCAGCGCAAAGCGAGTGACATCTCCCCAGCATCGTTTAAAAAACAACAAAAAAAAACCCGATGCTGGGGAGATGCCACTCGCTCTGCGCTGCGTGCAGTGCATCACTCGCATGTACGCGCGAGCCCGGCGCCTCCCTCAGTCACCAACAGCTGCCACTGCATCCGCAGCTGATCTCGACGGTGCCTATGCCGCCGAGAATCGACCAACAGGCTCTCAATGGGGGAAGTGCGGAAGGCACCGGTCGCAAGGCGAAGGCCGGTGTGGTGGATCGCACCTTCCGCAATAAACGCTCAGCTGCGGATGCATAAAACTCGCATCCGTAGTCGAGCTTCGAACGAACAAAGGATCGGTAAAAAAGTAAGGCAGTAGCCCTATCAGAACCCCAAGCGCTGAACGTCACGGAACGGAGAATATCCATGGCGCAGGTACAAGAGACCCTAAGGCTACGAATCTGAGCCTCCTAGGTGTGGCGTCGGTCAAATACAAGACCAAGGAAACAGGGCGATTCAACCACTTTCAGGCGTACCCCATTAAGAAACAAGTCTGGGTCAGGGTGGAGCCGTGAATAGCGGTAGAAGTGCACCACCTTATTCTTGGCCAAGGAAAACCGAAACCTGTGCGCTTCGGCATAGCGAGAGACGCGGTTCAATGCCTGTTGGAGTCGACGCTCCAGAGTTGGCATCTGGGCTGCGCCAATAGAGATCGAAAGGTCGTCCACGTAGAGCGTAGCGAGAACATCTTCCGGCAGCACCGAGGTGATGCCGTTGATGCTCAGGGCAAAGAGTGGAATCGCCGATCTCGCAAAAATTCAGATATTAAGACTGGGAGGCATCCCCTCGCCCCCATCGTGTGGAGTCTCCATGAAACCGTATCGCCATGCAGTATCATAGGCCTTCTCCAGATCGAAAAACACTGTGGCGTAGTGCTGTCTGCGAAGGAAAGCCTCGCAGACGGCATTTTCCAGTCGGAGTAGAGCATCCGACGTGGAGTGGAACTTGCGGAAGCTGCACTGTGCAGAAGACAGATGACCTCCGCATTTACCAATTTCTCCATCAACTTGCACATGCAAGAGGTTAGAGAGATTGGGCGGAAACCGGTCGGAGTAGAGTGATCTCTCCTTGGCTTGCGAAAGGCGAGCACAGTAGCGATTCGCCAGGAATCTGGGGAAAGACCCTCCACCCAGATCCTGTTGAACAAATCTAACAGAAAGGCCATACCTCGCTCACCCAGGTGTCGAACCATGGCGTACGAGACATCGTCCGGACCATGGGCGGTATCTGCGCACGAAGCAAGAGCGGAACGCAACTCACTCACAGTAAACTTGTCTTTGAAGGATTCTCCGCCTCTGGAGGTAAAGTCCAGCCGGCGACCTTCCGCGACATGACGACGTGCAATGAATGCTGGCGGAGCAGCATCCCGGCTAGAGAATGCGGAAAAAGCGGTCGCGAAGGATTCCAACACGGACGCAGGGTCTGAGATTGCGGTCCCATTCTCCTGGAGAACGGGAGGGGGATCCTGCGAGAACTTGCCCCGAATCCTTTTGACTCGCTTCCACACCTCAGCTAAAGGGGTCTTCCCGTTAAGTGAAGACACGTATGCCCGCCAAGAAGAGCGGCGGGCGTGCTTCGAAATATACGGGAACCTAGCGCATGTAGGCATAATGCTTGTTTGAGGGCCGTCTCACACTCAGCCGACCACCATGGGAGTGGTCGGCGTGCAAAATGGCCAGACGTTCTAGGAATAGTAATCAGGCCCGTGGCGATGAGGTTGCCGGAGAAGAACTCAACGGCCTCATCTACCGACCTAAACTCCTCGACTTAGATAGAGAATTCAGTCATTTCCTGAAATGCAGGCCACCACGCCCGCGCAAAGCACCACCGAGGTGGGCTCTCAGGCGGCAGTTGCCCTGAAAATATTTGAATGGTTAAGTGATCACTACCATGGAGGTCATCCACCACCGCCCAATCAAAATCAGGCTGTGCATCTGAAGAGCACAAAGATAGTTCAAGGCAAGAAAATGAAGCGGTTCTCGGACAGTGATGCGTAAACTCATCCACGTTTAGGACACCCATCTCAAGCTCTTCGATCAGATCGGCAAGTACTTGTCCCCTGGGATTTATGGAGTAATCTCCCCAGAGAGGATGCCTGCCGTTCAGATCTCCAAGCAAGAGATAGGGCCTCGGCAACCGTGCCACGACGCGATGGAAGTCCCCCGAGTCGAAGTCAGCTGATGGTGGAATGTTGCAGAAATGATAGTATACATCCTATCCAGGTGCAACTGCACAGCCACTGCCTGAAAGGAGGTATCTAAAGAGAAAGGAAGAACGGAGACATCATGCTGGGTGTAAACCACGCATCCCCCAGCCCAGACATCTCGTGGTGGTGGGGTCGCAAGACCCCTGCCCGGGAGGGCGGGCAGGGGGCACGCGCCTAGCATGGTCTCATGCAAAAAGATAGGTAACGGGGAACAGGACAAGACGAGCCTCCACAGCTCCTCCCAGTTAGCCCGGAGTCCACGTCAATTCCATTGAAGGAATATGCCCTCCAGGCCTAGCTTGGAAGAGACGCGGGGGCCCTCACAGGAATGGCCGTACGCTTCCCGGTGGCAGAACCAAGGGCGCTGTTGGCCGGACAAAGCGCTGTCGCCTTCGAGGACTTATTGGGGGAGGTTGAGCCTGCCTTGCAAGTCTTTTCCGCCCTTCGCCTGAAACTTTAGGCGGGCGTTGCGGCTTTGGCGGAGCTCCTTTGTTGCTGTCCTCCTTTCGGGGGACAGCTTTAGGAACCCCGAAAGATGGCCTAGCGACCAACTTCAGGGCTATTGCCTCCACATTGCTTCGAAGAACTGGGGTGCGGCTCTCCGCAATTGACACACTTGGCCACACACAATTTAGACTTATCGTGTGCGGCCTTGGAGCAATTTACACAAACTTTGGGTGACCCCGACTTTGCACGTCTACAAGAATGATTTGTATGGCCGAAGCGGTAACAGTAATAGCACCGCCGCGGCAGTGGCACGAATGCCTTCACGGGGTAGCGGTACCAACCGGCATGCACCAACTCAGGGAGCTTGTCACAGTGGAGCGTGACGAATGGGGGAGGGGTGGGTCAAGAGGCCCCTCCCTGTTTTCTCATCACATGTTAGACCTTGACTGCCCCATGGTCGGCCAGCTCTAAGATGATGTCCTCAATGGAGTAGTCAACGAGTTCCCTCGCATAAACTACTCCTTTCACAAAGTTCATGGTAGAGTGCGGCGTCACACTCACTGAGGTGCCATCAAGTGTCCGAAGAGCATGTATCTTGGCTGCCTCGGCGGGATTCGCCAGAAGGCTCCAGTCTGAGAAACGGGTCACCTTCGGCTCTCTACCAATTACACTAGCTAATCCTCCTCTGATGGATCATGTTGCCCTTGGCCAACATGGTGCCATCAGTGGAGTGAATAACGAGGAAACATTTGAAGCCAGCGGGCTCAAAAACGCTAGGTAACCTCTGAATCAGGGGCCTTGATGTCATCGAGGCTCCGCCCTGTGCACTTTCAGTCTTTGTCGTAGTCAGGGGCTCCGCACCCGGGAGGGTAGAGGGGCCGGATGTGCTGATCTTGGCTTGGTCGCTTGCCAAAGTGGCAGCAGACCCATCCATCCCCGCAGCCCCTGCAAATGGAGAGGAGCCCCGAGTGTTCTTAGTCTTTTTCTTTTTTGGAGAGGAGGGCGTGGAATGAAACCACTTCTCACTTCCACCGCAACGAACCCCTAGGCCAGATGGACTGGCCTCAGCCAGGTCCTTCTCCGAAATGGAGAAGGTCCTGGTAGTCGTGGTGGCACCTTCCGGAGGAGATCCCTCCCCTCCCTGTACTGCCTCGGAACCCTCAGCCCTTTGAGGAGGAACTTGCATAGGGGCGGATTCGGTGCTTGGTGCCAAGCCCGGATTCCCACCCATGGAAGGCCCTACCGTCTGAAGCTGGGTTTCCTCAAGGACCATGTCTAACACAGGAGGGGCCTTCAGTTGGCCATTCCCTCCCAGGACATCGCAGGTGCCCTTGGCAGCGTCACCAGTCTTGTTTGGGGAGGCACAGGACTTGACCTCGGCAAGGTTTGATATTCTTGCCAGCAGGTCTTTTGAGGGAAGCGACGAAGGGGCCTGGCTTCCCTCTCTCCCCTAAGGGGGTTTGCCCTACCGAGCCGCTTTAATGGGTTGCGGTTCGCTATGGGCTGCCTGTTGGCTTTCTTGGCAGTCCCCTTGGAAAGAAAAGGAGGGACTGCCGCTGGAAGCAGGGAGGTGCCCGAAAGCACCTCCAGGGAAGGGGGTGAGGGGGAGTCCCCTACACCCGTAGGTGTAGGAGAGGAGTAAGCCTCCTCTCCGGTTAAAGAAATATGGAGGGTCCCCTGTGCAAGCACAGGGGGGGGGGGGGGATGACCTCCATTTTTTTGTGTAGCTGCCCGAGGGCGGCTCGTTGAAGAGCAAGGGGTATTGGGGAGAAATTTGGGGGTTTTTAAAATTTTGTCCTTCATGCGCATGGTGACCCTCTTTTTTACACGGGATGCAATCGCGCAATACCTCTCGCAGTAGCCGGCACTGCAAGAGGTGCTTACAGGCCCGCCGCCGCCATTTGGGACCGCCCCTCTCGCCTGGTAGCCTGGCAGTCCATCGGCATGTCGGCTCCACCTTGGACACGGCGTAAAAAAGATAGATTATGAAGAGGAGAGGAAAAGGGATGTGAGGAAGGTATGGGTAAGGATGAAGCAGGTTGTTAAAAACCAACCACCCCAGACCGGAGCTGAGGGGCTAGGGAACATTGTCCCCTCCCCCCTCAGCCCCGATCCAGGACGGTTGGCTGAGAAGAAGGTCAGCATCTACCCTGTGAAATGAGAGGCTGACCAGAGAAAGGTTTGGGAGAGGTATGAAAAGCGAGGAAACAAGTGTTTTGAAGGAAGGAGAAGAGGCTAAGCTGGGGTTGGATGGGGTGTTGAGTCCCGTCAGCACAGCAGCCAGGAGCAAATCGCAGCGCCCCTTAAGGGGCTGTGGTGGTCAAATAGACCAGTGAGGTCAGGGTCATCATTCTGCATTGCTACAATTCATGATGTCTGTGGGAAGTGGCCTGACTTTGGCTATGGCTAACATCTGTTAAATTGTTGTCTTACCCCTTAACATGGCAAATATCAATGGTGATTTGCAAGATATAATTCAGCTGGCAACATTTGCATGGGTAATGGTGATTTAAAGTAGTCTGAATCACATAGAGGATTTTTTTTTTTTATCTAGATTTCATCTGGTGACTGCCTACTATAGCATGTCATCATAATCACCTTACAGCCTAATGCTAGGCTGGATTAAAAAAAACAAATATACAAAAGACCAAAAGACAAAGACACAAAAAAAAAGAAGCAAGAAGGAACTTAGCTCCAGCATTGGGTGGGGGGGGGGCTGCCTCCCCTCACCCACCTACTGGAAAAATTAGTGTCCAAAATTATCAAAATGAAAGCGGAAACAAATTTCTATTGGAACATGATTAAATTACGATTGAAAACATTTGTCCAATTATAAATATTTACTATGGAGGCCTTTATTATCAATGACACTTTGACATCTGCCATGGAATGAACCAGTTGTTGACACTCGAGCTCTATTCATTTAGAAGAATTTCAGAGTTCTTGAACTGTTTTTGAATTTCTTGCTTTAAACCTCTCTCTCTTCTAAACATTTTCAATAGGATAACAGGCCAGTTCATAACAGTGATGTGCTCATCATCCAGCCAGGAAAGACTTCACTGACTTTGCCATGTGTCAGGGGTGTTAACCTGCATGAAAAATACAGGGTGGGCTTCAGATTCGAAGATGGGACAAAGCATATTGTTACAGAAATTCCTTGGACATGTGCATTCACTGAGCCCTCTATGTGCTAAGTGGCCCAGTGCCTTATACCAAAATCACACCTCAGACCCTGAAACTTCTTCCACCAAACTTCACTCTTTTTGGTGCAAGTGACAATCATTTACCTGATCTGCAATGAATGAACCTCCTGCCATCAGATTAGAACAAATTGAACTTAGATTAATCACTGAAGTGGATTTGGCTACATTGGTCATCCCACCATGTAACATGCTCAGTAGGAAATGCAAGAAGAACCTTCCTGTTCTTCAGAATGATCAATGGCTTGACCGTAGGTGTATAAGCATGAAGATTCATTCTCTCTTTCCAGCCAACATGACAGTTTTCCTTGGAGACAATGTTGGCTAAAATCTCACCAATCTCTCAATAAACTGTTGCAGTCACCCTGAAACATTGCTTCTTTACAATTTGGCTGATGGTTCATTCTTTCTTGACCTACCAGTTTATTTACCAACCTTATATAAACCTATTTTGTCATAGGTTGACAGAATATTATGGAGTACACTTTTGGAGCACTTGACACTTCAATGGCTCCAATTGAAAGACTATCTCGGTGATGTAGCTTTACAAACACCTCACAGACAGAAGTGTAACAAGACTTTTTTAGGCATGCCACTTGGACAACAGCTAGCAAAAGAAAGGACCTAATAGAACTGAAGTTAGTTGCTATGAAAACAATGTTGGTTCTCTAATAAATTACTTATCTGGTAATAACTTTTTTTTTATTTATCTAAATTTGCATAACTTTTACCCATACATAGTTTATATCTGTAGGTTACTGTGCACAAATTTGGGAACTTTGGAATTGTTTGTTCTGGAAAAAATTATAGAAAATAATGTGATGGAAATACAGAGATTTCAATCTTTTTTGATGCTACTATACATATATAGAATTCAGATAGAAAAATGCTTAAGGGATGTAGAATACTTTTAAGAATGTATTAAGTCTGGTTCAAGAACAATATATACCAATGAGGGCCATTAGGAAGGTAGGAAACCATTATGGTGCAATCAGGAGATAGCTAAAAGATTTCTCAGAAGAAAAGGGCCTACCAGAAATTACAGACCTAAGCAAGGAATGTGCCACAGAACTTGCTTTACCTATAACCATGCTCTTCCACATGACCCTTGCCGCTGGTTTAGTCCCCTAGATTTGGAAGGTGTCTTGTGTCTCACCAATCATCAAGAAAGGAGGAGGGTCAGAACCCCTCAACTACCACCCTGTAAGCCTCATGTCAGCGTTAAGCAAAATGATGGAATGACTTATCACTAAGACATTATACAACTTCCGGGATTCCCATGTAATACTTGACGACAACCAGTATGGGTTCCGACTGAAACGCTGACCTATGAATATGCGACCCAAAAGGTTGACCAAGGCAAGACAGTAGACTTGATACTTTTTGACTTCCAAAGGGCATTTGATAAAGTCCACCACCGAATTCTTCTTGACAAACTTCAGGCAAATGGAATTTAGGAAACCTGTACAGATGGATTGAAAGCTTCCTTTATGGTTGAATAATGAGGGTTTGCATCAGCAGTGGTGAGTACAGAATGGCAGGCCCTGAGTGGTGTGCCCCTGGGGTCAGTCCTGGAACCACTATTGTTCCTAATATTCATCAACCACATTGCCTCACAATTGACTAGCATTATGCCATCTTCACAGATGACCAAGTTATTCTTCAGTCTCCCTTACTCCTGATTCAAGTGTAACCAGAGGCATCAATACCTTGCAACATGATATAACATAACATAATTTCACGGATGACAAAAGCCACAAGGGCCTATCAAAGGTCATCCGCATCCGTCAAAACCCACCCACAAAAAGCACCATCGCCAGGGGAAGACAAAATCAAAGTCCCCCACAATATAATATAACAGATGACAAAAGCCACAAGGGCCCATCATAGGTCATCCGAGTCAAATGGCCTCTTTTTTAAGGCACCCAAACTCCCAAGAAAACTACATCCAGAGGATTGCGTCCAGAAACAAGGGTATTACCAATCAAGGCTTGTCAAGAACTAAATCATGCAGCTATAGATATATACAAACAATATTAATATATACAAAACTTAGGAACCATCACAACCTTCCCTCCCTATAAACTCATCCAACCTACTCTTAAATACATTTAAATTTGGACTACCTACTACCCTCTGCGGCAATTTGTTCCAGAAGTCCACCACTCTATTGGTGAAAAAATATTTTCTTAAACCCAACCACAACCCTTGCTTTTTAATTTTCAAGTGGTGACCTCTAGTCCAATTTCCATCATCAAACTCAAAAAACTTGCTAACATCCAATTTATCTATCCCAGAAATTTTTTTAAACAGCTCAATCATATCCCCTCTCACACACTTCCTTGTGAACGAGAACATATTTAATACCCTCAGTCTATCTATATATTCAAGGTGCCTCAGGGAAGGAATAATCTTTGTTGCCCTCCATTGCACTGACTCTTTGTGGTGCTTGAAGTTTGCCTTAGAGAAAAACATCCACCTAAGATTCTCTTGATACCCACCCCACACAATCCATATACTCCCTTGGCAACAACCCCATTAAGACAGCTACCATCCATAAGGACCTCAGAGTCAATGTCTCAACGGACCTTAAATTTCACCAGCATGTTAGAGAGTTGGTGAATAAAGCTGGAGGCATCAGCCTCAACCTTATTAGGAGTACGGTTAACTGCTCACCACAGTTCATGACATCCATCTTGATGACTGATATTAGATCAATTCTTGACTTTGCCTCTCCTCTTTGCAACCTTGGCTACCGAATGGACACAAGACTACTTGAATAAAGGAGGTGGACTAAAAAAATAACTGGACTTAGTGACAGACCATACCACAATCGACTAGACCAACTTAACCTTCATTCAGTACAAGGATGTCTTCTCAGACATAACTTCATTTATACATACAAGATATTCAATGGTCTATCCCTTATCACACCAACAGATCTCTTCATTTTAACTCACAAAAACAGGTACCTGAGGCCATTGTCATAAAATCCTTGTCCAAAACAGTAACACTGAGCCTCAAGGGAGTTTCTTCTCTCACTGTGTAGTAGCAAAGTGGAATGCACTATCCGAGAACAGTGTCACTGCCCCAAGCATTCAGACGTTCAAACAGACTAGAGATGGAAATTAATAACTGAGTATATGGAATAAATTATTTCTCTCTTAAAATAACCAGCTAAAACTATCTAAACTATTAGAGGGTACATTAAACCATCCATACATGAACAAATTTGTGGTATGACTGCATCCTAAACACCTGGTTGGAGTATCCGAATTCCAGACTTGGGCCTCTTCCACCTTCAGCCTGATCTTAAGTGGTATGAGGCCCTACTTGGTAAGTTTACTGCTGAAGATTTCAATCATTATAAATTGACTAGGAATGAGAGAAATAAGATTATAAAAAAAACAAAAGAGGGCCAAAAATAAAATTAGCTCAAAATAGCAACAAAGATCAAAGAAAATTCTAGTTATTATAAAATAAATAACAAATCTAGCAAAGATAAAATAGGACCTATTAAATAAGAAGGGTTGTTCGAAAAAACTGGAGGAAATAGTTGAGATACTTACTCACAATTTTACTTCCATATTTGCAGGAGAACCTAAACAGTATAATATATATTGCAAGGACAGAGAGAGTGAAATAAGAGAGCTTGTTTTAAGGTTAATATTAGTTAATTTTGTATGTAATTATGTTAATGGCAGCCTTTCTACTTGATGTGTTTTTAACCTGTTTTAGCCTATAAAATGGTGTTCACAGCTCTTGTTAACAATTTTGGGGGCTTTCTTTCCAGTACCATGATTCCCTTCTGGTGTGAGGCCACCTTAAGTGTCTATGACAGGAACCCTCTTCACCATGGCGAGACCTTAATCATATCATCCCTTTTCAAGAAGTTGGGAATCTTGTATGTAACCTTCCTGGATGGGACAATTTGGACCTGCACACCACTACTTGGAGGGATCCTGGAAACAGTGGCTGACGAAAGTGACCAATCTCTTAGTCAAAAACTTGAAGGTAGGGGAGGGAGGTTCTGCCATTTCATGGAGTATGTGTATATTGGCTCCAGCCTCCCTTTTGAAGTGGAGTGGAGGTGCCTCCTGTTCTGCTCCATCTCTGCACTACCAAGGGAGCACTTGAGGGGAAGGGTGGGGGTGCATCTTTCATGATACATAGTCCTATAAACATTTCCTTCATTATCCATTATGTCGCCACCCATATCAGGTGCAATAGGGAATGGTTAAGCAGCCTTAGTACCACTAGGGAACACTTTTTCACCCCTGTTAGCCAAATGGACCAAACATTTCTCAGAGTGAGTTGAGGGCTGGGCTTAGGTATAAAAGGATCAGTGGCGGGAGCTCCAGATCGGGTCCAAGCATCAGTTAGGTCCTGAGTTATCCGGTTTCCTCGGCTGATGTTTGTGCCGGATATGACTTAGGAGGCCCAGTCTGTTGTGGAAGAGTCATGGGCAGAAGTCACATGGGAAGGCAGGAAGAGGACAAGGTTGTTCAGGTTGCTTCTTTCTCCTCCTCAAAGGCTGCAGTGCCGTCGCAGACAGATGTCCTCCAGGCTCCTCTGTTCCTGGCAGTTTGCTCCCACGAAGAAGGTTCAATGTTGGCCAGGGTGGTCTTTGTAGCAATGCTTTGGTCCTCCTTGGGGTCTTATTCTGGTGGTGAGTTTCCCGTAGAACATGATCCTGGGGAGTTGAGAGGGGTCCATTCATAGGACATGGCCTGCCCAGCGAAGATAATGGTGGCTTCGATACTGGATATCAAAGTTCGGTTCAGGACCTCGATGTTGTTGATGAAATCTTTCCATCATATTTTGAGGATCTGTCTTAGCTTGTGCTGCTGGAACAGCTCAAGGCATTTGATATAACAGCGGTAGAGTGTCCAATTCTCGCAGGCATAGAGAGGACTACAGCCTGAAAGAACATGATCTTGGTTCAAATGGTTAGCGCATCGTTGTTGAAAACTCAGTGGCTGAGATGACCGAAGGCAGAATGGGCCACCTTGATCTGGTCTTCCATGTCTTTTCTGCATGTGAGGATATTAAAGACTGCTCCACAACCTGCGCTCTGTGAGGGCTATCAGCCCTGAAGGGCGCATTATAAGTACTTATTATATTATGATTATTCACTTCTTCTGGGGGTTGGCCATTGATAGTGATTTTGGTGCTTGGGAGGGTTTGACTGGGCAGAAATTGGATGCAGGTGTTCATCTGCATCCCAAAACGCAGTATGCCGATGACAAAGACAACTTTGCTTGTAGGCAAAGTTGTCATTGTCATCAGCATACTGCACTTCGCGGACTGAGATCAGATTTGCCACTTAATGCTAACAGTAAATATCTAGAATTAGATGAAATTACATCTAGAAAAAATATTAAAAAATAATGCATATTTTTGCCTTTGAAATGCCAATTTCTTTTAAGACTTGGTAAGGCAGTTAGTACGCATAACAGCACTTTCCTAAATGTATTAAACCAAATTTGATCATCAAAGTAGCATTGAGCATCAGCAGATTCATTTTATTTTTGAGTTTTCATTTTATGTAATTCATGCACTAAACACTTTCTAAATCTGCATTTGAATGTGGCAAAATCAATGCAGACTCTGCATATTGAAAAAGTGCATTAAATGGGTTATTACCCGAGGCATCTTTGAATTGCCTTACCTCATTCCAGAAAAGTTAAGTTTCTGTTTTCTTTTGTCCAGCCAATCAAATTTATTTTTATCAGTTAGATTTCAGCTTCTGCCACACTATTATCAGAAGCCCCAAGGTATATCATCCATTAACAATATTTGGGTATATCTTTTACTGGTTGAAGCATGTTATTTACAGAAAAGAGACATTTTTCAAGATTTCTAAATTTTATGGGTGTTTTAATTGCCTTGTATTATAATACAAGGCAAAAATTTTGACAGTGTTTCCTTAGATTTTCTTCTTCACCATTAGGTAAAAGTCCTGTTGCTCTTAACTCTTCAATTTTTGATTTAACTTGATAGCCAATGGCTTAGGGTCCAAAGATTCTTCTAGCGTGCAGGTAAATCAGCCCGGAAAGTTGGTAGTAGTAATCTTTTACCAATTTCACTTCATCAATATTCTTTGATTCAAACAGCTTATTTACATGTTGTACTAATTTTAAAATAGGATTTAAAAAGAGAAGATATTTCTGAAGTGTAATACTTTTCACTTTGTCTTGTTACTTTAAAGTATATCTTCAATTCCAACCACTGATTCACAATCCTTTCAACAGCTACTTGAATCGACAACCATCTAGTTTTACCTTTTGCAGGAATTTTCAAAGGTGTTGAACCATCATTTATGGCTTTATATAAGTAACAGAATTGCTCTTGTCTGATACTAGAATTTGAAAACCAGTTATGACTCTGCAATAAGAAATTCCAAATTTCTTAGTAAGCATTCTGATGCATGTGATACTGCAAGTTGCAGAGAATGACAAGCATATCTTATCAGGATTATTGAAGGAACATCTTTTAATTTTGCATAAACATTATTTATCTCAACTATTACAGATGCATTATCAGTACCAATTGCAGCCAATCTGAACAAGACCCAAATAAATTGAAACAACTTGCCCAATGCTATTACTATGATAAATCACAGAAATACCAAGCATTTTTATCACAGAAATATCATTTGATTCATCAAGGCGAAAGATTTGTTTTAACACATTTTCGCAAATGAATTTTAAAATGTGTTTTTCTTATGCAGTTTTATGGGTACTTTTCAGATCTGATACTCATTTTTCCAGAAATCCATACATTTCCCATGATCAGACAAAGTCCATACTAGGAAAAGTATGCATTTCCAGCAAAAATGAGTTTCGGATTTGAAAACTAGACATAAAATTGCATAAGAAAAGCAAATTATCAAAATCATTTGAAAGACCTAGAACCAGACTGGACCTAACCTGGTAATTTAAGACCGCCAAGTTTATGCAGGAGGATGCCATAAAATGGCCTACTTTAGGCTATTTCCGCTAAAAAATTCTAAAATTAGATAAGTAAGTATGGGGATGGGCATTGCCCACCCCTAAACTTACTTTTGTAGATTCTGCCTGTTAGTGGCATAGCTGAGGGGGTTCTCCACTTCGGTGTTCCTGATCCCTCTCATGGGTTACTTTGGGAAGTAACTGTGTAACCTGGTGTTGGTGGTTGGTTTGGTTCCTCTTGAATGTTTCTGGAGTCACCCCAGTGAGGTCCTGGATGTTCTTTGGTATGCAGTTGAACAGTCGGGTTCCATTGAATGAGGAGTTGTATATCAGTCCTGATTTTTTGTGTACATCCTTGAATGCACCCACATAGCATAGTCTTTCTCTCCTCGGTTGCCTGTTCACCTGGATCCCTACGTTTGGTACCCAACCCTCTAGTATTTTCCATATATAGATTATTATGCATCTCTCTCGTCTTCTTTGCAAGGAGTACATCTTCAGGTGGTCTAGTCATTCCCAGTAGTTTAGGTTTTCCATACCTTGGATTTTGCTGGTGAATGTTCTTTGTGGCACTTCTATGGCTACTATGTCCATGACTTTAAATGGGCACCACAGTTGGCAGCAGTATTCCATTCTGGGTAGCACTAGGGATTTCCAAAATGTCGTCATGCATCCCTTTTCTCTGGTTTTAAAGGTTCATAGGATCCATCCACTCAATTTGTGGGCCATCTCAGATGTCTTAACCATATGATGGGTGAAGCTCCTGTTTTGGCCCATCCAAACTCCTAGGTCTTTGACATGTTCACTGGCCACAATTTCTTGGTTTCTGCACTGGTATGTTGTCATGGATATGTCCTCTTTGTTGCCGTACCTCAGCAACTCAAATTTCTCATTATTTAGGGACATATTATTCTCCTCTGCCCAAGTTAGCACCCTGTTCAGATCTTGTTGGAGCAGTACTGTATCATGTTCTTCCACAATCTTTCTGTTGATCCTCGTGTCATCTGCAAAGAATGAGGCACCAGTGTAATAGTGTGGCATCAATGTCCGTCAGCTTTGAAAGTTTACCTTTGGCCGATACCCTCTGGATCCTCCATGTTAGTAAGCTATGAAGGCATCTTCCTAGGGATCCTGTGATACCCAGACCGCCAAGTTTATGCAGGAGGATACCATGATCTACCTTGTTGAAGGCCTTGGCAAAATACAGGTATATGACGTCTATGTTCATGCATTCCTGGATGTCTTTTGTTATTCTTTCCTGGTGTTGTAAAAGCTGTGATAGACAAGAGCGCCCTTGTCTGAATCTGTGTTGTCTGGCTCCTTTCTGCTCCAGGAGGTAGATGATTTTTTATTTGACCACCTTTTCACAGATTTTTATAATGTGAGATGTCAGGACTACTGGTCTGTATTTGCTTGCTTGACCTCTGCTGCCCCCCTTATAGATAGGTGTGATGATGCCTATCTTGAGTGCTTTGGGTACCGTACCTTCTGTAAAAGATTTTGACTATGCAGTATCTGCAGAGGTATGGCTAGCTCTTGTTTACACTGATTTAATAGTTTGGCATGAAAGCCATCTTGGCAAGCAGTAGAGTTCGCATCAATGTTGTATATGGCCATTTTTATGTCTTCTTCTTCTATGGTGATATTTGCCAGTTGATGACCTGAGTTTGTGGCATCCTCAACTTGTGAAAAGTAGTTAGGTGAGCTCATATCTACTTTTGGAGTGCTGAATACACCTTCATATTGCTATTTCAGTATGTCTGCCATTTCTTTGCAGTTTTCTGTCATTTACCCATTGGCCTTTACTAAGGGGCCCACAGCTGATAAATTTTTAAGCTTTTTGTTAGCAAAGGCAAAGAAGAATTTTGAGTTATCTTTTATATTGCTGACTGCTTGTAGTTCTTCTCTTCTCTTCTCTGTTGGTCCTCATGTGATGCTTGTAAGCTTTTTTCAATATGAATTAACTTTTCTGTTAGTTTAGCTTGTAGCGGGGGATAGCTGGTTTTCCTGAGTCTTGTTTGAAGGGAGTGTTTGTTCTTCATCAGCATTTTTCTGTCACTAGGAATTTGGGATTTATATTTTTTTTTCCTGTGCTTCTTAGATCTCTCTTGATAGCTTCCCAGTTAATATCTGTACTGTAGAATTTAAGATCGCTTAGGGTGTCTCTTGATGCTTGTTGTTTTTTGTGGCTCACCGCTGCTGGTGCTATAGCTCTATTGAGGTTTGCTGTCACCTTGATCAGTTTATGGTTTGACATTATTGTTGTGTTGTATTCAAAGGAGTGCACCAGATTAGAGTTATTGCTGAGGATTAGGTCCAGAATGTTGTTTCCTCTTGTCAGTTTTATTATGTGCTGTGTGAGGTAGTAGTCTTCTACCATACGTAATAGTTCTTTGGCTTGGCTCTTGTCTTCAGGTGTACCACCATTAAACCTCATTGATTGCCAGTTGATCTTGAGGAAGTTGAAGTCCCCTGTGATGATTATTTCAGTGTCTGGCATAGGTACATTGGTTAAGAGCTCCTCTATTTTATCGTGGGCTTCCTTGAATTTCTCATGGGTTGTATTTGGCGGTCTGTAGATGGTGATTAACAACAGATTCAGTTTCCTGCTAAAGACACCTAGTAGCTTGGTTGTTCCATTTGAGAATGATGGTAGTTCTTGAATAGTTGGTGTGATGTCCTCCCTTATGTAGATTGCCACACACCCATGAGTCCATCCTATTCTATCTGCTCTGAAGATAGTGTTGTTTTTCATGTTCAATTCAGCATTAAGGTGGTCAATGCTGTGGTGAGTTCCCGTTAAGACAAGGAATAATAAATTTTCCTGTTGTGCTAATTACTCGAGTATTGGGATCTTTGTTTGATTAGATTTTGGATAAAGACTCCTGATATTACCTGAGGCGGAGTTTGTTAATGGTGGGGGATAGGGATGCACCTCATAACTTTAAATGTCATTGGGCCTCTAGTTTGAATCAAAGCTTTGCGCAGAAAACAGTTTATAAATAAATGGCTCACACTTATTCAAATATGGGCATTAGAAAGCCACATGCCCTTAAATGAACTAATGGAAAATTTGCACTGGGTTTTGCACCCTTTTGAATCCTTTAATCCTGAACTACCACAGCAGCTGCATGCCATTATACCATATAAACTAAGAAAAAAATATAGACGTAAATCATTTGAAGTACACAAGAATGTAACACAAAATACTATTGGTTCATTGGCAAAAGAGTAGTAATAGATAAGTCATTATGGTTTTCTAAGCAGTGTATTGAAGCAAAAAATAGGGCAAATAGAGTGCTGGGTTTCATTAAGAGAAATGTCAGTTACAAAAGTAAGGAGATTATTCTTAGACTCTATAACTCTTATGTTAGGCCACATCTAGAGTACTGTAGACAGGCATGGTCCCCACATTTTAGACACGATATTAACCTTCTCGAGTCAGTGCAACGGAGGGCAACAAAGATTATTCCTTCCCTGAGGCACCTTGAATATATAGATAAAAAGCAAGGGTGTAGGTTGGATTTAAGAAAATATTTTTTCACCAATAGAGTGGTAGACTTCTGGAACAAATTGCCGCGTAGGGTAGTAGGTAGTCCAAATTTAAATGTATTTAAGAGTAGGTTGGATGAGTTTATGGGGAGGGAAGGTTGTGATGGTTCCTAAGTTTTGTATATATTAATATTGTTTGTTTATATCTATAGCTGCATGATTTAGTTCTTGACAAGCCTTGATTGATGATACCCTTGTTTCTGGATGCAATCCTCCGGATGTAGTTTTCTTGGGAGTTTGGGTACCTTAAAAAAAAAGAAGAGGCCATTTGACTCGGATGACCTATGATGGGTACTTGTGACCTTTGCCATCTGTTATATTATATTGTGGGGGACTTTGATTTTGTCTTTCCCTAGCGATGGTGCTTTTTGTGGGTGGGTTTTGATGAATGTGGATAACCTTTGATAGGCCCTTGTGGCTTTTGTCATCCATGAAATTATGTTACGTTATGTTATGACACATGCACAAAGCGCCTGCAGATCTTAAAAAAAACACTGGTATTGGTTGAATATCACCAAAAGACACATGCACATATCACCTCTACATCTCAAAAGCCCAGGTAAAGGTGAATGAATCAAGGAAAAGGTTGAAGTAGCAAGGTTGAAGAAGATGCAAAAACATTTGAAGTTAGCAGAATAGAAATATATTTTTGATAAAATTAACAGTAAAACTGAAAATTCATACTCTGCAAGCTTCCCCGCTCCCATAATACTTTATCATTTCCCAATATGTTTCACCTGTCATTTTATTACTTGTTCCTGAAGGTGAGCGTAGCAAGCGGGGGGGGGGGGGGGCATAGTCCCCTATATAGCAACCCATAGTATGGCTAAAAATCAGGTTCCAGTAACCTAACACAATAAAACATTAGTTAAAACTGAAGTATTAAAATGAGAGTTAATGAGACAGGTGAAACATATTGGGAAAAAGACAATGTGGGCTAAGGAACTTACCATATGGTGAAAGGCTCAGAATACTAAATCTACACACATTAGAAAGGAGAAGAGTCAGAGGGAAATTGATTGAAGTCTTCAAATGGGTAAAAGGATATAATAAAGGGGATCTGGGTAAGGTTCTTATACTTAGTGAACATGACAGGACACGTAGCAATGGGTTTAAGCTTGATAAGTATAGGTTTATGAAGGAGATTGGGAGGAATTGGTTTACAAATCGTGTGGTAGATGAATGGAATAGGCTCACTAGACATGTGATAGAAGCCTCCTCTCTGGGTAGTTTTAAGAATAGATTAGATAAATATATGGATGAAGCTGCTAGATGGGACTGACTTTTTTTATGTACATTATGTATATATTTTTCTAAGGAGTGGGGAGATTATATTTTGCGGTTGCATGAATGAACATAATCCTCTGGATGCATTTTATGTATATTGTAGATTAGATCTGACGAACTCCTGTAAAGGGTGACAATGTTGATGACTTTTCTCTGGTAAGAAATCTTTTGTGTGTTGACTGGAACAGGAGCTGCCAAGTGTAGGCCATGAATGGTCTTTTGCAGTCTCCTTCTTTTCTTATGTTCTTATTATGGGAATGCAACCCAGGTATGGCTCAAAACTGGCCTCCAGTAACCAAACACATATACGCATAATCAAATACATAACGAACAAAGAAACACACCAATATTGTTCAATTTGGAAAGCAAAAAAACAACAACAGCCAAAAACAGCTGGGTCGCTAATGTAAAAGATTACCTGAATCTTTACCTCATCAAGCAATAAACTATTTATTGCTACTTATATCACACTTCAGATTTTCCTCAAAATGGGGACAAAATAATCTTTATAATATTTGTACATTTGCTTCAGTGCATTTTTACATCAAGAACTTTATTAACGCTAATGTTGTTTTCCAATATATCTCATCTAAATGATCACAATTTGCAATCACAGTGACAACTTAAAAACATGGCTATTGATCCTTCAATTTTTTATGATGCCTTGGTCTTAGTACATTTGAAATTATTAAACAGTGGTGTAATATTTTCAGCAGGTAATGCAGCTACATGTTTGTTACTTTTAATGTCCTTCTTCAAATCTTGGTATAGTTCATTACTTAGAACTTTTATTAGGATCTCCAGGAACTTCCATTATCCAGTCTTTTAGAGGGATATCATTGAACCATTCTTTTGACAGATGCGGATGACCTTTGATAGGCCCTTGTGGCTTTTGTCATCCATGAAATTATTATGTTAAATTTTTGTTCATAACTTGAATTTTGGCATATTGAAGGGTAGAGCAAAAAACTACAAATTGAAACAGAATTCTTATATCATGCATCAAGCTTTGACTGCCAATATATTTCCCCAATAGAAAAATAAACTAGATACAAAGAAACACAATTGTTAAATCACAATGCAACCAAGCTAGATTGTGAACACTAGTTAGCAACTCACCTGGTAGGGCCTTACCACCCTGTACCCACAAAACTGGCCCAGAAGCCCAGAAGATACTCCAGTCAGGCTAGCAGGCAGTAATACGAGATATTTTATGATTGACTGGTTGAGTGTATCTTTCAATAATTGAAATGGATTAAAGATATCAAAAGAGTAGAAAATATAATCAGATAAAAGTATAAAAGTTATTAATGGAATTGATATAAGATATAGTATTAAAAAGAATAATTCATCATCCCAAAATGACTGAGGTTTAGACTTAAATATAGGTAGACTGGGTGCTTCAACAATATCTTGGGGTAGTGAATTCGATTTCAGGATGACACAAGAGAAAACCCGTCGAAGAGCTTCTAGTTGAAAATGTTGCATTACAATTTTAAATCTAGCTCAAGCATGTAGACTGGACAGTGGAAATGGTTTATAAACGCTTCGTTCAAGCGCCATTCATTTTGTTTCGTTTACAATGAAAGGTCTAGAAGGAAAAGTCGTTCAGTCGGTACGTTTCAAACTGAACAAGACATAAACATGTTTAAATTTTTTGGTTCAGCTCATTCTTGTTCGGTTTGAAACATTTCATATTTGGTGGGCATTTATAATAGAAACGTCTAGATTTTTCTTATAATAATCTAGAAAAATATCCATTATCTAGATCTAGCTGAAAATAATAGAATGATAACGATGACTGAGATTGTAGATGTCCTAGTCTTTGTGTAAAGTCATGCGAGATTAAATAGCCCGCCGTCCATGCGGTACCGCACGTCAGTGGGTGTCCCAGGATTACCACAAGCAAATTTGAAAAAGAACCAAAATTTGGGGTTAAAAGGTACCAGAACGAACCAAGTGTAAATTTTAGGAGCGATAATACAAGAATTCTCAAGAATTTGTCTTAAATTAGTGCAATAGAACCATTTATGTTTTAAATAACGAGACCCTTATCATAATTAACAATAATTTAATTAAATTAATACATGATAAAATTGGATTGATTTAGTTCTTTTTCTAGTAATTTGGTACTTTTGCTGTTTCAGAACCCCTAAAAAGAACCTAATCTGGTATTTTAGTACCAGTTGTGGCAACTTGGGGTGTCCCCGGTAGGGGTAAATATCAAGGCCGCCCAAGTCTTCTTATTACTAAACAAAAACAATTAATTATACATCAATCGAAAGCTAATTGCATAGCATTTTTTTTATATCACGCGAATTAGTTGAAATCTATTTTATATAAAAAATATAATGAAAGAAATAAATAATCATTATGACGTCATTACATGACTGCATTCCTTAAACCTAATCTAAACTACTCTAAAAACTTTAGAGGTAGTTTAAGGATCGGGCAAATTTGTCACAATTTGAGATGAATGCGATGAAATACGAAATTATATTATGTTGTCATAACGACTATAGGTTACTTTTATTTTATTTGTAAATAAAATAATTTTAACTAATTCGCGTGACATATACAAAGTTGCTTCAAAATTAGCTTTCGATATATAATTAATTAGTTTTTGTTTAGTAATAAGAAGACTTAGTCGTCCTTGATATCATCCGATGCAAGAGGAAAGGGGAGGGGGGGGTTACAAGGTGGACAGAGTGCATGTTATATCCCCCTAGCCCCAAAGAGGAATGTGTCGATGAAAACTGGTGCAAGACCAGCTTGCAAACTGAGACGCCAGCCCAGAGAGGTGAGACGAGACTTGTAAAAAAAGGTTTAAAAAGAAAGGCAAGATAGAATTGTCTATAAGAAATAAAACTAATGGTAAATGTTCGGAAAGTGATCGTCCTCTATTTGAGGAGAATTCATATTTAATTTTGCTTAAAGTTTTTTTTAATATAGAGACTTTTTTTCTTGAGGGAAATCCACCTAAAGTGTTTTTTTTTTATTAAAATAAATTCTTTAAAAGTATAGGAGCAACCCGCACAAGTTGACGGATTGGTAGTCATTGTGTTAACTGATTTAGTTAAAATTCATAATTAAATTTGCTTAAAAAACAGGAAAGGGGCGGTAATTTAGAGACTTTTTCTTGGATCAAACTGGATCGTGAAGGGCTTGGTACGAGAAAAACTAGCGACTACAGCTTGGGACAATATTATCTTTCCTTTTGATTGACGCTTCGTTCAGGCAGCAGTCAAGGCGTCCGTCATGACTGGTAAGAAGAATTATGTACAGCATTATAGCGTGAAGAAGCATCTGTCCAAGATTTGGGAGCTTGTCTCAAGCTAATTTGAGGTTGTTGATTAACAATATATAACTGAAAATTGCTTTAAGTTGTCCGGTCATTTACGTTAGGTTAGGTTAGGTTATAAATTGACTACTATTAAAATCCAATGCGCTTTATTATAAATCTTTGTATTTTGAACATTTACAAGTTATGCTGCGGAAATTTATAATCATGTTGTTATAAAGAAAGATAGAGTTGTAGCCTTTCTGTCACATATAACCGTTATTATTTGCCACTGCTAGTCCTGTCGGTATAGCGTCATGATCCTCTGGAAAAGAGCTCGCTCAAACCTAATCAAAATGACCATGCTCTGCGATGATGATTAGCATCACATTGACTTAGTTTTAGATATTTTATTGAAATTGTTAGTGCTGCCCTTTTGTAAAATTACAAATTTCACGAGAGTAAACAAAAAGAACAACACCTAACCGATATAGACAATATTCACACCAAAGTTTTCTCGGTGATAACCGAAAAGGAACCAAAAAGTTTGTTCTAGCCAAGATCTCTGTAACGGTTGTGCTTGGAAGAGAGGTCGAGTGCCTCTAACTTAGGTTCAGATAGCGTGTTTTTTAAGTCGGAAAATACTACTTTTAGGTGAAAATAACTAATAACTCGAAAAATACTACCTTCCGGTGCTAATAACTCGGGAAATATTACTTTCAAGTGCTATTAACTAGGTATTTTGATTGAATGTTTGTGGATTGGAGCTGCATACGCACCAAGCTTAGCTCGTGGTCAATCGGCAATTAAATCCCTGCCTACAATGAAATTATTTACTCTCAGCTCTTTCTGGGAGTACATCCTCTACCTAGGTATGGGTTAATCCACAAGGCCTGTGGCACCCAAATTGCAGGATAGGTAGGCCCAGCGAGGAACTCCGTAAATGGGCGCCCGATGGATCTATGAAATCCTGAAATTGGGTACACGCATTAATTAATGAAATAATATGTCATCTAATAGGTAGTGAACCAATATAAAATAGAGAGAAATACTATATAACAATTGTATATTTATTAAGAAAAGTATGAGTCGAGCAAAGCGGACAGCCAGAGTTCCTACGCGGTCACAAACATACGCACGATAGGAAACAGTTGCCAGACGAAACGATCTCAATAATAGATAACAGGGCCAAGCTGAACAAATGCAAGGTGGCATGTGCTTTGACCGGTTAAAAGTTTCGAGGGCCTGTAAAATGCAAAATGTTCTTTCTGATACAGTTTGTAGGCCCAACTTGGAAAAATATGTAGTTTTATTAGATGCACATACCTCTTGTAACTCCATCCAACGGTCAATAAAGGAACTGACGAACATATTTCTAATCTTTAACTCCACCCCGCGCCCAGGTCATGTGGAAAGAGGTCACGATCCTTGGAAACGAGAGGCCTAATATATATTAAACACACAGATAGAAAGAGAGTTACAAGAAGTTACAAGGAACGAAAGTACCCTAGGAGACCTTACGGTCCATTCAAAGAGGGGACCTTTGGACTAGCAATCGAGTAGGCACATGGCTGCTCAATTGTTTTGCGTCCCTAAACGGCCACTTTTCAAGACCTTGTCTAGTCTTGACTTGAACTGGTCAACAGATTCACTGTTGACAACTTCCACTGGAAGCGCGTTCCACTTACCGCAAGTACTGTAGGTGAAAAAAATTCCACACAGATTGCGGTTGTAACGCTTCAGTTCAAGTTTGAAGCCGTGATTGCGCGTTCTGTTCTCACTCAGTGTGAAAATATCCCGGTAGTCAACATTGTCGAACCCTCGAAGTATTTTGAAAACTTCGATGAGCTGACCACGCAGTCTACGGGTTTCCAGCAAGAACAGATCTAATTCCCTTAGTCTATCCTCATAACTTTTATGTCGGATAGAGGGAATCAGTTTGGTTGCCCTAGCTTGTACGCGTTCCAACCTTGCGATGTCCTTTCGAAACGAAGGACTCCAAAATTGTACGGCATACTCCAGGTGCGGCCGAACGAGGGAGTTGTACAGACAAAGTACTATCTCCTTGATACGGTATCCAAACTGGCGCTTTATGCAGCTTAACAACCTTTGGGCTTTCTTCTCTTCCTCGATGCACTTTTTCGAGAACTTGAGGTCACTAGTGATAGTAACACCCAAGTCCTTCTCAGTGTCACTCGATTCAAGGGCAGTGCCCTTAAGGATGTACTGAGATTTGGGGTTTCAGTGGCCGATATGCATCACTTTGCATTTGTTCACGTTAAAAGGCATTTGACACGTGTTCAACCACTCCCTAAACTTCCAAAGATCTTCCTGCAGGTGGGCAGTATTTCCATCCTTTGCAACGTTCATACCAAGCTTGGTATCGTCGGCAAATTTGGAAATCTTGGCAACCATGTCACCACCCATGTCGTTGACGTAGATGATGAATAGTAGTGGTCCCAGGACAGAACCTTGAGGCACCCCGCTAGTAACGGGCACCCATCAGAAGCCTGTCCATTCACCCCATCTGTTGCCGTCTGCCACTTAGTCAGTTCTCGATCCAGCCGTCTACCTTTCCGTCTATACCCAGCGCTCGCACTTTACAGGGAAGGCGGCGGTGTGGTACCTTATCAAAGGCTTTCTGAAAGTCTAAGTACACCACATCCACTGCCTTGTCCCAATCGTGCTCACTGAAAACGAAGTGGAAGAATTCCACAAGGTTCGTCAGGCATGACCGTTGCCTTCGGAAGCCGTGCTGGGAACTCTTCAGTAGCAGGTTTGACTCTAAATGAGACGTTATCTTGTCCACTATCATGCTTACCATGAGTTTACCGACTATCGAAGTCAAACTGATGGGTCGGTAGTTTGACGGATGGCTGGGGTCTCCTTTCTTGAAGATCGGAGTCACCTCCGCCTCATGCCAGTCTCTAGGAACGCATTCGGTCCGGACTGACATGTTAAAGATAGCGGAGATGTCGTGATACTTCCTCGCACACTTCCTTCAACACCTTGGATAGAAACCCGTCCGGTCCGGGGGACTTATTCGTCTTTAGGTCAGCGATCTTTTTCTTTATTTCGCTTTCGATGAAGTCCAATAGCTCCAGCTTTTCCCCCCGAGTAGGAATCCGTGGGCTGGGGGATGGGACCACACTCTTTAGTAAACACTGAAGAGAAGTAGTCATTGAGCAGGTTAGCATTTTCTGCATCTGACTGAGTTAATACACCCTCCTCGTCCACTAAGGGCCGAATCCTACGATTGATTGGTTTACGGCTATTTACATAGCTGAAGAACTCCTTGGGATTCTCCTTGCAGAGTCTCGCCACTCGGAGTTCCTCAGACCGCTTAGCTGCCCTTATACTGGACTTAACTCTTCTGGCTAGCCTCCGGTACTCGTCAAAGGCACCCGAGATCTTCGATCGCCAGTACGCATTTCTTTTCTCCCTAAGCAGTTGGCCGATTTCTAGATTAAACCACTTAGGTTGAACAGAAGACAGACGGGGGCATTTCAGAGGGATGAAACGCGATTGAAGACTCATGAATGTGGTTTTGAAACTATTTCACAAGTCTTCAACGGCATCGCACACTTCTAGCCTCACGTCAGTCAGTCCAGCTCGAAGGCTTGCAAAGTCTGCTCTTCTCAAGTCAAGTTTCTTTAATTGACTGGCAACAGACCTTACCTTCGGGATCTTGACGCTAAATCTAACTAGCTGGTGATCACTGCCACCGAGCTCTTCGCCTACAGAGATATCTTCAACGATATCATCCTCAGAGGTGAAGACCAAGTCGAGGATATTGTCTCCTCTCGTCGGTTCTCTGACCCATTGAGTGAGGAACTCGTTGTTGGCGAACTCCAGGAGTAGCGCGCTCTCACCACAGGCTGCTCTGGTATCCCAGTCAACTTGGCTGTTGAAATCGTCCATAACGATGCACACTCTGCCTTGAACCAGCTCACCCAGCAGCTGGTACAGTTCCCTGTCCTTCTCAACAGGTTGGGAAGGGGGTCTGTAAAGCAGCAGGGTCCTGTATTTGGCAGGACCGATCTCTAGGTCAACGCCTAGGAGCTCGTGGTCGGATATAACGTTGGAGTTCGAAGATTTGATTGTATCCTTGACATACAACATTACACCGCCACCCTCTCTGTCTGGCCTATCTTTGTGGAAGAGTTGGTAGCCAGGAACCGTGAATTCGCCTTCAAAGTCTCGGTTTGAGGTTTTTATCCACGATTCTGTTATGGCTACCATTTCGGGTTCGTCCGTCGCTACGAGGCCACGGAGCTCAGGAAACTTGTTCCTGATGGACTTCGCATTGAACAGAAGAACTTTCAGGGAGTCCCCTAATGTAGGACCCCCTATACTCTTCCGTTTCCCGGCTTCTTGGTTGTCGCGGTGGCACCATTTTTGACAACCTCCGAGAAGGTTGTTTGGGGAGTGACTCGGGCGTACTGGCGTACGTCCGCCTTCCCGATGGGCCGGACACTCCTTTGAGTGCGCTCCACGACATCCTGGATGAGGTTGGCTAGGAAAGCCTTGCCCTTAAAGGAGAGGTGCACCCCATCCCTTTGGTAGAGGTCTTTTCTACCATAGAATACGGCGTAGGGGTCGACAAAAAAGACACCCTCCGCCGTACAGAGGTCTGCAAGGCGCCGGTTTAGCGACATGTTCCTCATGTGGGCAGTCCGGCTTGGACCCCACTTCGGAAGCATCCCCACTACGACGCGTCTGCGGGTTTTCAGCCCACAGTCGTCGACAGCGCCCATAACCGTCTTCATGATCTCGCCTGTAGGGCCTACCCTACCTCCTCTGAGGTAGAGGTCGTTGCCACTTACCATAAGGGCAACGACTGAAGTCTCAGAAATCTGAGACTTCTCGGCCTCAGCTCTTATCTGCTTATTCCCACATCCTGGGAGGCAGCTCACCTTAACGCTTGTGCGGAGGCGGGCCGCTAGCAGGGGCTGCAGGCCCCGTGCCTGGGAATCACCCACAAGGCTGACCCTGGCACATTTGCCTGCTGAGCTCGGATTCTTTATTTTCGGAGGCAAGCTCTCCGATTCCTCTCTCTTCTCCGTCATGGCCTTTTCAGTCTTTTTTTTCCTTCTTCTTCTTCTTCTTCTTCTCTATCATCTTTTCCCCCTTGTCATCCTTTTCAATAACTTCTACCTTTTGTTCTTCTATTTCTCTCTCTTCCTCTTTCCCTTTTTCGTCTTTCTTTTCTTTTCATTTTTTCCTTTTGGCGTTTCTGCCACATTCGGGCCCGGCCTTTCTGTAGAGGTGGTGTTTGCCACAGGACTCGAGAGCTCGTTTAACTTCTCTTCGAGCCTGCGGATCTGGTGGGAGTGCTTCTCCTTGAGCCTCTCGATTTTCTTTTCGAGGTCTGTCGTCCTTTCCCTGTAGTAGGCCACTACTTCTTCCACTTCCTTCTTTAAGATGCAGGTGGTGCATACACTGCCTAGGTGGTATTTCGCAGGGCAGCCCTCCGGGAAGTCAACGCACCACTTGTCCTTTTTACATGTAGCACACGTAAATTTTGGCGCTGCTGGACCTTTCTTGCCTGCCATTTTGAACACACTATATTTCTTATGCTTGTGACCAATCAATATGTAAAAAAGGATGGTTTGGTGAGTGTGATAGAACGGTTTGAGGCCGCTTAATTTCAACCATTATCACATGTTGTTTAAAAACACAAGGCTACCCACGTGCATTTTCGCGTTGAAGCCGGGCGCATTATAGCCACCACCTGAGCCAATGTTTAAACAAGGAGGTTTATCTTCCCCCCGTTTCGCCCCCTGCGCTGACCTCGCCAGATTGAGTTAGGCTTATGGGCAGATAAGGTATTCTTCTCAGGCGCGGCTGTGCATTTCCTCAAAGCCCCCACTCCATTGTCCCCTACGCCAACGGGATGTCTCGCCTATTTATATGGAAACCTTACCACTAAGAGCAGATTCGAGGTCCAGATTTTCTTCGCGAAACATCACTACGATCCACTCTCACCTTGGCGCCAAGGGCCCCTGACCTCGAGATCCACCATCGCTTGTCCAGAAGAAGGACAATATCCCTTGAGTGCCAAGGTTCGAGCCTTCGTGACGCCAAGTCCACAAGGCTTGCCCTGTTGTTCAGAAAGAGAACAACGTAGAACAGCCATTGTTCTTTTGAGCTCGTTGACAAGAACGGTTCTCACCCCCCCCTTGTTGTTCAGAAGAGAACAACGTAGAACAGCCATTGTTCTTCCAGCCCGTTCGCCAAGAAACGGTTCTCACCCTTCCCCCTTGTTGTTCAGAAGAGAACAACATTAGAACAGCCATTGTTCTCGAGCCCGTAGACAAGAGACGGTTCTCACCCCCCTGTTGTTCAGAAGAGAACAACGTAGAACAGCCATTGTTCTTCAAGCCCGTTCGTCAAGAAACGGTTCTCATTCCCAAGACGCCACGTCAGGATCGTTTAATTCCCCCCCCCCCCTCCTTTGGCTGGAACTCGCCAGCGGACCGAAAATTCCTTCACGTCGCCTTCCTCTGCACACAAGTGTAATTACGTAAGCCGAACGTTACCTTTGAGTATTTAACCCTTTTGTCAACTCTATCCTGTGCTTTAAATGGTTTAGTGAACCATTCTATCCCTTTAATTTATATTTGTTTTACCTTTTTAAATCTCTCTTAATCCTCGGATTAGCTAGATTTCCCACGACCCTTTCCCATTCTCTGTTTATGTCAATATTTTCCGTTTTGGGTGTTGTTGATAGTTTTTATTAATAAAACTCTATTTTATTAATGATAGCCATATTATTATCCTTGAGCTCAGTTCCACTTCTTAAGCATATTGAAGATTAATAACCTTGGTCGACCAGACATCCACGCACTCTAAAGATAATTAAATAAGTTCCCTCAACGAATAATCATATATGGTATATTGTCGAGAGTCCATTCTACGACAATGAGTTCTCCCCGCGTGAGTCGCTCCTGCCTATTGATCGGAGTCGTTTCGGAGTCTTCCAGAAGGCACGCTCCATGTGCTGCTGTTCGTCCGACCGAGTCGTCAAGCCTCGGCGTGCCGTGGCTCCCAACCAAGCAGCACAGACGGTCCCCGAAGGGGCCATTGAATTGTCACCAGGTGAACAACAACGAAGCACGCCCCTTACTAAACTCCTACAAGTTCCCTTCACAACCGCCAGGATCTCGGAGTAGCGTTCAATGGATATCCAGCCACACCAAGGAACTCGACCCAAGGCTTTTTATTGGCCTGGCAACCAACATGGGAACAAAGGGCCGTCACCTCAGGCCAATGCTACCAGAAGCACCCGTCAACGGGCACTGGGAACGGTCAATAATTACGCGCCAGGGAAGGGGTTAACTGGGCACTACCCTCCACCCATTCATCGTACCCCAACGCCTAGGACACCTCTAGTCCTAGTCTCTCGCAACCAGTGAGCGTCGATTGGCGTTGTTTATAGAGGTTCCAAAGCCTCTCTTCTGACGCGTGAGGTAGCTGCCAGTTCCTTATATGTAGATAGAGGGAAAAAAGGGAAAGAGTGACATGATAGGAGTAGGCTTTTTTTGTATAAGTGGGAGAGATAGGATAAAAGTAAAAAAAAAAGAAGGATAGAGTAGAAAAAGGAAAGAATGACGCACTTAGTCTGGAACCTCGTTTCTGACCAAATCGACAAGGGAAGCCCTACCAAGGGTACCCAGAAGAGGTACCCCCGCCGACATAGCTCAAAAAGTCAAAGGTACACACAAGCTCTCTTCCTGCGACAAGGGGGCGTCACCTCTCCCTCTACTTTCTTAGAGAGAGAGAGAGAGAGAGAGAGAGAGAGAGAGAGAGAGAGAGAGAGAGAGAGAGAGAGAGAGAGAGAGAGAAATAATCAGTTAAGTCATCTGTCAGTATAGCTTAGTTACTATTACGTTATCATTAGTGTCACGAATCCGTTCCCTCTTCTTTAAGTCCTCCCTCCTTAGACTCAGCTATCTAACGTAACGGAAAACTTACACACTGGCGCGTAGAACTCGAACTGTTCCGCTTGCTCACATTTTCGTAGGCCCAAGCTAAGAATAAAGACTACTTATCGCCGCTTTCCTTTCAGGTCCTTTTCCTTTAACCCGTGATTACAGAGGCACCTTATGGAACCCAGCCTAAAAACGCAGGCCACACGAGAGGGAGGTACAGTCGGTGTGCCGCACCAGGGCCTATAAGAGTCTAGGGAGCCCATGAATATCAAAGTTTAAAATTAAACATAACATAATTTCACGGATAACAAAAGCCACAAAGGCCTATCAAAGCTCATCCGCATCCGTCCAAACCCACCCACAGAATGCATTCATAGGATTAAGTCAGATCATGCATCTACAATATACAATTTAAACAATTCCTAGGATTGTGTCAGATCATGCATCTACAATATACAATCTAAACCGTAAATAAGAGAGGGTCAAAAACAAAAGGCATCATCATCATCAGGGCAAGACAAAACCAAAATCACCAAAAATATACAATAAAAGAAACTGCAACCAAGGAATGAGTCGAGAGACCCACCCACACACCAAAAAGTAAGAAGTTAACCCTCCCTCCCCATAAACAATCTAATCTGCGCTTGAAAATATTCAAGTTTGGACTGTCTACTGTCTCAGGTGGCAAACTATTCCAATAATCTACCACTCTATTGGGGAAAAAATATTTCCTAACATCCAGTCTCCACCTTTGTTTTTTAATCTTAGAGTAGTGACCTCCAGTCCTATTACTAACTTCCAACTCAAAAAAGTTGCTGAAATCCAATTTATCCATGTCAGAAAAGATTTTAAAAAGCTCAATCATATTATGGTAGGGGGGGGGGCTCTTGAAGGTCGTCCCTAATTATGAGGGAACCTTGAAGGTAATCGTGAGGACAACCCAAGAGCCTTGAAAGGGGTACGCTGGTTGCCAGTAATGGTGATAGATTACCGAGTTATCGCAGAATATTTTGGCAAGACTCCGGTTGATACAGATGACCCGGTTGGTTTGCGTTGCCCTTCCTTATTTCCCACGAGAGTGATTTGTTGATTGCTATGAGGTGCCCTAACCCGAGGGGCGGTCTTATTCTAGCGACTGGGTCAAATAGCCGGGAGGATGGGGATAGACCACACCAGGGTAGAACACCGGTATTTCGGGGGTTATGTAATCACGAGGAATTGCGATTAACGAGGAGAATACGCAACGGCTGTTTTCCCGATTAATAAGGCCTTGAAGCAGGGAGATTGAGGAACGTCAGGATATTGAAGTCACCAAAGCAAAAATAGAATTATTATTGAACTAGATCTTATTGCACTTTACAAAAAGTTCTTTCATTAAGTTTTAAGCTCTAAGTTATGACATAAGTTAAGTTCGAGGTCAAGTGCGGGCAAAGACTAAAGGAGGCCGGACGAGTAGAGCCTTTAAGAGTTGCACCTTAATGTCTGCGTTATGTACACGATTATATACAAAGATGAATTACGCGAATCTGAGAGATCGGACTGAACGATCTATAACGCGATATATTGCTATATAAAAATGATAGTAACTCTCATTGTTCTGGTCCTACAAGTTCCCCGTCCAACTAAGCCACACCTCCCTCTTATGTACCGGCCTGTTGATTGGTTGGTATTAACATAAATCGACTTTTGATTGGCTACTGCCGAACATATTGGTAAGGAAGGCACTCTGACTATTGAGTAAAATTCTCTGTGTACGGTGACATGTTGCCATGAAGACAGCTTCCTAATCCGGCTTATATTTACTTAATCGTGATAAGTATACGGTTTATTCTGGATTCTGCTTTGATTGTTTGCCTAAGATTACCTCGACCAACTATAACTCTCGCGTGTGTCGTATTTTGGACGTACACGCCGGTTGCTTCAATATCTCCTCTCGCACATCTTCTTTCAAATGAGAACATATTTAGTACCCTCAGTCTATCTTCATATTCAAGGTACTTCAGGGAAGGTATTATTTTTGTTGCCCCCCTTTGTACTGACTCTAACAGGTTGATATCATGTATAAAATGTGGTGACCATGCTTGTATACAGTACTCTAAATGTGGCCTGACATAAGACTTGTATAGTTTAAGGATAACTGTAGCAGCTGGCATCTTTACAAGCTCCTACAAAGTTTGTAAAGAGGCAGTTGGCAATTTCCCGTCTGAGAAAATTATGCATCTCGCCTAAAATCCATTTTTGTACGACCTTTGATACCAATACGGTTACCTCAAAATCAAAGTACGACTCCTCCAAACCACCGACCAATCAAAACCTTTGTACAACCCAATTCGAAATTAACCAATCAGAATAGACTTTCCCATTTCCCCAGTCTACAGCGTATTGTAAGGATCACTTTTACCTCAGCAGCGCCCCAATCAAGGTCAGTAAGAATTAGCTCCCTAATTTATCATCAGTGTATACAAAGGTCTAAAAATATTCTAAAAATATTCAAAGTGTAATTCCTTCCTTTGAATTCCAGTTCCTCTGATTTATACTTCAAAAACGTCGGTGCAGTACTATACCCAATAATATACTATATTTTATATAATTCTCCCATATTTATACCTTATTCACTATAATATCACCTTGTATAGCTTATTCCTCTTAACAATATAATTATCGGCCATTTCCAATAGATATTTATATACACATTATATTCAATATATTTAAATATTCATTAACCGTATTATCAAATTAGTCATATTCTATTATTTGTTGTTAAATAAATCATGTTAAATTTGAGCGAATGATTTTGAAACCTTCTCGGTTGATTTAGTTATCCTCCCTCACGTTTTCTCTCTTTCAACTCATTTTATCTTTAAATTCGTATAGCAAGGTTTAATGGCTGCTATCTAGGCAAGTTTAGTCATTAAACCAATCACCACAATAGCTATATAACCTCCTTACTCTTGTAGCTAACATTACTTTTAATGTATCCTAGTACCCAATTTGATATATTTTTTACTCAATACACTGCCTTGAAAACTTCAGTAACCTATCTACTACCATAGGTGGGCGCGATAACGAAAAAATGTATCACGATAACCGATAAATCGATAACGATAACCTTATCGGCAATAACCGATATTCAATAACTGGCGCTAAATTTAGCGCCCGATAAGGTGATAACCGATAAATCGATAAATCCAAAAATTATAATACAATATTGATTATTGACTATATATAGCGTTATTTTATAATACAATAGTAATAATATTTGAATACTGTTTCTTAGTGTCTTACCTGGTGAGGCTCTCCTTTATCTCCTCATAGTTTTTGAGGATCTTCCTCCCAGCTCGGACCTACCTATTTCTGCCTTCACAGCACGCGCGGCTCGCCCCTGTGCTAAACTGGAACCAAAAACTGAAATTATCGATTATCGCTAGTTTGGAACCAAAAGTATCGGCGATACCGATGAATCGATAACGGGGGAAAAATATCGGATAACCGATAACGCCCACCTATGTCTACTACTACTCCTAAGTCCTTCTCATCTTCAACTGAATTAAGCTAATGCTCATCCATCTCGTAGCTAAATTCCCTATTATCTCTTCCCATGTTAATAACTTTGCATTTATTAAGGTTAAAATTCATCTGCCCTTCTGAGCCCAAGCCAATTTCCCTTTTTAAGTCACCCTGCACTGTAAAGCTACCCTCAACTTCTTTGACTACAGCTGCCAGTTTAGAGTCATCAGCCAAAATTGACACTTTGCTATTTACACCCTCCCCTCCCTATAGAAACATTTGAAACCCATTATGTGTGTTTTGATACCCTTGCCTACTCGGATTCTGAGAGTAGGTAAGACATCTCAATCCACCTATCTCTAAAGCACCCTCTTTAGCCTGTATACCTTCTACTTCTCTGTGCTAGCTTTCATTCACGGCCCCACCCTGAGCCACGAAATTTCCCAGGCCACTATCAGAACCTAGTTTCCTGCCCACAAGGACCCAATGACACTATCCAACTCCTGCCACAAAACCTCAACCCCATCCTGGCTCAGATGGAGCCCATCCATCGCATACAATCCCTTATTCCCCCCAAAGCCCTTCCATACATCTACAAATACTATTCCCGACTCTTCACACAGGCCTTTCACTTGTAATGTAATATTTTCATTTTTATTAGTAACTTGATTTTTAATGTTGAAAAGAAAAAGCTGATAATTCTTAATATATTTTTTTCAGAATCTGCCCATCTGAAATATGTCTCTGCATAAATCAGGAGCACAAAAGAGGAAACAAAAAAAGAAACGTGATGACAATGAAAGAAGAGAATTACAGACACTCTTTCAAGTAGGTATGAAAAGAAAACAAGATAATGTGGAAACATTTACGGATGCAAATTTGGAAGAAGGGGAAAATGTAGGTGGCAGTCGTGAACAAGAGAGCCTATATAGAAATGAGACAGAAGCTAATAAAGAAACAAATTCGAGAGCATGTACAAATACGATGGACATAGATATTAATTCAGAACCTGATGGAACAGGTAAGAATGTAGATACCAAAAATCAGGCAGAAAGTGCAACAGAAATTCCTAAAACAAGTAGTGAATCAATGAAAGCAGTTCAAGATTAATTTGAAAAAAAAATTCGCACTGGGCTTGTCGTGCTTGACGTTAGATTCATCACAGCAGAATTTTCTTCTTAATCAGACATAGATAATTATGTTGCCAGAGGACATATTGACTTTCCTTTAACATTGCCTAAAAATGGTAAAAATCAAACATTTCCAGAAGGTATACTGAAGTTCAGAAACATTAATGCAGAACAGCATACCCGAGACTGGTTTGTCTGGAGTCAGCATAAGGAGTCAGTATATTGTTTTCGGTGCCGGCTATTTTGGAATAGTGTTTACTGCAGTCTGAGTACTGCATCCAAATCTGCATTTGCTACAGCTGAAGGCTGGCCAGCCAGTAATAAGTGGCGGAAGTTATGTAACAGGGTTCCCGAGCATGTAAAGAGTAATGGGCATAGGAAAAGCTACCTAGCTTGTCATGAATTAGAAAGACGTCTGTCATTGCAAGAAGGTATTGGGAATCTTCTAGAGACATCAATTAAAGCGGAATCGGAAAAATGGTACAACCTTTTGAAACGAATTATTGATGTTACCCCCATTCTTAGGAGAACGTGGCCTTGCTTTACAGGGTTCTTCGCAACGCATTGGTGACTCAAATAATGGAAACTTTTTAGGTCTGATAGAGTTGCTTTCCCACTGGGACCCCATTCTAAAGGAACATGTGCTAAAGGTAGAAGAGTCGCAGAAAAAAAAGGTGAAAGCCTGCAAGTACATTACCTCTCTAATGAGTCCCAAAATGAATTCATTGCAGAATGTTCTGATCTTGTTAAGCAGCACGTTTAGGGAGAAAGGCAGTCTGCAAAGTACTATGCAATAATAGTAGATTCCACACCAGATTCATCTCATGTTGAGCTAACAACATTCTTTTTGCGTTACTTAGTTCGTCATGAATCACGACTTGAAATTATAGAACGATTTCTGAAATTTGTAGATTGTAGTGACAAAACAGGATCTGAAATTGCTCAAATTATTACTGAAACATTGGAAAACCATGCTATTCCACTTGCTGATTGTAGGGCACAGGGTTATGGCAATGCGGCAAACATGTCAGGCAAATACAATGGTGCACAAGTAATAATAAAAGAACAGTGTTCTACTGCTATATTCTCTCCTTGTGGTTGCCACACACTTAATTTATGTGGTAATGATGCTGCTTGTAGATAGAGGGGAGTAGGGGATTATGGAAAGGGACAAAGAAAAAATAAGCGCGTATGCGAGTTGCGAACAGCTTCCCGTGTCGCTGGACCACTGTTAACCAGCGGCGAATCTACTCGGCTATCCTGAGTCAAAAAAAAGACTCATTCAAACGAAGCTTTTAAGCCGTTCGCCTGCACTTCTCGTACGCTATACAACCCCCTCCTAGAAGCGGAGCGTATTTGAAGAAATGAAAAGAGCCCGTTTAAAAATGTTATCCTAGGGCTAACGCTTCCCTTCCCGGGTCTCGGCACCATTGCAGATAGAGCGGATAGTATTAAATTAAAATGATATGAATTATGACAATTGGAAGAGGGATGCTAAAGATAACACGAGATATTAAAAATAAACACGTGAATCAAAATGCTGTTCTAACAAGTATTACAGGAAAATTACGCGCAGAGTTCAAGAAATTATTTTAACGTTTGAAGTTATTTATTGATTGACGGGAGATTATTATATTCTGGGCACAATTTTATGGCATTTTGGTTATTAGTAAGATTGATTTTAGTTAATAAATTAGCATAGATAGCTAATTGAAAACCATTACCATAAATTTGTGGAATTTAGATGGAATAGTCGTCTGCTAATATTTAGGCCTAACGACTAACGTGAAATGAATTTAGAAAACTTTTGAACTAGCTTTGTAAGAAAAACCGAAAATAAACAAAATAAATATATTTACAAAATCAACGAATGCACAATGAGAGAATTGAATTAGGAAATAACTAGTGAGCGGTTATTACAATTATATGGATGAATGATATAATTAAATTGAGAATTGCTAAGGAATGCAACGTAATGCAATATATGGAAGTAATGAAAAGTAGAATGAATGCAAGGTATGTAAAGTAACAAAGATGTGGTAACTATGTGGTAATTATGATGACTAAAATATGGTAACTATGATGTGGTAATTATGATGTGGTAAAGTAACTATGATGGACTGTGAATTGGGTTCTTGATTCGAAGTAAAGTAGAGCACGAATGGATGGATGACTGCTTCAAAACGGGCAGCTAAAGGGGTGCATTCGTTTGTGTGTATTGGTAAAAGTAAGTGTTGCCGAAAAGAATGTATTTTAGCCAATGATTTTTGGATGGCAATTATGTTTTACAAAATATTTGAGATTTTGGATCGATTATTTATAATGGATAATTTTCAATTGAATTTAAAAAGGAGAGTATGCTAATGGAATATTGATAAATTTAATATTTTATAGCAATGCCAGAGGGCATTGCTATGACATTTTTTTTTAAGCAAAGCAATCACTACTTCGGAACTATACAAACAATATACACTTTATTCAGTTGCAGCCCCAAAAGGTGGGAAATATTGGCAAAGCGCATTGGTTGCTCGCTTCATGGCATATCTGGAACCAGATGGTTAGATCGAGTTGAGAGTGTAAAACCATTTGTAGCTCACTTTCCAGGGGTTATGTTGGCTTTGGAAGACCTGCTAGAGCTGAATCTCACTCCAAAAACCAGGAGCGAAATCCATGGAGCTATATGTTATGTCAGTTCCTTCACCTGCATCATAATGTCACTCGTATGACACAGAATACTGGTCCCTATTGACTTTTGCAACAAAGTAATTAAAACTAGTGATGCGACTTTAGATATGGAAGTTGCAAATATAGAAAGCTTGCTTGCACAACTAGTGGCTCCCCGGGACAGTTGGAAAGCAATGTGGAATGAAGCTAAACTTGTTGCATTCAGCCTGCAGATAGAAGTAAAATTGTTTAGGGACCGTAGTACCACTGCCAGAAAAAGTACAAGATTCCATGATGAGGATACACCTGATGAAAATGTGAATGAAATTAACTAAGCAGACGAATCCTCTGAGGAAGCCCACTTCCGAAAGCACATATTTTATGTAGTATTGGATAATGTTATTGGAGGGCTTACAGTTCGTTTCAGTGCAGCCAAACAGATTTCTGACATCTTCAGCTTTCTTTGGAACTACCAAAAGATGTCAGAAGAGGAATTGAAGCGTAAAGCAGCTAAACTAGCGGATAATTATTCTAAAGACATCAGCAGTGAAGACCTTGTGCAGGAAATGAATCACATAACAATGGTTCACAATGCCAATTTTGGTAGAAAACAGTTGGGTGCATTGGAACTGTTAAATGCTTTGGCAGAGTACAGATTAGAAAGTATATTTCCCGACCTCAGTGTCAGCTTGAGGATGTTCCTTAAAGCACCAGCCACAATAGCATCAGTAGAAAGGAGCTTTAGCAAGCATAAGCTCATCAAAAATTATCTCAGGTTCACCATGGGTCAGGGTCGCCTGAACAACCTGGCTAGGCTCAGTATTGAGTCTGACATTGTAAAACATATAGACTTCGACACTGTAATTCGTAGTTTTGCCAAGAAAAAGGCATGAAAGGCAACCCTGTTTTAATAAAATTAGTCTATTTACTAAGTTTACTATCATTTATATATTTTCTGTAGACTGTAGCCTTCATGAAACAGTGAGCATTCAGGTGATGAATGATTTAGGTATATTTGTAAATAATTCATGATATGGACATGCATTAAGTGTGAATTGTGATTAAGATGTACATCTATGTATATGGCTACTATTGGTTAGTATATAAGTAGGCTTACTAAAAATTCCAAATGGCAAATTTGATTTTATTTTTTTCCATTATCATGTATGAAATGTTTGTACATTTTTATGTTCATTATTAAGCCAAGAAGCAAAAATACAGGAAGTTTTTGCTAAATTCTTGTCCTTTTATTACTGGTATTAGAGTTATAGAATTATTCAATTTGTTTTGCTAGTGAGAATTGCTATACTATTAATGTTAAATTTGATATATAGTTGTGAAATTCACAAAGCAACTGTGTTATGTGTATTCTTTGAGATCAGCCTGAGACATTTTGAAATTAACTAATAACATTAGTAAATGGTTATAATGTAAAACTATAATAAAAAAAGCATATCATTTTCTAGTTATAGTATTGAAAAGCTGATGAAACTCTTAATCATTTATGATTTATAATTTATAAGGTGGGGCCAAAAAAGATCTCGCACCAGCACATTTTTTTCCTGTAAAAACGTATTACCCGTAAGAAACTTTGGGAGTCAGAACAAATTCGACTGAAATACATAAGTAGGCCTACTACCTGCCACGCCAGACTCCACCACTTCACTCTCCATCACACCGCATTACATTTCTACAAACGCACGCACACCGAAATCACCACACCTATATTCTGGTGACCTATAAATGCTCTTACATAGGGTGCGGTAGATAATTTGTCGCCATTGGCAAATCTGAATTCCGCAGATGCGTGTTGTCTGACCTAGGTACTCTCTTCTTCCTACCACAGTAGACTATAAGTTGTGCATCGTCTATTAAGGAAGAAATACTGTGGCTGAATTCAATCTTCCAAAGATTTAGGAAAGGCAAACTTTTCTAATAGGTAGGTATTCAGGCCGGGAGCTCAAATGCGAAGATCTCTCAGAGTGCTTGGGTGTCGATCTGAGGACGGTACAGATGATTAGGAAAGATTTGGATAAGTTAGGCTGTGATTACAAGGGTACAGGCTGTCAGAAGCCTCACTCTAAAGCCTAAGCGATCTGATATGAAAAGAACCGAATTTGTCACGCTGATCCAGGCTATCTTTGATAACGATTCCAGCACGTCAATGAGGTCCATAGCCAGGGACATCAAAGTGTTAGAGTCTTTCACCAGGCAGTTAGTGCATAATGACATCTGCTACTACTCATACAAGATAATAAAGGGCCAGCTTCTGACGCAGAAGATGAAGGACAAGTGGAAGGTACATGCTGCGAAGTTTGTGAAAAACTGGCATGCTTTGGTTCTTCACAGACGAGAATAATTTCTGCCAGGACTCGGTGGTCAACTCGTAAAACAACCACTGGCTTGCTGTATTTCCCAAAGATGTACCGAGAAACATGAAGACAAAGTTTCCTGTCCTCATCATGATGTTTGGGGTGGTCAATTACGAGAGCCACCTTATGTCCCCGTTAATCTTCCTAGGGGGTATCTGACTCAATGCGTAGGGCTACATTAAGTGCCCGAAGGAGTTGGTGTTGCGCTACATCCAGGAGATGGCCATGTAAGACCGTATGTGTGGCAGCAGGACTATGCACCATGCCACAGAAGCAGGAGTAATAAGTTTTGCTGTCACTCCGAACATCTAGCCTACCAACTCCTTGGAGTATTACGTGGGTAGAGATGGGCACGATCTTGATCATGAAAATTACTTTTATTATGGTGATCTTGATTTAAGATCACTTTATTTCTTGTGATCTTGATCTTCATGATCATTTTAGACCTCAAGGCCACTTTAAACTTCAGATTCTTAAATATGCTGCTATACGAATGCGAATTTTTTTTTTTGTCCAAGTGATATCTGGTGGCAACTTTGTTCAACACCTAGTGTTTACTCGTATGTTTTCTGCAACGAGTGTGCATAAGGTTCCTATTTAAATAAGTAATGATGTCACATACTCGAAGCCGTAGAGTTTTCTTCACCAAAATAGTAAAGATTACATATAAACATGTATATAGTTTGCAAACATTGATGTCAGTTATTAAATTAAATTTAATTATTTATATTATTGAACATTATGCATATTTACAATGTGCCAAATAATACGTGTACGTGTTTAACGCTATTAATGAAAGAATTTAGCTAAAGTTTTAATTTCTTTATATATACATATTAGCAAAATACAGTATGTTTACGTATAATATATTATAGGTATAAAATATAGCCTACATAGAGGTCACTATTCAGAATAAATTAATTCTAAACATATTTTATTTATAGATTGAATCTTTTAATAATAAGTGCAATTTTACAACTTCACAGGCTCCTAAGGGAACCAAATATTCTAGGTTGTCACCAGAACAGTATTGATAATATTTAGATAATCTTGTTATAATTAGCATTAATTTGTGTTATTCAACGGATAATATTTTCAAATTATCGAGAAGAAAATAGAATCAACATCAAATTTATTTGTATGCAGTGCACAAAGCAAACTACACTTCTGCCTGGTGGGATCGAATCAACAAGCAATCTTCTAAGGCACCTGATGGTTACTACTACTTAGTAACTAAGCAATAAGTAGCAACATTGAGATAATAATTCGAGTCATATTTTAAGTAACTGGTGCCATACAAGACTAATGCTACATTTACATAGACGTCCATTTGGATATATTGTGCATTTGGATATATTTTCCAACTATAATAAAACGCCAAGTGTATCTGTCTCTATCTCTGTCTGATCCATGTCTGTAATTTCTCCCGTTTAGTTACTGAAAGACGAAATTCAGCTTTCAATTTAACATTGGATAACATGAGGAAAAATCCCTCCAATGACCTGCGATGTTTTGTGATAAGATGATAAATGATTATTGCATTGATGGTTTCCCATGGTTCAATTCACTTAAAAGTGCTTTTAAATGGCTAAATGAGGCTTCTGCCACTAGATGGCACCACTCAGCGCCAAATGCGGTGGCAGATTTGAAATATTCAGGTGAATGACCATATGTCCCATTTCATGGCTCTAAATGGGTAAAATTGAACTTTACTACTATTGAAAAAAAGCGAAACCTAGACCTGGTGCTTCGCTGCAGGTAAGAATGCACTGATCATAGTGAAGGTAATTTTAGGTAAAGACAACAAACTTTTAGAAACTTATAAAGAAACGGTGACATTTGGTAACCATGCAAGGCCTAAAGAGTAAGTCATTCTTTCGTCCTATTAAATAAAGTGTTTTATTAATTTATTGTATATTATTATATAGCAATTATAAGACTTGATAATTGTGTAAGAATTGTTAAAATAAGTTAATGCAAGTAGAGAGAGAATAAATTTAATATTATGGGAAATAATTAAATATATAAATCAATTATAAGTGAATGCTAAAATACTGCATGCGTGTATGCGGGCTGTGCATGTAAAACAAGAGCTAGCCTAAGTTTAAAGATGAATTCTCTTATCAAGAAATGACATCTGAATATCTTCCAAGTTCTCGCCGAATCAAGAATATTGAATCCAGCTCCAAGATGCCTTTTACCTTTGCCAGCCTACAATCAAGCAAGAAGATAGCTTTCTACTCTTTTGGAGTCAGTGCCTTGGGAATACCAAGCATTCGCAGTAGAAGCAAACTGGCAAAATGTTCCACATTTTCAAGCAAAAACCAGGACCACCATTATGCAAGGATATCCTTGAAAAAGAAAATTCTCTCGCTTGTGTCTAATGGGCTCCTACCAATGAATCTAGTTGAACTACATGAATTTAAGGATATTTTTTTCATGTTAGTATGACTCAAATATTTTGCTATTTCTCCATAGCTAATATTTGAATAAAATTATTAATCATTACTTGAATGAACATTAGACTATCGTTAGCCTAACTAAATATTTTATTTTTTCCATAGCTAATTTCTGATTAAAATAATTTTCATCTTATTTGTATGAACATTACACTATTGTTAGCCTAACTAAATATTTTGATGTTTTCCTATTGCTAATCTATTGTATTTGTTTTAACTTTTGAATATTCTGGGGGACGTAAACCCGGCTGTTCAGGTTGCATTTTAACGCACCCTGATTTCTTGCAACAACAACCAGTATAATGAAGGAAGACATACTAGTATGACTGGCAGCAGTTAACCATATGCGTGTTACATGCGACATATGGTGACTTAATCACCGCAATTTCATGGTAGTCTGTGAATTGGGTATGTTATTGATTTAGTGTATTATTTTTATATAATTCATAAATTGATTATTGGTGATAGACCTATAGTATAATATTTTCAATTATTCGACATTTTTTCCTCATTCACTAATTTGGTGAGTCTTCAATTTGCTGTGAATATGGATTCTTCCACATTTTGCTCTTATGGGATGGGTCACTGATGTGGTGATAATATAGTAGGCGACTCATCGCTGAATTGCCTCCTTTATATCATAGTTCTTCTCTTCAATGTTTGGTGGCGCAGTTTATATGGTGCGTGTATAACCAATATTATTAAATAAAGCTTAAAAAAATGTTCTATATTCTTCTATTACAGATCAATGATGACTTGTCACGAGGATCAGCTGCATTGGCATGCCAAAGATTTCGTGGTACACATAGGGTTAATAAAATTGGTGGAATATTGAAAGATGAGGAATAAAAAGATTCAGCTGAAGAGATTATCATCAGCAATTTTCCTGAATATTAAGGGACATCCCTTAATCGATGTCCCCCTCCCCCCCACACTGAACTTGGTAGCAACAACTGCTGCAGATAAGGACTGAAATCGCCTGGAGTATAGAAGATAAAGCATTCTGCAATGGGAAAATGTTCGGCAGGGTGGAATGTTGCAGGTGAACCCAAGTCAGGCGAACAAATGCAGGAAAAAACTGGCGTGCAATTTAAGTGCCCTTATGTCACCCGATGGAACTCAATGTACGACTCATTAAGCAAAATATTTATATAAACATAAGAACTACGTGAAGTAGATCTTAAATAACTGAATCTACTTATCCTTAAGGACAATTAATTGGAATATATATATATATATATATATATATATATATATATATATATATATATATATATATATATATATATATATATATATATATATATATATATATATATATATATATATATAAAGAGAGAGAGAGGTGGTTGCTAGATTGTGGTGGGGCCACCAGTTCCAGGTTGCAACAAATATTTCTTCTCTGCTACCTATTCCAAGTTCGTTTGAAGGTGTCTACCATATAAGTTCGTATATGGAATTATAAACAAGTTGATAGAAATAACTATTTTGAAGTTGAGGTTTAATAAGATAAATAACATGAGGTGGTGAGCTTGTGAATCCTATCCACCGAGGCAGTGGATTGAGCACAATGGGAAGATGAAGTGATTTGATCTACTGTGTGATAATTTGAGTCTGTATTTAATAACCGAATGTTTTTTATTATGGAGAAAAGGTGGGCGTGACCAATGGGGTTTATAGGAAGGAACTTTGACTGAAATGAATCTTTGTTGATATGTGTTTCGATAGAGAGGGAGGGAAAGAAAGAGAGAGAGGGCAGAGCAGAGATTTTCTATCAAACGAATTTTATGGGTGAAAAAAAAGAAGTAAGTTTGAGAAATGTTTATATGATTTCAGTCTCGCAGATTAGCGTTAATTGAAAAATATAACAAAATGGTTAAATGACAGGTTTATGAGGACCGATGTTGTGATTAGAAGGAAGATAATGTGACCAGGGTAAAATCAATGGTCACTTTGGTCGGAACACGTGACTCTGGGAAAGACCGTGTAGAAAACTGTATGAAACTATATAATATATATATTACATAATATATATATACATATATATATATATATATATATATATATATATATATATATATATATATATATATATATATATATATATATATATATATATATATATATATATATATATTATATATATATATATATATATATATATATATATATATATATATATATATATATTTATATATATATATATATATATATATTTATATATATTTATATATATATATATATATATATATATATATATATATATATATATATATATATATATATATATATATATATATATATATATATATATATTTATATATATATATATATATATATTCATATATATATATATATATTTATATATATATATTTATATATATATATATTTATATATATATATATATATATATATATATATATATATATATATATATATATATATATATATATATATATATATATATATATATATATATATATATATATATATATATATATATATATTAGTGATGGAGTCGTTCCTTGGGAACCTTATTCGTAGTAGGAATATGAAAACATATGCGATGGTTTTGAACATTTAATTTTCCGGACGTTTCGGTCATTGACGATGACCATCATCAGCGAATTCTAAATACCAAAAATTATTTTTAGAAGAATAACTAAACACAGAAATCAAATTAGTGAAAATCTATTAGAAATTGATGTAATATCTTAAAAAAAAATAAATAAATAAATAACTAAATTAAATAATAATCCCTCGAGTTTTTTAAATGTGCATAATAAACATGACTTAAATGACTATCGAAATACAAAAAATTATAAACTATAGCAATAAAGTCGAAAGACATGAAGAAATCGATTAATAAGACAGAAAAAAGATTAAATAATCCCATGAGCAACAAATATGAATAGTAAACATGAATCAAGCGTAATACAAAAAAAAAAAAAAAAAATCACTATAAAACACAGCAAGAGAATTATATGGGCAGGGCGAACAATCGAAAATAAGTTAGATCAGGGGGAATGTAATCCAAGCGGATATTAATAAATGGAGCGAAGCAAGTAGTTCAATTAAGTTAAATTTTAAGTGATTGAACATCAAATAATATGACTAGACTAAGGCACGAAAGTTTAAATAGTAAATAATCAATAATGGAGGGTTCAAAAGGACGACTAAAACAATAAATTAAGGAAAAGTCAATAATAAACCAGATCGTTAGATATTAATGGGACAAACTAAAATCGAAATAAAAATTTCTCTGCACGAGTACTGACCTTATAACGGTTAAGCTGGGAGTAACAACTGATAGTACGGACAAAATTAGGCAAAAAGAAAACTATTAAGGGGGATGTGGTTGGTTGTACATTTGCCTATATAGTGAATAATTTAAGGGATGATGAATAATCATTGAGTTCCGGGTTAATTTGTTTGATGTAAAGAGATTCAAGAATTTTTAAACTTAGAGAAGAGGAGGCAGAAGAGAGTATACTAAAGGAATCAGGGTCAAGCGGGTGGTTAAGTTTTAGAGAATGTTCTCGAATAGAGGAGTGTTCGGGTTTGGAGATGGGAATGTTGGCTCTGTATGATACTCCGATATGCTTAGCGATCCTACATCTTAATTGTAGACTTGTTTGGCCTACATAGCGACTTTGGCAGGTCGCACAAGTGAATTGATAAATGATGGAGGAACGCAGGCATAATGGGAGTGATTCTTTGTGCCGAAGGAAAGTATAGACAGCAAGAGGATTAGAATTAATTAGGAGAAACTTGCATTGGGGAAAGTATTTATTAAGAGTAGAGAGTAAAGCTTTGTTGAATTTTGTGTCAAGTGGAAGATAAGGCAGTTTTAAGAATAGTTTTTGTTTGGGGACAGTTATTAGAGGGGTTTTGTGAGAGAACATTTTAAATAAGAAATTGGAAGTAAGTTTGTCAAAAAAGATGGTCTGGGAAAAAATATATATATATATATATATATATATATATATATATATATATATATATATATATATATATATATATATATAAATATTTATATATATATATATATTTATATATATATAAATTTATATATATATATATATATATATATATATATATATATATATATATATATATATATATATATATATATATATATATATATATATATATATATATATATATATAAATCCAACTTCACCGCAGGAAAGAGAAAACTAGATAATTTGTCTTCGGAAATATTTATTTTTTACTTCGAAAATATCCGAACTGGGGTCGGTAGGATTCGAACCGTGCACATTGAGGCAGCGAGCAACTGCTTTGATCTCAACTAAACTGCCCTTTTCGTTCGACCATGCGAAGTGTGCTTTAAAAAAGCTTGTCTATTCGAAAGATTTCAGTCTTTCGCGTAGCCGAGTGGTTTAAAGGGTGGTTTAATTGAGATCAAAGCGGTTGCTCGCTGCCTCAATGTGCACGGTTCGAATCCCACCCACCCCAGCTCGGATTTTTTCGAATTTAGAAGTAAATATTTCCGAAGGCTTAAGGATGGCGATAACTTCATTCAGACTGTCTTGTCAGTGGTCTGAACGATTTGATTTTGTATGTGACGATGGCAAAGATGAGATAATGATTGCGAAGACGAGGCGAAGGCCCGAGCAACCCAACGAAGGCAATGACAGCGGCGACGCACACATTTTTAATCATTTACCGTAATGTTCAATTAGAGCAAGAGAAATATCGACAATAAGAACTGATAACCACGAAAGAAGCAGGAGAGCCTTGCTAGGCGTATCCTGGACCTTTCTTTGCCTGAATGGTCTATTGCATCTCTTTCACACCGTTAGCATGTTTTTGATCACATTCCAGGGTTTTCTCTTCTTGATGTACATACGATCGACTTGACAGCTCATTGCAAGTCGTTTCGAGCGACTAGGTACAAAAGCCGAAGATGCAAAATAGGCTCGCTCGTTTTTTTGTTTTTCTTTATTGTCATCGTACCAAGGTCCATCGCCAGAATAAAAGCCCTTCTGGTTCCTTTACCTTTTCATTCATCGCAATCTTACGCGATCCGTATCAATCTTATTGGTCCTTTATATTACCCTCATGGTTGCCGATACCTTCTTACAATGATCGATCACTTTACTCGTTTTCCGAAGGCTGTAGCCATTCGAGCTTAGACCGTTACTCAAGCCTTCGTCTCGGGATGTTTCTCGATTTGGTGTGCTATCCATTATTATGATTGATCGTGAGACCCAATTCGAATCCCACCAATGGCAATCGCCTATGTCAGATATATGCCATTATGACGGACAAGTTCTCGTAATCTCCAGGAAGCTAAAGTTTTTGGTTCCTTAGCTTGCGATTAAAAGGATACTGTCTCTTTGGACTACCCCCGAAAACTGCATTTATCGATCCTGTTCACCCTGAACTGCCTGTCATTACTCCCCCCGAAAACTGCATTTATCGATTCTGTTCACCCTGAACTGCCTGTTATTACTCCCCATTCTGGTATTTCTATTGGTCCGGAGATCCTTTAAAATTAAATTAAAATGTGTTGCCATATGTAAAAAGGGTTTAGTAACGGCGCTTTGAGTCGAGCAGGCAAAAGCCATTCCTGACCAGAAATCTTATTGTGTGGTTGCTCTCTTTCTCTAAAGCACAAGGGAAACTGATTAATATATATATATATATATATATATATATATATATATATATATATATATATATATATATATATATATATATATATATATCTCAAACTGCTTATATCCAATTCCTAAATAGCTCTGTAATTAACTAAAGCTAATGAATGATTTTTTGCTAACGTAATTTCTGTTAATCTGTAGGGGTGCGAAAATATATGAGAAAAATTCCGTCCAACTCGATAATATAAATGGCCGATAAAATTACCAAACAAAACGGACTAAAGCCAGTTGTATGGCTAGAGTATTGGCGTTTAAATCAAGAGGTACCGCCTTCGAAACTCAACAGTCCAAAAACTTTTATGAAGATCTGTCAATGGAAGAAAACGGAGAGAAAACGGCTTGAAGGACTAACTCAAGAAAAAATCATCAACTTAAGATCAATGAAAGAAAAATGAAGATGCATCAAGAAAGAAAACGAAGATTAAGGACCAACCCAGCCAAAGAAGAAAATGGATTCGAGGAAGACAACCTGCATCGATGAAACCAAGTGAAAAAGCAAGAATAATATTGATAAATAAATAAAATGATAGAAGGATTTGCCGCCCCCCCCCCTAATCTAATTTCCAGCTTTATTTTCTTATATAATATTCTGGTGGTTTTTAAAGTAATAGCACCAGTCAATGGTACTTAATTCTTGTAATTATCTCAGGTTCATTATAATAGATCTATTTTCATAGTGTCGATAATTTTTCATGGGAGAAGTTAATCTATATTTCGTACGGTTGTTCAGATAAACATATGTGCTAATTTTTATAGAGGAAAATATCATACGAGGGGCGGTCAATAAGTTTTACGAATCGGTAGGGCAAAACAGAGGAAGGGGGATGGCTGTTTGTGGGGGTGTTAGGGCAAGTTATGACAAGTCAGGACCCACAGCCGCACGCTCCTGCCTCGTCTATTTAAGAAGCAGTAGCTGATCGCAGATCGTCAGTCACAAATTTTTCAACAATGGAGAAGGTTGAGCACCGCGCACTGATCAAATTTTTGACCAAGGAAGGCAAGAATGCAAAAGAGGTCCATGAACGCATGGTTGTAGTATACAGCGACACCGCCCCTTCCTATGCAACCATTGCTCGCTGGAATAGAGAGTTCCGCCATGGTCGTGAGTCCCTTGAAGATGACCCCCGTCCAGGACGCCCGTCAGACGTGACAAACGAGGACAATGTGGCCCGTGTGGAAAGGATGATCCTCGAATATCGAGGATCGGTTATCGGTTATCGTGATACATTTTTTCGTTATCGCGCCCACCTATGACAATTAGTTCCTCAGTTCCAGGGTTATGCGACTCGTCCTAGCCAGTTTGGGAGAAAACTCGGTCACTTCCTGGACTAAAATTTGTATATATATATTTTTGAAGGAAATTTATTCTTGGAAGAGAGGTGGTGTAGATCCCCAGGTTAGATTTGCCATTATGCATTTCAATATTATATTAATATCTTCGTAAATAATTATCTGCAATATATTAATATTCTTGGCATTAAATTGTGTATTTTCACTGAACACGATATCGAAGTCTCCATTAAAACGACAACGTTCCCAAAGGAACATTATTGCCATGGGAACATAAATTCTACACTGGACCTTTTCTGAGAGTGCAATTTGGTTAATGTCCAAAGCGCTTTCCTTCGTCTCATTTGTTTTGTGCTTTAAGATCAAAATGATGGTTTCTTTCTTGTTTTCATATTCTTGAGTGTCACGTAGGTGAAACTAATAATTAATTGCTTGTATCATACTTCATAAGGGCATTGTCTGGGATAGTATTGTAATTTTTTGCTTCAATCTTTCTATTGTAATTATTAGGTTGAAGAATAAGTTCTTGCGGTTTTTTTTAATGTTGTGTTGATTTAAGATTGGTGACGTGATTTGTGCACATACTTGTATTAAGAAACAATAATAAATAATGAGAGCAAAATTTGCAAAGGTTAGGCTACGTCTCTTAACAGCGTAGACTATTAAGCTTTTGATTAGGCTACGTCTTGAAGTTGAGTAATAAGTCATTGCGGTTTATTTAAAAGTTGTGTTAATTTAATTTTTGTTCTGTCCCCTCAAAATGAAATGTCAAGTTGAAAGAAAGGTGTATTTTCGACACTTGTTGTTATTCATTTTCAATCGAGACGGGAACAATGCAAACGCAGCCAAAGCTCGTCGCGATATTTGTGCTGTGTACGGAGAAAATGCTTTATCAGAAATGACAACTCAATGGTGGTTTTTACGTTTCAAAAACGGTAATTTCAATCTTAATGGCGAAGAACGTTCTGGTCGCCCCATTAAGTTGGATGAAGATCGATTGAACGACCTTCTTAATGAAAATCCTCGTCAATCGACTAGAAAATTGGCTGTACAATTGGCGTGTGATCAGAAAACTGTAGTGAATCACCTTCATTCGATGGGGAAAGTTCAAAAGCTCGGTGCATGGGTTCCGCACGTTTTGAGCGAAAGCAACAAACTTCAACGCTCCACGATTGTCGTAGGTTTGCTGGCCCATCACAAGGCTACTCGTGGATATAAGGGAAGATTTCTTCACCGCATCATCACTGGCGACGAAAAGTGATGTGTTTATGTCAACATGAACCATCGAAAACAATGGTTTAGCCCCAATAAAAAAAACACTTCCGCGATTAAAGCAAGGACTTCGTCCACGAAAGACGATGATGTGTGTGTGGTGGGATTGTGAAGGCATCATTCTTTATGAGCTCCTTGCGAACAACGAGATTGTCAATGCAGAACTCTACGTTCAACAAATGTATCGACTCGCCGAAGCTATTCATGAAAAGTTACCTCATCGACATTATGGAGTCCTTCTGCAACACGACAATGCTCGTCCTCACATTGTCAATATGACAAAAGACGCCATCCAAACCCTTAATTGGGAAATCCTGCCGCATCCTCCATATTCGCCAGACTTGGCTCCATCGGATTTCCATCTGTTCCGATCGTTCTCCAACAATTTGCGCGGCGTTTCGTTCAATACTGATGTGGGATTAATAACCTGGTTAGATGAATTCTTCGAGTCAAAATCCAGAGATTTCTATTGCAGAGGCATCGAAAAACTAGTTGAACGTTGGGAAGAGGTCGTAAATAACGACGGAGAATACATTATTGATTAAATTGCATATTGTTGTCAATTAAAAATGAAGTTTTTCTAATATTGTTAATGGTAATGAATAAATTTGATAAGACCACAATAACTTATTCCTCCACCCAATACTTAATCGATTATCTAGTTAAGAAACCTTGTTGATAGACATTCTGAGTCCTAACCATCGAGGTAACCCAGTGACTATCCATCAGTTATTAATTAGCCCATTTGCATTTATCTCTTTTTATGGTTATTTTATAATTCAGTGATATCATGAGAATATTTTTTAATAGTAAACAAATATTCTGGAAATTATCGTGATTATCCTGCTTTAGTCTTTATTCATGTAGATAAAGGGGTGTACGAAAGGGAGCGACGGAAAAATAAAAAGTGAAAGTAGTACAAAGAGAGTTGCGAACGGTTTCCTTCGTCGTCTTCACAGTTATCTCAGAGTTCACAGCAATTCCATTGAAGGAATATGCCCTACATGCCTAGCTCAGAGATACGGGGGCTCTCTAGGAAGAGAAGACCCTATGGGAATGGCCATGCGCTTTCCTGAGGCAGAACCTCGGACGCGATTAGCCGAACAAGGATCTGAAGGCCCTCTTTTAGAGGGCCCCGCGTCTCTGAGCCCTCCAGTTCAGCCTTGAATCGGGGCGTATGAGGCGAAGCTCCTTTGGTGCTGTCCTCCTTTTGAGAAGCAGCTTTTGGAACTCTGGAAGACGGCCTCACAACCACCTTCAGGGAGGTCTCCTCATGTAAGTCTACTGGCCGGTGGAGACGCGCGGCCGTTTCCCCTTGCGGGAAAGGGTCACGTTGTGGGAAGGGGGAGCTTGATTTACCCGAGGCTGGGTGTGAGCCCTTTGTGCAGCCAGTTCTAACAGGGAAGCGCAGGGGGAGGAGGGGGGGGGGGGATATAACTCACAGAAAGGTTCCGAATGGGCGGCGAAAACGACCGTGCTAGTAGACCTGGAGGATCAGGATCAGGGGTGGGTGGGTGCTTTTTAAAATTAAGGAGCGCATCTCTTCAGAATATTCTTATTCATTTAAAGTGGGAGAACAATCGATTTTAAAATATATTTATATGACTTTACATTGTAATTTGGTAAACGATTCCAGGAATTAACCACTTTATGCGTTAAGATAATTCTTAGCTATTTGTCTCAAATCTCTTTAATTTATAACGGTAACTTCTGGTTCTTTCCCACACATCCATCTCGAAGGAATCTATTTTCACGTTATCAAAACCATGCAGTATCTTATAGACTTGGATAAGTTCTCCCCTTAATTTTCTTGTTCCGAGTGACTGAAGATTTATAGCTTCCAAACGCTCTTCGTACGGTTTATTGTGTAGCCTTGCAGTCATTTTGGTCGCACGTCTTTGCAGCCTTTCCAACATTTGTCTTTCCGCAAATTAGGGCACCAAAACTGCACAGCATATTCCAGATGAGTCCAAACTAAAGATTTGTAGAGTGGGTTACAATATCTTCCGATTTATACATAGTTTCTAAATCAAAACCAGGACTCTTAGCTCTTTTGCAAGCTTCAAAACATTACTTACCAACTTTTAAGTCGTTGCATACGAACACGCCAAGATTCTTTTCAGTGGTTACCCTATTTAACGTTCTTCTGGAAATTGTGTAATGTGTAGCAAACACTCTCACGCCCCCTACCGATGTAATACTTTGCATTTATTAACATTAAATTGCACCTTCAACTTTTCGGACGACTCAACTACCGCGTATATGTAGTTTTGGATTTTGAGCCTTTGAGGGGGGTTGTGGGTTTTCCTCTCAACTTGGAAACATAGCTTTCGATACCAGTGTCTATGTCATTGATATATACTAGTAACAACAGCGGACCCACCACAGAACCTTATGGCACACCGCTAGTAACGCATCGTCACTATGATACAATCCGTTGATGACTGTTTGCTCTTTTCTTCCGCTTAGCTATGATTTTATCAACTCTAATACCTGATCACCGATAACGTGGGCAGCAATTTTTAGTCACATGAGACTCTATATGTCACTATGTCGGTCGATCGGTCCCCGTTTTGCTTTTTTTGAGGGGGTAGGTAATAAGCAACATAGTAATTATTCGGCCAATTCTAACAAAATTTGAAACTTTTATGTTGTTTTTTTTTTAAACTTTTATGTTGTTTTACATTGTCTTTCAAATGATATAATTACCAAGGTCCTTCTAAGGTTAGTCCGAGAATTATTGAAAGTTTTGAAGGTCGTAAGGTCATAAATCAGAATAAGTGGGAGCACGCAACTTAAGTCAGCAGACATTTTTACACTAAAAGTTTGTGTGGCACTTTATCGAATGATTTTCGAAAATAAAAATAGATCACGTCGACATTTCTACTCCAATTGAATATCGTCTCAAGTGGCTCTGCCGTCATTTCCCCTACCTCTTTTAAGTGAATGGATAAATCATGCCCAGACCTGGAAATTTACTTACTTTTAGCTTATCAATGTAGCCACTTACATTTTCCTTTACTAATATCGTGCTTGGAATTGAGCCTTCCTTCGTGCCGGACAATGGAGTAACATCTGGGATAGTTTAGAAATCTTCATTAATAAATACTGATGCAAAATAGTTATTCAGGATCTCGACTGATTCTTTAGGATCATAAGACAATTCCTCATTGTCATTTCTCAAGGGACCAGTTGATTATTTTGCTGGTTATAGATTTTTAACGTACTGATACAAAATCTTTGGGTTTTCTTTGCTGTTTAAGGCGCTTAATTTCATAGTTTTTTTTCTTCTCCTTGCGAATTAATCTTTCAATAACGCCCCTGAGCTCTAAGTAGTAGGTCAAGAGTAATCTTTGGTCTGATTTCCACTTCTTGTACGCAAGACTCCTTCTTCTGACTAGCTGTTTGATTTCAGAGCCCCACTAGTTTTGCTGCGGGGTAGGTTCACTCTTTTGTCTTCTTGGCATACACTGCTGATCTCATAGTAAGGCTACCCTACTCTCTGTTGTAATGTTTGTAGAAAGGACATTTGATAGTATCCGCCTAAATTCTTCAAAATTTGCACTCTTGAAGTTAGGCACACTCATGCAGTTTGGGTGGCTAAAGGCTTTATTAACTATGGTGAATCGTACCTGCTAATTTCGATTTCGACAACTAAGTTATTGCATTGTTTAGTACACCCCAAGTCTAGCTGCATCGACGGAGTTGAGGTGCATTGCATCTCGCATAAACGCTCTTTGCGTTCGTAGAATTCTTTCCAGACAACAATGAAGTGGCCGAAGCGGTGGCAGTAGTAGTACCTCCGCGGCAGTGGCACGAATGCCTTCACGCCGTAGCGATATCAACCGGCACGCACCGACTCAAGGAGCCTATGACAGTCAAACGTGACGAAGAGTGTAGATGGGGGTCTCGAGGCCTCTCCCTATTTTCTCATCACACGCTCGACCTGACCGCTCACTGGTCAGTCAGTTTTTCAGTGATGTCTTATAAGGTGCAATTCACGAGTTCCCTCTATTAAACAATAAATTCCAAGAAGTCCAGTGTCCGAAGGTAACTAATCATGGCCGCCTCGGAAGGGTCTGATGCATTCGTCAGATAATGTTCTCCTACAATATAGCATATGGCCTTCGAACAACATTCTTCCATCTGGGGAACGAATAACTAGAAAGCGTTTGAAGCCAGCGGGCTAAAGAACGCTAGGTAGCCTCAGAATGAGGAGTCACGACGTAATCGAGGCTCCACTCAATAAACTTGCGACTTTGGTCTTTGTCCGTCCCTCCTCGTACGAGGGGGCCTCAAGGACGGACGTGCCGATTTTGGCCTGGTCGCTTGCCGAAGCGGCAGCAGATCCGTCTGTCCCGGAGCCCTCGCGGAGAGAGAGGAATCCTTAGTCCTCTTTGACTTCTTTTGAGACGAGGGCGGGAAGTGAACCATCTTCTCTCCTACCCTTGATGGAGGCAACAAGGCCGGACGGTCCGGCCTCGACAAGATCTTTCTCAAAATGGAGAAGGGCTTGGCTGTCAAAAGGATACCATTCATGGGAGGAGGTCCTTCCTCTTCTTGTGAAGAGAAGTCTGTTCGGTGTTTCGCATCGATCTCTGGTTCACCTCCATGGAAGATCATGCCATCGTAGTCTTTTGGGCCGGCGAATCAACCTTTATAAGGGAAAAGAGGGGGGGGGGGGGCGCACGGCTCAACGGGCCTCGCTAACTCTTGCCCATCTAATGAGACTGGCCTTATCCTGTCTCTCCCACCGGAAGCGGTCGATTCTTGGACCCCTGCCTGCCTTCTTGGCAGTTACATGTAAATGTAAAGGGGGACTACTGTTGGGGCAGAGATGGAGTTGTCGAAGGGCGACTATAAAGAAAGGGGTGACTTGGAAACTACCTTACCCATAGATATAGGAGTGGAGTAAACATCCTTCCTGATATAAATAGGTTGGATGGGCCACTGATAAAGCACAGGGAGGTGAGCACCTCTGTTTTTAAGGTGAAGCTGCACGAGGGCGGCTACAAACAAAGGAGAAGCCCCTTTTCCGCGGGAGAATGGTGAGGGTACCCCCCCACTGGTCGAAGGGGTGTATCGTGTTACCTCGTAATCCCCGATAACTAGGGAGGGCGAGGCTGCACTTGGAGGCGGATCTCCATGCACATACCGTCGCTCACAATTTTGCTCTATTGTAACCATCGCACCCCCCCCCCCACCCAGAAAAAAACCCAGAGTGCATAAAAGACATACTATGGCCTCCCAATGCCTTGGGATTTTTTAAAATTCTCCATAGGATCAGAAAAGTCAAGAATGTCATTATTTACGCATACTCGGCCTACAAGTAGGAACTAAGATGAACCTTGTCAACCAGGCCCGACATTTAGGCGAAATATTTCTCGAGCTTTCACCGTGAAGGATGATGACGACGTAACCACCTTATGTACGTATGTATTGGAAGGAGGTGAGCAGAGTCGAAGGCCCAACACACCCCGTAATTAATACTTGCCCTATGCAGCGGGCTTTGAGCCCTCGCAGCAGGTGGGGGCCTCACGGTATATAATGCCAATCGAGGCTCATAAGAGGACGAAAGGTCGCCGGGCAGCCAGAACCTCTGTGGATAGAAGAGCAAGTTTGGAAGAGAGTAGGAGGGTATGTAATAAAGAGAAGTAGATATAGGAGGGTCCACTAACAAGTAGGGTGGGTGATTACCTATTATTATCATACCCGGGCTGATGAAGAGGGTGCCAACGAAAGGGTAGAGAAAGTGACGGAGTAAAAAGGGTGGATGGAAGGATGAATGTAGTGTGAAAGAGAGTAAGTACAAAAAAATGATAGGGGTTAGCGGAAGAAGGGAGGGGGGCAAACCTGGGGTCGGTCGGGGCGCCGATTCCCGTCAGAATGGCAGACAGGAACACCTATCGCCGTGCCCCTTACGGGGGCAACATTATACACAGGATGCCACTCTGCGGGGCATTGCCGAAAGAAGGAAGATTCAAGAGAGTTAGGTGTGCTTTCTTTTCCTAACACCCCAAGTAGTCTCCTCTTTTGGCTACTCTGTCAGTGTTCCTTGCAGACATTAACGGAATGGCAAGGGAGGGGTGAGAAGATGCGAGCAGTGGCCAAAATAATGCAAAACGGAAATGTCCAGAAGGAATAAAACCTAGGTAGTCCCAATCTAGTTTGAGACTGCTGGGGCATTTGGACGGGGAAGGCGTGACGCTCCTTTCTGTACCAGGCGGCGGCTGATCAAATGTGAAGTAATATGCAAAAATAAAAACAAACTGGACGCAACATATTTAATTGTTAATTTTGGAAGCAATAAATTAAATTAATCCAGGAGTTGTGATGATCAAGACTTAGCAACTAAAAAAAAAAGGGACTAAGATAAGATATAAACAAATGAGGGCAGCGAGACAACAATTAAAATACAACGACGACGAAAATCAAAACTGTGCACCCACCGCACAGTATCAATAAATTATCGGGTTATGAGTATGGTCTCTGTAATATATCTATTATATATTTTCAATTATAGTTATACCGTGAACACCAATAAACAACACTCGGCATAGATGATGTGACGTGTCCGATGTAATAATAAGCATCACGATACAAGTGTTAGTTGGGGTTAGTAAATAGAGTATAGGCCATATGAAAATGTAGGGTACAGTTGTGCCTATAGCTTTGTTTTAGGTAGTTCATTGATAATTTTCATAGAGTGAGTGACGGGCATAGACTAGACTGGGTACTTCGACAGGACCTTGAGAGGACACCTAGTATCGAAGTACCGACAAGACTATAGTTAACCGCAACAATAGATCACGTCATTATAGTCTCAATACACCATGAAGAGGCAGAAAGTTAGGGGTTAAGTAAAGCTTTTTTTATATAAGGTTAGAGGTTAAGGAAAGTGTTGTTATTTTTATGTTATTTAAATTAAACATGAACTTTCGAGGGTAAGGAATGAGAAAAATACAGTATTCTTTTCCGGTCTTTTTCGGAATAGGTCCCGCAGCGAATTAGTAGTTCGAGGCTAAGTTCGGTTAGGAGAGAGACTTTGCGAAAATGGACATATTATGAAACCTTCATTAGCATCTTCGCGTTGTCGTTGGTGCTGTAATAAGCATGAATGCAATGTTGGATTGCTTGGTTAGAAGAATCAAAGCCATCTTTTGAGACAATCGTTTATTTCATTCACGGATGATGCAAAGGGTTGACAATTAATGTATTTTTGTGCTAAAGAGCTTAAAATGTCAACAGAAGACATAACTGATTGGAAAAACTTTCTGCGAGAAGTTTACTTCAGTTCCTCGCTCCAAAACCTAACCTAACCTACAGACTGTATTCACATTACGAGCCTCGAACGCTTTGTCCTAACCTTAACCTCGCGATAGCCTCGCTGCCGGTCCTGTCTCGAAAAAGACCATTTCCAAAACGAAAATGGTGGTCGGCGGTGTGTGAAGACTCGACTTTCCTCCAAACAAGCAGTCACAATAAAAACCCACGTTAACCCCGTTTTTTTTTATTTAATTGTCTTAGAGTATTAAAATGTATTTTTTAATGTATACATAACCATAGGTGGGGGTTATTGCGATAAATTATCGCGATAACGATATCGGGTTATCGGTTATCTGATATTTTTTCCCGCGTTATCGATTCATCGGTATCGCCGATACTTTTGGTTCCAAACTAGCGATAATCGATAATTTCAGTTTTTGGTTCCAGTTTAGCACAGTGGCGAGACACGCGTGCCTTGGAGGCAGAAATAGGTAGGTTGGAGCTGGGAGAAGGATCCTCAAAACCTATGAGGAGATGAAGGAGAGCCTCACCAGGTAAGAAACTAAGAAATAGTATTCAAATATCCTTACTATTGTATTATAAAATAACGCTATATATAGTCAATAATCAATATTGTATTATAATTTTGGATTTATCGATTATCACCTTATCGGGCAATAAATGTATTCCCAGTTATCGATTATCGTTTATCGCCGATAGGGTTATCGTTATCGATTTATCGGTTGTGATACATTTTTTCGTTATCGCACCCACCTATGTACATAACTCGTATTTAATATAAACTACATATATACTTTTTCTGCAGCATTAAAAGTTATTAAATTAGGGTTTGGGTAAGTGGTATTCCTAAACTAATAAAATTTCCCATAAGGGCAATAGGAGTTAGAATGTTAACCCTAAATTTAAAATTATAAAATAACGATAAGCAAAATCTATCTATAATTTAACTCAACAAAGAAAAATCCATGTAATAAACAGTAAAAATTTAGGTGTGATTTAGGAAAAAGTAAACAAATTACCCACAATGGGAGGTTAGGTTTTACTTTACCCTAATTTACATGTTAATCTCGGTTGGTTTCTAGATGGCTTATCTTTGCTAGGTCATCTTAGAAATATCTTATTTTTACTAGTATAGCCTGCAAATATAATATTTTAAGGTCAATAAAACAAAACTTAACCCACTTAACAAGTAAAGATAAACCAATTCTAATTCACATAGTGGAAATTTTTTTTTGTATGTTTAAGATGGCTTATCACTACTTAATACCACCTCACTAAACAGATACTTCTTGATTAGACTTTATAACAGTGGACGATGCTAATATACTCGTATATTTCCGAATACCCAAATCTATTATCGAACAAAAATCGGAAAATATAAGAAATGTCAGACACCAAAATTGATATGGTCGCAAAGGATAATATAAACAAAATTACCATTATACATACATAAACTTATATAAAAAAAAAATTATTCTTACTGTTCGTGAATATGTGAGTAGTTTACTAAGCCTGAAAGAACAAACTTCTTCACAAGAGGAATAAACAATGTATTGTGAAGGCAAAATTATTGCTTTATAACTGGCTTCATTTAGATGAAATATTATTGCTAAATGTCGCTATAATGGATATTTTATTATTATTATTGAGTTTTGAGTATATGCAACTTTTGGAGACTTTAAGTGGATATGAGAATTTAAGACTGATCTTAATTCCAAAATTTGAGTTATTTATGTTTTGTTTCTTAAGGGAGAAAATAGAGAAAACTGATGAAATATTATTGCCAAATGTCACTGCACTGGCGACAATTATTATTAAGTTTTAGTGCATGCAACCTTAGGAGACTCCCAGGGGTGGCCGAAGCGGTGTTGAAGAGACTTCCCGTTGCTATAGTAACCGCGTGATAAGGGATACTTTTTAAAAAATAAACTGCAATGTACTCAACTATAGAAGTGGGCTATTATAGAAACGGTAGGTAAATCTCTTCGACACGGCAGGGTCTCCGTGGGGTGCCCTAAGGAGTGTGGTTACCGTTGCTATAGTAACCGCGGGATACGGATACTTTAAAAAAAATAACAATTAGTCTCTCGTTCTCCTTTAGCTATATTTTGGAATAGGAAAGTTTTGGTATCGGATAATTATTGTAGAGTGTGGTTTTGAAGATTATTTTTTCATTATTACTTTAATCAATTTAAATTATTTTCTATGTATTTTGTCTACTTTTAAGGGTAGATTAGTCTTTTATAACTATGTTACCAATAAAAGTTAGGGTTCGTTGCTCTCTTCAAGGAGTAGACCAAGCTCTGTCAATAGGCAGGCTTCACCGAGGATCAGGCCTATTAGTGTTCAGGTCTCCAATCAACTAATTAGGGTTTTGTCCTAGTTCAGTATTCATTGTAATTTTCTCTTGTAATTGACCTGATCTCTTTCAATTCATTAACTTTTTTACATTTGTACATATGTAAATAAGTTTGTGATAGGTTATAAGTTTGATTGATTCCCATAATCCATTTTACCTGTGTTTGTGGTAACTCTTTGAAATGAAATGTGTTTTTTACACGAAAGAAAAGGCTATAATGATTTAATAATTCAATCACATATTTTCAAATTAAATTTTAGCCAGAAAAACTAAAGTACAAATTCAAATTGGGATATAGTGTTGGAGTTGCAGATAAGCCTGGATATGCCTATAAACAATAAAAGTGGGCTTTCAACTCAAAGAAACAAACAAGTTGCAGATTAACAACAAAGCCTTTGGTGTGAATGTCACTACAGGTCTACTCAGCGTTGGTTCAATAAGTTTTCCTCTCGAAACATGGACCACAATAATGAATCTTGTGGGAAGCCAAACCTTAATGATGATTTATCGGCTGCCGTAGCCAATAACCCACGAACAACAGTTCGACCACCTGCTGAAGACTTTAGGACTTCAGTAAATACAATATCACATCATCTCAAGGCAATAAGAAAGGTTAAAATAATAGAAAGGTAGATACCGCATGAAGTCTGTTCATCGCGTATCGAGAAGTCGAATTTGGATCCATTTAAGATACTTGTGACCTGTGCTGAAACATGGACCTTATATGATAACAAGAGATCTAGTGAATGGCTAGATAAGGCTGGAAAACTAAGTCATATACTAAAACTTGCTTCACTTATAACTGTTATGTTGAAAGTTTAGTGAATTAGTGAATGAATAATTTATTTTTGGAATCAGAGGAATCGATAACAGCCCAATCGCTTTGTCGACATACTGCTGAAATGCATTCCAGATCGGTTATCAAACAGCTTCCATTGCTCAAGAGACATGGACCAATCCGCCATGAGAACGTCAGGTCCGACGCTTCTAAGCTGGCTTGGCCTAATCTCAGAAAATTGACATAATGAAATTTTCTAGTATCTTCCATATCTACCTAATGACTGCTTTGTCTGCTTTACCAAGTTGACTCCCGCTTTGACAGCAATCTTCGAAAATTTAATAAAGTGAATTTTTAGTGAGATAGTGAAGAGAGTGATTTAACTTGTTGATAGTAGCGCGAACGTCTGTTCATCGATTGATTCGTAAGTGGACCACTGGCTTTCTTCGTTCTATGACGGTGCGGGGTCGGATCTTCGCTCCTACGTGGATTATTATATTGAGGTAAAGTGGTAATTTTATTTGGACATTGGCCCTCTGATCTCCTCCACCTCATTCTCCCTCACCACTTTCCTATACAAGTGTTTTTTCCTATTCTTTCTCCCATGTGTAAACACCCAGTGAGAGTTGGGATAAGTGTAAAATGAGAGAAACCCTTCGAATAACTCTTCGGGTCCTCTCGGAGGGCCCAAAGCCGGATAGAGGTACGGTTTTTGAAAAAATATATAGTAATATAAAAATTGCACTGGTTCGACTGATAGACATCCCGAATGGATACTCTGCCATTTGTGCGAGGGAGGCTGATTGTGAGGCCTTAACCTCTAGCAAGGCAGTTGAATGCCTCAAGACGATAAACCTAATACCCCACACACCACCCCAAATAAAGACACACCGTAGTGTCATCTGAAGGCGCCTCGACTCTTGGGTTGGGAGCCACTCAGCAGAAGACATTAAAAACGAATTGGAGAGGAACCACCCTTGGGCGAAAGTTGCTGAGGTTTTAAAATTTAAAACATACACGCACGTCTTCAAGGTTTTCTCCGAGGATACGGTTATAGCGCAAAAGGCAAAAGAACTAGGCTTACTGTTGTTCAGTGTTAGAGTCTGCTCGGATCAAATTGAGAGGGAAGAGTTTGTCGATTTACAAATGTGCTTTAGGTGCTATAAATACGGCAAACATACCACCTCAAGCTGTCCTGAGAAAAAAGACCTAACTCTTTGCTCCATATGTGCAGGCCGCAACCATTTTTGGCGCGACTGCAAGAGGACATCACCAAAATGCTTGAACTGTGAAGGCCCCCACCGGACTATGTCCATAGCATGCCCGATCAGAAAATCGGAAATCCTCAAGGAAACAAAGCTACGACGTGAAACAGAGGAGAAAAAGGTGAATTCGACATACGCCAAAGTCGCAAAAGCCACTATTGCCGAAACGAACAACCAAAGAACCTATCTTCACATAGAAAACGAGCACTCCACAAAAATTATGTGCTGCATTTATTATGCACACATAGCAAACATTATACGCCCAGGAACATTCGCAACCGAAGTCAATCGTATGCTCGTAAAGAACGGCTTACAGGAGATGTAGTTCCCCGACAACCCTCCGTCAGAGGAGGTTATGCGCATAAGCGTAGCCCCTCAGTGCCCAGAACCGCGCTAGAAGGTACCCACCCCACAAAACACAGCCATCATACGCGACCCACGCCTCAACAAAAACAAACATACTCCACAGATAGAAAAACCAGCGCCACTTACACCCAAAAAGACTGACACAACTACACCCAAAACCCACGAGAAATCACCAACAAAGGAAGCAGTGCGACCGAAAGAGACCAGGTCTCCGAGGTCGAGAAAAATCTCAAAAACACGTGGCCCCAGGTCAACCTCCTCATCTCGAGGCAGAGAGACCCAATAGAAATACCACTCAAGAGGTTCCAATTTGAAACTATATGCCCCCGAATCGGCCCCTTTCCCCACCGAAATCGAGTCTCACGAAGTATCTGATGGTCTTAAAACCGGAAGATACAAGTGGGAATGCTCCGATTCGGTACCGGAACGGCAAGTTGAGGAGGCTCTCTCGAGGAACATGGTAAAACTGACCACCGACTGCTTCTATACAATTACAGATACTGAATTCAGGAAAAAACGAAACGGCATGGAGCGCACCCCGCCCAGTACACCACATGGGGCTAAAGTGGACCGCGAATAAGCGTCCACTTTAATCCCACACATATAAAAACCATACGTTACACAAAATGACTGACAGACGAACAATAATACAGATGAACGTCGATGGGTGGGACGGAAAAGGTTCCATCTACGGCAACATCTTGCGACAGAATGACCCTGAAATAATACTCATTAATGAACACGGAATGACCGATCATAAAAAGATAAATTTTTTTCAATACGACGTCATCAGCAAAAATCACAGCCAGGAACGGTATGACGGCTGCGCAATAACCGTCAAAAAAGGTTTAAAATACAAAAGACTACCCGACTTAGATGAATCTTACCTTGCCATTGAGGTAGGCACTACCCTGGGGGGTCTAGTCTTGGCCACGGGGTACCAACCCCCAAGACGCGGCTATGTACCCCTGCACAACCTTCTACAGATCCTCAGCCATAAGAGAAACGTAATCTTTGCTAGAGATCTGAATGCAAGATGTGCAGCATCAGGGTATACCTCCTGCAACAATGCGGGTAGAAACATCGAAGTATTACTAGACAGACGCTACGCGACAAGAATCGGACCCGAATTCCCGACATTTATTACAGGAAATGCAGCAACGAAGACTGATATTGTTTTAACCAGTATCAGGTTTCCATACAACTATTACATTGAACCAGGCCCCATTATTCCAAGCGATCACCAGCAAGTTAAAATCACAATTGGCGTAAACCCCATTCAAATTGCAATCCCAGAACGCAAAAGCTATAAGCAGACGGACTGGGAAAGCTACAAAAATTACCTTCTAAATTATATCCCAGACCCTTTAATTGAAGCAAATTTAGAAGAAATAGATGAAGAGCTGGATAAAATCACTGACCTGCTTATAAAAGCAGATAAAATTAGCATTCCCCGCATTAAATATAAAACCCTTCCAGCTCCTATTTGGATCCCTCCCATGAAAGCCCTGGCCCAAGAGTATAAAGACCTGTCCAATGTAATAGCGGTGATAGGCCCCAACCACAATGCCCATAGACGAATAAGACAGATAAAAGACGAACTCCAGACACTTATTACAGACCAACAAATACAGGTATGGGACAGACTAATTGAAGGAGTTGACATAGAGAGGGACTCACGGACTTTTTGGCCGACGTACAAACGTTTAAAAGGACAACCTCCTCAGAAGAAAATTGTACTTAAACATGACGAGAAAGAAATTGACGAGACTATAGAGATTGAAGAAATTTTTAGGATTTTCTGGTCCTTAATCTTTAAAATTACCCCCGGAGAAATGACAATTATGACATCGATTTCGAAAATGACATCATGCAACAGTTAAACACACAAATACACAAAACCTTCCCTCATCATTGTGTGTCACAGGAAAGAGCGATGGAGGGCTATAAGAGTAAAATAACTGCCCAAGAGCTCTCCGTCGCACTAAAATCCTTTCGTCAAAGAGCACCGGGTACCACGGGGCTGACCAGGGAGAATTTCATTAAGGCCCCGCCTAATGTTCTGAGTGGGCTTCTTAACATCATGAATGCCGCTCTGAACACAGGCTATTTTCCCGACCAGTGGAAAGTGGCCAAGATGATCTTCCTTCCCAAATCGGGAAAGCCCCCGGACTGCCCTGCAAACTTCCGACCGATACCTCTCTTAGAATTTGCTGGCAAAGTCTTCGAGAAGATATTGGCAAATAGGGTCAACTCTTTTCTCGACGAAGCCAACCTGCATAACGAGCAACAGCACAGCTTCAGAAAGAAAAGAGGGACTGACACGGCACTAGCCGTTATTACGGAAAAACTTGCAAACATCAAGGCAAGTAAAAGGCATGCCGACCTGGTGGTCCGCGATGTTAAAAAAGCATTTGACAAGGTTTGGAAGAGAGGCTTGCAATTTAAGATCCTGCAAGTAGGCCTCGACCCCATTCTTGAAAGGATTCTATGTGATTACATAATGGAGAGGAGAGCGTATATACAGATCAAAGAACACAAAGGCCCTGAGTTCGAGCTCGAATCTAGGGTCCCGCAAGGGGGCTGTCTCAGTCCCCTGTTATACAACATCTATACACGTGACCTGCCACAACCTCTATCTGAAGGTACGATATACGTCCAGTTCGCTGACGATATATCACAAATTTGTACAGCCGCTTACGTTCACAGGGAACTTATGGCGAGAAACACGGCTAGGGAGATATCTAACATCAACTCTTACGAGAGGAGATGGAATATATCAACCAATGCCCCAAAATTCAAAATAATTCCCATGTTTCGCAAGACCTTCAATGATATACGGGTAGAGGGGGAGAGAATCCCCTACTGCTCGGAAGGGATGGTTCTGGGGCTCAAAATCACCACAGGGGGATACAAGAGTCATATCGGGATGACAGTCGTGAATATCAAGAGAGATTTGAGGGAGTTTTATAGGTTCCGTGACCTAACTCGCTCAAATAAGCTCAAGATATTCAATGCGTGCATTCGCTCGAGACTCTTGTACTCCCCGGTGCCGCTGAACGCGAGCGCCAAGACCCACATTGCGAAACTACAAGTCATCCAGAACAAAGCGGTTTTACTTATTACAAACACCCGAAGAAGAGAACGTAAACGACAGAGGGAGCTCCACGACTCGGTTGGATTATCTCCGATCAACGTGGCGCTCCACGAGAGAGCTAAGAGGATATGGCAGGCCATTGGCGCCCGCTTGACCCCTGAATTCTTTCATACACACTTAGAAATCGAAGCAGACCGACAAATAAGACCTTTTAAAAGTAGTAAATTACAGTCTGACAGTGACGTGATTCCGAAATACACTTGACAGAATTGACAAAATACAAAGTAATGCGCAGGTTCCTTTAGCATATTGAAATTCAATTAAAAAACACTTGCAAAACGCAAGCTTAAGTAAATTCATATTCACTTTTAAAATCCATTCAAAAATGATAACAAAAAACTTCTCAAAATTTTTTTTACAAAAGTCACAGTGGGAATAAAACCCCCGCCAAAAATAAAGGCTTGAATGCCTAACATCAATCAATCAATTAATCGATCAATAGGATCAAAAGCAATAATTGAATTAACCATGGTTAATTTAATTATATAAACTATGGATTTATAATCTATAGTTTATCAAACAATGAAAAACAAACCTAAAAAACACACAAAACTACACATTGACAGAGCTACCCTTTCACCAGGGATCTTTTTATTCTTTCTCCTACACATCATCTATTCTTTAAACTCACCCTGTAACCCCTTTACTCTCTTACTATTCTCTCTCTAATTCTACCTATATTTCATCTCTTATTTTGTCCAATGTCCAATGTCCATATCTACCTAATATTTACCCTACTGAGTACCATCTTTTCAAGTACTCCCATTAAACGTTTAGTAATAGATAAGACAGATTTTGTTATTCATCTGTATTTGTACCATATAACCCTATAGAAATGGGATATTTTCATATTTTGCTTAAATATTTACTTTATTCTTTTCATGCCTTTCTCTACTTATTATAAGATCGATTTTAATGTGAACCTAATACTAGTAACGGCCGTAAAATACCGAATTTAGAAATAATTAAGTAGGATAAAAAGAATACAAATGGAGAATTAAGAAAAATGCAAAAGAACGAGAACGGTCTGCATTAGAGAAGTCTCCCTTCCCCGTTTACTTAAACACCATAACCCCTTTAGGGGAAGGCGGGAATATTGAAGTCCTCCTCAAATTTGACCAGAGGGGCAGAACTTGGCAGCTTCATTTTATTCTTCAATTAATTTAATCAGAAGTTGGGGGAAGCAGGGATACCCATGTTCCCCACTTGCTAGTACCCCAAACCGGGGAACTGTGTCTCCCGAGTCGCATGAAACGATTCGGAGGGGAAATCATTCGAATTTTTAAGGCGTCAGACGTTTACTTACAACCGAATGGTGGACATGAACGAAGTCTAAAAGGACCGTTAGCATGATATCAGTCCATCCTGAGGACCGGGAAAGTTAACCTTTTTTCCAGGTGGAACTGAAATAAGGACAGTCACCATACCACCAAATGGGATGGATAGAAATGTTTTTAGCTTTATAGTTAATAATAATTTTATGAATTCGGTTCTATAGTAACTCGCTCCAGTTCTCCTTACCCTACTTAAGCATTTGGTGGCAACCAAAAATAATGTTTAACAACCCAAAGATTTTGTAGCAACTAAAAACAATGTTGGGGCATCCAAAGCATCTGTTGGCAACCAAACAATATTGTGAGAACCAAAACAATGTTGTAGTAACCAAACATTTTATGACAACTAATACAATTTTTGTATAGCAACCAAAACAATTTTGTAGCAACCCTTAACAATGTTGTGTTAACCAAAACAATGTTGTTGCTATATAATTATCTTTCGGCAACCTAATGATTATGTGGCACCAGAACAATGTTAGGGTAACTAAAACAATGTTGTGTCAACAAAAAGTTATGACAAGCAAAACAATGCTGTAGCAACCAAAACTTTGTTCTGATAACACAAAAATGTTGAGGCAACCAAATACTCTTGTGGCAACCCCGAAATACTGTAGGAATCAAAATAATGTTTTGATGGCAAAAGAACTTTTGACAACTAATAGGATAATATTCCTGCCCTAGTTAATTGTTTCACAACTTACAACACAGTCTGTAACACTCAGAGTACTATGAATTAGTCATTATTGAAAGGTCACTGAAGTCGCAAGAATGAAGTGGTATTGTAACTTTGCCGTGGATAGGTAGTCAAATGAAAGACGACAAATCAAAGTCTTCAAACGAAAGGAAATGACGACTATAAAAGACAGAAGACTGGATATTAATTACTTGAAATTTTGTTATAAGGTATTCGTCAACAAAGAGGGTATGATGTTGACGCAAGGAAAAGATCCTGCTGGTTTCATGCTGCTAAGAAAGGGTGGATCGTATTGAGACTGATGTCATGAGAAAGCCGTAGAAAAAGTATCAGAGTGCAGTTTTTGATAGTAACATCGAGACTCGCTTTCTGAGAACCCGGTAAACAAAGTAGCAGGGCGCAGTCTTTGATAGCAACATCGAGAGTGACTTTATGAGAACCCGGTAAACAAAGCAGCAGAGTGCAGTCTTTGATAGTAATATGGAACTAGCTTTATGAGAACCTGGTTAACAAAGTTGCAGAGCACAGTATTTGATAATATCGAGACTAGCTTTATGATAACTCGGTAAACAAATTACCAAAGTGCCGGCTTTGATAGTTACTTCGAGACTGGCTGTATGAAAACCCGATAAACGAAGTATCATAGTGCAGTCTTTGATAGTAACATCAAGACTGGCTTTATTATAACCCAGTAAAGAAAGTATCAAAGTACAATCTTTGATAGTAACATCGAGACTGAATTCATGACAACCCGGTAAACAAAGTAGCAGAGTGCAGTCTTTTAAATATCGAGGCTGGCTTTATGATAACTTGGTACACAAAGTATCAAAGTGCATTCTTATATAGTTACATCGAGACTGGCTTTATGAGAACCCGGTAAACAAAGTAGCAAAGTGCAGTCTTTGATGTCTTTAATAGTAAAATCGAGACTAGTTTTATGAGAACCCGGTAAACAAAGTAGCAGTGAAGTCTTTGATAGTAACATAGAAACTGTTTTATGAGAACCAGATAAACAAAGTAGCAGAGTGCAGTCTTTGATAGTAACATCGAGAGTGGCTTTATGAGAACCCGGTAAACAAAGCAGCAGAGTGCAGTCTTTGATAGTAATATCGAGACTGGCTTTATGAGAACCTGGTAAAGGAAGTAGCAGAAAACAGTCTTTGATACTATCGAGAATGGCCTTATGATAATTCAGTAAATAAAGTATTTGAGTGCAGTCTTTGATAGTAACATCGAAACTGGCTTTATGATAAACCAGGAAACAGAGAATCAGAGTGCAATCTCTGATAGTAATGTCGATACTGGCTTTATGAGAACCTGGTAAACAAAGTAGCAGAGTACAGTCTTTGATACTATTGACACTGGCATTATAATAACCCGACAAACAAAGAATCCAAGTGCATTCTTTGATAGTAACATCGATACATGATTTTGAGAACCCAATAAAATAAGTAACAGAGTGCTGTCTTTGATAATAACATCGAGACTGGCTTTATGAGAACCCGGTAAACAAAGTAGCAGAGTTCAGTCTTTGATAGTAACATTAAGACTAGGTTTATGAGAACCGGGAAAATAAAATATCAGAGTGCAGTCTTTGATATCAACATCGAGAGTGGCTGTAAACAGATCAGCAGACTGCAGTCTTTGATAGTAATGTCAAGAGTGGCTTTAGGAGAACTTAGTAAACCAAGTAGCAGAGCACAGTCTTTGATACTATCGAGACTGGCTTTATGACAGTAACATCGAGACGGCTTTATGAAAACCCCGTTAACAAAGTATCAGAGTGCAGTCTTTGATAGTAACATCGAGTCTGGCTTTATGAGAACCCGATAAACAAAGTAGCAGAACGCAGTGTTTGGTAGCAACATCGGCACTCGCTTTATGAGAACACGATAAACAAAGTAGCAGAACGCAGTGTTTGATAGTAACATCGAGACTAGCTTAATGAGAACCCAATAAAAAAGTAACAGAGTTAAGTCTTAGATAGTAACATCGAGACAGGTTTTATAAGAACCAGGTAAACAAAGTAACAGAGTGCAGTCTTTTAATAGTAATATCGAAACTAGCTTTATGAGAACCCGGTAAACAAAGTAGCAGAGTGCAGTCTTTGATAGTGACATCGAAACTTGCTTTATGAGAACCCGATAAATAAAATATCAAAGTGCAGTCTTTGATAGTAATATCGAGACAGGTTTTATGATAAACCGGTAAACAAAGTAGCAGAGTGCAGTCTTTAATAGTTACTTAGTTAGAGATGTGAAGAGCTCGTTTTATCTCATAATAAATGGAAACCGAGATAATTAAAATTGAAGCCTCCATCTTGCTTAGCAACGATATCTATTGTTTGGAATGCAACTGGTTCCTGTTTTGTTATCAGTAAACTCCTATTTGCACAAATGCACGTCTGAAACTCTGTTGAGCTCGATAAACTCCGTTACAGAAAGTGATCGTCACATATCATTCATAGTTTATATAAATGATCTTGGGGAGGCTGTAAATAGCAGTGTCCATTTTTGCTGATGACATTAAATTGGCAGCTGTAGTCAAAGAAGTGGAGGGTAGCTTTAAAGTGCAGAGTGACTTAAATAAGTTATTAGCTTGGGCTCAGAAGTGGCAAATGACTTTTAACCTTAAAAAATGCAAAGTTTTTAAGATGGAAATGGAAAATAGGGAATTTAGCTATGAAATGGATGGGCATTGGCTGAATTCAGTTGAGGATGAGAAGGACTTAGGCGTAGTAGTAGATAGGTCACTGAAGTTTTCAAAGCAGTGTATTGAGGCAAATACTAGAGCAAATAGGGTGCTAGGATACATTAAAAGGAATGTTAGCTACAAGAGTAAAGGGGTTATTCTTAAACTCTATAACTCGTATGTTAGGCCACATTTAGAATACTGTATACAAGTATGGTCACCACATTTTAGACATGACATCAACCTCCTAGAGTCAGTACAAAGGAGGGAAACTAAAATAATACCTTATCTGAAGCACCTTGAATATGAAGATAGACTGAGGGTACTAAATATGTTCTCACTTGAGAGAAGATGTGTGAGGGACGATATGATTGAGCTTTTTAAAATCTGTTCTGGGATGGATAAGTTGGATTTTAGCAAGTTATTTGAGTTGGAAGGTAGTAATAGGAATAGGGGTGACCACTTAAAAATTAGAAAACGGAGGTGCAGGTTGGATGTTAGGAAATATTTGTTCACCAATAGTGGTAGATTACTGGAATAGTTTGCCATATGAGACGGTAGACAGTCCAAACTTGAATGTATTCAAACGCAGATTAGATGATTTTATGGGGAGGGAGGGTTAACTTTGGGGGTTATTCTGGACTCATTCCTGTGGATGCAGTTTTTTTATTATTGTATATTATGATTGATTTGGATTTTGACGAGTCTTGATGATGATGCATTTTGTTTTTGGCGCATTCCTGTGTATGGTTTGAATTGTATATTGTAGACGCATGATCGGACAAAACCCTCTGGATTGTTTAAATTGTATATTGTAGATGCATGATCTGACACAATCCTATGGACGCATTTTGTGGATGGGTTTTGAATAGATGCGGATGACCTTTGAAATGCCCTTGTGATTTTTGTCATCCGTAAAATTATGTTACGAGTATGTTATGTAATATACCGGGTATCTCCAAAATTTGAGATCTTCATATCAGTGTAACTGCATGGTCTAAAAAAATGAAACTTGATAGGCTTAATTTTGGATATATCAAGTTTTATTCCACAAATTTCTAACGAAAAATAACGTGAGATGGTAATTTTTTATTCAATTTACTACAAATGTTCAATATGTGCGCTACTTGTGACACGAAACATCAAGTCCGTAGTCAAGTTCCTGCCACAATCGCTGTAGCATGTGGTGTATAACAGTATTCAGACCCTCAGTGATTCTCATTGAATTCTTTTACACATGAGATATACATAGACCAGTCCTTTCACATAACTGCAGAGTAAGAAATCGCACGGAGTCAGGTCAGGTGAACGTGGGGGCCATTTCAATTCAATAGCGCGTTGTCTCCATCACCAGCACGTTGGGAAATACTCGCACTGAGTTTATTGTGTGGTGGAGCACCATCTTGTTGATAAATGAATTTATTATGTTGATTTGCTTCAACTTTGTCAAGTAGCCAGTTCTGAAGCATCTCCAGATAGTCGTTGCCGGTCATGTTTTCCTCGAAGAAAAATGGGCCATGCACACGGTTCTTTTAGATGGCGCAGAACACATGCACTTTTGGTAGGTCCTTTTCGTGTTCCTTTGTGGCATGTGGATTTTCTTCCTCGAATATGTGAACATTTTGCTTGTGCACTTTGTCATTCATATGGAATGTGGCCTCGTCGCTGAAAACAAGACTGTTTTCAAATTCGTCATCTCCAAGTTTCTCTTGCATATTTTACACAGAACGTTTTACGCCTTTGCTTGTCACCAGGCTTTAAAGCTTACACAAGCTGACTCTTGTAGGGGGTCAGTCGCAAGCGTTTTCTTAGGGATAAGCCAGACAGTTAACTTGGGGATCCGGGTTTTCAGGCTTACTCTTCGTACAGATTTATTTAGAGTCTGACTAAACGTTTCCAGAAGCTGGTTCATCATCTCTTCTGAAACTGCTGGCCGTCCGGATCCTTTTTGCCGACATAAACAGCCTTCCTCTTAAAACAACTTATGCCACGTCCAAATCTGCTTCACCGTTGGCGCTTGTTTATGAAATCTTCTAACGAATCCACGTTGCGCATTCACATTTGACTGAGTTTGGGCGTACTTCAATACACAACACTCCTTTTCTGTTGTAGTAAACGGCCTGACTAATTCTGAAATGAGAAATATACATAAGATTATACTTTATAAGATAAGTGTATTGAATTTTAGACATACTGCTAAAATTCGAGACAATTTGGACGAAAATTGCTCACGCAATTAGGCGATGAAAGGATGTCATATTTTGGGGGGAAACCGGGTATAATCCAATGAAAGTACATAAACTTATTTAATATAGATCAAAAGCAATCAGAAAGATTAAAAATGGTCGAGCCGTTATGGAAGGAAAAGAAAGAAGACATTAGAAGCATCCAGGTGCACTCAGAAGTAAGAATTATCACCCCTTTCCTGGATTAATTTTAATGTTGTTAATTAATCCCAGGGGCAATTGACATCTCTGCTCGCTCCGACCATTTGGAAGATTAAGGAAAAAAGTAGGGAGTAGGTTAGAATGGAGGGAGGCTGTTGCATGCTGTGGAAATTTTATAGCACCCTCTGTGCTAGAGATCCATACCACATCTAGGAAGTGGAAGTTCTATTGCAACAACCTCACGTGGAAGACATCCAAGTAGGGTGGTATAAACTCAATAACTTCATCCACGTGTGGTGGTATAAACTCAATGATTGCATCCAGGTGGGGTGGTAGTGTCATATCCACTTGGAAATGACTGACCACTACAACTCCTTTTCTCTGTCCCTACGGGATGTCTAGGGTTAAAAAAAACAGCCTTGCCTGCTGGGCTCTTATAGTCAGGAGCGTAGCAAATCAACCAGGGCCCCTGGGCTAGCCATTTTCGGGCCTCTACCCTCGTATCTCTATCATATATGCCTTAAAGTTATGAATTTTAAAAAGAACACCATTTTCCATGCATTTTACTAGTATTATAATAAATGAATACGTCTTGTCAAAACACTATATTACCATTTAGCCTCATATAGTTCGCTTTACTGCTGAAAAAACTAAGAATTGTGTCATGTATTTATCCAATACAAAATAACAAAGGCTATCCTCTTCCAGCCTTACGTTTGGCAAACATAAATAACACCCTAAAAATTGAGATTCCTTGCCAAACGAGCTTCCATTGCTAAGACACCTAAGCTGTTTAATCTAATCTGATACACATAGTTGATCTCACGACATTTTTTACTCTTCCTAAAGCACTAGAGGACCTTCTGCTCCGGCAACAGCAACTAGAAGAGTACAGAATATTCCTAGAGCAATACATTTGGAAATAAAGAATTAAGGTTTCGACTACATAGATTATTAAGCAGCTGAAAGGGTGGCAAATTATCTTCAAGATTTGCTGAATGGATAAATAATGCCTTCAACCTCTTGACTACGGCTCTGGTTGTATGGTTAATACCAGTTAACACCTAAATATTAACTAGGCCGATGATCTGTCTTTTACACCTGTTAACCATTGGTCCATGAGTGCTATTTAAAAAACAAACAAACACCGACTACCTATTGGTTGAAACTTCTGGTATCACTTGTAAATACCGATCATCTTTACACTAAAAATTTTTTCTTCTTTTTAATCCTCTCATTAGCTATGCAATAATAAATATTATTGCTGTTTTTAGAAAATTAGATCTTAGTGTTTTATTTTTATTGTAATCGACAAACCAATGTCCGAATCGACTTTTGATTCACCCTTTATATAAAATCACTTATCACATGCTTAGAAAATCAAGGGACGAGAGAAATAACGTTCGGATTAAGGAATTATATTGTCAATAGAGAAATATATTATTGATCTGAATCCATCCCCCCAAAAGGGGGTTATCTCTCCCTCTTCCCTTAGTCTCTCTCTCACGGGGCATACCCTCCCCCCGTCTCCCCAATGACAAGTAACTAGAGATCTAGTGCGATTTTCACCGGCCGCAACAAAGCCTACGTCACGAGGTGGTGGTCTTGGTCTCAGCCTCCCTACTGGCCACCCGCCGCTTCTCATTCGTCTGCTTCTACAATCCTTCGAGAAATAGTGATCGCGAGTACTAATACTCGTAGAATTGTGTATATAAAACATTCTTGGGTTAATAATTTCTATTTTGTATTTATTAAAAAGAATACAAAAAGCAACGAGGGAATATCACACAAATTAGTTTGTTCTAGAACTAAGGGAATTCATCATTTAGCACATTTTTTTCTCTTATTTTTTAAAATATATTTTTAACATTTATTGTAGTTATATGGTTCTAGGTACCCGTTCCTCATGTTAACCGAATTTTAACTGGTACAAACATATGTTTATTTCCTTTTGAAGCTTACATGATCGTCCTTTCTTGACTGTTGATCTAGGATGCTCAATTCTATAATCCTATTTTACTCCAAGCGATATTTGTCGCGAAATATTCATGTAATTATATTTGCCAATGTAAATTACTGTTCAGTTGAACACATTTTTACATGGTTATTTTTAAACATCTGCACATTGAAGTACTCTAGGGGATTTTCGACGCCGTTTAGCGGGAAGGCGTTCCAAGGTTGGGGTAAATTTATGATAGTTAATTGAAACAACCTATCAGTTTAAAACTGTTATTTAATCTCATTTGGTACTCCTTAACTTGCTCGAAAAGGAAATTTGGATTTAGTTGGCTTAAACCTTTGATAGTTAGAAGAAACAAACTCGGGTGGCCTGGCCCCTTACGTCATGGGGTCAGATTATAAGTTCAGTGATGAAGAAGAATATTGCGAGCTTCTTTGGGATATGATTTTCTTTCTCGAAACATACATGGACATGCCAACAAAATACATACGAGCACAAATCCACTCCCCCACATGATCAACCCCCGACTCCGAAAGAACAGCCAATCGGAAACTAAACACGAACACAAAAAAAGCCCTCCCCCCCGCCCTTTCTTTTGCGTTGCGCAAAGGCGTTAAGTTTCTTGACCCTCCCTCCCGCATCCCCCACCGCCTCCTCACCCCCCACTCTTTGGCCCCTCTCCGCGTCTCGTAACATCAGCAGTCACGTGCCCCCCCCTCCTCCTCCTCCCCACCCTCCATAGATCGTCATCTCGTCGCGGTCAACTTGCGTCATCTTATCCCCGCCTCGACGGTGATCCTTGCCACAATGACCACCTGCCCCTCAAGATGGTCTTTTTGGTATTTTATAAACCACATTTTGGGTATCCTAACCGCATGGCGCCGACAGCGTAAACCCAACCTTCAAATGGGAAAAAAGTTGTTTGAGAATTTGGTTACAGGAACTAGAAGGGAAACTTGAGTAATCCAATAGAGATCAGTTTTATTAATAGTAAGGGGGATCAGATAGGAAAAGAACAAGGTCAACCGAACTAAGTCGTGTGCTCTCAATTATTTTGAATTCTGACCTTATGACCATATGACCTTACGACCTTCAACACTTTCAACAAGTGGGGCAATCCGACCCATAGTTAGTTTTCTTTTAATAATTCATGGAATAACTTTGGAATGACCTTGGCAATTATATCATTTGAAAGAGAATTCAAACAACATAAGGGTTTCAAATTTCGTTAGAATCGGCAGAAAAGTTACGATGTTATTGCCGAAAAACTCATTGAAAAGTAAAACGGTTACCATCCGATCAACCGACCTACGGACCGACAGTAACATAGAGTCGCGTGCACGCGACTAAAAGAACGAATGAATCGTTAAACTAGATGTAATAAACTGGCTAACCTAAAATATAGTATCGGAGACTCCTCCCGGTCCTCCATACTGGGTTTTACCCTATTTGATGGTGTGTTTCTTTAGCAAACTTGGTAATTATGCTCATCAATCATTCATCAAGGTCGTTTATGTAGATGATAAATAGAAGACCTTCGAATAATTACTCCCGCTGAGCGTCGCTAGTCATCGATGACCAATTGGAGAACCGGCCATACACCAAAACGATCTGTCACCTGCTCGACAGATAATTCTTTATATTCCTTCCTAACAGCTCACCGTCACCCTAAGTTTCCTAAATTGTTATTTAGTGAAAGTAAATTTTAAGTTGAAGTGGCGTTTGCCCATCCCTCGTCTGGCGCTCTCTGTTTGCACGAGTTGATGTAGCTTTTAACTTTTTTTCTGTCTTTACTAGGCCCGGTCCGATTATGTTCGAACGAAGCAATACTCTTTCCTTGAATCCGAAATCGCGCTGATTGGTTTGTTTGTGATATTGTTGTGTAAACCAGCGTGGTGACTTGAATCTACAATGTGAAAAGAAAAGGGCGGGGAGGGGGCCGGAGGGGTCGATCGATGGTCGTCTCATTTCCTGCCGCTGCATGGGGTAGGAAGGGTTGGGACCTACAACGGCTATTACTTCCAGAGTCTACCCTGGTAGTTTAAAGCCGTGAAATGGTTTCTTTACCTCGGATTAATGTAAAGGAGCTATAAGGAAAAGAAAGAAAAGCTGTTTGACCACTTTCCTTACTAATAGCTGATTCCAATTAATGCGTAAGATGACAGAAGGATACCCCATGAAGCTAAACTTCATAGATACGCGTCGTGGCTGCGCCTTGCGGAGGTCACTTCAGTCTTCCTATCGGGTGAGAGCACAACACGGAAGAAACTAGTTATGGGTTATAAGTCTTAAGAGTCGAGGAAAAGTTCAACCAGCAGCTAAATGACAGAAGAAAACGCAGTAAGCAGAGAAGTAAAACTCAGGGGGACTTCGATCCATACTCTAGCTTTAATTGTAATGCGTGTGGAAAGGATTGTATTTCCCCTAATTCAGGGATGAGATGTAACCCCCAGTTACAGATCACAGGCAATAGAGTTGGAATTTGATTCTCTAAGATCGACTTATCCTCCAATAGTCGCTGATCAGCTGGACTTCATTATGTCGTTTGTTAACGAAGTGATGTGGTCAAACGCGCAGGAATCGTCCTGGCAAACGCGGTTTCGAGAGCTGCGAAAACCGATGAACGATTGTTCTCATGATTATTTAGTATAGAGTGGATCTGACTCACTTACCAGAAAATCCTCCTAATCCTCAGATCAAGATTAAATTAACATCATAACGCTCTTACAACCAGCTCTGATTGCTTCAGTAAACACCTTTCCCACGCCTTTGAAAGAAATTGACTATTTTGCAGCTTCCACCGAACAAAAATTCGTTAGAATCGGCCGAATAGTTACAATGTTATTACCCCCCCCCCAAAAAAGCAAAATGGGGACCGACCGACATAGTGAGATGTAGAGTCACCCGCGACTAAAAAAATATTGGTAGGGAGTAAACAATTTAAAGTTTTTTTTTATCTCTCTGCCTAACGCTAGTGAACTCTCGTCTAATTTATCAAGGGCGAGTTCGAGCCCTTGTCCTTGAGTCGTTTATAATAAACAAGTTTTAAATATATTACGTAGAATGGCGCACATAGGCCTGAGAGCTACATACTTTTTTGGTAGTGAACATTTTTTTTACCTTCATTGCATAAAAAATATTTAGTATCTTCCTTAATTGTGATGACGTCACAGTGGAAAAGTATTTTTTTTTAAAAAATCCGTAGTGGCGTCACATTATCTATATAATTTTGAAGAACTTAATTGGTCACTTTTTTTCTCATTTGACTCTCACTCTGGTTAGATTGGAAAACTTGTAGTGGATGTGAATTAGATTAAGAACACCTCGTAAAAGAGGTTCACAATGACATTAATTGTACATTGGAATTTTTTCTTGAGGTTATTTATCCAAATCTATTCTTCATTTTTGGTGGTCGTAAGGCGAAATACCCCCAAATTTGCATGTTTTCTGCTTTCGAGTTGTATAATTTCACAAACTAACATATAACATAATTCAACGGATGACAAAAACCACAAAGGCCTATCTGAGGTCATCTTAGCAACACACACCATAAACTGCATCTACAAGATTGCGTCCAAACTGCTTAAAAAGCATCATCTTCATGGCTTATCAAAAACTAGATCATGCAGCTACTGCTTAGAAAACTAGTAATGCGAAAATTTAATCTTAGGTTCGGTAGCTCAGGGTATTTTTTTTTAACTGTTTTTTTTTGTGCTTTGCTCAAATCTATTTTTCATTTTCGGTAGTTGTAAAGCGAAATGCGGCAAAATCGAAGTTTACTCCGATTTCGACTGAATCGGTATAAATAAACTGTTTCCCCTCATTTCGCCTTCCGATCGCTCAAAAAAGAAGAAGAGTTGAACATTAAAAAAATGCTACAGGAATAAATAATAAAATGTAAAAAAATGATTACGGCAAAGTAAATAATAACCGAAATAAAAAATTCTTTGTCGGTTACACCAGTTTCTTCTTTAAAAAAAAAACTAAAAAAGAAAATTGGGAACTATTTATATAACAAGCAGTTACTGGAGTAAATCTTTATTAAACAATAGTCACTCCTAAAGAGGTAAGAAAATGATTCTTGGTTTTCTATTTCTTTGTATGGTAACTATTTAAAAAATAATAGGACCGAAATGTTTATGATTCTTGTTATAATAACAATAATTTAAATGATGCAAAAAAATATAGGTATTACTATTCGGACGTTAGATGCTCCTTTTATGTAAAGTGCGAAAAGTGGAGCTCTTCTCGTGTAGCAGGCTGATGTAAGTGATCAAACGAGCTTCCTTAGGATAGAGGAAAATATCCAGCTGGTAGAAAGTATCTCAATAGCTCTGGAGAAGTTGTATACTAGGTCACTGGAATATGGAGAAATACCCGATGATTGGAAGAGAGCGAATGTAGTCCCCATTTTCAAGAAGGGTAGTAAAGAGGATCCTAATGACTTTAGACCGGTTAACCTAACTCCTGTAGTCTGTAAAATTCTTGAGAAAATAGTTAAAAAAGGGATTTGATAACATCTAGAGAGGTAGTGGTTAATCAGCGATGCTCAGCATGGGTTTAGATGAAATAGATCATGTTTGACTAATTTACTAGACTTTCTGGAGTTCGTAACAAATCAAGTAGATAAGGGAGAGAATGTAGATGTAATTTACTTGGATTTTAGTAAAGCATTTGATAAGGTACCACATAGGAGACTAGTTCATAAATTAAAAATGATTGGGGTATGTGGGGGTGTTTCAAATTGGACAGCTGAGTGGCTGAAAGACAGGAAGCAAAGGGTAGTGCTAAATGGTGTAAAGTCAGAGTGGAGGGATGTTATCAGTGGGGTTCCTCAGGGATCAGTTCTCGGTCCATTATTATTTGTCATCTATATAAACGATCTTGGGGAGGCAGTTAATAATAAAGTGTCAATTTTTGCGGATGATACCAAATTAGCAGCTGTAGTTAAAGATATTGATGATAATTTTAAAGTGCAGGGGGATTTAAATAAATTGTTATCCTGGGCACATAAGTGGCAAATGACTTTCAACCTTGATAAGTGCAAAGTTATTAACATAGGAAAAGATAATAGAGAATTTAACTATGAAATGGATGGGCATTGGTTGAGCTCAGTAGAGGATGAGAAAGATCTAGGAGTAGTAATAGATAAATCATTAAGGTTTTCTAAGCAGTGTATTGAAGCAAGAAATAGGGCAAATAGAGTGCTGGGTTTCATTAAGAGAAATGCCAGTTACAAAATTAGGGAGGTTATTCTTAAACTCTATAACTCTTATGTTAGGCCACATCTAGAGTACTGCATACAGGCATGGTCCCCACATTTTAGACACGATATTAACCTTCTCGAGTCAGTGCAACGGAGGGCAACAAAGATTATTCCTTACCTGAGGCACCTTGAATATATAGATAGACTGAGGGTATTAAATATGTTCTCGTTCGAAAGGAGGTGTGTGAGGGGGAATATGATTGAGCTCTTTAAATTTTTTTCTGGGATAGATAAATTGGATGTTAGCAAGTTTTTTGAGTTAGATGATGGAAATCGGACTAGAGGTCATTACTTGAAAATTAAAAAGCAATGGTGTAGGCTAAATTTAGGAAAATATTTTTTCACCAATACAGTAGTAGACTTCTGGAACAAATTGCCGCGGAGGGTAGTAGGTAGTCCAAATTTAAATGTATTTAAGAGTAGGTTGGATGAGTTTATGGGGAGGGAAGGTTGTGATGGTTACTAAGTTTTGTATATATTAATATTGTTTGTATATCCATATCTATAGCTGCATGATTTAGTTCTTGACAAGCCTTGATTGGTGATACCCTTGTTTCTGGACGCAATCCTCTGGATGTAGTTTTCTTGGGAGTTTGGGTGCCTTAAAAAAAGACGCCGTTTGACTCAGATGACCTATGATGGGCCCTTGTGGCCTTTGTCATCTGTTATATTATATTGTAGGGTACTTTGATTTTGTCTTCCCCTGGCGATGGTGCTTTTTGTGGGTGGGTTTTGACGGATGCGGATTACCTTTGATAGGCCCTTGTGGCTTTTGTCATCCGTGAAATTATGTTATGTTATGTAATGTTATTCTTTATTTCGTCGTAAATAATGGGAAAACGTCTCGAAAAAGCGAACTTTAAGGATAACATCTTCTTGCTTCTTGAAACAATGACTGCTAATACTATCCCTAATTCACAAAATATAACTATATAAATAGTCATTCCAACTACTCATAATTCTACAAAATTCCACCAATTAGGGTTGAGACACATTTTTTTTTAATGATATATTTGTAAGAAACAGTGCAAGAAATTTTACATTAAATAAATAAATTTATACAATGCAAAAATATATTTTTAGTTAAAGTGTTCAAAAAATAAAAATATATCGCTGAGGAGGGGAAAGATTTAGTCGGCGGCAAAGATACATAAAGTGGGTCCTCCTGGAGAAATAATACGCAGGAGCTCAGCTTTTTGTTAATTTACAGGTTTTATGTTTAAATTGTACCCACTAATAGGGTTTTAATATTTACACTAATTTTGGTCTTTTGGTTTATGATTTACTTATTTACACTTTTATTATTACCTTATTACTTGTTGTCTATTATTGTTTTATACATTACCATTTGGATTTAATATACTGGTTTTATTTAATGATATCTACTTCTATATTTGTTACACTACATATTATGTTTTTATGATTTACTTAATTATAACTTTCAGCTCGCTTCTTTTTTACACTGTCTGATAATCTTAATTTTATAATTTCTTATTTACACTGGAACTTGCGTAGACTATATGTTATACTTTCACTTATTTGACGCGTTTTAACACTTGATTATTTTATATTCGTTTGATTATTAATTGTCACTTTTATCTATTTGCTTAATTAACTATTTCACACTTTTATCTATTCGCTAAATTAATTATTTACACTTTCATAATTTTTGCTCTATTATTTATTTACCGCACTTTTCACTTTAGTCACTTTTTACTGTTAGCTAATTAATGAAGTCATCATCTGGCACTTAATGTTTTTGTAGGTAGTCGCGTTCACTGTATGTAGACTGGACTCCGGGATGTACATCGTGCCGCTGCATAGAAGGCTTTCCATTTCCTTTGGGGACCACGGCCCCTCAAAGGTCCACTTGTAGTCGCCATTTCTTAATGCCTGTCACTAACTGTGTTTGGTTACTTTTTTCCGGTCTCCATCCAGTAGTCCCAAAAATCTTTAATTTCAATTGTTCCCCGTCGAAAAATGTCCTTTTTCCAGGACACCGACTTTTTCGGTCAGGGGAACTCTGGGGTAAGACTGGTCGTCTTCCGACTCTCCGTCCAGCCTTTCCCCTTCTAATTGTTTTGCCGGTGTGTTGTTCCTCTTCTTCTTTGTCTTCTTTTCCTTTGGGTTGTTCTTCGTGTCAACGCTATCGTCTTTTTCACGTTCTTGGCTCCCATCTTCTTTGTTGTTTGTTGGTTGGTTTTCTTCTTTTTTATTTGTGGCTTTGTTGGCAGTCTCAGACTGTGTCTCATCAATGAACCTGATGTTCAACACGTCTTGAGATGCTGGGTTCGGTGGGAACAACAATTTTATCTTTACACCGTTGTGCTGCAACATGATGTTGAGTTCCTCCGAGAAGCAGCCTGGACGGGCAAGGTTCGCCAGGTGGGCGACTATGACCATAGTCATAATCTCCTTGCTTTCGGCCGGTAGGATTAGCTTCGGAGTCACTCTATCAGTTGCTGGTGTGACGTTGCCGGGGGTAGATGCCGCGGTGGCATAGGAGCTTGCTCGGGCCTTTTCCTCCTTTTGTAGTTTCAACTTTTTTCTCTTCTTCCTGATGGCTTCCTTGCGTAGACGGCATCTCATGGCCGAGCCCGATGCTCCCCTCCGCAGTTTATGCATTTCAATTGTTCTTCGCGGCAATCTCTCCAACCGTTGCCGGTTTTTGAGCATGCCACGCAGATTTGTATCTTCGTGGGACAGTTTTTTGTCGAGTGGGTTTCGATGGCCAGGCATATTTGGCAGTTTTCCAAGTAAATGTACTCTTCTGCCTCTATCCTCTCTGGAACGACGCGAAGGTAGAAGCCCAGGAGGCCGTCCCTCAACACTCTCTGAGCCATCTCGATAGTGCCGAAAGTGACCTTGATCAGTGTTTTGCCGATTTTGTCGACCTTGTCCACTTTTGCCCATGACTGTTTAGCGTTTAGCTCTTCCTTTATTTCTTCCGTGAAGTTATCCGCAAAGAAGGGATCTATTCTTCTCAGAATGACGGTACGCCTCACGAATAGTTCGTGGGGGGCTACCGCTTCGAGCCCAATCTTGAGAAGGGGTTCTTTTGCCTGGTCTGAGACAAGGGCCTCCACATCCTTGTTCTTCCAGCAGACGGCGGCCAACCCGTTAGGTGTCTCAATGAGACGGGTGAGCTCAATGTTGATTTTGCCGAAAATTATTTCGAACACCGATTGTCTTGTTGACTTTTGGTTCCCCACTATTAGCCGGAAGGGGATCCGTTTGGTGTCCTGGGAAGCGGAGCGACCCATGTCCCCCTTCGGGCAGTGCTGCCCTTTCCCCCTCTGGGACTCTCTTACTTCTCGGGGAGGTGGAAGACTTCCCTCCACAGCAGTCGAAAATGAGATTGTCTGTTAATGGCGTTTTGGCAGTCCTTACCCTTACCATTCATTCCTTTGCCAGGACCAGACGACTCGGGACACTACACAACACTCTTTACTCTACTTACTCCAGTGAAACAATGATGATGATGAATAATAGTTAGGAAGAGATTAGAGTGGAAGATGAGATAATAGGTTATAGGTGAAGAGAGTTTGTAGGGTTTGCCATGGTAGTGAGGGCTACGCTTTTCATTTGTTTAATTTTCTTATTCCCTTTTTTATGACCTTCAATCCTGTATTTTGTATTTTTGTATGTATCTTAATTTATATTTAACGCATTCAAGCTTTTCTTTTGTACATAATTTTCAACCTTTTTTTTTCCTCCTTAATATTATGCTTATTTTAAGAGAGATAAACTTTATATATATATTTTTGTTTTTATTTATTTTTTAATTTAATTTTATTTAATTTTATTTTTTTTGTATTCATTTATTTATTTTCCCTTTTTATTTATTTATTTATTTTTTATTTTATTTTATTTTATTTTTTTCAGAGTAATACTAAACTAAGTAGTTCACGAGTCTACAATATACATTTAATTACCTTGCATACTACACATTCATACATGTTTGTGAGTTTATTTGTTAATGTATCGTGTTTGTACTTGTTTTTTCGGTGTGGTTTATTATGTGAACTACGGTGCCAACTGCTCCTCAGAGCATTCTCTCGAGCTAGGAAATCGCCTCTTCCTGCTTACTCTATCCCTTCTGTTCGCTGGGATTTTTAGATCCTCCGCGAGTTCCGGCGCCGTTTCATTCAAGATCCTCTCCCAAGTTCCTTTGACCGAACTTTGGGTCACCAGATTGATAGGTATCAGAGCGGCTCTTTGGTAGAGTTTTCTTTGGGGAATTCGATCTCGCTTTCTTTTGTTATTTATGTAGAGAGTCGCCTTGTTTTGGACTATTCGCAGGCTCTTCAAGCGCTTCCTACTTAGGGTTTGGGCTATCACCGCGGGGTATATCAGTGTTGGTCGTACGTGGAAGAGATATATCTTTCGGATATTGCTAGATCTCATATTCCTGAATCGGTGGAGTTTGGATAGTGTTAACCCCGCGAGATTTCCCCGCGTTTTGAAGTGATGCCTGTACCCGTTGGGGTGATTTTCAGTCCCAAAACGGTCCCTTCTTGGTGATAGGGAAATATAGGTTCCCCTATTTTCACGTCGGCTGTTTTTCTGCGACCGAGGGCGAGGATCTTGAACTTCCTGCCATTCGTGCGGATCTTCTACTAATTCTCGTACTCATTTATGTTCCTGATCTCATTAGCAGTCTCTTGAGCCTGAGCCCTGGGATTTCTGTATGTACAAAGGATCACTTGGGTTATATCGTCCGCGAACTGGAGATATAATGAGTCCTCCTTTACCGAGGTTGGTAAATCTATTGTGTAGATTAGGTAAAGGAGGGGGCTCAGACAACTGCCCTGCGGGACTCTGGCCTCGAGGAGGAACTCAGGTCCTTGGTGACCCTCAATCCTGATTCTGGCGCGCCGTTCCATGACGAAGTCACAGATAATGCGCTCCAGAATCGGGTCTAGCTGAAGGTTCAGTATCTTATATTGAATGCCCCTCAGCCAGACCTTGTCGAAGGCCTTCTGTACGTCTATGAGCACGATGTCCGTGTATTTTCCTTCCACTCGGCACTTGGAGACTTTCTTGGTTAGGAGCGCGAGTGCGGTATCTGTTCCGCGTTTTTTCAGGAACCCATGCTGTTGAGGGTTGTGGGCTGCCTTCTCCTCGAGTTGTTTTTGGAGCCTGTTTGCTAGAATCTTTTTTTAAATCTTACCGATGATTTCCAGGAGGGAGACGGGCCTGTAGTCCATCGGCTGTTCAGGCACCTTTTTCCATTTTGGTATAAAGATGACTTTTGCCACCTTATATCCATCGGGGAAGTAGCCAGTGTTCAGGGCAGCGTTCATTACGTTCGTAATGCCCTGTAGTAGGCGTGTGGGGGGAGGGCGTTTATCAGATGGTTTTTGGTAATCCCGTCCAGCCAGGAGCTCTCTGTTTGAAAGTTTTGAGCGTGACCAGGAATTCCTCAGTGGTGATTGGATGCCCGTGGCCCATCATTCTCCTCTCTTCGGTAACGTGCGGGTGGGGATGCGTTCGGTGGATCCTGGTATTGAGTTCATCTACGATCTGGTGCTCGAACTCTAAGTCGAAATCCTCGTTCTCTTCAGGGGGGATGGAGAATACTTTTCTCCAGTACCTCCTGAACTTTCTTTCGAGTCTTCCCGGTTCCTCGATGATTTCGCCATTTTCTTCCAGCCTCATTTTCTCTTTCGGGGGCAAACCTCTGAGCTTTTTAATCTTTCTCCAGATTTTTTTTGGGTTTTGCTCGGAGTCGAGTTTTTCAATAATTTTGTCCCATATGGCCCTTTGTTGTGTGGTGATCAGGTCTTTAAGCTCCTCTCTGAGTTGTCAGAACATTCTGGTGTTGTACCTGTTTGGGCCAAATTGCCTTACTTCTTCATAGATCGCTCTATGCTCTGAGACAATTTCTCGCATATCCTCGGTCCACCTGGGTTGCGGAGGGCTTTTGTGCGTGATGCACTGAATGCACTTTTCGTCCGCTTCCCTGATCAGGAGTGTGATGCGGTCAATCTCCTCGTCAATCTCTTCCAGGATAGCTTCGCTTAGGTCTGCTGGTTCATAGCTGTTGAGCATTCGCTTGTACAGCTCCCAGTTTGCTTTTGCAAAGCACTTTCTGGGTCGGATAGGAATCATGATAGGTGCGAGGGATATTGTGGCCATAATGGAGATATGGTCGCTTGGAACCGTGGGGCCAGGCATACTGACCAGATTGAAAGAGAAGTTGGTACTTGTTAGTATTATGTCTGGGGCTGTTGTACTTCTTTCCAAGATGTAGGTCGGAAATTCCGGCCCGGCCTCTCGAGCCTGTCCCGGTCGATGACCAGTTGTAGATTTCTTCCTCTTTCGTTAGTTCTGGTGTAGACCGAGGCCCCCAGACAGGCATTGAGGTAGTCCCCAATTAAGACATTCCTGCGGTGGGCTGTTAGGGTCAGGAGGTTGTTAACGGGAAGATACCGACGGCGAGGAGGCTGGTATGCAGCTGCCATTGTGAGTCCCTCAACAAGTGTAGGGAGTTCGACCGCCACGAAGGACTCATCAAGCTCTGGGAGCCTTTTGAAGGTGATGTTTCTTTTAATGGCGATAGCAGCACCTCATATCTCTCTTGAGTGGCGTTCTTTACCAGGACGTGGTAATTTGGGATTTTCATCCGTATGCTATTAGTGTTGACACCGTGTTCTGACATTAGGATAATGTCGGGGTCCGCCCTGCTGAATATGTTGCCATGTTCATTCGCTCTCCCCAACCATCCGTTTGTGTTTAGTGTTAAGGGTTTTAGGGTGTCGTTTGTGTTCTCCATGTTGTGTATCTACTTATATAGTGTGTTACTTATTTTCTGTCATATCTCTCTTGAGTAACGTTCTTTACCAGGACGTGGTAATTTGGGATTTTCATCCGCATGCTATTAGTGTTGACACCGTGTTCTGACATTAGGATAATGTTGGGGTCCGCCCTTCTGAATATGTTGCCATATTCATTCGCTCTCACCAACCATCCGTTTGTGTTTAGTGTTAAGATTTTTAGGGTGTTGTTTGTGTTCTTCATGTTTTGTGTCTACTTATATAGTGTGTTACTTATTCCCTGTGCTTGCGAACCTTTCCGCTTTTGAGCTTCTTAAATTCCATAGCCGGGATTGTATGAAATCAGGTGTTGTCGAGTACCACTTTTCCAGAGAAGAGTGCTGCCGCGACTTCTTTTTCGTCATATGTCTCGGTAAACGTCCATTTAAGCTTTTGTTTTTTTATTCCATTTGTGATATCAGTGAGGTCTAGACTTTCTGGAAAAGGGTATTTGTCCGAAGTGTAGACCTTCAAACCCAGTTCCCCGCCTTCGTACTTGTGTCTGATATTCTTGCTTTTTTCTTTTCTGTTTTGACCTCTTTTGTGGGTAGGCTCACGATGCTGTCACTGTCCGAGTCTGTGTCGGTCGTCGTATGACTTTTCCTTTTTTTTGGTACCTTTGTGGTAGGTTTCCTTGCTTTTTCTTCCTTCGCCTTTCTCGCTTCAATTCTGGGGTCGGCTCTTCTGGAGGGCTCCTGATTTTCTTGTTCTTGGACCTTTCGTTGATTCGGCTTGGTGAGTTAGATGCTGCTGCAATAACTTCTTCTTCGATTATCTTTGGGGAGAATTGAAGTTGTAAGACATCTCCTGAGGGAGGGTTCTCTGCGAACCACATCTCACTCAGGTTGTTGTTCTTTAGCATCAAATTCAGCTCACTACAGAACGTGCCCGGATTCGTAAGATTCCTCACGTGTGCATAAAGAATGCAGGTGAGAATCTTCGTCGATTCCTCGTTCTCCAGTTTGATATACGTCTTAGTCGGGGCTTGTGTAGGGTAGGATGTCTTCGTTGCTTGCGCATACGTAGTAGTCCTTCTCCTTTGTTCTTCTTCTCTCTTTGCATCCTGTTTTTTTTTTAATGATATTTCTTTTTTATAGGACATGCCATGGCTAGTGCTCTATGGCCCTGCATGCAATTCACACACTTCTCATTCTTCATGCAGTTTTTACAGCTGTGGCCTCGTTCACTGCACCTGGAGCATGTCTCTTCAACTTCCTGACAGTCCTTTGTGGAGTGTTGTTCCATCTTGTAGCAACAGAAACACATCTGTACAGGCGTGAACTCCTCACGCTTAATTTGGTTCCCGCTGATTTTCATGTGGAAGAAAAGAAGACCCCTCTCTTTGGCCTTATGGGTCATCTCTGTTTCCGTGAAGAACACTCTGAATACATGGGAGTATTCTTTGTTCTCTCTTCGGTTTTGGAACTTTATTATCTCTGAGAGTTTTGCCCAGCTTTGGTTGGCCTCAGTTTCTTCGGCTAGTTCCTTCTTCGTACCATCACCTATCCAGGGATCAAGGCGACGACAAATCATACTGCGGTGGGCCTGTATTTGTGGTGGAACTGTGGGCTGGAGGTTTATTTCTTGTAAAACCCAAATGCCATGTTCCCTGCTGATTAGTTCGAGGTCTTTTTCTCGTTAGCAGTTCGCTAAGTAACCGGTTGGGGTGTCAATAAGGCGTATTACTGAAGAGGGTTTCAAAGACTGTACCTCTCTCCGGTTTGGCCTGGCCGTTGATTACCCTGAGGGATATTCGTGTGGCCAGATCCATCGCCATGTTGTTGAGGGGACCACCTCCTGGTCCTCGTTAGGCAAGCACGTAGGATAAGTTTTTGTGTGTGTAGTTTGGTGAGTATAATGTGAGTTTTATTATTTCTCTTTAGGGTGCCCTCGCCCCCATCACGCTTTTTCAGCAGCCTTTGTCACCGGAGGAATCACCTTGGTGAATGTTGGGATGAGTATGGTAATGACGCATTATGATGAGGGGATAGATGATTAAGTATGTGTGAAACTGGGTGGGATCCTCCCGGGGAATGACTACTGACGGACTCATTGACAACGACGCTCCCCGGGGGTTTGGAATCGCGACTGCTCCCACCATGCACATATACGGTTGTTTGTTCCTCTGTGGTCTTGGGATGGGCCTCCGCAGTGGTTAGCAAAGGAGGTTGCAGTCCGTCCCTTGTCCAGTCGAGCTTCAAGACATTGTTCTCTTCTCTGGGCTAATCCTCAAACCAGCTTCCTTCAATGCCCCCAGTTATGAAAGATGGGTATTTATTTTCCAGAGGAAATTGACCACTCTTGTGCGTGGAATTTTTAAAATAATTTTAACGTACGATTCCAGTTTTTCGCTTGACTGTAGATGTCCGGATTATCTTCATTTATTAATATGGCTTCTAAGATGTTAAACCTGGCATTATTAACCTCTTTTCTTTTAAAAATGGTGTTGTTAACGAGCATATCTCTCGTTAGGTTAATATTATGTACACTCTCCATATGTTTTTTTGGCCCTCAGTTGTAAGGAATCCCCCCTCCATTAACCTTATGATAAAGTTAACTGGATACTTATTATAAAAACTATTCCAATGTATTCAATGCTCTATATAACCATTGGATCAATATTAAAAAATCTAAAAAACTTAGTAACTAAATTAAATATAGCTAGACCATTATTATAGAACCCCTCCTAGTATGTTTAATGTAACCACAGACATAAATCCACCACTATGAAGTTGTTTCATTACGTCCTTCTGTCCCGTGTAATTCGAAATAACCTATCCATTTCTTCAAGTGACTGGTAGTCTCCTCCTCCGTCCAGCATCGTGCCTTCTCCAGTCATAACAGACGACGTTACCAACCGTAAAGTTGCGAGCATCGTACCTTTTGCAGTCGTAACAGTTATAACTGAATATAAGTCCTTTTTAAGATGGAAAATAAAAATTTCTAAATGGACATTAGAAAAATAAGAAAGACAATTACATGCAATAATTTTGCTTCATAATTTAAACTTTTTAATTTCCTTATTTCGGCCGCATTGATAACCCTCGCGTGCGCGCTGAAATGTCTTGGCGCTGAAACGGTAAGTGTTGGAACAGCAAGGCGCCGAAAAGGCGATGCTGCAACGTCCTTAACCCATGAATCATCTTAGTCATCTTTCTTTTCACAGAATCAAGCAAAGCAATATTCTTCCTATAATAGAGTTACCTAACTTGCACTGCATAATCAAGATAAGGCCTAACTAACTTTCGATATTATAGATTCCATCATTTTTCCCACCACTGATGTTAAACTCACTGGTCGGTAATTAGATATAATTGTTTTAGGCCCAAACATAATTGCCTGGATTTTTTTCGGTATCTACTATCATCATCAACTATAAAATGAGAAGAATGAATACTGAATGATTTATATTTAGAAGAGGAGAGGAAAAGGAAGGAAGAACAAAGAAAAAACTAGATTAGGAAAGAGGTTAATTTGTGACGATTTTAGAACCAAGTTTTGGTCCGAGAGAATTTTGAATAACTTTGTTAAATTTGAATTAGACCTAAAACATATTGTAATTTGGAATTTGTTTGATCAATATGGATGCAATTATATTTTTTTTGCGATAATTATCAGATTTATAGAGTAGTTTGGCATTATTAAAATTAATTTGGTGATTATAAATACCTGGGTGGCTGAACACACTAGAAGTTAAACTTCCTCTTCTTATATCCAACCGATGTGTATTATGCGTTTTTAAAGTTCCCAGTTTTCCCAACATAACACTTATTGCAATTATTACATGGAATCAGATGCACTGCTGACTGTTGGTTACATGGTTTCTTCTTGGAAAAACATGTTTTTACAGTCTGCCTATATTTGAAGCCTATCTTAATATTGTTTTTGTGGCCGAAAAGTAATTATAGTAAGTTTTTTTTATAGAAGCGTTATTGGTGTTATTATAACTATAATTAATCCGTCTAGCTCTGGAGTGACATGTTTCAATAAACTATAAGGGGTACATTAAACAAATTAACGCAAGAGGTGCAAATGCGATAAGCTCTTAAGATTTGTGATAAGACAACGAATTTATTAAATGACTTATCCTTAGCTGAATAAAAATGTATATACAAATTTGTGGATTTGATGTATACAGAATGTATAATTATTCCGTTGAGGAACAGTAGCGAGTTGTTTGATTCCAACTCGACCTTATATTTAATATTGGGATGCAAATTGTTGAGATTTTGAAAGAAGCTATCAAAGTTTTCAAGATTACTATAGGGCCAGCAAGAGAATATATCATTAACGTATCTCGACCACAAAAAAGGGTGAACTTTGAGGTAGTGATTCTATTTCAAATTTTTCCATAACAAATTTCAGAGAATCGGGGAAAGGGGATTGCTCATGGTGAGGCCGTACAATTCACGATAAAAACTATCTTCAGTGATGGAAAGATTATCTGTTACACATAAACGTAAAGGGTTAATAATTTTCGCACATGAGAGGGGCAAATCAGTATGTATTTTAGAGAGTCATATGAAAAACTTAAATATGATTCCATAAAAATAAGACCAAATCTTTCAACGATTCTGTATGAAAATTTTCAAAGGAAAGACGCACTTAATTAATAAATTCCACACTATAAATCCCTCTTTGCTCTATTTATATGCTCGTCCTAAGACACAGAAAGACGGATTCCCCCGAAGACCTATAATATCAGCGGTCGGGTCTTATTCTTACCATCTTTCAAAGTGGATAGCAAGATTCTTTTCAAATTTAATGGGCAAAATATCCAAATCTCATTTAATCCATTCACGATAAGATCTTCGTAAAATTGATAGTTTTTGGTAAAATTTTTATATTTTTCTAAAAGCGCCGCCAATATTAGTATAAAGGCACATTGGGGTTGATGGCTTACAATTGAAAGGTAAACAATATTTGACGGTGCCGTTTTTATCATATTCTACACCCAAAGGTTTTAATCTTGCGTTTTCCGTGACGTAATTTATTAATATTTCTTTAATCCTTTTGCGTTTTTTCAAATATTTTTCATACGATATCATTAATTCGCAAATTGAATTTCCTCTTATGAAGAAATTTTTTTAATCCACTTAAATTGAATTTAGTTTAAAAAAATATCCGATATATGGATTTTCAATTTCATTTAATTCAGATTTTATTTTTTCTTCGTTAACAGTAACTTTTTCAACCAACATCGTTTCTCTATTACTCAGAAAATTGTTAAGTTCTTTCCGAATATCATGAATCATTTCGCAAATACCGGAATATAATTCATTATAATCTTCGTTTTTAAAGTCAAATTCAAACACAAACTGCTCGCCATTATAAACGAGGGAATTCGAATTCGAAAAAACAGTTAAATTTGAACTAAATTCTTTAAGATCGCGCTTCAAGCGCAAATTTTCTACAAATGGATTTTCGCAAAGGCAAGGTGATTTTCCTGCGAATTATTGTTAAAATCAATAATTGGTAAATAATTTTTTCCAACTTTTCAATTATTGGAATATTTTTAATTTTAACATTATACGGTAAAATTTTCTCTTCAAAAATATCGGCGAAACAATCAAAAGTATTATGTTGACCATTTCCTGGGTATTTTTGTGATTGATTGTAACCCATCAAATTAAGGACATTGATTTCTAAATTTTGCAATGCATTTCTTAAATAACTTTCAGTTTCCATTTTATTCAATTATTAAAAAATTATTACTATTATTTAAAACACGTCCGATCAATAGAAGTATCGGAATAATTATGAAATACAACCGCCGCCTCGCCGTATTTATATACTATTTCGAAATTGCCTAACATAAATAAACTAACTAAAAAATTTTTTGCGATCCTTGGGAGAGTAAAAAAATATATTTATTTATTTATCGTTTTAACCCATCTGATTTTCAGAATGTTTGTTGCCAGATGATTATATAAGTCTTATTATTTGGCAAGGAATTATTGAAAAGAATAAATGATTCCACATTTTCATCGAAGTTATTAATGTTGGAATTATAGTCTCAATTTACGATATTTGTTGAAAAACTTTATCCAAGGACTCCTCCTCATATAGATTAAACTCAGAGATTTGAAAATTTCCCAAAGTTTATTTTGGAAAAATTTCCTAATCCATTGATTTCTCTTCAGAATTCAAGAAACCAACAATTGCTGACTGAAAGATATATACACACATTTTTTAATCATTAATCAGTTTTAAAACTATAAATGACAACTTATAATGAAAAACTTTATCTTAACTTCTATTTTTTCGATTTAAATTTCTTTTGGTAAATATTTTTAACATTTTCATCAATGTATTCTGAAATTTTTCCATAAAGGACTTTGGGATATTAGTTGATTTCTGAGTTTCCTCAATATATACAAGAATAATACAGGTTTTTGAATCATGAATCATATTTCTAACACTATTTCACTACATTGCACCATGTTAAGAATGAAAATATATAAAATCATTCTTTTTTGGGTAAGAGCATGTGAAATCAATGCATTTAGAAGTTATTTTCCCGAAAAAAACTTTAGGATATTTCTTGATCTCTGAGTTTCCTCAATATGAAGCGTCCTTCATATAGATTAAACTCAGAGATTTGAAAAATTTCCTAATCCATTGATTTCTTTTCGGAATTCAAGAAACAAAGAATGAATTACTGACTGAAAGATATATACACACATTTTTAATCATTAATCAGTTTTGAAAATATGAATACAAGTTTTTGAATCATTAATCATATTTCTAACACTATTTGGCTACATTGTACCATGTTGGGAATGAAAATATATAAAACGTTCATTCTTTTTTGGTGAAGAGCGTGTGAAATCAATGTATTCAGAAGTTTTTCCCCCCAACAAAAACTTCAGAATATTTCTTAATCTCTGAGTTTCCTCAATATATAAACTCAGAGGTTAGGAAATTTCCCAAAGTTTCTTTTGGAAAAAATTTCAGAATCCATTGATTTATGTTTGGAATTCAAAAAACAAAGAATGTATTACTGATTGAAATATGTATATATATATATATATATATACACTAATAAAAAGATTTTCGTCTATCTATTAATAAATATAAAATCGTTAACAGTTGTCGGGAAATAGTGTGTGAAAACATTGTATTCAGATAGTTTAAAAAAAAAAAAATGGTATTCTCTGATTTCAAATTTGAGGATGTTACCTCTAATTTTAATTTAACTTTAAACGCTTCTGCATTATCTATATATCAGCCCATGGAAATATAAATCCCTGCAAGAAAGATGATTTCGAATGATAAAAAATAACCTTGTGATATTGGAGAAAAATTCATTCAAGGGACAATGGATTTGGTGATCACAATAAAGGTTAATCCCCAACATTTGATTTTTTAATGAAAAAAATCAGCTTTTTAAGAGAATATAATGGTTTTTAAACTTTTGAAAAATTATCGTTAAAATTCATGAATATCATCCTCTCCCCCCCCTCCCCGTCTCGTCATCATTTTTTTCTAAATAAACCAAAGCAAAAAGAAATAACGAATCTTTTACAATTTCCTAATACCATTTTAATTAAACTCTATCAAAATTGTCAAGATAAATGTGAAAAATCATCTGCAATTTATTATATATATCATACAAAATCATCAGAATTTAAAATACTTAAGAAAAGTTAATCAATATTTAAAAACAAAATGATAAAATTTCTTCAGCGGAAGAAATGATAAAAAAATTTGACATTTTTCGAAAAAATGAATTTCTCTCGAATCGATTTTTTGTGCTCACAAAAAACCACATAAATATTTTTTTTCGCTCAACTTTTCATTCAATCCCGAGATGCCGAACAGTGAAGCTGTGCATCACCGGAAACTTAGATAATTAAGCTCGATACTTGAAAAAAATTAATATTTTTTTCTCTCGATTCAATTTTAATTTAGACTTGTGTCTGAAACTCTATATAAATATTTTTTTTCGTTCTCGAATAATTTTTCATTTTATCTTTTCGTTCTGAATTTACAGTGAAACCGAAACTTAGACAAAAAGTGAAACGACGCGAATAACTTTCGGCTGAAGATTTTGCAAACTGAAAGTTTCCTTCTCAATTCCGGCTGATTTTGCAAACTTAGATTATTTTTTTTTATCTCGTGATGGAAGTTGTTCCCTTGTCATTTCGCTCTGAGCCGCTCTGGGAAGGCCTCAGGCCTTGAAGAGCGCATTACAAAAGACTTATTATTATTATTAAATAGAAATAATATTATCTTTTCAAAATTAAGTGCTTTTCACAAATAAAATTTTCATTCGTGCTTCGTTCCGTTAAAGAGGTTAGTAACTTTAATAAATATAATTTTCGATTAACATATAAGGTAATTTTTTTATTATTTTAACTTAATTCTTTCATTAAGGAATTGCAATTCATAAGTGGGTCACACAGTCTGTACCTCCTCGTGATGCGCCCGGTAACCTCACATAGCTATCAAATTTTTGGGGGATTCAATTTTACTTTAATTAAAAATTTTGATACCTATGTGAGGGATAAAGAGACTGTTTCGCTTTGCGCTTTTTGATTTTCGTCTTTTTGCTTTTCGCTTCACTAACCTGCATGTTTTGCTTTGAATTTTATTTATTTATGTTTGTTGTGAATTCCATATGAATTTATGGTTTTGTTGTGGCTTCCATATGAATTTGAGGGTATAAATTTGTGGTTTTGTTGCTGTGGAATCCGTATGAATTTGTGGTTTTGCTGTGGTTTTGGGTTCCGTATGAAGTAATTAAATGTCTATTTTTTAAAGGGTCAATTATGGTGCGGCACTCAGACAAAGGATGATCGAGGGACGGAGATATAAAGGAGACGTCCTTGTAAGTTTTTTTTTTGTATTGAAATATGAAATATAATTTGGAATTGAGAATACCAATTTTTTCAAAAATAATTCTTTTACTTTCTTACAGAAAGAAAACTCGCGATACAGACTACATTTCACTCAGAAGATTGAACATTCGGAAAGGAAGTCTTCGCGGGACAACTTATAGGATGTTTTTAGCTATCTTTGAAAAATTAATTCGTTAGGATCGCGAATATTGACGTATTTAGAGTTAAATTTAGATTTAGATTGCAAAAAAAACTTTTTAGAAATATGTTTACACACGTAATCTTTACATTATCTTTTAACACTTTAACTTTTTTTATTTCTTTCTTTTTTCTTAAAATTATTTCAAATTTCGTGACATTATGGCTCTCTACCAAGGCGTCCCTCCCTTGAAGTAGGTAGTACGGGAAGCGCGATGCGGAGGAAAAAAGTTCATGTGCCTACGACAATTTTTCCGTCAGGTTTGAGGAGTTGGGATCCTTCCATCTCCAATCTTTCGAAATCAAATATTTGATAATGATTTTTCTCTCTCTATCTCTCTCTCTTTTCTTTCCTTTCACCCACTCTTTCATTACCTGTGAAAAAATATATTTAAAAATAAAAAAATTTACGTGCGAATATTTATATATTTAGAGTTTGAAAAGCTAACTTTGCAAAATTAAATTCGTTATCTAAGCTATCTTTGAAAAAGTATATATACGAAGGGCGGTCAATAAGTTTTGCAATTCGGATATAAGGAAACAAGATATAAGGAAAAGTGTTTTATTATTTTTCGATATAACTACCCTCGACTTCAATGCACTTGCGCCACTTGTCCCTGAGGCTTAGAATTCCCGACAACCAGAAATCTCCTGACTGCTGTTCAATCCACTCTTGGACGGCGAGCTGGACATCTTCATCGTCCCCAAACCGGCGTCCACGCAGTGCAGCCTTGAGCTGGCTGAAAAAAAGTAGACGCTAGGGGCCAGATCTGGACTGTAGGGGGGATGGTTAAGCTCCTCGAATCCGCACTCGCGCAGCGCAGAGAGCAGCTTGCGCAACTCTGGCCTTGTGGACTTTGACGACGTTGAAATCGATCATGGGGCGTGAGATTTAGAGGGACCCAACGGGAAGAGGCCTTGGTCAAGACCAAATTGTCGTGGATGATGTTGATAACACTTCCATGTGATATTCCAAATTCTCGCTCGATTTCTTCGACCTTCACCCGTTGATTTTCGAGGCTCATCCTCTCCACACGGGCTACATTGTCCTCGTTGGTCACGTCTGATGGGCGTCCTGGACGGGGGTCATCTTCAAGGGACTCACGACTATGGCGGAACTCCCTATTCCAGTGAGCAATGGTTGCATAGGAATGGGCGGTGTCGGTGTACACTGCAACCATGCGCTCATGGATCTCTTGCATTCTTGCCTTCCTTGGTAAAAAATTTGATCACTGCGTGGTGCTCAACCTTCTCCATTGTTGAAAAATTTGTGACTGACGATCTGCGATCAGCTACTTCTTCTTAAATAGACGAGGTAGGTGCGTGCGGCTACAGGTCCTGACTTGTCATAACTTGTCCTAACACCCCCCCCCCAACAGCCATCCCCCTTCCTTTGTTTTGCCCTACCGATTCGCAAAACTTATTGACCGCCCCTCGCAGGTTGCGAAAAATTTAGATATATTCATTTTTTTCATGATGCATTCATTCAACAGATCACTCATATATAAATCATAAAGAAAACATGAAAACCGAAACTTTTAAAAAATTAGCTTTTCTTTAGCATTATTATTAAATTATTCATTGGAAATCCTTCCATTATTTCTTTTGAGTTAAAAATTTAGGAAAAGGGGAGGGTTAACATTTTTTTTTTTTTTTAGTTAAGTCCGGACTTTAGGTAGTTAGAAACAGGGAAATAGGAAAAAGGAGGGGGGAATGGAAATTATATTTGGGGGGATGGGAAACACTTTTCAAAAGAAATAATGGAAAGATTAAATTTCTATATATAATTTAAAAAAATTAAGATAAAAGATAAATTTTTTAAAGTAAAACATACAAACAACATCTCCCCCCCCCCTTTTTTCATGATTCATTATCTAGGACAACGGAATTGTAAAATGGTTGAACGCCGTCTGCGGAAAGGTGGGGGCAGCTGCCATTTCAAAGGAGGAGTATTTGGGATAAAATTACGTAGGTTGAACGCTACAGCAGCCTGCGGAAAGGTGGGGGCAGCTGCCATTGCAAACATGTAATGCCATAAAAGGATGAGAAAAAATTCATTTTTTGGTGGAGGTGTTTTTGCTAATATAAAAATGTGGCAGCGTGCCACTGTATATTTGTTTTATCTTTCGTTAGGAATAATCTTTTTTAAATTTTAAATAATAAATTAGTTTACTATTAAACAAAGTTTTCTTTAGTACCTTTAAAAATGCAAGTAGTGGAGACGTTTTGCGAGTAAAATTACGCTAGCAGCGTAATTAATTTTCTTTTGAATAATGTATCGTTGAAAATGCAAGTTAACCAGAGTTTTGTCGATAAGCTCAAAGGCGTTTTTTATATTATGAAGGTTAGGAATTTTTTAAAAATAAAAGATAAATTAGTTTCCCTTATGTTAAAGTTTTTTATGCGGATATTTTTTTAAAATTAAAAGATATATTAGTTTCCCTTATGTGTAAGTTTTCTATGTAAGTTTTACAAAAATGAATGGCAAATTGATATTTTTTTGTTAATTATACTAGAATAAACCGGTTTTGGGGTTGTATTTTTCCTTCACAATTCGTCCAGAAACTTTTATTTCACATACTCTTCACGGACAAACGAAGTGAAAGAAAATAAAAAAAGAGAGTAAACTTTATGATTTTCCAAAGGAAAAATTTTGTTAAAGTTTTCCAATGAATATCGATAATTCTGGGATCTTTTTGTATGTTAAAAATATCTTCCGAAACTTTGAAATCTCAAAAGGGAAATTCTATGAAATTTTGATAATTTTTACAAGAGAGCGAGGACGCTTCATATTGGTGAAACTCAGATATGAGAAATTCTCCCAAAGTTTTGTTTTGGAAAACAATTGAATTTTACATTTTGTTTGACAACTGTTGAATTTAATCGTTAATGAAAACAGAAGATTGACAACTGATGAATGTAATCGTTAATGAATTCCATGTGTATATAAATTACATTAAATTTTGGAAAATCATTGAATTTTACATATTGTTTGACAACTGTTGAATTTAATCGTTAATGAATTTTAGATAATTTTTGAGAAAGAACGAAATAAGTCACACTCTGTAATTTGGGAGGCGGTGGGGAGTGGCAGCAACGTATTTAAACAAAATTTCTTCCCTAGTCTTATCTTATATTTACATTCTCATCTCTCCTACATGATGTCACAATGAATTTTTCTCATTAATTAACTTTGGCGAATTTTTGAAATTTTTGAAAAATGTTTTTTTCTATTTGGTCGTAATTTTTGTTAGCTTTCAACCTGATTAATTCAATTTCATTTTTAATTACATTTTCCAATATCTTTTTTTTCCTCTGTTCTGAGCAATTTATTTAAAAGTATTATTATTATTCGCATTTTTTTCCCTTAAGATCGGATTCTTCAACTAGTTCCTGAACTTCAATAATAGTTTCTACACCGCTATCACTTTTGCCATCGTCTTCTTCTTCTTCTGTAAATGTTTTTCCCATTATGACCGGATACTTGAACCAGTTCCTAAACTTCAATAATAGTTTCTACACCGCTATCACTTTTGCCATCGTCTTCTTCTGCAAATGCTTTTTTCCATTATGATATGTAGTCAAATAGTGTTAGAAATATGATCAATGATTCAAAAACTTCAGTCAGTAATTACTTCGTTGTTTCTTAATTAGCTAACCTTTTCAAGTTTTCTTTTATTTCTTCCACTTCGTTTGTAAAAAGAGAGTTAAATTTAACTCAGTTCCCCATCGTTCCTCATCTTCAATATCATAGGACATTTCATACAGATGAAACTCAGAGATGAGAAAATCTTCTTAAGTTTTTTTTTCAGAATTTCCCATTTGAATCAAATTATTCTTCAATATAATATTTAAATATGATCTAATTTACGTATTTTTTCCAAAGATTTGTAATAAATTCTTTCATCTTCACAAATGAAGGAATGTTTTATAACTCTTCACGGACAAACGAAGTGAAATAAAACAAAAAAAAGTAAGGTGTAATTGATGATGTTCCAAAGGTTTCTTGCCTGTTAAAATATCTTCCGAAACTTGGAAAACTCAAAAAAGAAATTCTATGATAATTTTTAAGAGAGAGAGAGAGAGAGAGAGAGAGAGAGAGAGAGAGAGAGAGAGAGAGAGAGAGAGAGAGAGAGAGAGAGAGAGAGAGAGAGTTACAAGGAGTTACAAGGAAAGATAGTACCTCAGAAGACTAAGTTAGTCCATACCGAGGAGAGAGAGAGAGAGAGAGAGAGAGAGAGAGAGAGAGAGAGAGAGAGAGAGAGAGAGAGAGAGAGAGAGAGAGAGAGAGAGAGTGAGAGAGAGAGAGAGAGAGAGAGAAAGAGAGAGAGAGAGAGAGTCACAAGGAGTCACAAGGAAAAGAAGTACCTTAGAAGACCTTACGGTCCATACGAGAGGGTACTTGTTACAAGTCAGGGACTCGTGAGCCTGTCAGCGAACCAGGACTTTATCCAGGCGCCTTTTGAACTGCTCCACAGAGTCGCTGTTCACGACTTCTGGCGGAAGCGCGTTCCACTCGTTGCAGATACTGTAACTGAAGAAGTTCCCGCATCTGTCCCGGTGATAACGCGGCAGCTCAATTTTGTAGCCGTGGTTTCTCGTTACGCCCTCGCTTAGTTGGAACATGTCCCCGTTGCCTACGTGGTCAATACCTCGGAGGATTTTGAAGACCTCGATTAATTGACCGCGCCGTCTTCGGGTTTCCAGTGAGAAGAGGTTTAGTTCTTCTAGGCGGGCTTCGTAACTTTTGTGCCTGATCGAGGGGATCAGTTTGGTCACCCTGGCTTGTACTCGCTCCAGTCGGGCGATGTCCTTCCGAAGGGATGGACTCCAAAACTGGACTGCGTACTCCAGGTGAGGTCGGACCAGGGAATTAAAGAGAGTGAGAACGATTTCCCTGTTCCGATACCCAAACTGTCGCTTGATATACCCCAAGATTCTCTGGGCTTTCTTCTCCGCCTCGATGCACTGCTTGGAAAACTTGAGGTCGCTGGTGATCACGACTCCCAAGTCTTTTTCCATGTCTGTGCTCTCGAGCGCCGAGTTTTTGAGGCTGTAGACGGCTTGGGGATTTCTGTGGCCGATGTGCATCACCTTGCACTTTTCGACATTGAACGGCATTTGCCATTTGTCTGACCACTCCCCGAGTTTCCTCAAGTCGGCTTGGAGTCTCTCGACGTTTTCCGCGTCTGCCACGTTCATACCTAGTTTGGTATCGTCGGCAAATTTGGAAATCCTCGCAGTTATGCCAACATCTATGTCGTTTACATAGATGATGAAGAGTAGGGGGCCCAGCACGGAGCCTTGGGGAACGCCGCTTGTTACCGGTAGCCAACCGGACGTTTGCCCGTTCACCACTACTCGCTGCCTTCGACTATGCAGCCAGTTTTCGATCCAGTGACCTCCAGCTCCGGCGATGCCTAGCGCTCGAACCTTTTTCAGCAATCGGCGGTGGGGCACCTTGTCGAAGGCCTTCTTCAAGTCAAGGTAGATGACATCCACCGCCTTCTCCCGGTCGTGCACGCTGAACACGAAGTGGAAGAATTCCAAAAGGTTCGTTAGGCATGACCTGTGCCGCCGGAACCCGTGTTGGGAATTCCTCAATAGGTGGTTGGACTCGACGTGCTGCGTTATTTCGTCAACCAGGATACTTTCCATCAATTTTACTACTACCGACGTCAGGCTGATCGGCCGGTAGTTAGATGGCTCGCTCGCGTTACCCTTTTTGAATATGGGGGTGACTTCCGCGTCTCGCCAGTCCTTTGGCACGCATCCAGTCTCGAGCGATTTCCTGAAGATCGAGCAGAGATGTGGGGAGACCTCATCTCGCACTTCCTTCAGCACCCGTGGTAAGAAGCCATCGGGCCCTGGCGACTTGTAGCGGTTCAAATCGTCGATCTTTGAACGCACTGTCGTCTCTTCGAAGTGAAATCTCTCCAATTGCTCTGAGCCTTCGTACTTGTCGCGAGGCTCAGGAGTGGTGTTCTTCTCCTCAGTGAAAACTGACTAGAGAGAGAGAGAGAGAGAGAGAGTAACAAGGAGTAACAAGGAAAGTAAGTACCCTAGGAGACCTTACGGTCCATTCAAAGAGGGTACCTTTGGACTAGCAATTGAGCGGGCACATGGCTGCTCAATTGTTTTGCGTCCATAAACGGCCACTTTTCAAGACTTTGTCTAGTCTTGACTTGAACTGGTCAACAGATTCACTGTTGACAACTTCCACTGGAAGTGCGTTCCACTTACCGCAGATACTGTAGGTGAAAAAAATTCCACACAGATTGCGGTTGTAACGCTTCAGTTCAAGTTTGAAGCCGTGATTGCGCGTTCTGTTCTCACTCAGTATGAAAATATCCCGGTAGTCAACATTGTCGAACCCTCGAAGTATTTTGAAGACTTCGATGAGCTGACCACGCAGTCTACGGGTTTCCAGTGAGAACAGATCTAACTCCCTTAGTCTATCCTCATAACTTTTATGTCGGATAGAGGGAATCAGCTTGGTTGCCCTGGCTTGTACGCGTTCCAATCTCGCGATGTCCTTTCGCAATGAAGGACTCCAAAATTGTACGGCATACTCCAGGTGCGGTCGGACAAGTGAGTTGTACAGGCACAGTACAATCTCCTGGTTCCGATAACCAAACTGGCGCTTAATATAGCCTAGCATCCTTTGGGCCTTTTTCTCCGCCTCAATGCACTGTTTCGAGAACTTGAGGTCACTAGTGATTTTTACACCCAAGTCCTTCTCAGTGTCACTCGATTCAATAGCAGTGCCCTTAAGGATATACTGGGATTGGGGTTTCTGTGGCTGATATGCATCACTTTGCATTTCCCCACGTTAAAAGGCATTTGCCACGTGTCCGACCACTCCCCAATCTTCCCAAGATCTTCCTGCAGGCGGGCAGTATTTCCATCCTTTGCAACGTTCATACCAAGCTTGGTATCGTCTATGCCAAGCGTTCGCACTTTCCGGAGAAGGCGGCGGTGTGGTACCTTATCAAAGTCTTTCTGAAAGTCTAGGTAGACCACATCCACCACCTTGTCACGATCGTGCTCACTGAAAACGAAGTGGAAGAATTCCACAAGGTTCGTCAGGCATGACCGTTGCCTTCGGAAGCCGTGCTGGGAACTCCTCAGTAGCAGGTTTGACTCTAAATACGACGTCACTTTGTCCACCATGATGCTTTCCATGAGTTTACCGACTATCGAAGTCAGACTGATAGGTCGGTAGTTCGATGGTTGGTTACGGTCTCCTTTCTTGAAGATAGGAGTCACCTCCGCCTCACGCCAGTCTCTAGGAATGCATTTGGTCCGGATTGACATGTTGAAGATAGCGCACAGATGTCGTGATACTTAATCGCACACTTCCTTCAACACTTTAGGTAGAAACCCGTCCGGTCCAGGGGACTTATTTGTCTTTAGGTCAGCGATCTTTTTCTTTATTTCTCCTTCGGTGAAGTCCATTGCCTCCAGCTTTTCCCCCGAGTAGGAATGCGTCGGCTGGGGAATGGGACCACACTCTTCAGTAAACATTGAAGAGAAGTAGTCGTTGAGGAGGTTGGCATTTTCTGCATCTGAATGCTTTAATGTCCCCTCCTCGTTCCTCAAAGGGCCAATCGTTCGACGGATTGGTTTACGGCTGTTCACATATCCAAAAAACTCCTTGGGATTCTCTTTACAGAGTCTCGCCACTCGGAGTTCCTCAGACCGCTTAGCCGCCCTTATGCTGGACTTCACTCTCCTGGCTAGCCTCCGGTATTCGTCAAAGTCACCCGAGATCTTCGATTGCCGGTACACATTTCTCTTCTCCCTAAGCAGTTGGCCGATTTCTCGATTAAACCACTTAGGTTGAACAGAAGACAGACGGGGGCATTTCAGAGGGATGAAACGCGATTGAAGACTCATGAATGTGGTTTTGAAACTATTCCACGAGTCTTAAACGGCATCGCACACTTCTAGCCTCACGTCAGTCAGTCCAGCTCGAAGGCTTGCAAAGTCTGCTCTTCTCAAGTCAAGTTTCTTTAATTGACTGGCAACAGACCTTACCTTCGGGATCTTGACGCTAAATCTAACTAGCTGGTGATCACTGCCACCGAGCTCTTCGCCTACAGAGATATCCTCAACGATATCATCCTCAGAGGTGAAGACTAAGTCGAGGATATTGTCTCCTCTCGTCGGTTCTCTGACCCATTGAGTAAGGAACTCGTTGTTGGCGAACTCCAGGACTAGCGCGCTTTCGCCACAGGCTGCTCTGGTTTCCCAGTCAACTTGGCTGTTGAAATCGCCCATAACGATGCACACTCTGCCTTGAACCAGCTCACCCAGCAGCTGGTACAGTTCCCTGTCCTTCTCAACAGGTTGGGAAGGGGGTCTGTAAAGCAGCAGGGTCCTGTATTTGGCAGGACCGATCTCTAGGTCAACGCCTAGGAGCTCGTGGTCGGATATAACGTTGGAGTTCGTAGATTTGATTGTATCCTTGACATACAACATTACACCGCCACCCTCTCTGTCTGGCCTATCTTTGTGGAAGAGTTGGTAGCCAGGAACCGTGAATTCGCCTTCAAAGTCTCGGTTTGAGGTTTTTATCCACGATTCTGTTATGGCTACCATTTCGGGTTCTTCCGTCGCTACGAGGCCACGGAGCTCAGGAAACTTGTTCCTGATTGACCTCGCATTGAACAGAAGAACTTTCAGGGAGTCCCCTAATGTAGGACTCCCTATACTCTTCCGTTTCCCGGCTTCTTGTTTGTCGTGGTGGCACCATTTTTGACAACCTCCGAGAGGGTTGTTTGGGAAGTGACTCGGGCGTACTGGCGTACGTCCGCCTTCCCAATGGGCCGGACACTCCTTTGGGTGCGCTCCACGACATCCTGGATGAGGTTGGCTAGGAACGCCTTGCCCTTAAAGGAGAGGTGCACCCCGTCCCTTTGGTAGAGGTCTTTTCTTCTATAGAACACGGCGTACGGGTCCCCAAAAAAGACACCCTCAGCCGTACAGAGGTCTGCAAGGCGCCTGTTTAGCGACATGTTCCTCAAGTGGGCAGTCCGGCTTGGACCCCACCTCGGGAGCATCCCCACCACGACGCGTCTGCGGGTTTTCAGTCCACAGTCGTCGACAGCGCCCATAACTGTCCTCATAATTTCACCTGTAGGGCCTACCCTACCTCCTCTGAGGTAGAGGTCGTTACCACTTACCATAAGGGCAACGACTGAAGTCTCTGAAATCTGAGACTTCTCGGCCTCAGCTCTTACCTGCTTATTCCCACAACCTGGGATGCAGCTCACCTTAACGCTTGTGCGAAGGCGGGCCGCTAGCAGGGGCTTCAGACCCCGTGCTTGAGAATCACCAATAGGGGGGACTCTTGCACATTTGAGAGAGAGAGAGAGAGAGAGAGAGAGAGAGAGAGAGAGAGAGAGAGAGAGAGAGAGAGAGAGAGAGAGTAACAACAAGGAGTAACAACAAGGAAAGAAGGTACCCTAGGAGACCTTATGGTCTATTCGAAGAGGGTACCTTTGGACTAGCAATCGAGCGGGCACAAGGCTGCTCAATTGTTTTGCGTCCCTAAACGGCTATTTTTCAAGACTTTGTCTAGTCTTGACTTGAACTGGTCAACAGATTAACTGTTGACAACTTCCACTGGAAGTGCGTTCCACATACCGCAGATACTGTAAGTGAAAAAAATTCCACACAGATTGCGGTTGTAACGCTTCAGTTCAGGTTTAGAGCCGTGCTTGCGCGTTCTGTTCTCACTTAGTGTGAAAATATCCCGGGTAGTCAACATTGTCGAACCCTCGAAGTATTTTGAAAACTTCGATGAGCTGACCACGCTGTCTACGGGTTTCCAGCGAGAACAGATCTAACTCCCTTAGTCTATCCTCATAACTTTTATGTCGGATAGAGGGAATCAGCTTGGTTGCCCTGGCTTGTACGCGTTCCAATCTCGCGATGTCCTTTCGCAATGAAGAACTCCAAAATTGTACGGCATACTCCAGGTGCGGTTGGACAAGTGAGTTGTACAGGCACAGTACAATCTCCTGGTTCCGATAACCAAACCGGCGCTTAATATAGCCTAGCATCCTTTAGGCCTTTTTCTCCGCCTCAATGCACTGTTTCGAGAACTTGAGGTCACTAGTGATTGTTACACCCAAGTCCTTCTCAGTGTCACTCGATTCAAGAGCAGTGCCCTTAAGGATATACTGAGATTGGGGGTTTCTGTGGCCGATATGCATCACTTTGCATTTCCCCACGTTAAAAGGCATTTGCCACGTGTCCGACCACTCCCCAATCTTCCCAAGATCTTCCTGCAGGCGGGCAGTATTTCCATCCTTTGCAACGTTCATACCAAGCTTGGTATCGTCGGCAAATTTGGAAATCTTCGCAACCATGTCACCGTCCATGTCGTTGACGTAGATGATGAATAGTAGTGGTCCCAGGACAGAACCTTGAGGCACCCCACTAGTAACGGGCACCCACTCAGAAGACTGTCCATTTACCACCACCCGTTGCCATCTGCCACTTAGCCAGTTCTCGATCCAGCCGGCTACCTTTCCGTCTATGCCAAGCGCTCGCACTTTCCGGAGAAGGCGGCGGTGTGGTACCTTATCAAAGGCTTTCTGAAAGTCTAGGTAGACCACATCCACCGCCTTGTCACGATCGTGCTCACTGAAAACGAAGTGGAAGAATTCTACAAGGTTCGTCAGGCATGACCGTTGCCTTCGGAAGCCGTGCTAGAACTCCTCAGTAGCAGGTTTGACTTTAAATACGACGTCACTTTGTCCACCATGATGCTTTCCATGAGTTTACCGACTATCGAAGTCAGACTGATAGGTCGGTAGTTCGACGGTTGGTTACGGTCTCCTTTCTTGAAGATAGGAGTCACCTCCGCCTCACGCCAGTCTCTAGGAATGCATTTGGTCCGGATTGACATGTTAAAGATAGCGCACAGATGTCGTGATACTTTATCGCACACTTCCTTCAACACTTTAGGAAGAAACCCGTCCGGTCCAGGGGACTTATTTGTCTTTAGGTCAGCGATCTTTTTCTTTATTTCTCCTTCGGTGAAGTCCATTGCCTCCAGCTTTTCCCCCGAGTAGGAATCCGTCGGCTGGAGAATGGGACCACACTCTTCAGTAAACACTGAAGAGAAGTAGTCGTTGAGGAGGTTGGCATTTTCTGCATCTGAATGCTTTAATGTCCCCTCCTCATTCCTCAAAGGGCCAATCGTTCGACGGATTGGTTTACGGTTGTTCACATATCCAAAAAACTCCTTGGGATTCTCTTTACAGAGTCTCGCCACTTGGAGTTCCTCAGACCGCTTAGCTGCCCTTATGCTGGACTTCACTCTCCTGGCTAGCCTCCGGTATTCGTCAAAGTCACCCGAGATCTTCGATTGCCGGTACACATTTCTCTTCTCCCTAAGCAGTTGGCCGATTTCTCGATTAAACCACTTTGGTTGAACAGAAGACCGACGGATGCATTTCAGAGGGATAAAACGCGATTGAAGACTCATGAATGTGGTTTTGAAACTGTACAAGAGTCTTCAACAGCATCGCACTCCTCTAGCCTCGCGTCAGTCAGTCCCGCGCGTAGACCTGCAAAGTCTGCTCTTCTTAAATCCAGTTTCCTTGATTTACTAATTGCAGGCTCTGCTTTGGGGACTTTGACTACAAATCTAATTAGTCGGTGGTCACTGCCACCGAGCTTTTCGCCAACAGAGAGGCCCTCAACGATGTCATCCTCAGAGGTGAAAACCAAGCGAGGATATTGTCTCCTCTCGTTGGCTCTCTCACCCATTGAGTGAGGAACTCGTTGTTCGTGAACTCCAGGAGTAGTGCGTTCTCGCCACAGGGTTCTCTGGTTTCCCAGTCAACTTACGTGTTGAAATCACCCATGACGATACACACTCTGTCTTCGACAAGTTCTCCTAGTAGCTGGCACATATCTCTTTCCTTTTCAACGTGTTGGGCAGGAGATCTATAAAGCACCAGGGTCCTGTATTTGGCAGGACCTATCTCTAGGTCAACACCTAGTAGTTCATGGTCGGATACGATGTTGCAATCCGTCGAGTTGAGAGTATCCTTGACATACAACATCACACCGAGAGAGAGAGAGAGAGAGAGAGAGAGAGAGAGAGAGAGAGAGAGAGAGAGAGAGAGAGAGAGAGAGAGAGAGAGAGAGAGAGAGAGAGAGAGAGAGAGAGAGAGAGAGAGAGAGAGAGAGAGAGAGAGAGAGAGAGAGAGAGTAACAAGGGAGTAACAAGGAGTAACAAGGAAAGTTAGTACCCTAGGAGACCTTACGGTCCATTCAAAGAGGGTACCTTTAGGCTAGCAATCGAGCGGGCACAAGGCTGCTCAATTGTTTTGCGTCCCTAAACGGCGACTTTTCAAGACCTTGTCTAGTCTTGACTTAAACTGGTCAACAGATTCACTGTTGACAACTTCCACTGGAAGCGCGTTTCACATACTGCAGATACTGTAAGTGAAAAAATTTCCACACAGATTGCGGTTGTAACGCTTCAGTTCAAGTTTGAAGCCGTGATTGCGCGTTCTGTTCTCACTCAGTGTGAGAATATCCCGGTAGTCAACATTGTCGAACCCTCGAAGTATTTGTAAAACTTCGATGAGCTGACCACGCTGTCTACGGGTTTCCAGCGAGAACATATCTAATTCCCTTAGTCTATCCTCATAACTTTTATGTCGGATAGAGGGAATCAGCTTGGTTGCCCTGGCTTGTACGCGTTCCAATCTCGCGATGTCCTTTCGCAATAAAGGACTCCAAAATTGTACGGCATACTCCAGGTGCGGTCGGACAAGTAAGTTGTACAGGCACAGTACAATATCCTGGTTCCGATAACCAAACTGGCGCTTAATATAGCCTAGCATCCTTTGGGCCTTTTTCTCCGCCTCAATGCACTGTTTCGAGAACTTGAGGTCACTAGTGATTGTTACACCCAAGTCCTTCTCAGTGTCACTCGATTCAAGAGCAGTGCCCTTAAGGATATACTGAGATTGGGGGTTTCTGTGGCCGATATGCATCACTTTGCATTTCCCCACGTTAAAAGGCATTTGCCACGTGTCCGACCACTCCCCAATCTTCCCAAGATCTTCCTGCAGGCGGGCAGTATTTCCATCCTTTGCAACGTTCATACCAAGCTTGGTATCGTCGGCAAATTTGGAAATCTTCGCAACCATGTCACCGTCCATGTCGTTGACGTAGATGATGAATAGTAGTGGTCCCAGGACAGAACCTTGAGGCACCCCACTAGTAACGGGCACCCACTCAGAAGACTGTCCATTTACCACCACCCGTTGCCGTCTGCCACTTAGCCAGTTCTCGATCCAGCCGGCTACCTTTCCGTCTATGCCAAGCGCTCGCACTTTCCGGAGAAGGCGGCGGTGTGGTACCTTATCAAAGGCTTTCTGAAAGTCTAGGTAGACCACATCACCGCCTTGTCCCGATCGTGCTCACTGAAAACGAAGTGGAAGAATTCTACAAGGTTCGTCAGGCATGACCGTTGCCTTCGGAAGCCGTGCTAGAACTCCTCAGTAGCAGGTTTGACTCTAAATATGACGTCACTTTGTCCACCATGATGCTTTCCATGAGTTTACCGACTATCGAAGTCAGACTGATAGGTCGGTAGTTCGACGGTTGGTTACGGTCTCCTTTCTTGAAGATAGGAGTCACCTCCGCCTCACGCCAGTCTCTAGGAACGCATTTGGTCCGGATTGACATGTTAAAGATAGCGCACAGATGTCGTGATACTTCATCGCACACTTCCTTCAACACTTTAGGTAGAAACCCGTCCGGTCCAGGGGACTTATTCGTCTTTAGGTCAGCGATCTTTTTCTTTATTTCTCCTTCGGTGAAGTCCATTGCCTCCAGCTTTTCCCCCGAGTAGGAATCCGTCGGCTGGAGAATGGGACCACACTCTTCAGTAAACACTGAAGAGAAGTAGTCGTTGAGGAGGTTGGCATTTTCTGCATCTGAATGCTTTAATGTCCCCTCCTCGTTCCTCAAAGGGCCAATCGTTCGACGGATTGGTTTACGGCTGTTCACATATCCAAAAAACTCCTTGGGATTCTCTTTTCAGAGTCTCGCCACTCGGATTTCCTCAGACCGCTTAGCCGCCCTTATGCTGGACTTCACTCTCCTGGCTAGCCTCCGGTATTCGTCAAAGTCACCCGAGATCTTCGATTGCCGGTACACATTTCTCTTCTCCCTAAGCAGTTGGCCGATTTCTCGATTAAACCACTTTGGTTGAACAGAAGACCGACGGGGGCATTTCAGAGGGATAAAACGCGATTGAAGACTCATGAATGTGGTTTTGAAACTGTTCCAAGAGTCTTCAACAGCATCGCACTCCTCTAGCCTCGCGTCAGTCAGTCCCGCGCGTAGACCTGCAAAGTCTGCTCTTCTCAAATCCAGTTTCCTTGATTTACTAGTTGCAGGCTCTGCCTTGGGGACTTTGACTACAAATCTAATTAGTCGGTGGTCACTGCCATCGAGCTCTTCACCTACAGAGAGGTCCTCAACGATGTTATCCTCAGAGGTGAAAACCAAGTCGAGGATATTGTCTCCTCTCGTTGGCTCTCTCACCCATTGAGTGAGGAACTCGTTGTTCGTGAACTCCAGGAGTAGTGCGTTCTCGCCAGAGGGTTCTCTGGTTTCCCAGTCAACTTGTGTGTTGAAATCACCCATGACGATACACACTCTGTCTTTCACAAGTTCTCCTAGTAGCTGGTACAGATCTCTGTCCTTTTCAACGAGTTGGGCAGGAGGTCTATAAAGCACCAGGGTCCTGTATTTGGCAGGACCTATCTCTAGGTCAACACCTAGTAGTTCATGGTCGGATACGATGTTGCAATCCGTCGAGTTGAGAGTATCCTTGACATACAACATCACACTGCCACCCTCTCTGTCTGGCCTATCTTTCAAGAAGAGCTGGTAACCGGGAATCGTGAATTCACCTTTAAAATCTCGGCTTGAGGTTTTTATCCACGACTCCGTTATGGCCACCATCTCCGGTTCTTCTGTTGCTACGAGGCCACGAAGTTCTAGAAACTTGTTTCTGATAGACCTCGCATTAAACAGAAGAACTTTTAGGGAGTCCCCGACTGTAGGACTCCCTACGCTCTTCCGTTTCCCGCTTTCTTTCTCTGTGGCGGGATCACTCCACTCTTTGTGACTTCAGAAAAGGTCATTCCTGGAGTAACACGGGTGTACTTGCGTACGTCCTCCTTTAATCGGGGTCTGACACTTCTTTGGGTCCGCTCCACAACATCCTGGATCATGTTTGCGAGTGCAGATTTCCCTTTAAAGGAAGGATGCACTCCGTCCCTTTTGTACAGGTCATTTCTCCCGTAAAAGGTGCGGTAGGGGTCTACAAAAAAGACTCCTTCCGCCGTACATAGATCTCCCAGGCGTTGGTTTATGGAGACATTCCTCGCGTGAGCATTGCGGGATGCACCTCGTCTTGGGAGTATCCCGACCACGACACGTCTGCGGGTATTTAGCCCACAGTCGTCAACTCCCCCTATAACCGTGGTCAGGATTTTCCCGCTGGCGCCTACATTGCCTCCTCGTAGGTAGAGATCGTTGCCACTTGCCATGAGGGCAACTACTGAGTTCTCAGAGATGTGAGATTTCTCAGCCTCCACCCTTATTTCTCCGTTCCCCTTTCCTGGAAGGCAGCTTACCTTCACACTGGTGCGAAGGCCGGCCGCTAGCAAGGGTTGTAGATTCCGCGCTTGGGAGTCACCGATCACGATGACCCTCGCGCATTTGGGTTCAGAGGACAGAGGCTTCCCTTTCAGTATGGGCTCTTTCGATTCCTCTTTCTTCCCCACTTTTTGGGTTTTTTTCTTCTTTTTCTTCTTCGTTTTTTCTTCCGTTTCTACTTTCTCTTCTGTTTTTCCTTTCTTACTCTTCCTTTTCTTCTTTTTGACGCCCTGAGTAACCCCAGCAGCTGCTGGCTCTGGGACGTCGGATGGTTGGCCTATCTCTATCGACGCGGTGCATGAGGGCCCAACAGAGGAGCCATCCGCGTCGTTGGGAGTTTCTTGTTGCTGTTGCTGTCCATTGGTGGCTTTAATCTCTGAAATGATGGCTTCGAGATGACGGATTTGAGTCACATGCTCAGACTCGAGGATTTTCACCTTTTCTTCCAGCCGTCGTGTTTTTTCCTCAGAAGATTTAAAAAGTTCCTTAAGCTCCTGAAGTTCTGCCCTAAGGACACAGTCCGTGCAGATACTTCCAGGGTGGCATTTTGAAAAACACCCCTCCGGAAAATCTACACACCACTTGTCCTTTTGGCATGTAGAGCAGGTATACTTTAACGCACCAGGTCCTTTCTTTCCAGTCATGCTGAACACTTTATAACTCTGAATACTTTGTGACCACTCAATAAAAAAGAAAGGGGGTGGTGAGTTCGCCCCGCGTGAGTCGCTCCCGCCTATCAATCAGAGAGGTTTCGGATCTTTCAGAAGGCACGCTCCTTGTGCTGCTGTTCGTCCGACCGAGTCGTCAAACCTCGGCGTGCCGTGGCTCCCAACCAAGCAGCACTGACGGTCCCCGAAGGGGCCATCGATTTCTCACCAGGTGAACAACGGAGCACACCCCGTACTAAACTCCTACTAGTTCCCTTCACGACGGCCAAGATCTCGGAGCAGCGTTCAGTGGATATCCCGCCACACCAAGAGACTCGACCCAAGGCTTTTTATTGGCCTGGCAACCAACATGGGAACAAAGGGCCGTCACCACGGACCAATGCTACCAGAGGCACCCGTCAACGGTCACTGGGAATGGTCAATAATTATGCGCCAGGAAAGGGGTTACCGGCGCACTACCCTCATCCCATTCATCGTGCCCCAACGCCTAAGACCCCTCAAGTCCTAGTCTCTCGCAACCAGTGAGCGTCGATTGGCGTTGTTTATAGAGGTTCCAAAGCCTCTCTTCTGACGCGTGAGGTAGCTGCCAGGTCCTTATATGTAGATAGATGAAAAAAGGGTAAGAGTGACATGATAGGTATAGGGGTTGTTTTTTTCTTTTTGTATAAGTAGAAGAAATAGGATTAATTTTTATAAAAAGATGAAGGATAAAGTAGGATAAAAAAAAAGAAAAGACGCACTTAGTCTGGAACCTAATTTTCGACCAAATCGATAAGGGAAACCCTGCCAGGGGTGCCAGAAGATAGGTACCCCCGCCGACATAGCTCGAAAAGTCAAGGGTACGCACAAGCTCTCTTCCCGCGACAAGGGGGCGTCACCTCTCTCTACTTTCTTTATGAGAGAGAGAGAGAGAGAGAGAGAGAGAGAGAGAGAGAGAGAGCAGAGAAAAAACTCCCAAAGTTTTGTTTTGGAAAACCATTGAATTTTACATATCGTTCTAAAACATTCGCAAAAAATTTAAAAACCAATTATATTTATGAATAATCGGCGACCGCACCAGTGAATGAAAAAGTGAAAGAAATCGAAGTCTTCATTTTCCTCCACCTCTTCTATTGATTTTTCAACAAAAATGATAATTACTTTTTTATTTCCTTCTTTCACATCTTTTTTCGGATTATTAAAATTTTGGACAAAAAAAAGAAGTATTTTCTTTTAGAAAAGGTTTCAAAAAACCATTTGTTTCATCGAAGAATATTCTTTACCGGTATTTTTTTTCTATCTTATCAGCCGTTGCAACAGAGGAGGAAAATATGTGTATATATATATATATATATATATATATATATATATATATATATATATATATATATATATATATATATATATATATATATATATATATATGAAATAATGAAATTGGATATGTTTTTGCATACATTTTTATAGTGTATTCGCTGAAAAAATCACAACCCCCTCCCTTCTAAAAATTTATTTTATCTTTTCAATATCTTTTGATCAATTTATTACTTGAAATATGAAGATATAATTAAGAATTGAAAATCTTATATATTTTGATATTTAGTTAACTATTTTCGAACCGTTGTCGGTTAATAACGTTGATTTTCAATAACAAATATAGTGAGAAAAATATCGAAAATTCGAAATTATTTGAAAGAAGTTATATTTGAAATCTGTTAATATTTTATCAAAATTGATATAAAAAAGAAATATATCAGTTTTAAACACAAAAAAACTTTAAAATATTTGACATTAAAACAAAATTTTCTTCTGAAACTCAAAAATATTTTGTTGATACTTTTTCCCTCCAAAAACCCTTTCAAAACCTTTTTAACTCTTTTTAAAAACACACCAATTCATATCTAAAGCTAAGCAAAAAAACCTATTTTTTTTTAGTTTATTTTTTCTAAACTTTTGTGTTAGGTTTTCCCAAGGTAAAGTATTTTTTTAAAAAGTAATGAAAATTGTATAATTATGTAAGGAAGTAGGGAAAAAATTATTAATATATATAAAATGGGGTTAATTTTTATTAATAATTATCATTAATTATTATTTGTTAAAAGATAATAGTAGGTATTAATTTTTCAAGCGTAAATTTAATTTTGATACTAAAAGAAATTTTTAAAGAACACTTCTTAAAATTAATTTTGAGGGAAAAAATATTTTTTATTATTGATTTTCAAAAATTAGTTCCCACTTTTTGGAATGATATTAAATTTAGGGTTTGAAAATATATAATCAACATTTGATTATTAGAAAAAACAAGAAAATTAGCCTTTGAGAGAAGTGGAAAAAAAGGTATAAAATATGCATATATATATATCTGTTGGAAATTAATCAATAATCAATGAATTTGTTGAAATTTCTTAAAGATAAAAAAAATAAGTTTCTTTTCCCAAACAAAGTGGAAGAAAAAAAGAAAATGTGAAAAGGTTAGCTAATTGTTAATGTAATTAAAACTCTTCAATAATTAAGGAAACCAGAAGTTTAAAAAAAAAACAACTTTGGGAGATTTTCCCACCTCAGACTTTCCTATGTATGAAGAGTCTTCTTTTATTCATCGGCACCTCCTCCTCTTCAAGAATGATGAATTTGCTAATCGCTCAACCCTTTTTTAAAACTCTAAATTAATCAATGAATCTAGAAGTTTTCCGCAAAAAAACCTTTGGAGATTTTCTCATCTCAGAGTTTTGTATGTATGTAGAGTCTTCTTTTATTCACCAAGTAATGAATGATTAAAATTTTCATCAAAATTACAGCGTGTGAATCATCGGTGTTTGTGTTTGTGTGTGAACGTTAAATTGAAGAAATTAATAATTTTGCAAATTTGAAAACATTTCATATGTAATCTAAATTTTCGTTTGCAAAAGTCAAATTTTTAATTGGTATTATTTTTGGAGTTTTTAGATTGCAATGGAGAATTTTCAATAAAAGGTTTAATTATTTCGTGAAATACATTTATCCGGCAATTCACCTCTTTTTTTCTTTCTCCGAATTAAAGTTTACCTCTACAAAATTTATTACGTCTTCTAATTATTCATCGCCAAAATTTAACATTTTTACCACGTTTATATTTTCAGAGTCAGAGGTTCTCTAAGGATACCCACTTCATAAATTTGCTAAATAATGAATCAGCAGAGTAAAGTTCGGCTGGCTGGAAATCTCTAAAAATCATTTTTAAAAGATTTCGGAATCGACATTCATTGAAATAATGTTATTTTTCTCTGATTTCCCAATTATATGATACCGGGAATTATGTTCGGATTTAGCTACTGATCATGTAAAAATAAGATAAAACGTGATAAAAATTGAGTTTAAATACGTTGCCCCCAATCCCCACCGTCACCACTTCCTCATCATTACAAATTACAGAGTGTGACTTATTTCGTTAATGAATAACTTTGAACAGAAAAAAGGTCTTTCCAAAAAAAACTTTGGAAAAATTTTCCATCTCTGAGTTTCATCAATGTGAAGTGTCCTCCTCTCTCTCTATCTCTCAAAAATTATCTAAAAAATATCCTTTTATCTCATAAAATTAATCTTCTATTTTAAGGTTTCATTTCGATAAGTTTATATACACATATTGAATTCATAAACGATTAAATTCAATATATAAAAAAAGTTGGCTTTAAAAAATCATCTAAGTCAAATGAGACATACAGGAAAAGTAAAGAATCAAACTAATTTTTTTACTAATAAAAGTTGGCTTTAAACAAAGGGGAGGTCTTGGCTTTTTTTAAAAATATGTGTTATAACCCATTGGTGCCCCGGAAGCGCGAGGCGAAAAAAGGGACCCTCGGCTTTCTACGAATAGCGGGGACATATCCGACCTACGAGTCGGTGGGGGCTATGAGAAAAAAGAGAGGGTAAGTGTAACCTTACCTAACCACCACCCCTCGGGCGACCTTAGCCCCGACCGTCTTATTAATCTTTATTTCCCCACCCTCGACGCCTCTCGCTTAAAAAGGTGCGAGTCTCGGCTTTTTTTAAAAAAACATATCAGTCATATCCTACTCGTGACTTGGAAGGGCGGTGAAAAAAGTGACCCTCGGCATTCTACGAATAGCGGGGACATATCCGACCTACGAGTCGGCGGGGGCTATGAGAATAAAGAGAGTGTAGGTGTAACCTTACTTAACCATCGCCCCTCGCGCGACCTTAGTCCCGACCGTCTTACTAATGTTTATATATCCACCCTCGACGCTCCTCGGCTAAAAAGGTGACAGTCTCGGCTTTTTTTAAAAAACATATCAGAGTTATACCCCATTTGGTGCCTTGGAAGGGCGAGGCGGAAAAAGTGACCCTAAGCTTTTACCATTAACGGGGGCTTATCGTCCGACCTACGTGTAACCAATTGGCGGAGTTTCGCGATATTTATAAGACTTATTAAGGTCTCGGTACCCTTACTTTTTTATAGTTGCGAAGTTGGCTCATGCTTAGGTTATTCGCAATTCGTTCACGAAATAGATTTTTTTAAAACTCAGTGGAAATATTAACTACAAAATCCTAAGGTATGTGGTACAAGTCCGAATGTTCTGGGTTAATTAGGGGCCGAGTAAGCTTAGGTACAATCTTTGGGGTGGTTTGCCCAAATACCGTCACCCACCCCTGATTAGACGTTATTATCTCTGGTATTTATTAATATAAAATAAAAATAAAGTTATTTTCCAAAAGAAAACTGATGTGCGCTTATCATCTATTCTATACCCAAAAGCCTTCCGCCTTACAGAAACTCCCAAAAAGGGGGTCTAATCTCGGGATGCAATTTTGAGAATGTCTTTTAAATTGAGGTTTGCGAGCCATCGACTCGGCTTTAATAATAGGGTAGGATAGAATTATAGACAAATATAGATGTGCAATCGATAGCCCTATATTTCGTACCCCCGAGTATAGTTCGTATTTACGGATATTTCGGGAGATATTGCGTCCTAAATTTTCACCCAACTCCCTAAATTAAGAAAAACTGTCCAAATTTAGAGACCTCTAGCGGACTTAAATTATTTAAGAGATGTAACTTATAATATTACTTTTTTCTTGGAAGAGGACATTGAATAAAGATTTATAATAAAAACTATATAGATCGAAAGGGTAAAAGTTTTATTCAACTTTAAGCGATCAATTTTTGGTTTTTGGCACCAAATCCGTAATTTAACACCCTGTATCGTGGGGGATATGGGGTCACCCCCGGGCTATTATATTTCGCCCTATAGCTGATTCTATGCCAGATAAGAATTGGTTTATCTGGTTAAGCTGAGTTTAATAGTATTTCTTCTATAGCCGTCTATATTCCCGAGTATAGGTCAAATTTGAGCCAATTGTGGGCCCAAAAAACGACCCTCGAAAGGGAGGGTCCTGGGGGCCCGGACTCGGTCTGAAATGGATTCTATCGCATATATAGATGGCTCAGGACCTAAATATGCAGGTATTTTTAATCAAACCCCGATTAAAATCGGAGTTTTCATTAACCACCTGTCACACTTTGAAGGACCATGTACGTCGTTGATCTGCTAGTAAGTTCACTAGAGAGATATTGGAAAGACGGAATTGACACTTTCTATGTTACATCGCTAATTGTGACGTCACTATGGGAGTTAGGTTAATGATATTTGGAGCAAAGATGTTAAATAGAATATATTTTAATAAAATTAAACAATTTTTTTTTAAATATATATTTTTGTAGTTATTCGGAAAAAATATATTTCGTATAAACTAAGTGTCGTGCGATATTCAGATCAAAAGTACTGTATAGAGCAGCTAAAAAAAACCTAAGGTAAAATGAAAATGAGATTCCTAACTTTTTTCCTCCTTGCTTTTAATTTTAATTATTTTTAAGTATGAAATTATTATTGGATTTCAAAGAAAAATGAATGGGTTTTGAGGGTCCTCCGGCCCCGTAATCCAAAAAATCACGATTCTGCTAGCTTTTTAATGGCAACAACGAGGCATTTGCTCCATAAGAGCAATATTTGGCTTATAGCTCCGTAGGTCTTAATCTTCGAAAGAGCAGAAGATTCTGCCTTAGAAACATATTTCGAACCCTTTCCTCAGGTCATTTAAAGAGGCGAAAATTGACCCCTAAGCTCTAAAGCCTAGGCCTTAGTCTAAACTCTTTGGAAATTCAATCGCTAATAGATTCTAAACTATTAGAGATATTTGAATGGAAATTGGAACAAAAATGTAAAACAGTATATAATTTAATACAATTAAACGTTTTTTTTCTAAATTATGTTTTTAGTTATTTGAAAAAAAAAATAGATTTCGTAAAAACTAAGTGTCGTAGGATATTCAGACCAAAAGTAATGGATAGAGCGGCTCAAAAACCTAAGGTAAAATGAAAATGAGATTGCTAACCATTTTTCCTCGTCGCTATTTCGTTTTAATTATTTTTAAGTGTGAAGAATTTATTGGATTTATTTAAAAATTCAATCGTTCCAACAATCAAGATTTTACGATCATTTTTAATGCCAACCATCGAGGGCATTCCATTCTAAAATGACAGTTTTTGACATTTTTGGCCCCTAAATCCAATATATCGGTATATAAAATTTTAAGAAATTATATTCTTATAGAACTTTCCATCTTCTTTCCATATATATTTGGTTCTCGTACTTATGAGCCGGCGTTCCAAAGATACGGACGTTTAAGCACAGTCCTATATCTCCCTCGAGCTAAGCTCCGCCCACTTTTCGTTCCCACCACTTACATTTTCTCCATAAGTAGCCGCTCAATCTTAACGAATAAAATATCGTTGGAAAGAGGAAGAGTTCCCCTATCTTATATTAACTTTATACTATACTCCTACTATAATTGTAATTATAGGGAGTATAAAGGTATTCTGTCTGTCCTCACCCGCGGGATATTATCCCCAGGTTATTCTTTGGTTTATATTTGGATGGAGAGCTTCTTCCCCTTTCCAACGATACCCATATTATCCTTCTGCGCCTAGTAGTTTCCGAGATATCCCGTTTTAAATGTAGTATTACCGATCTTACTATTTATTGTAATTTTTTGGGCTATAAACGTGTTCTGTCTGTCTCCATCCACGGGGTATTATCCCCAGGTTATTCCCAGGTTCATATTCGGACGGGGAACTTCTTCCCCTTTCCAACGATACGCATATTGTCTTTCTGCACCCAGTAGTTTCCTACATATCCTGTTTTAAATATAGTACTATCGCTTCCCCCATAGTCCGCTCCCCCACCTTCAAAAAACCTTGAATAAATCGGTAATTATCCATCCAAGCTCATCGAGTAAGGTATCGTCGGAAAGAGGAAGATATTCTGAATATGATTTTGTACATAGCAAACAGCAATTTATATTTTGGTGGGAGAGAGGGCTAAATTTTTTTGTGGGGCTCCCACGGTCATTTAAACTGAAATTGCTCTACTTTTCCGTTAAAACTTTGATTACTAATTTCTCCCAAGCTATGGTACGTATCTGGCCAAAAATATTAGCATTAAATAATATTATCCTTTTTTTAATATTAGTTTAGTATATAGTGTCTTTAATGTATAGATTTATTAAATTGTTTTAAGGACGATTAGGAAACAGTTAAATTTTAAAGAGATTGATGGCAACCTGAATAAAAAGAGAAGCGTGATTTTTAACGAACATTTTCATTCGTCTTGGTTCGTTATTTCAGTTAAGTTGTTTGTCTTCGCTTAGGTAAATTAACGTATTTTTATTGACTTGATAACCTAATACCCATTATTTTCCCATTCCTTAATAAATTGAATTCAATTTGAACCTATTAAATTCTCAAATAGTGCATTTATTTGTGAAACTTCGACCTACCAAAAGGGTCGTGGATTAATTGCTATGTTTGAATAAGTCTGTTTTTGTTCCAGGTTGTTTTCGTCTTATTACAATTGCCAACAGTAAGTCCTTTTAGTTTTCTACTTGTTAAACCGGTTAGATAATCTAAAGAGAAGTGGTAGGTTCTTTCTTTTCCTATGCCTAAGGTAATCTTGTGGCTCGAATCCTAACCTACGTAAAGTTGCCCTGACCCTTTGGCAAGGATGCTGTGAAGGAATTATTCTAATATTATTTTTTTTTAGCCGAGCTACGCACTAACTTAGGGTAAGGGGTACTCTATGCCCCAAATAGGGCTATGTTTGATATATTTATTGCTAGTACAAGGCCTGTATGGCTTTTTAAACCTTCTAATAGACCTATCGAGGTTCTAAATGTCGGATATTAGAAATTTTTCAATTTGAAGGCTGTCATAGGTAAATATAGGTCTGCGGTCCGTGGTGGCCTTTAATTCATGGGTCTTGGGCTAAGTAAAGTTGCTCTGACCCTTTGGCAATGGTGCTGAATAGGGCTATCTTGGATGTATTGGAGGCTTGTAGAGGTGATGTTGGTCTTCTAGTTAAGACTACTATACACATAATCACTTTTTTTCTAGTGTCTTCGCTTGTGAAACGACGGCCGTGTGCAGTTGGCGGTATCGATCGACCCAAATGATCGGCCGAGGAATTATTTTATTTTTATTTTTATTTTTTTTTTTTTTATTATTTTTTTTTTTTAGAGCTCATCTGGCGACTGCCTACTTGGGCATTAGTCGCCGTATTAAAACTGGCCTAGTTCTAGGCTACTTTAAAATAAAATTAAAGAGAAAAAAAACAACAACACCCCAAAAGGGGGAAAGGAAGCAAGCTGGTGCGTCGGGAAGAGGTCCCCCCGGCGCAGGAGCGTGCAACTAAAGGAAAAAAAACAAACAAAAAAACAAAACAAAACAAAAAAAACAAACCTTGCTTAAATAATAGGGAGAAGGCCGGCCTCCCCCAAGAAGTCAACAAGACCACAAGTCAATGTGCACGAATCTGAACCGAGCACATGGGACAGGCGGTAGCGACCCCGCTCATCCCGGTACTGGGACAGGTATCGTGCGCGAAGATCACCCAGACTGGGACATTCGACAAGAATGTGCCGAACAGTCTGGGGGACGACGCAGTCGTTGCAATAGGGCGCAGGCGAGCGCTCCTTCAAATAGCGATGCGTCACACGAGTGTGGCCGATTCGGAGACGACAGAAAACAACCTGAAGCCGCCGCGGCATTGGGGGATAGGTCCATGGGAACGGTCGCGGCGCAATGGCACGCAACTTTAAGTTCCCTTCGAACGTCTCCCATCTTCTTTGCCAAGCAGTCCGAAGAGCTGCCCGTATTCCTGCCATGTAGTCGGTGTGAGGAAGAGCGAAACGCTGGTCCGGTCGCAGAGTCCTCGCGGACTCTTTGGCGCCCTCATCAGCGCGCTCATTCCCCGCAATTCCTACATGTCCAGGAACCCAGCAGAAGATAATCTCGACATCTGCCTGGCTCGCCAAAACCGTGGCGTCACGGATTTCGCGAACCAGGGGATGCGGAGATTCCCATGCCCCGAGAGCACTCAGGGCGCTTTGTGAGTTGCTATAGATCACGATCTGGTCTCCGAACCGGGCACGTCGCGTAATCTCCCGTACTGAGTGGTGTATTGCCACCAGCTCGGCCGTGAAGACAGACGCAGCGCCTGGTAGAGCCCCGCTAACTAAAAACAGAGGGGATACAGCGTGGAAGCCGACCCCCTCTTGGGACTTGGAGCCATCCGTATACACTGGCACGGTACCAGCGTGACACGATGTGTGCTCCAAAAAGGTCGAACGCGATACTCCCGGCGCAGTACAAGCTTTGGGAGCAGAGGCGTGGCGACAAATAGCCAAATGTGGTACCCTCCAGGGTGGCGTCCTGGGCAGAACCAGGGGCGACACCGGCCCAAGAGCTATATCTACCTCTCGAAGGAGTTTCCTGGCCCTAAACCCAAAGGGCTTAGGGTATGACTGGCGTCTCTCGGCGGCATAGGCACCATCGAGATCAGCTGCGGATGCAGTGAGAGCTGTTAGCGACTGAGGGAGGCGCCGGGCTCGCGCGTACAGGCGAGTGATGCACTGCACGCGGCGCAGAGCGAATGGCATCTCCCCAGCATCGACCAACAGGCTCTCAATGGGGAAAGTGCGGAAGGCACCGGTCGCAAGGCGAAGGCCGGTGTGGTGGATCGAATCCACCTTCCGCAATAAACGCTCGGCTGCGGATGCATAAAACTCGCATCCGTAGTCGAGCTTCGAGCGAACAAAGGATCGATTATAAAGTAAGGCAGTAGCCCTATCAGCGCCCCAAGCGCTGAACGTCACGGAACGGAGAATGTCCATGGCGCGGGTACAAGAGACCCTAAGGCTGCGAATATGAGCCTCCCAGGTGAGGCGTCGGTCGAATACAAGACCAAGGAAACGGTGCGAGTCAACCACATCCAGGCGCACCCCATTAAGAAACAAATCTGGGTCAGGGTGAAGCCGTGGATGGCAGAAGAATTGCACCACCTTAGTCTTGGCCAAAGAAAACCGAAACCTGTGCGCTTCGGCATAGCGAGAGACGCGGTTCAATGCCTGTTGGAGTCGACGCTCCAGAGTTGGCATCTGGGCCGCGACAAAAGAGATCGAAAGGTCGTCCACGTAGAGCGTAGCGAGAACATCTTCCGGCAGCACCGAGGTGATGCCGTTGATGCTCAGGGCAAAGAGTGTGACACTGAGGACACTTCCTTGCGGGACACCCTCTTCCTGCTCCTTTGGGCCGGAGAGGGCTCCCCCCACCCGTACGCGGAATCGACGATCTTGAAAAAATTCAGATATAAACATTGGGAGGCGTCCCCTCGCCCCCATCGTGTGGAGAGTCTCCATGATACCGTATTGCCATGCGGTATCATAGGCCTTCTCCAGATCAAAGAACACCGTGGCGTAGTGCTGTCTACGAAGGAAAGCCTCGCAGACGGCATTTTCCAGTCGGAGCAGAGCATCCGACGTGGAGTGGAACTTACGGAAGCCGCACTGTGCAGAAGACAGATGGCCTCCGCTGTCCAGGAAATAGGCTGATCTAACATTTACCAAGTTCTCCATCAACTTGCACACGCAAGAGGTTAGAGAGATTGGGCGGAAACCGGTCGGAGTAGAGTGATCTCTCCCCGGCTTGCGAAAGGCGAGCACAGTAGCGATTCGCCAGGAGTCTGGGAGAAGACCTTCCACCAAGATCCTGTTGAACAAAACTAACAAAGGCCATGCCTCGCTCACCCAGGTGTCGAAGCATGGCGTACGGGACATCGTCCGGACCATGGGCGGTGTCCGCGGACGAAGCGAGAGCGAAACGCAACTCACTCACAGTAAACTTGTCGTTGAAGGGTTCTCTGCCTCTGGAGGTAAAGTCCAGCCGGCGGCCTTCCGCGACATCACGACGTGCATTGAATGCTGGCGGAGCAGCATCACGGCTAGAGAATGCGGAAAAAGCGGTCGCTAAGGATTCCGCCACGGACGCGGGGTCCGAGATTGCGGTCCCATTCTCCTGGAGAACGGGAGGGGGGTCCTGCGAGAACTTGCCCCGAATCCTTTTAACTCGCTTCCACACCTCAGCTAAAGGGGTCTTCCCGTTAAGTGAAGACACGCATGCCCGCCAAGAAGAGCGGCGGGCGTGCTTCTAAATATACCGGAACCTAACCCTAGCCCGACGAAATTCAGCGACAGTGAAATCGTTCGGGCGGCGCTTATAGCGCATGTAGGCATAACGCTTCTTTTTGAGGGCCGTCTCACACTCGGCTGACCACCATGGGAGTGGTCGGCGTGCAAAACGGCCAGACGTCCTAGGAATAGTAGCAGTGCCACGGCGATGTGGTTGCCGGAGAAGAACTCAACGGCCTCATCTACCGACCTAAACTCCTCGACTGAGATAGAGAATTCAGTCATTTCCTGAAATGCAGGCCACCGCGCCCGCGCCAAGCACCCCCGAGGTGGTCTCTCAGGCGGCAGTTGCCCTGAAAAGGATATTTGAATGGGAAAGTGATCACTACCATGGAGGTCATCGACCACCCCCCAATCAAAATCAGGCTGTGCATCCGAAGAGCACAAAGATAGGCCAAGGCAAGAAAATGAAGCGGTTCTCGGACAGTGATGCGTAAACTCATCCACGTTTAGGACACCCATCTCAAGCTCTTCGATCAGATCGGCAAGGACTTGTCCCCTGGGATTTATAGAGTAATCTTCCCAGAGAGGATGCCTGCCGTTCAGATCTCCAAGCAAGAGATAGGGCTTCGGCAACCGTGCCACGACGCGGCGGAAGTCCCCCGCGTTGAAGTCAGCTGACGGTAGAATGTACGCAGAAATGATAGTATACCTCCTATCCAGGTGCAGCTGCACAGCCACTGCCTGAAGGGAGGTATCTAAAGAGAAAGGAACAACGGAGACTTCATGCCGGGGGTAAGCCACGCATCCTCCAGCCCGGCCATCCCGCGGTGGTGGGGTCGCAAGACCCTTATACCCCGGGAGGGCAGGCAGCGGGCACGCTCCTAGCATGGTCTCCTGCAAAAAAATAGCTAACGGGGAAGGGGACGAGACGAGCCTCCGCAGCTCCTCCCAGTTGGCCCGGAGTCTACGGCAATTCCATTGAAGGAATATGCCCTCCAGACTAGGCTCGGAGGAGACGCGGGGGCCCTCCTCGAATTAAAGACCCTCACGGGAATGGCCGTACGCTTTCCGGGTGCAGAACCCCGGGCGCTGTTGGCCGGACAAAGCGCTGAAGGCGCTGTCGCCTTCGAGGACTTATTGGGGGAGTTTGGGCTCGCCATGCGAGTCTTTTTCTCCCTCCGCCTCGAAACCTTAGGCGGGCGTTGCGGCTTGGGAGGTGGGGGGCCCTCTTTTCGAGGAACCACCGTCTCCGAGCCACTCGCTCCACCTCGGGGCGTGGGCGAAGGGGCCAAAGCTCCTTTGTTGCTGTCCTCCTTTCGGGGAACAGCTTTAGGAACCCCGAAAGATGGCCTAGCGACCATCTTCAGGGGGGTTGCCTCCTGTGAGTCTAACGACTCTGAGGCGCGTGGCGGTTTCACCTTACGGGAAACGGTCACGCTGGGGAAAGAGGGGGAAGCCCTGGTTTTAGCCAGCGCTGGGTGTGAACCCTTTTTGCCGCCAGCTTTACCAGGGGAGCGCCCGGGTGTAGTAAAGCCCGCAGAAGGGCTCCGAATGGGCGCGGGAACAACCGTGCTCGTTGGCCTGGATGGGCCAGGAGCAGAGGGTGCTTTCCTAACTATTGAGGCATATGACGTCCCAGGCAGAGCCGGGCGCGCCAGGACCAAGTCCTTAGCCTCGCGGAATGAGAGTCGATCCTGAGCCTGAACGGCCAGGATTTCTTTCTCAAGGAGATATGCACCACATTGCTTCGAAGAAGCAGGGTGCGGCTCTTCGCAATTGACACACTTGGCCACACACGATTTGGACTTATCGTGTGCGACCTTGGAGCAATTTACACAGACTTCGGGTGACCCCAATTTTGCACGTCTACATGATCGATTCGTATGGCCGAAGCGGTGACAGTAATAGCACCGCCGCGGCAGTGGCACGAATGCCTTCACGCGGTAGCGGTACCAACCGGCACGCACCGACTCAGGGAGCTTGTCACAGTGGAACGTGACGAAGTGTAGGGGTGGGTCTCGAGGCCCCTCCCTGTTTTCTCATCACACGTTCGACCTCGACCGCCCCATGGTCGGCCAGCTCTAGGGTGATGTCCTCAATGGAGTAGTCAAAGAGTTCTTTTGCATAAACTACTCCTTTCACAAAGTTCATGGTAGAGTGCGGCGTCACAGTCACCGGGGTGCCATGAAGTGTCCAAAGAGCACTTATCTTGGCCGCCTCGGCGGGATTCGCCGCATTCGCCAGAAGGCTCCCGTCCGAGAAACGGGTTACCTTCGGCTCTCTATACCAATTGCACTAGCTAATCCTCTCCTCTGATGGATCATGTTGCCCTTGGACAACATGGTGCCATCAGTGGAGCGAATAACGAGGAAGGGTTTGAAGCCAGCGGGCTCGAAAACGCCAGGTAACCTCTGAATGAGGGGCCCCGATGTCATCGAGGCTCCGCCCTGTGCACTCTTGGTGTTAGTCTTGGTCAGGGGCTCCGCACACGAGGGGGTAGAGGGGCAGGATGTGCTAATCTTGGCTTGGTCGCCTACCAAAGGGGCAGCAGACCCATCCGTCCCCGCAGCCCCCGCGGATGGAGAGGAGCCCCGAGTCTTCTTCGTCTTTTTAGTCTTTTTCTTTTTAGGAGAGGAGGGCGGGGAATGAACCCGCTTCTCACCTCCGCCGGCAGAAGCCCCCATGCCAGATGGGCCGGCCTCAGCCAGGTCCCTCTCCGAAATGGAGAAGGTCCTGGTAGTCGTAGGGGCACCTGTCGGAGGAGATTCCTCCCCTCCTTTTACTGCCTCGGAGCCTTCGGCCATTTGAGGGGGACCTTGCATAGGGGCGGATTCGGGTTAGGTGCTTGGCGCCGAGCCCGGATTCCCCCCCATGGAAGGCCCTACCGTCTGAGGTTGGGTCTCCTCAAGGACCATGTCTATCACAGGAGGTGCCTTCAGTTGGCCATCCCCTCCCAGGACATCGCAGGTCCCCTTGGCAGTGTCACCAGTCTTGTGTGGGGAGGCACAGGCCTTGACCCCAGCAAGGTTTAAAATTCTTGCCAGCAGGTCTTTTGAGGGGAGCGACCGAAGGGGCCTGGCTTCCCTCTCCCCCCTAAGGGGGTTTGCCCTACCGAGCCGCTTGCACGAGGGGCGGTCGGCAATGGGCTGCCTGCTGGTTTTCTTGGCAGTCTCCTTAGAAAGCAAAGAAGGGACTGCTGCTGGAGATAGGGAGGTGCCCGAAAGCACCTCCAGAGAAGGGGGTGAGGGGGAGTCCCCTACACCCGTAGGCGTAGGAGAGGAGTAAGCCTCCTCTCCGGTTAAAGAAGTATGGAGGGTCCCCTGCGCAAGCACAAGGGGGGGGAGGGACCTCCATTTTCTCGGTGGAGCTGCCCGAGGGCGGCTCCGTAGATGTTTTTGGCGAAGTTGGGGGTTGTTTTTTTTTTCATACATGGGCATGGTGACCCTCTTTTTAATACGGGACGCAATAGCTCATCACCTCTTGCAGTTGCCCGCACTGCAAGAGGTGCTTACAGGCCTGGCAGAGCCAGGCGCCGCCATTTGGGACCACCCCTCCCGCCTGGTGGCTTTGCAGTCCATCGGCATGGTGGCTGAACCTTGAACACGGCGTAAAAATTAATAGATTTTGAAGAGGAGAGAAAAAGGGATGTGAGGTAGGTATGGGTGGGGATGAAGCAGGTTGTTAAAAGCCAGCCACCCCAGACCGGAGCTCAGGGGTTAGGGAATATTGTCCCCTTCCCCCTCAGCCCCGATCCGGGACGGTTGGCTGAGAAGAAGGTCAGCATCTACCCTGTGAAATTAGAGGCTGACCAGAGAAAGTTGTGGGAGAGGTTGTATGAAAAGCGACGAGGTAGGGGAGAAATCGGGCTATCTGAAGGAAGGAAGAGAGGCTAAGCTGGGGCCGGACGGAGCGCTGGATCCCGTCAGCACGGCGGCCAGGATGGCAAATCGCCGAGGAATGAAAACATCCTCTACAAGCCGAAATGCCTCTTCAACCTACCTAAGAGGGTATAGTTAAATGATTGACGCAGTATTTCGTTTTAAGGCCAAAGATATTCCAGGCTAGGTTTATTTGAACTTTTAATAGGTGCTGATATATTTTACAGCTCGTGACTAGGCGATAGAAAGGCTGTCGCTTGCTCTCGTCGCTCACCGTGGCTGTTAGGCATCCAACGGCTCAACATCCGAAACCGACACCCGCGTCAAGTGTTCCAACCGAGGTGGATGAGGAGGAAGACCAAATTAAATCTGGTGGTTTGTCAGGTTCTGAGGGCTTGGGAACCCTCACACATACTTCGGGTGTGGTTTTGGATCCGTATGGGTCTGACGATGATTCCGTTGTCGATCCTACCTATACACCCCAATTTTCGAGATTTCATTCTCTCCTTCTCTGTATTTTCCCAAGATCCCGCTCCCGATCAAGACTGAACCTTTACCTCCCCGCCCCGCATCTCCCGCATCAAGACTGAACCTTTTGCTCCCCGCCCCGCATCTCCCGCCTCTTCCTTTTCTAGTTCTTCGTCCTTTGGCGGCCAAACTGACGGACCCAGTTCCACTTTAAATATCTCCCACCCTGATTCAATCTCTGCCCCTCGATACCACCCAAATTTTTTTTAGGCATCATTTGAGCGTGAAATGGCCCTACAGACTAATAAAAGATCGCAGGCGGCCCTTACCCCACAGGATGGGGACCAAGGTGCCTCCAGCGATCCTAAGCGTAGAGCCATTGTAGCTCAAAGGATGCGTGGCAACCTCGCCCGAGTTGGGGCTACTGCTCCGATTAAAATTATGCTTTGTGCAGTGCTAAAGTTAAAAGGGTGGTACAGCATCTAGTTCGGAAGCACCCCGAGTTAGATGCAGGCGCACGGGAAATGGCTCGGGCGCAATCCCGGGCTAATTTCTCGTACGAAAGGGCAGGTACAGATAACATTTCCCAACCCCCCTCAGAACCTCTAAAAAGGTAACGCATGATTTGTTGGGTGAACTCGGTAGAAAGATTAGTGGTAGAGTTCGAATGGCCACCAAAGAGTTTACTAGTTGTTTCGTGAGCCACGTTAGGGATATGGAGGTGAACTGACCACAGACCGTGCCCATAGTGAAAAGGCTCCTTATTTATAGCTAAAACTGCTTTTTGGAGTCGGTGGATGAGCGCCCACCGCAAAATGCCGAAGTTTTAGGGTCTGCCTATTTAGAGTTAGGCTTGCAGGATTTTATTGATAATGAGGCATAAAAGTCCATCGCTTGTGTCCTAAATTTTCACCCAAGTCCAAAAATTAAGCAAAACCGCCCAACTTTGGCGCCCTCTAGCGGACTTAAATTATTTAATAAATGTAACGTATAATATATCGTTTTTCACGGAATAGGACGTAGAATAAGAATTCGTAATAAAAAATAAATTCAAAAGATTAAAAATTTTATTTAACTTTAAGTGATCCATTTTCGTTTTTTAGTCGGCCAAATATGATCCCAAATCTCAATTTTGGTCAGTTTATCAGTAATAAGATGTTTTTACTTTATTTCGTTGGTACTTTGAGATTTTTGTACGTACATCAGTAAAGGTGTTTTTTTTTTATTTTACTTCGTTAGTACGTTTTAGACCAAACCGTACAGAGCTATAAGCCCGAAAACTGGCCTATGAAACAAATGCTCTCGTATGTTGGCGTTAAAAAAAATGGCAGCGGAATCTTGATTTTTTGATAGATTATGGGTCTAAGGAGGCCTCATAACTGGTTTATTTTTTCGACCAGTGGAAAGTGCGCAATACACTAGTAGCCCAATTTTCATTAAAATATCTCTTAATAGTTTAGAATCTATTAGCGGTTGGCCTCGGCACAATTATTGTAAATACATTGCCAAATCATTCCCGACTATTTATGCATCACTATCTGAAAAAAATATTATATATTCTATATTTATTACTCCTAAAGTAAATTCTAAAAATTATATTTTGAGTCCCGAAATATTTGACATTACTCTCATGCCCAGAATTTAAAAAAAAAGTTAAAAATAAGAGTAAAAAGATATAACTAAATTAGTTAGGCATTTTATGATATTTTCTTCATTTCATTTCTTCAAAGAAAACACTAGACCAGTGGAAAGTGCGCAAGACAATACACTAGTACCCCAATTTTCATTAAAATATATCCAATAGTTTAGAATCTATTAGCGGTTGGCCTCAGAACATTTGGGTTCAATTATCTGACCGTAGGAAAGAATTAGAGGCATGTTTCTAGTGTAGAATATTCCGCCCTTTCGAATGGTGTAGACCAAACCGTACGGAGCTATAAGCCCCCAAACTGGCTTATGAAACATGCTCTCGTTTGTTGGCGTTAAAAAAAATGACATCGGAATCTTGATTTTTTGATAAATTATGGGGCTGGGGAAGCCTCATAACTGGTTCATTAAAAAAAAAATCGAATAATTTATTCATACTTAAAAGGAAATAGCAACGAGGATAAAAAAGTTAGGAATCTCATTTTCATTTTCCCTTAGGTTTTTTAGTCTCAAAGTGTGATGGGTGATGAATGCAAACTCCGATTTTAAACGGGTTTGGAATTAAAAAAGTGAATATTTAGGTCTCGGGCGATCTAAATATGCAATAGGACCCATCTGGCCGAGTCCGGCCCCAGGACCCCCCCATCTTTTTGGGGGGTCGGATATTTTTTGGTCTCAGAATTGGACAAACTCCGGAATTTAAACGGTTCTAGAAGGGTTACTATTAATCGCAGCTTAACCGAATAAATAAATTGTTATCCGACATCGTTTGAGGGTCTGACCTTTTAGACCTCATTAACAACCAACCCTCAATTTTTACCGTAATCGGGTCGAGCTATGTTTGCAAAGCCAGCAGCGAGGAATCAAAACGGTAACTTCCATAGAGAGGGGAGAAGCTGAAATTGTAACTTCCAGAAAGTGGCCATAGACCTAAATATGTACATCGACGAAGAGACGCCTGTTTTAACCAAGAACAAAGTTAATCCCGATGCATAGGCAGTATCGACAACCCGTCCGAAAAAGTAAGTTTTGTTTTGGTGCTTATTGCTAACCTAGTTAATTTAAAGAGGGAGGTTAGGTTAGGCAGAGCGCTAAATGTTTAGTGACGGTATAAGTTCCGTTGAAGAAGACGGGCCGAGTTTAAATGTGAAGAGCCAGTGGATGATGAAAAATCAGAAGAGACGGCTTAAGAGGAGGATGAAGAGGATAGGTCACCAATCGATTCGACGATTAACTGTTATGTTGTCTTGTTAGGTTTAAGATAGGAAAAGTACCTCATCATTTTGTTGGCCAGGTAAAAAAAAACAGAAGTCCAGTTACAGTATACTTTTTCATGAAGGCTGAGAGTGAAAAACACAGGTTCATAATCAATTGCGTTTTAAAAACCTCATGATTATTTGAGTTTGTATGTAAGTTAGGTAAAGGTAGAAGTGTGTGTGTATTGACTAATTTTACGGTACCTCATTTTCACATGTCTACTTTTGGCCAATGCATTTTTGGGATATTTGAGTTTATCATGAGCCTACTATTTTTTCCTTTTTTGTAATACATGTATTTGACCATATTTTGTAAATTTCAATCTAAACTCTTAATTTAAATTTTATTATCCTGTAAGCATAAAAACCAAACATTTCTTGGCCACTTTTACCCATCTGGTGGTAGGAAAAGACTGGTAGACGAGTATAACACTTCAAAGTATCACTATCTACGTTTGCTATTACACTTAAGAAAGCTTGAATAGTGTCAGAAAAGAAGTCAGTCAACAACTGGGATTCTACCACTAGATGGAAGAATTAAAAACACGAAGAAAATATCCTGAATCACTTAATGTATTAAGGATCATTACATTCCCAGCCTATAAAAGTCACTACACTTAGGGGAATCTCAAAGCGGAAATATTTAAATCCTGGTCTAATGTTATTAAGGATCATATACGTAAATTCCCAGTCTATAAAAGTCACTAAATCGTGATTCTTACCATAGTTAAATGTATCACTTGTACAAAAACAAAAAAAAACTGCCAAGAACACCAATGCCCAGAAAAGGAACCTTTCTGGTGTACTCAATAGTGGAAGATTTAGATAGTAGTAGAAGAGTTGGTGAAATTAAGGTAGGGTTGCCCTTGTTTGAGGAGCATCTCAGGCGTTTTTATTCTTTAGTTATTTTATTTTTCCTTTCTTTGTTTTGTTGACGTCTATTGTTTGTCTCTGTGCGAACATACATACTTGAATTAAAAAGATAAAAACTTGACATAGGCAGAAAAAACCCTCTTGTCCATTTCAGTACAGCCGCGCAACTCACAATTTGTTCAGGAAAAAAACAGGTTGCTGCATGAGAGGAACAGACCGAATATTCAGTATAATCGGTATTTAACCTCTACATTTTGCATATTCGACGTTTCTCTACAACAAAAGATAAGAATTTAAACCATATTTCACCACTTTCCTCTCTAACTCACTTAATATCCCTAAATTTGAGCACTTATTATAGTGTTAGCAAGAAGTGATGATGATAATATTTCAAAATTGTATATAACAAAATTGATGGTTATATTATTTATTGAACAAGTGTTAAAGTTAGGATCTTTTAATATTATAAAGATTTTTTGTCTTATTGTAGATTAAAATCCTTAAATGACACTATCAAATAAAAAAACTGAATCATATCAATCACAATGCAATGTAAGTATTAGTTTGTAAAAAAGTTTAGAAATGTTTTTGAATTAAAAGGTTTTTAGAAATGTTTTTTTAAATGTCAAATGTTCCATTACTTTAGAAATGTTTTTTAAATATTATGATAGTGGGTTAACACTCTTAATTTATTTTAGTAAAAACTAAAAGAATAACTTCGAAAAAAACTAAAAATAGAAATATTAATCGAAATCGTAAAAGGAAATATGAATAAATTGGAAGATTTACTAGGTAGGTAATAAAATAATTTGTAATTTTAAGAACCCCTAGGTAGGTGGTAAAATAATTCATTATTTAAATTAAAAAAAAAGAACTTATCCATAACTCTATAATTTAACTTTGTGAATTTTTGAATTTTTTGAAAATGTTTTTTTACTTAGTTTGGATGTCACTTGGTCTGTTTTTAAAAATCGAAGGATTGAAATAGTTAAAAAGGTTGTTTTGAAAAACTAACTACAAATAGTTAAAATAAAAAAACCCGGTTAAGATTAGCAGATAAGGCCGTAGGCCACACACCGAAGGAGTGCCTGTGAAACCTAGTCCATCCCGTAGGGAGGGGTAACGCAATTACGGCTTGTATTTTTATATATTTATTTGCTTTTTTGATATGGAAAGTCTTTGTACAGGATAGTATAATTCGTTATTAGGCACGTAATTTTAAAAAAATGGGGTGGTGGGGGCGCAAATATTTTCTAAATTAATTTGCTTAATTTGTTTTTAGTTCAGAAAATGGATCCTTACCGGATCTTACGGATATCGAAGTAATCCTAGGTAGGGGGTAATTCATTATGTAATTTAAAAAAATTGGGTAAAATATTTAGAAATTGATTTCCTTTGTCCTAGGTAGGTATTCATTATTAAAAAAATGGGGGATTATTTTTATAAATTTATTTGCTTTTTGTTTTCAGATACGGCCTATCATCACAGAACCCCTAGGTAGGTGCTGGTGAACTCAATAGTGCAAGATTTAGATAGTGGTAGACGATAGATGCTGAAAGAAAGGTAGGGTAACCCTTGTTTGAAGGGTATCGCAGGCATTTTTATATTTTTCCTTTTTGTTTTATTAATGTTGACTAGTGTTTGTCTCAGTGTGCATTCTTCTTTGTGTTCTTCTGTGTATTTTTCTCCTTGTCTTGTTTACTTAATATTCGTGCACTGATGAGCTTTCGAGCATTTATAGTATCATACTCTGTGTTTATGTTTGTGTAGATTGTTATTGTGTCTTCCTCGGAACAAAGTCTAGTGACTAGTGCTTGGGAAGCGCCGGTTTCGAGCGACCTTCCCGTGCAAGGCAGGGATGTTAATTCTGCCACCAGTTCTTCTTAATTCTGGGATGATATCATTAGCCATTGTAGTCCAGACCTTTGTGGCCAGTTTCTGGGTTGCGACATTAATGGGCTCCAGTCGCTGCCTACTGTGCAGGTTCTTCTGCCGATGACGTCATCAAATTTTTGATTCGGGCGAATAAAATTTCGCAGACGGATGAAATTACACATGACGCGCACAAAGGGGGGACGGTTTGCGTTGTGTGGAGGGAAGAGATAAGAAAAACTTCTCAGTCTTCACAAATTTATCCCAACCAGTTTCTTGTTTCCCTCTGATGCACTACACTCAGTGTAGTACACTGCTTAATCCAAATCATTGGCTTACCATCGGAGGAGGAGGCGGAAGAAGATGGGAGAGAACAACGCGTGCGCGTTTGGAGTGGGTCTTATAAAGAGAGATTATCTCCTACTAGTCTTTTGGGGAGAGGGTAATAATCGGGTTGGGGGGGGGGGGGGTGAAGGAAAAATTTGAGTGCGATCTTTTCTGTTAGGAGCACCAGGGCCATTTCAGTACCCCTTTTTGGTCTAAATCCATGTTGTTGTGGGTTATGCGCTTATGTAATCATTTTCCGAGTTGATTTCCACATTTCTAGTAGATTTTTTATATATATAATCGGCCGAACTCCGAATACCTCGTTATAATTCCAAGAATTCGAGGTTTTCCTAAAATTAAAAACTGAGCATATTAAGTATTTTTTTGTATTATTTTTTCAAAAATTAAGTGGTTTCATATTTTGTTGATAATAACAATTTAAAATAATTTTTAACTTTTTTTCAAAATTAAGAAAATGATCGATATCCAAAGAACCTGCTTCGGATGTTTTGGCCAAGAAGAGAAAAATTCCTAACTCGTTTAACGCAAGAAAAAAATGCCGCCAAAACCCCGCCCCCCAAAGTTTACAGAACGATAAAATGTGCTCTATGTAGTATTTTAGTGCGAAATGATAATCAAAATGATATTAGGAAAGCGATTGAAGAACGAGTGGAAACGGTATCTAAGATGGCTGTGAATGGTAAAGAATTAAAAAAAATGATTCGAGCACATTAGAAAGTTTAAAAACGGCAGTTTTTTATTTTAATAATGAACAGATTTTCAAATTTATCAAATAATTACATCAAATAAGTACTTGCTTCAAATGTAACCAGAAAAAATTGAAAATTTCGGTGGTTCCTCAAAGCTGACGCCAAATATAGATACATTGGAATTGGTATCGACATCGAAGGTTTATATAAATCTTTTGAAAAAAAACAAAACAAAAGCAAAAGAAGAAATTTGGGCTGCGGTATTTGATACGCCTAAGATACTGAACAAAATTATTCTAGCCCGTAATAAACAAAGGAATGTGCAAGTTTGACAATTGTATATCCACGGACGGTATTTCCGCAGCTGGATTAGAATGTTTGCTTTATTGATTATTAAATTTAAATAAAATCTACTAGCAATTTTTTTATTTTTTTCCTTTGAACTTTTAATCACTAAGTTTATGGTGTTTTTAATTCGATCAATTACGGTATATTTTATAATTCAATTCGTCCTCTTAAAATTTAATAACCTGCACCTCTAAAACCTCGTGAATATCCAAACTCCTAACAATAGCGCTGTAATCTATATAGGATTTGAATGTGTAGTCGTATTCTACCGCTTGCCATTCTCTTTCTGAAAACGAGGAAGAATTTATAATCTGCTTAAATTTTTAAAATTAAACTCCCGAAAAACTACCTTTTAAAAGGTTCCCACTTTTCATTCGCCTTTCATCCAATTGCAGCTCTTACACTTTTAAGACAACCTACCTTCTTTTTCTGCATCTTGTTCTCGTTTTGTGTTGTTATTCCTCATCTCCTAAAAGAAATAAATAAATATCATGATAAATTGATGATAAAAGTATATATATCTAACAAAAAACAACTTAATTACTAGAAAGTGTTGGAAACCAAAAATATTTTGCATCGTATCTCTGGTCCAGTCTTCATCTTCATTGATAGTTCACATTTTTTTGAAGAGAAATAAAGCAAAAAAAAAAAAATCTTAATCATCTATCATCTTTGAAATGATACCCAAGTTGTTTTTTTTTCAACTTACTTTTGTCATTTCCTCTCAAAATCTTGCTTCTTTTACGATTTCCGTTTCTTTATTAGAGTCTTGAATTTCTTTTTCTTCGTCTTCCTAAATAATCTCTTGAGAATTCTACCTCTTTTTCCCCCCGTAACCCCGTAAGGGGCGCGGCGATTTGCCATCCTGGCCGCCGTGCAGACGGGATCCAGCGCCCCGTCCGGCCCCAGCTTAGCCTCTCTTCCTTCCTTCAGATAGCCTGTATTCCTATCCTACCTCGTCGCTTTTCATACAACCTCTCCCACAACTTTCTCTGGTCAGCCTCTAATTTCACAGGGTAGAAGCTGACCTTCTTCTCAGCCAATCGTCCCGGATCGGGGCTGAGGGGGGAGGGGACAATGTCCCCTAACCCCTGAGCTCCGGTCTGGGGTGGTTGGCTTTTAACAACCTGCTTCATCCCCACCCATACCTTCCTCACATCCCTTTTCCTCTCGTCTTCAAAATCTATCCGTTTTACGCCGTGTTCAAGGTGGAGCCGCCATGCCGAAGGACTGCCAGGCCACCAGGCGGGAGGGGTGGTCCCAAATGGCGGCGCCTGGCTCTGCCGGGCCTGTAAGCACCTCTTGCAGTGCGGGCTACTGCAAGAGGTGGTGAGCGATTGCGTCCCGTAAAACAAAGAGGGTCACCATGCCCAATGATGAAACAAAAAAAACATCTCCCCTTAATTCCCCCTATAACAACAACGGAGCCGCCCTCGTGCAGCTCCACAAAAAAGATGGAGGTCCCCCCCCCTGTGCTTGCGCAGGGGACCCTCCATACCTCTTTAACCGGAGAGGAGGCTTACTCCTCTCCTACGCCTACGGGTGTAGGGGACTCCCCCTCACCCCCTTCTCTGGAGGTGCTTTCGGGCACCTCCCTATCTCCAGCGGCAGTTAGATTGCACTCTCCTGCACCGGGGTGAGGGGGACCTCCCCCCGCTGCCGGAGATTGCTTCGATTGTTAAGTTTTTCAAATTTATATTGATTGTTAAGTTTTCATATTTTAACTTTAAAGTAGCCTAATTCTAGGCTGTCGTGTTTTTCGGCGACTTATGCCCAAGTGGGTAGTTGCCAGATGGGCTCTATAAAAAAAAAAAAAAAAAAAATCTCCAGCGGCAGTCCCTCCTATGCTTTCTAAGGGGACTGCCAAGAAAGCCAGCAGGCAGCCCATTGCCGACCGCCCCTCGTACAAGCGGCTCGGTAGGGAAAACCCCCTTAGGGGGGAGAGGGAAGCCAGGCCCCTTCGGTCGCTTCCCTCAAAAGACCTGCTGGCAAAAATATTAAACCTTGCCGGGGTCAAGGCCTGTGCCTCCCCACTAAAGACTTATGACGCTGCCAAGGGGACCTGCGATGTCCTGGGAGGGGATGGCCAACTGGAGGCCCCTCCTGTGATAGACATGGCCCTTGAGGAAAACCAGCCTCAGACGGTAGGGCCTTCCATGGGGGGGAATCCGGGCTTGGCGCCAAGCACCGAACCCGAATCCGCCCCTATGCAAGGTCCTCATCAAACGGCTGTGGATTCTCAGGCAGGACAAGGAGGGGAGGGATCTCCTCCGGATGAATCCCCTGCGCCCACCGGGACCTTCTCCATTTCAGAGAAGGACCTGGCTGAGGCCGGTCCATCTGGCCTGGGGGCTTCTACCGGCGGGGGTGAGAAGCGGGTTCATTCCCCGCCCTCCTCTCCGAAAAAAAAGAAAAAGACAAGAAAGACGAAAAAGACTCGGGGCTCCTCTCCATCCGCGGGGGCTGCGGGGACGGATGGGTCTGCTGCCACTTTGGTAGGCGACCAAGCCAAGATCGGCAAATCCGGCCCCTCTACCCCCTCGTGTGCGGAGCTCCTGACCAAGACTAAAACGAAGAATGCACAGGGCGGAGCCTCGATGACATCGGGGCCCCTCATTCAGAGGTTACCTGGCGTTTTCGAGCCCGCTGGCTTCAAACGCTTCCTCGTTATTCGCTCCACTGATGGCACCATGTTGTCCAAGGGCAACATGATCCATCAGCGGAGAGGATTAGCTAGTGCAATTGGTAGAGAGCCGAAGGTAACCCGTTTCTCGGACGGGAGCCTTCTGGCGAATGCGGCGAATCCCGCCGAGGCGGCCAAGATAAGTGCTCTTCGGACACTTCATGGCACCCCGGTGAGTGTGACGCCGCACTCTACCATGAACTTTGTAAAAGGAGTAGTTTATGCGAGGGAACTCGTTGACTACTCCATAGAAGACATTACCCTAGAGCTGGCCGACCATGGGGCGGTCAAGGTCGAACGTGTGATGAGAAAACAGGGAGGGGCCTCGAGACCCACCCCTACACTCTTCGTCACGTTCGACTGTGACAAGCTCCCTGAGTCGGTGCGTGCCGGTTGGTACCGCTACCGCGTAAAGGCATTCGTGCCACTGCCGCGGCGGTGCTATTACTGTCACCGCTTCGGCCACACGAATCGATCATGTAGACGTGCAAAATCGGGGTCACCCGAAGTCTGTGTAAATTGCTCCAAGGTCGCACACGATAAGTCCAAATCGTGTGTGGCCAAGTGTGTCAATTGCGGAGAGCCGCACCCTGCTTCTTCGAAGCAATGTGGTGCATATCTCCTTGAGAAAGAAATCCTGGCCATTCAGGCCCAGGATCGACTCTCATTCCGCGAGGCTAAGGACTTGGTCCTGGCGCGCCCGGCTCTGCCTGGGACGTCATATGCCTCAATAGTTAGAAAAGCACCCTCTGCTCCTGGCCCATCCAGGCCAACGAGCACGGTTGTTTCCGCGCCCATTCGGAGCCCTTATGCGGGCTCTACTACACCCGGGCGCTCCCCTGGTAGAGCTGGCGGCAAAAAGGGTTCACACCCAGCCCCGGCTAATACCAGGGCTCCCCCCTCTTCCCCCAGCGTGACCGTTTCCCGTAAGGCGAAACGGCCACGCGCCTCCACAGAGTCGTTAGACTCACAGGAGGCAACACCCCTGAAGATGGTCGCTAGGCCATCTTCCGGGGTTCCTAAAGCTGTTCCCCGAAAGGAGGACAGCAACAAAGGAGCTTCGGCCCCTTCGCCCACGCCCCGAGGTGGAGCGAGTGGCTCGGAGACGGTGGTTCCTCGAAAAGAGGGCCCCCGGCCTCCCAAGCCGCAACGCCCGCCTAAGGTTTCGAGGGTGAGGGAGGAAAAGACTCGCATGGCGAGCCCAACCTCCCCCAATAAGTCCTCGAAGGCGACAGCGCCTTCAGCGCTTTGTCCGGCCAACAGCGCCCAGGGTTCTGCCCCCGGGAAGCGTACGGCCATTCCCGTGAGGGTCTTCAATTCGAGGAGGGCCCCCGCGTCTCCTCCGAGCTAGGCCTGGAGGGCATATTCCTTCAATGGAATTGCCGTGGACTCCGGGCCAACTGGGAGGAGCTGCGGAGGCTCGTCTCGTCCCGTTCCCCGTTAGCTATTTTTTTGCAGGAGACCATGCTAGGCGCGTGCCCGCTGCCTGCCCTCCCGGGGTATAAGGGTCTTGCGACCCCACCACCGCGGGATGGCCGGGCTGGGGGATGCGCGGTTTACACCCGGCATGATGTCTCCGTTCTTCCTTTCTCTTTAGATACCTCCTTTCAGGCAGTGGCTGTGCAGCTGCACCTGGATAGGAGGTATACTATCATTTCTGCGTACATTCCACCGTCAGCTGACTTCGACGCGGGGGACTTCCGCCGCGTCGTGGCACGGTTGCCGAGGCCCTATCTCTTGCTTGGAGATCTGAACGGCAGGCATCCTCTCTGGGGAGATTACTCCATAAATCCCAGGGGACAAGTCCTTGCCGATCTGATCGAAGAGCTTGAGATGGGTGTCCTAAACGTGGATGAGTTTACGCATCACTGTCCGAGAACCGCTTCATTTTCTTGCCTTGACCTATCTTTGTGCTCTTCGGATGCACAGCCTGATTTTGATTGGGGGGTGGTCGATGACCTCCATGGTAGTGATCACTTTCCCATTCAAATATCATTTTCAGGGCAACTGCCGCCTGAGAGACCACCTCGGTGGTGCTTGGCGCGGGCGCGGTGGCCGTTGAGTTCTTCTCCGGCAACCTCATCGCCGTAGGCCTGACTACTATTCCTAGGACGTCTGGCCGTTTTGCACGCCGACCACTCCCATGGTGGTCGGCCGAGTGTGAGACGGCCCTCAAACAGAAGCGTTATGCCTACATGCGCTATAAGCGCCGCCCGAACGATTTCACTGTCGCTGAATTTCGTCGGGCTAGGGCTAGGTTCCGGTATATTTCGAAGCACGCCCGCCGCTCTTCTTGGCGGGCATACGTGTCTTCACTTAACGGGAAGACCCCTTTAGCTAAGGTGTGGAAGCGAGTCAAAAGGATTCGGGGCAAGTTCTCGAAGGACCCCCCTCCCGTTCTCCAGGAGAATGGGACCGCAATCTCGGACCCCGCGTCCGTGGCGGAATCCTTAGCGACCGATTTTTCCGCATTCTCTAGCCGTGATGCTGCTCCGCCAGCATTCAATGCACGTCGTGATGTCGCGGAAGGCCGCCGGCTGGACTTTACCTCCAGAGGCGGAGAACCCTTCAACGACAAGTTTACTGTGAGTGAGTTGCGTTCCGCTCTCGCTTCGTGCGCGGACACCGCCCATGGTCCGGACGATGTCCCGTACGCCATGCTTCGACACCTGGGTGAGCGAGGCATGGCCTTTCTGTTAGATTTGTTCAACAGGATCTGGGTGGAAGGTCTTCTCCCAGACTCCTGGCGAATCGCTACTGTGCTCGCCTTTCGCAAGCCGGGGAGAGATCACTCTACTCCGACCGGTTTCCGCCCAATCTCTCTAACCTCTTGCGTGTGCAAGTTGATGGAGAAATTGGTAAATGTTAGATTAGCCTATTTCCTGGACAGCGGAGGCCATCTGTCTTCTGCACAGTGCGGCTTCCGTAAGTTCCACTCCAGGTCGGATGCTCTGCTCCGACTGGAAAGTGCCGTCTGCGAGGCTTTCCTTCGTAGACAGCACTACGCCACGGTGTTTTTTGATCTGGAGAAGGCCTATGATACCGCATGGCGATACGGTATCATGGAGACTCTCCACACGATGGGGGCGAAGGGACGCCTCCCAATTTTTATATCTGAATTTTTGCGAGATCGTCGATTCCGCGTACGGGTGGGGGGAGCCCTCTCCGGCCCAAAGGAGCAGGAAGAGGGTGTCCCGCAGGGAAGTGTCCTCAGTGTCACACTCTTTGCCCTGAGCATCAACGGCATCACCTCGGTGCTGCCGGAAGATGTTCTCGCTACGCTCTACGTGGACGACCTTTCGATCTCTTTTGGCGCGGCCCAGATGCCAACTCTGGAGCGTCGACTCCAACCGGCATTAAACCGCGTCTCTCACTATGCCGAAGCGCACAGGTTTCGGTTTTCTTTGGCCAAGACTAAGGTGGTGCACTTCTGCCGCCATCCACGGCTTCACCCCGACCCAGATTTGTTTCTTAATGGGGTGCGCCTGGATGTGGTTGAGTCGCACCGTTTCCTTGGTCTTGTATTCGACCGACGCCTCACCTGGGAAGCTCATATTCGCAGCCTTAGGGTCTCTTGTACCCGCGCCATGGACATTCTCCGTTCCGTGACGTTCAGCGCTTGGGGCGCTGATAGGGCTACCGCCTTACTTTTTTATCGATCCTTTGTTCGCTCGAAGCTCGACTACGGATGCGAGTTTTATGCATCCGCAGCCGAGCGTTTATTGCGGAAGGTGGATTCGATCCACCACACCGGCCTTCGCCTTGCGACCGGTGCCTTCCGCACTTCCCCCATTGAGAGCCTGTTGGTCGATGCTGGGGAGATGCCACTCGCTCTGCGCCGCGTGCAGTGCATCACTCGCCTGTACGCGCGAGCCCGGCGCCTCCCTCAGTCGCCAACAGCTCTCACTGCATCCGCAGCTGATCTCGATGGTGCCTATGCCGCCGAGAGACGCCAGTCATACCCTAAGCCCTTTGGGTTTAGGGCCAGGAAACTCCTTCGAGAGGTAGATATAGCTCTCGGGCCGGTGGCGCCCCTGGTTCTGCCCAGGACGCCACCCTGGAGGGTACCACATTTGGCTATTTGTCGCCACGCCTCTGCTCCCAAAGCTTGTACTGCGCCGGGAGTATTGCGTTCGACCTTTTTGGAGCACACATCGTGTCACGCTGGTACCGTGCCAGTGTATACGGATGGCTCCAAGTCCCAAGAGGGGGTCGGCTTCCACGCCGTATCCCCTCTGTTTGAAGTCAGCGGGGCTCTACCAGGCGCTGCGTCTGTCTTCACGGCCGAGCTGGTGGCAATACACCACTCGGTACGGGAGATTACGCGACGTGCCCGGTTCGGAAACCGGATTGTGATCTATAGCGACTCACAAAGCGCCCTGAGTGCTCTCGGGGCATTGGAATCTCCGCATCCCCTGGTTCGCGATATCCGTGACGCCACGGTTTTGGCGAGCCGGGCAGATGTCGAGATTATCTTCTGCTGGGTTCCTGGACATGTAGGAATTGCGGGGAATGAGCGCGCCGATGAGGGCGCCAAAGAGTCCGCGAGGACTCTGCAACCGGACCAGCGTTTCGCTCTTCCTCACACCGACTACATGGCAGGAATACGGGCAGCTCTTCGGACTGCTTGGCAAAGAAGATGGGAGACGGTCGAAGGGAACTTAAAGTTGCGTGCCATTGCGCCGCGACTGTTCCCATGGACCTATCCCCCAATGCCGCGGCGGCTTCAGGTTGCTTTCTGTCGTCTCCGAATCGGACACACTCGTGTGACGCAACTCACACCGACTACATGGCAGGAATACGGGCAGCTCTTCGGACTGCTTGGCAAAGAAGATGGGAGACGGTCGAGGGGAACTTAAAGTTGCGTGCCATTGCGCCGCGACTGTTCCCATGGACCTATCCCCCAATGCCGCGGCGGCTTCAGGTTGCTTTCTGTCGTCTTCGAATCGGACACACTCGTGTGACGCATCGTTACTTGGTGGAGCGCTCGCATGTGCCCTATTGCAACGACTGCGTCGTCCCCCAGACTGTTCGGCATATTCTTGTCGAATGTCCCAGTCTGGGTGATCTTCGCGCACGATACCTGTCTCGGTACCGGGATGGGCGGGGTCGCTACCGCCTGTCCCTTGTACTCGGGACGAGTGCGTGCACCATGACTGGTGGACTTATTGACTTTTTGGGGGAGGCCGGCCTTCTCCCCTTTATTTAAGGTTCCTTTTTTTGTTATTGTTTTGTTTTAGGTTGCACTCTCCTGCACCGGGGTGAGGGGGACCTCCCCCCGCTGCCGGAGATTGCTTCGATTGTTAAGTTTTTCCAATTTATATTGATTGTTAAGTTTTCATATTTTAACTTTAAAGTAGCCTAATTCTAGGCTGTCGTGTTTTTCGGCGACTTATGCCCAAGTGGGTAGTTGCCAGATGGGCTCTATAAAAAAAAAAAAAAAAAAAAAAAATCGTGTGACGCATCGCTATCTGATGGAGCGCTCGCCTGCGCCCTATTGCAACGACTGCGTCGTCCCCCAGACTGTTCGGCACATTCTTGTCGAATGTCCCAGTCTGGGTGATCTTCGCGCACGACACCTGTCCCGGTACCGGGATGGGCGGGGTCGCTACCGCCTGTCCCTTGTTCTCGGGATGAGTGCGTGTACTTTGACTGGTGGACTTATTGACTTTTTGGGGGAGGCCGGCCTTCTCCCTTTTATTTAACGCGATTTAATTGTTGTTTTTGTAATTGTTTTGTTATTGCTTTGTTATTGTTATTGTTATTCCTTTTTATTGTTTTCTGTTTAATTTTTTAAAGTAGCCTAAATTAGGCTGTTTGTTTACGGCAACTTATGCCTTAGTCGGCAGTCGCCAGATAGCCCCTTAATTAAAAAAAAAAGAAAAAAAGGTTGCTTTCTGTCGTCTCCGAATCGGACACACTCGTGTGACGCATCGCTATCTGATGGAGCGCTCGCCTGCGCCCTATTGCAACGACTGCGTCGTCCCCCAGACTGTTCGGCACATTCTTGTCGAATGTCCCAGTCTGGGTGATCTTCGCGCACGATAACTGTCCCAGTACCGGGATGGGCGGGGTCGCTACCGCCTGTCCCTTGTGCTCGGAACAGATTCGTGCACACTGACTTGTGGACTTGTTGACTTCTTGGGGGAGGCCGGCCTTCTCCCTATTATTTAAGCAAGGTTTGTTTGTTTTGTTTTTTGTTGTTTTTTTTTGCATTTTTTGTTTTTTGTTTTTCTTTAGTTGCACGCTCCTGCGCCGGGGGGACCTCTCCCCGACGCACCAGCTTGCTTCCTTTCCCCCTTTTGGGGTGTTGTTGTTTTTTTTTTCTCTCTTTAATTTCATTTTAAAGTAGCCTAGAACTAGGCCAGTTTTAATACGGCGACTAATGCCCAAGTAGGCAGTCGCCAGATGAGCTCTTAAAAAAAAAAAAAAAAAATATCCCCCCGTAAGGGGCGCGGCGATTTGCCATCCTGGCCGCCGTGCTGACGGGATCCAGCGCTGCGTCCGAGCCAGAGTAGCCTCTCTTCCTTTCTTCAGATAGCCTGTATTTCTTCCCTACCTCGTCGGTTTTCACCCCTTAAGGGGCGCGGCGATTTGCCATCCTGGCCGCCGTGCTGACGGGACTCAGCACTCCGTCCGGCCTTAGCTTAGCCTCTCTTCCTTCCTTCAAAACACTTGTTTCCTCTCTTTTCATACAACCTCTCCCACAACTTTCTCTGGTCACCCTCTAATTTCACAGGGTAGATGCTGACCTTCTTCTCGGCCAACCGTCCTGGATCGGGGCTGAGGGGGGAGGGGGCAATGTTCCCTGACCCCTGAGCTCCGGTCTGGGGTGGTTGGTTTTTAACAACCTGCTTCATCCCCAACCATACCTTCCTCACATCCCTTTTCCTCTCGTCTTCAAAATCTATCATTTTTTCGCCGTGTCTAAGGTGGAGCCGCCATGCCGATGGACTGCCAGGCCACCAGGCGGGAGGGGTGGTCCCAAATGGCGGCGCCTGGCTCTGCCGGGCTTGTAAGCACCTTTCGCAGTGCGGGCTACTGCGAGAGGTGTGCGCTATTGCATCCCGTGTTAAAAAAGGGTCACTATGCCCAATGATGAAGATCAAACAAAAAAAACCCAACCCTGAACTTCCCCAAGAACAACGGAGCCGCCCTCGGGCAGCTCCAGCAAAAAGATGGAGGTCCCTCCCCCCTGTGCTTGCACAGATGACCCTCCATATTTCTCTAACCGTAGAGGGGGCTTACTCCTCTCCTTCGCCTACGGGTGCAGGGGACTCCCCCTCACCCCATTCTCTGGAGGTGCTTTCGGGCACCTCCCTTTTCCCAGCGGCAGTCCCCTCTTTTCTTTCCAAGGGGACTGCCAAGAAAGCCAGCAGGCAGCCCTTAGCCAGCCGCTCCCCATCGAAGCGGCTCGGTAGGGCAAACCCCCTTAGGGGGGAGAAAGAAGCCAGGCCCCTTCGGTCGCTTCCCTCAAAAGACCTGCTGGCAAGAATTTTAAACCTTGCCGGGGTTAAGGCTTGTGCCTCCCCACAAATGACTCTTGACGCTGCCAAGGGGACCTGCGATGTCCTGGGAGGGGATGGCCAACTGGAGGCCCCTCCTGTGATAGACATGGTCCTTAAGGAGACCCAGCCTCAGACGGTAGGGCCTTCCATGGGGAAAAATTCGGGCTCGGCGCCAAAAACCGAACCCGAATCCGCCCCTATGCAAGGTCCTCCTCAAATGGCTGAGGGCTCCGAGGCAGTAAAAGGAGGGGAGGGATCTCCTCCGACAGGTGCCCCTACGACAACCAGGACCTTCCCCATTTCGGAGAGGGACCTGGCTGAGGCCGGTCTATCTGGCCTGGGGGCTTCTGCCGGTGGGGGTGAGAAGCGGGTTCATTCCCCGCCCTCCTCTCCAAAAAAGAAAAAGACTAAAAGGACTAAAAAGACGAAAAAGACTCGGGGCTCCTCTCCATCCGCGGGGGCTGCGGGGACGGATGGGTCTGCTGCCACTTTGGTAGGCGACCAAGCCAAGATTAGCACATCCTGCCCCTCTACCCCCTCGTGTGCGGAGCCCCTGACCAAGACTAACACCAAGAGTGCACAGGGCGGAGCCTCGATGACATCGGGGCCCCTCATTCAGAGGTTACCTGGCGTTTTCGAGCCCGCTGGCTTCAAACGCTTCCTCGTTATTCACTCCACTGATGGCACCATGTTGTCCAAGGGCAACATGATCCATCAGAGGAGAGGATTAGCTAGTGCAATTGGTAGAGAGCCGAAGGTGACCCGTTTCTCGGACGGCAGCCTTCTGGCGAATCCCGCCGAGGCAGCCAAGATAAGTGCTCTTCGGACACTTCATGGCACCCCGGTGAGTGTGACGCCGCACTCTAACATGAACTTTGTGAAAGGAGTAGTTTATGCGAGGGAACTCGTTGACTACTCCATTGAGGACATCACCCTAGAGCTGGCCGACCATGGGGCGGTCAAGGTCGAACGTGTGATGAGAAAACAGGGAGGGGCCTCGAGACCCACCCCTACACTCTTCGTCACGTTCGACTGTGACAAGCTCCCTGAGTCGGTGCGTGCCGGTTGGTACCGCTACCGCGTGAAGGCATTCGTGCCACTGCCGCGGCGGTGCTATTACTGCCACCGCTTCGGCCATACGAATCGATCATGTAGACGTGCAAAATCGGGGTCACCCGAAGTCTGTGTAAATTGCTCCAAGGTCGCACACGATAAGTCCAAATCGTGTGTGGCCAAGTGTGTCAATTGCGGAGAGCCGCACCCTGCTTCTTCGAAGCAATGTGGTGCATATCTCCTTGAGAAAGAAATCCTGGCCGTTCAGGCCCAGGATCGACTCTCATTCCGCGAGGCAAAGGACTTGGTCCTGGCGCGCCCGGCTCTGCCTGGGACGTCATATGCCTCAATAGTTAGAAAGGCACCCTCTGCTCCTGGCCCATCCAGGCCAACGAGCACGGTTGTTTCCGCGCCCATTCGGAGCCCTTCTGTGGGCTCTACCCAACCTGGGCGCTCCCCTGGTAAAGCTGGCGGCAAAAAGGGTTCATACCCTGCCCCGGCTAAAACCAGGGCTCCCCCCTCTTCCCCCAGCGTGACCGTTTCGCGTAAAGCGAAACGGCCACGCGCCTCCACCGAGTCGTTAGACTCACAGGAGGCAACACCCCTGAAGATGGTCGCTAGGCCATCTTCCGGGGTTCCTAAAGCTGTTCCCCGAAAGGAGGACAGCAACAAAGGAGCTTCGGCCCCTTTGCCCACGCCCCGAGGTGGAGCGAGTGGCTCGGAGACGGTGGTTCCTCGAAAAGAGGGCCCCCCGCCTCCGAAGCCACAACGCCCGCCTAAAGTTTCGAGGCGGAGGGAGGAAAAGACTCGCATGGCGAGCCCAACCTCCCCCAATAAGTCCTCGAAGGCGACAGCGCCTTCAGCGCTTTGTCCGGCCAACAGCGCCCGGGGTTCTGCCCCCGGGAAGCGTACGGCCATTCCCGTGAGGGTCTTCAATTCGAGGAGGGCCCCCGCGTCTCCTCCGAGCTAGGCCTGGAGGGCATATTCCTTCAATGGAATTGCCGTGGACTCCGGGCCAACTGGGAGGAGCTGCGGAGGCTCGCCTCATCCCGTTCCCCGTTAGCTATTCTTTTGCAGGAGACCATGCTAGGCGCGTGCCCCCTGCCTGCCCTCCCGGGGTATAAGGGTCTTGCGACCCAACCACCGCGGGACGGCCGGGCTGGGGGATGCGCGGTTTACACCCGGCATGATGTCTCCGTTCTTCCTTTCTCTTTAGATATCTCCTTTCAGGCAGTGGCTGTGCAGCTGCACCTGGATAGGAGGTATACTATCATTTCTGCGTACATTCCACCGTCAGCTGACTTCGACGCGGGGGACTTTCGCCGCGTCGTGGCACGGTTGCCGAGGCCCTATCTCTTGCTTGGAGATCTGAACGGCAGGCATCCTCTCTGGGAAGATTACACCATAAATCCCAGGGGACAAGTCCTTGCCGATCTGATCGAAGAGCTTGAGATGGGTGTCCTAAACGTGGATGAGTTTACGCATCACTGTCCGAGAACCGCTTCATTTTCTTGCCTTGACCTATCTTTGTGCTCTTCGGATGCACAGCCTGATTTTGATTGGGGGGTGGTCGATGACCTCCATGGTAGTGATCACTTTCCCATTCAAATATCATTTTCAGGGCAACTGCCGCCTGAGAGACCACCTCGGTGGTGCTTGGCGCGGGCGCGGTGGCCTGCATTTCAGGAAATGACTGAATTCTCTATCTCAGTCAAGGAGTTTAGGTCGGTAGATGAGGCCGTCGAGTTCTTCTCCGGCAACCTCATCGCCGTAGGCCTGACTACTATTCCTAGGACGTCTGGCCGTTTTGCACGCCGACCACTCCCATGGTGGTCGGCCGAGTGTGAGACGGCCATCAAACAGAAGCGTTATGCCTACATGCGCTATAAGCGCCGCCCGAACGATTTCACCGTCGCTGAATTTCGTCGGGCTAGGGCTAGGTTCCGGTATATTTCGAAGCACGCCCGCCGCTCTTCTTGGCGGGCATACGTGTCTTCACTTAACGGGAAGACCCCTTTAGCTGAGGTGTGGAAGCGAGTCAAAAGGATTCGGGGCAAGTTCTCGCAGGACCCCCCTCCCGTTCTCCAGGAGAATGGGACCGCAATCTCGGACCCCGCGTCCGTGGCGGAATCCTTAGCGACCGCTTTTTCCGCATTCTCTAGCCGTGATGCTGCTCCGCCAGCATTCAATGCACGTCGTGATGTCGCGGAAGGCCGCCGGCTGGACTTTACCTCCAGAGGCGGAGAACCCTTCAACGACAAGTTTACTGTGAGTGAGTTGCGTTCCGCTCTCGCTTCGTGCGCGGACACCGCCCATGGTCCGGACGATGTCCCGTACGCCATGCTTCGACACCTGGGTGAGCGAGGCATGGCCTTTCTATTAGATTTGTTCAACAGGATCTGGGTGGAAGGTCTCCTCCCAGACTCCTGGCGAATCGCTACTGTGCTCGCCTTTCGCAAGCCGGGGAGAGATCACTCTACTCCGACCGGTTTCCGCCCAATCTCTCTAACCTCTTGCGTGTGCAAGTTGATGGAGAAATTGGTAAATGTTAGATTAGCCTATTTCCTGGACAGCGGAGGCCATCTGTCTTCTGCACAGTGCGGCTTCCGTAAGTTCCACTCCACGTCGGATGCTCTGCTCCGACTGGAAAATGCCGTCTGCGAGGCTTTCCTTCGTAGACAGCACTACGCCACGGTGTTTTTTGATCTGGAGAAAGCCTATGATACCGCATGGCGATACGGTATCATGGAGACTCTCCACACGATGGGGGCGAGGGGACGCCTCCCAATGTTTATATCTGAATTTTTGCGAGATCGTCGATTCCGCGTACGGGTGGGGGGAGCCCTCTCCGGCCCAAAGGAGCAGGAAGAGGGTGTCCCGCAGGGAAGTGTCCTCAGTGTCACACTCTTTGCCCTGAGCATCAACGGCATCACCTCGGTGCTGCCGGAAGATGTTCTCGCTACGCTCTACGTGGACGACCTTTCGATCTCTTTTGGCGCGGCCCAGATGCCAACTCTGGAGCGCCGACTCCAACAGGCATTGAACCGCGTCTCTCGCTATGCCGAAGCGCACAGGTTTCGGTTTTCTTTGGCCAAGACTAAGGTGGTGCACTTCTGCCGCCATCCACGGCTTCACCCCGACCCAGATTTGTTTCTTAATGGGGTGCGCCTGGATGTGGTTGAGTCGCACCGTTTCCTTGGTCTTGTATTCGACCGACGCCTCACCTGGGAGGCTCACATTCGCAGCCTTAGGGTCTCTTGTACCCGCGCCATGGACATTCTCCGTTCCGTGACGTTCAGCGCTTGGGGCGCTGATAGGGCTACCGCCTTACTTTTTTATCGATCCTTTGTTCGCTCGAAGCTCGACTACGGATGCGAGTTTTATGCATCCGCAGCCGAGCGTTTATTGCGGAAGGTGGATTCGATCCACCACACCGGCCTTCGCCTTGCGACCGGTGCCTTCCGCACTTCCCCCATTGAGAGCCTGTTGGTCGATGCTGGGGAGATGCCACTCGCTCTGCGCCGCGTGCAGTGCATCACTCGCCTGTACGCGCGAGCCCGGCGCCTCCCCCAGTCGCCAACAGCTCTCACTGCATCCGCAGCTGATCTCGATGGTGCCTATGCCGCCGAGAGACGCCAGTCATACCCTAAGCCCTTTGGGTTTAGGGCCAGGAAACTCCTTCGAGAGGTAGATATAGCTCTCGGGCCGGTGGCACCCCTGGTTTTGCCCAGGACGCCACCCTGGAGGGTACCACATTTGGCTATTTGTCGCCACGCCTCTGCTCCCAAAGCTTGTACTGCGCCGGGAGTATTGCGTTCGATCTTTTTGGAGCACACATCGTGTCACGCTGGTACCGTGCCAGTGTATACGGATGGCTCCAAGTCCCAAGAGGGGGTCGGCTTCCACGCCGTATCCCCTCTGTTTGAAGTCAGCGGGGCTCTACCAGGCGCTGCGTCTGTCTTCACGGCCGAGCTGGTGGCAATACACCACTCGGTACGGGAGATTACGCGACGTGCCCGGTTCGGAGACCGGATTGTGGTTTATAGCGACTCACAAAACGCCCTGAGTGCTCTCGGGGCATTGGAATCTCCGCATCCCCTGGTTCGCGAAATCCGTGACGCCACGGTTTTGGCGAGCCGGGCAGATGTCGAGATTATCTTCTGCTGGGTTCCTGGACATGTAGGAATTGCGGGGAATGAGCGCGCCGATGAGGGCGCCAAAGAGTCCGCGAGGACTCTGCGACCGGACCAGCGTTTCGCTCTTCCTCACACTGACTACATGGCAGGAATACGGGCAGCTCTTCGGACTGCTTGGCAAAGAAGATGGGAGACGGTCGAGGGGAACCTAAAGTTGCGTGCCATTGCGCCTCGACTGTTCCCATGGACCTATCCCTCAATGCTGCGGCGGCTTAAGGTTGCTTTCTGTCGTCTTCGATTTGACACACTCGTGTGACGCATCGCTACTTGATGGAGCGCTCGCCTGCGCCCTATTGCAACGACTGCGTCTTTCCTCCCAGACTGTTCGGCACATTCTTGTCGAATGTCCCAGTCTGGGTGATCTTCGCGCACGATACCTGTCCCGGTACCGGGATGGGCGGGGTCGCTACCGCCTGTCCCTTGTACTCGGGACGAGTGCGTGCACCATGACTAGTGGACTTATTGACTTTTTGGGGGAGGCTGGCCTTCTCCCTTTCATTTAACCCGGTTTGTTGTTGTTGTTGTTGTTGTTGTTGTTGTTGTTGTTGTTATTGTTTTTGTTATTGCTTCTTTATTGTTATTGTTATTTCTTTTTATTGTTTTCTGTTTAATTTTTAAAGTAGCCTAGAACTAGGCTGTTTGTTTACGGCGACTAATGCCTAAGTCGGCAGTCGCCAGATAGCTCCTTAATTAAAAAAAAAAAAATCTTTGCCCTGAGCATCAACGGCATCACCTCGGTGCTGCCGGAAGATGTTCTCTCTACGCTCTACGTGGACGACCTTTCGATCTATTTTGGCGCGGCCCAGATGCCAACTCTGGAGCGTCGACTCCAACAGGCATTTAACCGCGTCTCTCGCTATGCCGAAGCGCACAGTTTTCGGTTTTCTTTTGCCAAGACTAAGGTGGTGCACTTCTGCCGCCATCTACGGCTTCACCCCAACCCAGATTTGTTTCTTAATGGGGTGCGCCTGGATGTGGTTGAGTCGCACCGTTTCCTTGGTCTTTTATTCGACCGACGCCTCACCTGGGAGGCTCATATTCGCAGCCTTAGGGTCTCTTGTGCCCGCGCCATGGACATTCTCCGTTCCGTGACGTCAGCGCTTGGGGCGCTGATAGGGCTACTGCCTTACTTTTCTATCGATCCTTTGTTCACTCGAAGCTCGACTACGGATGCGAGTTTTATGCATCCGCAGCTGAGCGTTTATTGCGGAAGGTGGATTTGATCCACCACACCGGCCTTCGCCTTGCGACCGGTGCCTTCCGCACTTCCCCCATTTAGAGCCTGTTGGTCGATGCTGGGGAGATGCCACTCGCTCGGCGTCGCGTGCAGTGTATCACTCGACTGTACGCGCGAGCCCGGCGCCTCCCTCAGTCGCCAACAGCTCTCACTGCATCCGCAACTGATCTCGATGGTGCCTATGCCGTCGAGAGACGCCAGTCATACCCTAAGCCTTTTGGGTTTAGGGCCAGGAAACTCCTTCGAGAGGTAGATATCGCTCTCGGGCCGGTGGCGCCTCTGGTTTTGCCCAGGACGCCACCATAGAGTGTACCACATTTGGCTAGTGGTCGCCACGCCTCTGCTCCCAAAGCTTGTACTGCCCTGGGAGTACCCCGTAAGGGGCGCGGCGATTTGCCATCCTGGCCGCCGTGCTGACGGGATCCAGCGCTCCGTCCGGCCCCAGCTTAGCCTCTCTTCCTTCCTTCAGATAGCCCGATTTCTCCCCTACCTCGTCGCTTTTCATACAACCTCTCCCACAACTTTCTCTGGTCAGCCTCTAATTTCACAGGGTAGAATGCTGACCTTCTTCTCAAGCCAACCACCCCGGATCGGGGCTGAGGGGGGAGGGGACATTGTTCCCTAACCCCTCAGCTCCGGTTCGGGTTGGGGTTTTTTTAACAACCTGCTTCATCCCCACCCACATCTTCCTCACATCCCTTTTCCTCTCCTCTTCACAACCTATATTTTTTACGCCGTGTCCAAGGTGGAGCCGCCATGCCGAAGGACTGCCAGGCCACCAGGCGGGAGGGGTGGTCCCGAATGGCGGCGCCTGGCTCTGCCGGGCTTGTAAGCACCTCTCGCAGTGCGGGCAACTGCGAGAGGTGATGAGCTATTGCGTCCCGTATAAAAAGAGGGTCACCATGCCCATGTATGAAAAAAAACAAAAACCCCAACCCCCAACTTCCCCAAAAACATCTACGGAGCCGCCCTCGGGCAGCTCCACCGAGAAAATGGAGGTCCCCCCCATTGTGCTTGCGCAAGGGACCCTCCATAATTCTTTAACCGGAGAGGAGGCTTACTCCTCTCCTACGCCTACGGGTGTAGGGGACTCCCCCTCACCCCCTTCTCTGGAGGTGCTTTCGGGCACCTCCCTATCTCCAGCGGCAGTCCCTCCTTTGCTTTCTAAGGGGACTGCCAAGAAAGCCAGCAGGCAGCCCATTGCCGACCGCCCCTCGTGCAAGCGGCTCGGTAGGGCAAACCCCCTTAGGGGGGAGAGGGAAGCCAGGCCCCTTCGGTCGCTTCCCTCAAAAGACCTGCTGGCAAGAATTTTGAACCTTGCTGGGGTCAAGGCCTGTGCCTCCCCACACCACCTGACTAGTGACATTACTGCCAAGGGGACCTGCGATGTCCTGGGAGGGGATGGCCAACTGGAGGCCCCTCCTGTGATAGACATGGTCCTTGAGGAGACCCAGCCTCAGACGGTAGGGCCTTCCATGGGGGGGAATGCGGGCTCGGCGCCAAGCACCGAACCCGAATCCGCCCCTATGCAAGGTCCCCCTCAAATGGCCGAGGACTCCGAGGCAGTAAAAGGAGGGGAGGGATCTCCTCCGACAGGTGCCCCTACGACTACCAGGACCTTCTCCATTTCGGAGAGGGACCTGGCTGAGGCCGGCCCATCTGGCATGGGAGCTTCTGCCGGCGGAGGTGAGAAGCGGGTTCATTCCCCGCCCTCCTCTCCTAAAAAGAAAAAGACTCAAAAGACGAAGAAGACTCGGGGCTCCTCTCCATCCGCGGGGGCTGCGGGGACGGATGGGTCTGCTACCACTTTGGTAGGCGACCAAGCCAAGATCGGCACATCCGGCCCCTCTACCCCCTCGTGTGCGGAGCCCCTGACTAGGACTAAGACCAAGAATGCACAGGGCGGAGCCTCGATGACATCGGGGCCCCTGATTCAGAGGTTACCTGGCGTTTTCGAGCCCGCTGGCTTCAAACGCTTCCTCGTTATTCGCTCCACTGATGGCACCATGTTGTCCAAGGGCAACATGATCCATCAGAGGAGAGGATTAGCTAGTGCAATTGGTAGAGAGCCGAAGGTAACCCGTTTCTCGGACGGGAGCCTTCTGGCGAATGCGGCGAATCCCGCCGAGGCGGCCAAGATAAGTGCTCTTCGGACACTTCATGGCACCCCGGTGAGTGTGACGCCGCACTCTACCATGAACTTTGTGAAAGGAGTAGTTTATGCGAGGGAACTCGTTGACTACTCCATTGAGGACATCACCCTAGAGCTGGCCGACCATGGGGCGGTCAAGGTCGAACGTGTGATGAGAAAACAGGGAGGGGCCTCGAGACCCACCCCTACACTCTTCGTCACGTTCGACTGTGACAAGCTCCCTGAGTCGGTGCGTGCCGGTTGGTACCGCTACCGCGTGAAGGCATTCGTGCCACTGCCGCGGCGGTGCTATTACTGCCACCGCTTCGGCCATACGAATCGATCATGTAGACGTGCAAAATTGGGGTCACCCGAAGTCTGTGTAAATTGCTCCAAGGTCGCACACGATAAGTCCAAATCGTGTGTGGCCAAGTGTGTCAATTGCGGAGAGCCGCACCCTGCTTCTTCGAAGCAATGTGGTGCATATCTCCTTGAGAAAGAAATCCTGGCCGTTCAGGCCCAGGATCGACTCTCATTCCGCGAGGCAAAGGACTTGGTCCTGGCGCGCCCGGCTCTGCCTGGGACGTCATATGCCTCAATAGTTAGAAAGGCACCCTCTGCTCCTGGCCCATCCAGGCCAACGAGCACGGTTGTTTCCGCGCCCATTCGGAGCCCTTCTGTGGGCTCTACCCAACCTGGGCGCTCCCCTGGTAAAGCTGGCGGCAAAAAGGGTTCATACCCTGCCCCGGCTAAAACCAGGGCTCCCCCCTCTTCCCCCAGCGTGACCGTTTCGCGTAAAGCGAAACGGCCACGCGCCTCCACCGAGTCGTTAGACTCACAGGAGGCAACACCCCTGAAGATGGTCGCTAGGCCATCTTCCGGGGTTCCTAAAGCTGTTCCCCGAAAGGAGGACAGCAACAAAGGAGCTTCGGCCCCTTTGCCCACGCCCCGAGGTGGAGCGAGTGGCTCGGAGACGGTGGTTCCTCGAAAAGAGGGCCCCCCGCCTCCGAAGCCGCAACGCCCGCCTAAAGTTTCGAGGCGGAGGGAGGAAAAGACTCGCATGGCGAGCCCAACCTCCCCCAATAAGTCCTCGAAGGCGACAGCGCCTTCAGCGCTTTGTCCGGCCAACAGCGCCCGGGGTTCTGCCCCCGGGAAGCGTACGGCCATTCCCGTGAGGGTCTTCAATTCGAGGAGGGCCCCCGCGTCTCCTCCGAGCTAGGCCTGGAGGGCATATTCCTTCAATGGAATTGCCGTGGACTCCGGGCCAACTGGGAGGAGCTGCGGAGGCTCGCCTCATCCCGTTCCCCGTTAGCTATTTTTTTGCAGGAGACCATGCTAGGCGCGTGCCCCCTGCCTGCCCTCCCGGGGTATAAGGGTCTTGCGACCCAACCACCGCGGGACGGCCGGGCTGGGGGATGCGCGGTTTACACCCGGCATGATGTCTCCGTTCTTCCTTTCTCTTTAGATACCTCCTTTCAGGCAGTGGCTGTGCAGCTGCACCTGGATAGGAGGTATACTATCATTTCTGCGTACATTCCACCGTCAGCTGACTTCGACGCGGGGGACTTTCGCCGCGTCGTGGCACGGTTGCCGAGGCCCTATCTCTTGCTTGGAGATCTGAACGGCAGGCATCCTCTCTGGGGAGATTACACCATAAATCCCAGGGGACAAGTCCTTGCCGATCTGATCGAAGAGCTTGAGATGGGTGTCCTAAACGTGGATGAGTTTACGCATCACTGTCCGAGAACGGCTTCATTTTCTTGCCTTGACCTATCTTTGTGCTCTTCGGATGCACAGCCTGATTTTGATTGGGGGGTGGTCGATGACCTCCATGGTAGTGATCACTTTCCCATTCAAATATCATTTTCAGGGCAACTTCCGCCTGAGAGACCACCTCGGTGGTGCTTGGCGCGGGCGCGGTGGCCTGCATTTCAGGAAATGACTGAATTCTCTATCTCAGTCAAGGAGTTTAGGTCGGTAGATGAGGCCGTCGAGTTCTTCTCCGGCAACCTTATCGCCGTGGGCCTGACTACTATTCCTAGGACGTCTGGCCGTTTTGCACGCCGAGCACTCCCATGGTGGTCGGCCGAGTGTGAGACGGCCCTCAAACAGAAGCGTTATGCCTACATGCGCTATAAGCGCCGCCCGAACGATTTCACCGTCGCTGAATTTCGTCGGGCTAGGGCTAGGTTCCGGTATATTTCGAAGCACGCCCGCCGCTCTTCTTGGCGGGCATACGTGTCTTCACTTAACGGGAAGACCCCTTTAGCTGAGGTGTGGAAGCGAGTCAAAAGGATTCGGGGCAAGTTCTCGCAGGACCCCCCTCCCGTTCTCCAGGAGAATGGGACCGCAATCTCGGACCCCGCGTCCGTGGCGGAATCCTTAGCGACCGCTTTTTCCGCATTCTCTAGCCGTGATGCTGCTCCGCCAGCATTCAATGCACGTCGTGATGTCGCGGAAGGCCGCCGGCTGGACTTTACCTCCAGAGGCGGAGAACCCTTCAACGACAAGTTTACTGTGAGTGAGTTGCGTTCCGCTCTCGCTTCGTGCGCGGACACCGCCCATGGTCCGGACGATGTCCCGTACGCCATGCTTCGACACCTGGGTGAGCGAGGCATGGCCTTTCTATTAGATTTGTTCAACAGGATCTGGGTGGAAGGTCTCCTCCCAGACTCCTGGCGAATCGCTAGTGTGCTCGCCTTTCGCAAGCCGGGGAGAGATCACTCTACTCCGACCGGTTTCCGCCCAATCTCTCTAACCTCTTGCGTGTGCAAGTTGATGGAGAAATTGGTAAATGTTAGATTAGCCTATTTCCTGGACAGCGGAGGCCATCTGTCTTCTGCACAGTGCGGCTTCCGTAAGTTCTACTCCACGTCGGATGCTCTGCTCCGACTGGAAAATGCCGTCTGCAAAGCTTTCCTTCGTAGACAGCACTACGCCACGGTGTTTTTTGATCTGGAGAAAGCCTATGATACCGCATGGCGATACGGTATCATGGAGACTCTCCACACGATGGGGGCGAGGGGACGCTTCCCAATGTTTATATCTGAATTTTTGCGAGATCGTCGATTCCGCGTACGGGTGGGGGGAGCCCTCTCCGGCCCAAAGGAGCAGGAAGAGGGTGTCCCGCAGGGAAGTGTCCTCAGTGTCACACTCTTTGCCCTGAGCATCAATGGCATCACCTCGGTGCTGCCGGAAGATGTTCTCGCTACGCTCTACGTGGACGACCTTTCGATCTCTTTTGGCGCGGCCCAGATGCCAACTCTGGAGCGCCGACTCCAACAGGCATTGAACCGCGTCTCTCGCTATGCCGAAGCGCACAGGTTTCGGTTTTCTTTGGCCAAGACTAAGGTGGTGCACTTCTGCCGCCATCCACGGCTTCACCCCGACCCAGATTTGTTTCTTAATGGGGTGCGCCTGGATGTGGTTGAGTCGCACCGTTTCCTTGGTCTTGTATTCGACCGACGCCTCACCTCTGAGGCTCACATTCGCAGCCTTAGGGTCTCTTGTACCCGCGCCATGGACATTCTCCGTTCCGTGACGTTCAGCGCTTGGGGCGCTGATAGGGCTACCGCCTTACTTTTTTATCGATCCTTTGTTCGCTCGAAGCTCGACTACGGATGCGAGTTTTATGCATCCGCAGCCGAGCGTTTATTGCGGAAGGTGGATTCGATCCACCACACCGGCCTTCGCCTTGCGACCGGTGCCTTCCGCACTTCCCCCATTGAGAGCCTGTTGGTCGATGCTGTGGAGATGCCACTCGCTCTGCGCCGCGTGCAGTGCATCACTCGCCTGTACGCGCGAGCCCGGCGCCTCCCCCAGTCGCCAACAGCTCTCACTGCATCCGCAGCTGATCTCGATGGTGCCTATGCCGCCGAGAGACGCCAGTCATACCCTAAGCCCTTTGGGTTTAGGGCCAGGAAACTCCTTCGAGAGGTAGATATAGCTCTCGGGCCGGTGGCGCCCCTGGTTCTGCCCAGGACGCCACCCTGGAGGGTACCACATTTGGCTATTTGTCGCCACGCCTCTGCTCCCAAAGCTTGTACTGCGCCGGGAGTATTGCGTTCGATCTTTTTGGAGCACACATCGTGTCACGCTGGTACCGTGCCAGTGTATACGGATGGCTCCAAGTCCCAAGAGGGGGTCGGCTTCCACGCCGTATCCCCTCTGTTTGAAGTCAGCGGGGCTCTACCAGGCGCTGCGTCTGTCTTCACGGCCGAGCTGGTGGCAATACACCACTCGGTACGGGAGATTACGCGACGTGCCCGGTTCGGAGACCGGATTGTGATTTATAGCGACTCACAAAGCGCCCTGAGTGCTCTCGGGGCATTGGAATCTCCGCATCCCCTGGTTCGCGAAATCCGTGACGCCACGGTTTTGGCGAGCCGGGCAGATGTCGAGATTATCTTCTGCTGGGTTCCTGGACATGTAGGAATTGCGGGGAATGAGCGCGCTGATGAGGGCGCCAAAGAGTCCGCGAGGACTCTGCGACCGGACCAGCGTTTCGCTCTTCCTCACACCGACTACATGGCAGGAATACGGGCAGCTCTTCGGACTGCTTGGCAAAGAAGATGGGAGACGGTCGAGGGGAACTTAAAGTTGCGTGCCATTGCGCCGCGACTGTTCCCATGGACCTATCCCCCAATGCCGCGGCGGCTTCAGGTTGCTTTCTGTCGTCTTCGAATCGGACACACTCGTGTGACGCATCGTTACTTGGTGGAGCGCTCGCATGTGCCCTATTGCAACGACTGCGTCGTCCCCCAGACTGTTCGGCATATTCTTGTCGAATGTCCCAGTCTGGGTGATCTTCGCGCACGATACCTGTCTCGGTACCGGGATGGGCGGGGTCGCTACCGCCTGTCCCTTGTACTCGGGACGAGTGCGTGCACCATGACTGGTGGACTTATTGACTTTTTGGGGGAGGCCGGCCTTCTCCCCTTTATTTAAGGTTCCTTTTTTTGTTATTGTTTTGTTTTAGATTGCACTCTCCTGCACCGGGGTGAGGGGGACCTCCCCCCGCTGCCGGAGATTGCTTCGATTGTTAAGTTTTTCAAATTTATATTGATTGTTAAGTTTTCATATTTTAACTTTAAAGTAGCCTAATTCTAGGCTGTCGTGTTTTTCGGCGACTTATGCCCAAGTGGGTAGTTGCCAGATGGGCTCTATAAAAAAAAAATAAAAAATAAAAAATGGCGTTTTCGAGCCCGCTGGCTTCAAACGCTTCCTCGTTATTCACTCGACTAATGGCACCATGTTGTCTAAGGGCAACATGATCCATCAGAGGAGAGGATTAGCTAGTGCAATTGGTAGAGAGCCGAAGGTAACCCGTTTCTCGGATGGGAGCCTTCTGGCGAATGCGGCGAATCCCGCCGAGGTGGCCAAGATAAGTGCTCTTCGGACACCTCATGGCACCCCGGTGAGTGTGACACCGCACTCTACCATGAATTTTGTGAAAGGAGTAGTTTATGCGAGGGAACTCATTGACTACTCCATTGAGGACATCACCCTTGAGCTGGCCGACCATATGGCGGTCAAGGTCGAACGTATGATGAGAAAACAGGGAGGGGCCTCGAGACCTACCCCTAAACTCTTCGTCACGTTCAACTGTGACAAGCTCCCGGAGTCGGTGCGTGCCGGTTGGTACCGCTACCGCGTGAAGGCATTCGTGCCACTGCCGCAGCGGTGCTATTACTGTCACCGCTTCGGACATACGAATCGCTCATGTAAACGTGCAAAGTCGGGGTCACCCGAAGTCTGTGTAAATTGCTCCAAGGTCGCACACGATAAGTCTAAATCGTGTGTGGCCAAGTGTGTCAATTGCGGAGAGCCGCACCCTGCTTCTTCGAAGCAATGTGGTGCATATCTCCTTGAGAAAGAAATCCTAGCCATTCAGGCCCAGGATTGACTCATTCCGCGAGGCTAAGGACTTGGTCCTGGCGTGGCCGGCTCTGCCTGGGACGTCATAGGCCTCAGTAGTTAGAAAGGCATCCTCTGCTCCTGGCCCATCCAGGCAAACGAGCACGGTTGTTTCCGTGCCCATTCGGAGCCCTTCTGCGGGCTCTACCCATCTCGGGCGCTCCCCTAGTAAAGCTAGCGGCAAAAAGGGTTCATACCCAGCCCCTGCTAAAACCAGGGCTCCCCCCTCTTCCCCCAGCGTGACCGTTTCCCGCAAGGTGAAACGGCCACGCACCTCCACCGAGTCGTTAGACTCACAGGAGGCAACACCCCTGAAGATGGTCGATAGGCCATCTTCGGGGCTTCCTAAAGCTTTCCCCCGAAAGGAGGACAGCAACAAAGGAGCTTCGGCTCCTTCACCCACGCCCCGAGGTGGCGCGAGTGGTTCGGAGACGGTGGTTCCTCGAAAAGAGCGCCCCCCGCCTCCGAAGCCGCAACGTCCGCCTAAGGTTTCGAGGCGGAGGGAGGAAAAGACTCGCATGGTGAGCCTAACCTCCACAAATAAGTCCTCGAAGGCGACAGCACCTTCAGCGCTTTGTCCGGCCAACAGCTCCCGGGGTTCTGCCCCCGGGAAGCGTACGGCCATTCCCGTGAGGGTCTTTAGTTCGAGGAAGGCCTCTGCGTCTCCTCCGAGCTAGGCCTGGAGGGCATATTCCTTCAATGGAATTGCCGTAGACTCCGGGCCAACTGCGAGGAGCTGCGGAGGCTCGTCTTGTCCCGTTCCCCGTTAGCTATTTTTTTGCAGGAGACCATGCTAGGCGCGTGCCCCCTGCCTGCCCTCCCGGGGTATTTGGGTCTTGCGACCCCACCACCGCGGGATGGACGAGCTGGGGGATGCGCCGTTTACACCCCGCATGATGTATCCGTTCTTCCTTTCTCTTTAGATACCTCATTTCAGGCAGTGGCTGTGAAGCTGCACCTGGATAGGAGGTATACTATCATTTCTGCGTACATTCCACCGTCAGCTGACTTCGACGCGGGGGACTTCCGCCGCGTCGTGGCACGGTTGCCGAGGCCCTATCTCTTGCTTGGAGATCTGAACGGCAGGCATCCTCTTTGGTGGGATTACTCAATAAATCCTAGGGGACAAGTCCTTGCCGATCTGATCGAAGAGCTTGAGATGAGTGTCCTAAACGTGGATGAGTTTACGCATCACTGTCCAAGAACCGCTTCATTTTCTTGCCTTGACCTATCTTTGTGATCTTTGGAAGAAAAGCCTGATTTTGATGAGATGTTGGTCGACGAGCTCCATGGAAGTGATCACTTTCCCATTCAAATATCATTTTCAGGGCAACTGCCACCTAAGACACCACCTCGGTGGTGCTTGGCGCGGGCGCGGTGGCCTGAATTTCAGGAAATGACTGAATTCTCTATCTCAGTCAAGGAGTTTAGGTCGGTAGATGAGGCCGTTGAGTTCTTCTCCGGCACCCTCTTTACCGTGGGCCTGACTACTATTCCTAGGACGTCTGGCCGTTTTGCACGCCGACCACTCCCATGGTGGTCGGCCGAGTGTGAGACGGCCCTCAAACAGAAGCGTTATGCCTACATGCGCTATAAGCGCCGCCCGAACGATTTCACTGTCGCTGAATTTCGTCGGGCTAGGGCTAGGTTCCGGTATATTTCGAAGCACGCCCGCCGCTCTTCTTGGCGGGCATACGTGTCTTCACTTAACGGGAATACCCCTTTAGCTGAGGTGTGGAAGCGAGTCAAAAGGATTCGGGGTAAGTTCTCGCAGAACCCCCCTACCGTTCTCCCCAGGAGAATGGGACCGCAATTTCAGACCCCGCGTCCGTGGTGGAATCCTTAGCGACCGCTTTTTTCACATTCCTTAGCCGGGATGGTGCTCCACCAGCATTAAATGCACGTCGTCATGTCGCGGAAGGGCGCCGGCTGGACTTTACCTCCAGAGGCGGAGAACCCTTCAACGACAAGTTTACTGTGAGTGAGTTGCGTTTCGCTCTCGCTTCGTGCGCGGACACCGCCCATGGTCCGGACGATGTCCCGTACGCCATGTTTCGACACCTTGGTGAGCAAGGCATGGCTTTTCTGTTAGATTTGTTTAATAAGATCTGGGTGGAAGGTCTTCTCCTAGACTCCTGGCGAATCGCTACTGTGCTCGCCTTTCGCAAACCGGGGAGAGATCACTCTACTCCGACCGGTTTCCGCCCAATCTCTCTAACCTCTTGCGTGTGCAAGTTGATGGAGAAATTGTTAAATGTTAGATTAGCCTTTTTTCTAGACAGCGGAGGCCATCTGTCTTCCGCACAGTGCGGCTTCCGCAAGTTCCACTCCACGTCGGATGCTCTGCTCCGACTGGAAAATGCTGTCTGCGAGGCTTTCCTTCGTAGACAGCACTACGCCACGGTGTTTTTCGATCTGGAGAAGGCCTATGATACCGCATGGCGATACGGTATCATGGAGACTCTCCACACGATGGGGGCGAGGGGACGCTTCCCAATGTTTATATCTGAATTTTTGCGAGCTCGTCGATTCCGCGTACGGGTGGGGGAAGCCCTCTCCCGCCCAAAGGAGCAGGAAGAGGGTGTCCCGCAGTGAAGTGTCCTCAGTGTCACACTCTTTGCCCTAAGCCCTAACGGCATCACCTCGGTGCTGCCGAAAGATGTTCTCGCTACGCTCTACGTGGACGTCTTTTCGATCTCTTTTGGTGCGGTTCAGATGCCAACTCTGGAGCGTCGACTCCAATAGGCATTGAACCGCGCCTCTCGCTATGCTGAAGCGCACAGGTTTCGGTTTTCTATGGACAAGGATAAGGTAATGCACTTCTGCCGACATCCATGGCTTCACCCCGACCCAGATTTGTTTCTTAATGGGGTGCGCCTGGTTTTGGTTGAGTCGCACCGTTTTCTTGGTCTTGTATTCGACCGACGCCTCACCTGGGAGGCTCATATTCGCAGCCTTAGGGTCTCTTGTACCCGCGCCATGGACATTCTCCGTTCCGTGACGTTCAGCGCTTGGGGCGCCGATAGGGCTACTGCCCTACTTTTTTATCGATCCTTTGTTCGTTCGAAGCTCGACTACGGATGCGAGTTTTATGCATCCGCAGCCGAGCGTTTATTGCGGAAGGTGGATTCCATCCACCACACCGGCCTTCGCCTTGTGACCGGTGCCTTCCGCACTTCCCCCATTGAGAGCCTGTTGGTTGATGCTGGGGAGATGCCACTCGCTTTGCGTCGCGTGCAGTGCATAACTCGCCTGTACACGCAAGCCCGGCGTCTCCCTCAGTCGTCAACAGCTCTCACTGCATCCACAGCTGATCTCGAGGGTGCCTATGCCGCCGAGAGACGCCAGTCATACCCTAAGCCATTTGGGTTTAGGGCCAGGAAACTCCTTCGAGAGGTAGATATAGCTCTCGGGCCGGTGGTGCCTCTGGTTCTGCTCAGGATGCCACCCTGGAGGGTACCACATTTGGCTATTTTTTCGCCACGCCTCTGCTCCCAAAGCTTGTACTGCGCCGGGAGTATTGCGTTCGACCTTTTTGAAGCACACATCGTGTCACGCTGGAACCGTGCCAGTGTATACGGATGGCTCCAAGTCCCAAGAGGGGGTCGGCTTCCACGCCGTATCCCCTGTATTTGAAGTTCGCGGGGCTCTACCAGGCGCTGCGTCGTCTTCACGGCCAAGCTGGTGGCAATACACCACTCGGTACGGGGGATTACGCGACGTGCCTTGTTCGGAGACCGGATTGTGATCTATAGTGACTTACAAAGTGCCCTGAGTGCTCTCGGGGCATTGGAATCTCCGCATCCCCTGTTTCGCGATATCCGTGACGCCACGGTTTGCGAGCCGAGCAGATGTCGAGATTATCTTCTGCTGGGTTCCTGGACATGTAGGAATTGTGGGGAATGAGGGCGCCAAAGAGTCCGTGAGGACTCTGCGATCGGACCAGCGTTTCGCTCTTCCTCACACCGACTACATGACAGGAATACGAGCAGCTCTTCGGACTGCTTGGCAAAGAAGATGGGAGACGGTCGAAGGGAACTTAAATTTGCGTGCCATTGCGCCGCGACTGTTCCCATGGACCTATCTCTCAATGCCGCGGCGGCTTGAGGTTGCTTTCTGTCGTCTCCAAATCGGGCACACTCGTGTGACGCATCGCTCTTTTGATGGAGCGCTCGCCTGCGCCCTATTTCAACGACTGCGTTGTCCCCCAGACTGTTCGGCACATTCTTGTTGAATGTCCCAGTCTGGGTGATCTTCTCGCACGATATCTGTCCCGGTACCGGGATGGGCGGGGTTGCTACCGCCTGTCCCTTGTACTCGGGACGGATTTGTGCACATTGACTGGTGGACTTGTTGACTTTTTGAGGGAGGCCGGCCTTCTCCCTTTCATTTAACCAGGTTTAATTGTTGTTTTTGTTATTGTTTTGTTATTGTTTTTGTTATTTCTTTTTATTGTTGTTTCCTGTTCAATTTTTGAAAGTAGCCTTAGAACTAGGCTGTTTGTTTACGGCGTCTTATGCCTAAGTCGGCAGTCTCCAGATAGCCCCTTAAAAAAAAACAATGCCGTGAAAATAAGGATATAGACCGGCTCCTATTCGAAGAAGGGGTCGAAGTGCTAAAGGAAATGGACCTGGAAGCAAAAACCCCACCAGCAATTTCGCCCAATAGGAGTGTGATCTGCCGAAAGGTAGAGAGCTGGGTGGGGGAGAACTCCCCCGCGGACATTAAAAGTGAGGTGGAAAGGAACCACACATGGGCTAAGGTCAGGGAAGTCATCAAATTTTGTGACCATACCCATGTCTTCAAGGTGGCCTTTCAAACTACCGAAATGGCTCACCAGGCTACAACGGAGGGACTCCTCATTTTTAACATGAGGATCCCAGGCTGTAATATAGAACACGAGAGATCCCACAACATCCAGATGTGCTTCGTCTGTTATGCGTTAGAAAAACACACAACCGCCAACTGCCCCCCAAAAGGGAACAATTTGGTGCAGCGAATGCGCCACACAGGGTCATAGATATGACTCCTGCAAAAGCAGAGACATGAACTGCAAGGGACCCCATCGAACGATGGCCCTTAACTGCCCCAAGAAGAAAGAAATCCTAAGGAAAATGGAAGAAGAAGAAAAGAAGAGGAAAACAACTACATACGCGAGCACTGTGAAGAAAAGTGAAGGGATAGCCTCAACTCCCTCACCGATGATCTTCACCAACGATCTAAGTGCGAAAATCCTAATCTGCATCACTCATGAAACGTGGCAAATGCGGTAAAACCTGGATGCTACAACCAGGTTTTAAACGCGCTATTAAAGGCTAATAACCTGCCATCCATCATCGTGCCTGATGACCCAGAATGCTCCAAGGCATTCAAGGATAGCGTTATTAGGAATAGTAACAATCAGGAAAAAGCCACTGGACTGAAAGAGGTCATCGAATCCCCCTCATCGGAGGAATCCGAAGAAGAGGATGAGGTTAATTATAAAGAAGAAGAGACCACATCTTCGGATAGTGACGAGGGCCCATGCACTCGCACAAGAGCGACGAAGAGTCGGTCAAAGACTCCTAGTCCTCCCCCGAAGAGCGAAAAGCCTGGGCACCCCAGACCCACCCCACAGGCTAAGAAAAACAAAAAGAACAAGAAGAAACCCAGGTAAATACATCTCACAATGGAACGGAACTCACTAAGAATCATGGAAATTAATACCAACGGCTGGACAGTGAAAAGAACTCTCTACGGAAATTTGTTCAGGGAGATTGATGCAGATGTCATCTTGATTTCTGAACATGGGATTGACACTCGTAGCTCCGAAATGAAAATCTGGAACTGCGACGTGTTAATCACGAATTACTCTCAAGAGCAAAACGACGGTGCCGCCATCGCTATCAAAAGAGGGATCTAGTATAAACCAATAGAAAACCTGGAAGAATCATATCTTGCAATAGAGGTCAAACTCGATATAGGAAAGCTGGTCATCGCCACCGGGTACCAGCTGCCGAGACGAGAATATTTGCCAATCCATTCTCTCTCCGGCCTATTTGACAGAAGGGCCCCATCATATTATTGGGGGATCTTAATCCCATATGTCAGGAATCTGGGTACAGGACCTTGAATGAAAATGGAAGGTGCCTGGATACTATGAAAGACCGAAATATGGTCCATAGAATAGGCCCGGACTTCCCAACCTATACTTGAGGAAGAAGTGCCACAAAACCAGACATTTGTCTGGCTAATCGTCACCTGCCGTTCAATTACTACATGGAACCAGTCCAGGTACTATGTAGTGATCATATAGGGATCCTACTTACCATCAACAGGAACCCTATACAAGTCCCAGCTCTAGTCAGAAAAGACTACAGGAGACCAAACTTGGCACGGTACGTGGGTCTCCTCGAGGCCTATCGCCCACCAAATCTGGACGAGGCAATTCTCGAGGATATAGACGAGGCACTCGACGACCTCAACGAACATCTTATAAATGCAGATAGGGCTTGCATCCCCCAAACCCAGTATAAAACCATCTCCTCATACATATGGACTGGGTACATGAAAGAACTCTACAGAGAATTGAGAGTCATGTACGAGTTAAATATCAGAAATGCATCAGTTGACTCGCTACAACGAAGTAGAGAGATCAAGAAGGAGCTCAACCAGTTGATCCTCGAAAAATAACAGAGACAATGGGACGATGCGATCGCGAGGCTCGATCAAGATGCATCTCCCAAAGACTTTTGGAAGAAAGTAAAAAGTCTCAGAGGATCATCTGGGAAAAAGAAGAAAATGGAAATCCAAAAAGAAGATGGATCCATTGACCAGAAGAAAGGAACATCGAAGTAATACTCCGGCGTTATTGGGAAAGAATCTTCAGCATATCAGAATAAGAAAACGAAGATTTTGATATAGAGTTCGAAAACAACATCGTAGACGAGCTTAACACGGAAATACACCGAACGCATCCTCATCACCAGGTGGATAGACTGCGTGACGGAGACGCCAAGATCACCGAAGAAGAGATCCTTGGCGCACTCCGCTCATTCCGACAAAAAGCCCCAGGCTAATCGGGGCTTACGAAGGTAAACTTCGAAAAGGCACCAGCCAACATCATCGAAGGAATGAGACGAATTTTCAACGAATCTCTGAATACAGGGTACTTTCCAGATGCTTACAAGACTGCAAAAATGATCTTCTTGCCCAAGCACGGAAAGGACCCAACGTTGAGAGACAGCTACCGCCCAATTTCACTCCTGGAATTTGGTGTGAAACTCTTTGAGAAGATTCTCAACGGGAGACTGGTGTCTCACCTGGAAGAAAACTCCCTCTACAACCCATGTCAATTTGGGTTTAGAAAGAAGCGAAGTACGGAAATGGCAATCAGTGTCATAACGGAAATGTTTTCCCAAGCCAAACGGGACAGGAGTTATGTGGATATCGTTTGTCGGGATGTATCAAAGGCGTTTGATAAAGGGTGGCAGCGGGGCATGCAGTATAAGATCTTACGGCTGGGTCTAAGTGAAAACTTAGAAAGAACTCTCTGTGACTACGTCATGGAGAGAGCGGCGTATGTCAGTCTAGGGTGCACGGACGGACCAAAGTTTCCGCTCACTGCAAGCCTCCACAGGGGGGTTGTCTGTCCCCCACCATTTACTCGATATACCCTGCAGATGTCCCAGCCCCTGTGTACCCCTCTTCCCTCAATATTCAGTACGCCGATGATTTCAGCCAGATAATCGTATCTCTATGGAGGAATGCGCCGTGACAAGGTCGCATGACAGCGATGGAAATCGCGAACTTGAACAACTACAAGGCTCATTGGAAGATAAGAACAAACCAAGAGAAATTCAAGGTGGTCCCCATTGGACGCACCCTAAGAGCAGACGTGCGTGTGGGGGATACGCGATACCCCTACACCAACGAATGCAATGCACGCGGTATGAAAATTACCTCTACCGGGTACAAGAAGCACGTCGAAGAAAGAATTTCTCGAGCCTCGGCCGCTGTCAGAACTCTATATACATTTAGAAATCTACGTGAAAGCAACAAGAAGAAGATCTACAATGCCCTTGTAAGATCTACGTTGCTTTACCCCGCATCCACCCTCTTATGTGTCTCGAAAACACAAAAGAGGCGAGTTCAAGTAGTGCAAAATGAATGCATGTACCTAATCAAGGGTACACGCAGGCAAGAAAGAGGACTGCAAGAAGATCTGCACAGAGAGGCGGGGATAATTCCCATTAACAAAGTAATAGAAGAACGGACCCGGAAAATGCAGGATCTGGTTAATCGGGAACTGAGTGAAGATATCACTCAGATGATTAACCAGAACAGAAGAGCAGACTGTCGCGCCAGATTTCCCAGCTCCGCCAACCGAGTGGCTGGCGGGGACGAAGTGCCGTTCTATGCATAATGAGATGTAAAACCTAAACCTGAAGAAGAAGACAACCGAACAAGATAAAAAACTCAAAACTACGACAACAAACCACTGATGAAGACAAATTTAAACCAAGATTGTGAAAAAACTCCGATTACGACAAGAACCCTACTTAAGATGAAGAAACAAAAAAAAACTAAAACACACACGAATACAAATGATACCTAGAACAGTAAGCACGCACCTAAAATGTAATAAAAACACACATAAACGCCATAAATAATTATTTATTATTATTAAAAATCTACAGAAACAACAAAGAATACACGCTACCAAAAAAATAATAAAAGTGATAGATCTGATCACCAGGCTCTAGGCATCTCTTCGCACCCTACCACACTTCTTTCTCTTTTCTCCGCTTGTCTATTTTCTCTATCTACTCACACACCCTATCGTCCTCCCTTACATGCACCCACTTTAACTTAAAAGGAATCAGAATTCTTTGTCATTCCGCTTCACGGCGCTAGCCGTAATTACCGAGAAGTTGGCAAAAGTAAAATCAGAAAAACGCCACGCAAATCTGGTGCTACGCGATGTCAAAAAGGCCTTTGACAAAGTATGGAGGAGAGGCCTACAATATAAGATCTTACAACTGGGCCTCAATCCCATACTTGAAAGGATTCTTTGTGACTACGTGATGGAGAGGAGGGCGTTTTTGAGTATCAAAGGTCATAGCTGCCCTGAGTTCGAACTCGAGGCGGGGGTGCCGCAAGGCGGGTGCATAAGTCCCCTGCTCTACAACATATACACCATAGACCTTCCCCAACCTTTGACTGAGGGTTCCTTGTACGTCCAATTTGCGGACGACATAACAATAGTATGTACGGGGCCTTATCGGAATGCGAATTTCATGGCACAGAGTACGGCAGTGGAAATCGAAAACATCAACTCTTTCGAGAGAAGATGGAAGATATCCAGCAATGCCAAAAAGTTTCGTGTAATTCCACTATTCCGAAGGACACTCGCAGGCATGCGTGTGGGAGGGGGGTGCACGCATCCCATACCGCACGGAAGGCACGGTTCTGGGACTACATATCACGACTGGTGGGTATAGGAGTCATGTAGCGAAAACTACACAGAATGCACGGAGGGACTTGGGTGAATTTTTCAAATTCGTAAACCTGAGCACCCCCAACAAACTTAAGATCTATAATGCGTGCATTCGCTCAAAACTCCTGTACCCCCCTGTTCCTATAAACGTGGTTTCCAAAACCCAAGTCCTTAAACTGCAAAGGGACCATAATAAGGCAGTATGCAGCATTACGGGAGCCCGAAGGAGAGAAGGGAGAAGGCAGAGTGAACTCCATGGTGAACTGGGGATGACCCCCATAAACGTGGAGCTTCACCTCAGAGCAACCAAAATCTGGGACAAGGTGCACCGGCACCTCCCTCTCGAGTTTGTGCTCGAGCACATTGACTTTGACAATTTACGTAACATAAGACGACCAATTTCTTTTAAAAGCAGCAGACTACCGAATGACATTGACGTCGACCCAAAGTTCACTTAAACTAGAATACCACTATTCACAACACAAACATGAACAAAGCCAAACGAATTTAGCCAGTAAATTAGCATTTGCTGAATTTAGTTCTAAAAAACACTTCCCTAAATTTTTGTGCGAAATATCGCCAAAAAACAATAAAAAACTAAACAACACATAGCAAAAAAATCAAATTCTGGATGTGAAATACCCAGAAATGAAGATGAAAATCTTCTACAAAGCCACGTAGAGATAACATCTACAACTACAAAGGCTTGAATGCCCAGTGCATCACCAGATGGTATATTTATATACTATCAAAAAAACAAAACAACCAAAACGCAAAGAAAGCCAGTGATACCTTTTCACCAGAGATCTGTCTTTAATACTACCTTTCATTTTCACTTTCCTATAATTTTCCCCTATTTTCCCATATTTCTCCTACTAAAACCCTCTTCTACTATATTCCTCACTTTTTATGTCCAATGTCCATTCCGTTCTGAACCACCGCACAGTAGATATCAATTATCGACTAACGCAGAGAACCGGGAAAATATTTTTTCGTTCGTTTCGTTCTCGCTTCAATTTTCATTTGAGCTCGAGATTTTGCAAACGGAAAAAAAATTCTAGAAATATTTTCCGATCGATTCCGAAACATACAAATATTTTTTCGTTCTCGAAACTTTGAACAGTGAAGACGTGTTAAACAATTTCTCCTTAGTATTTTTTTAATCTTAACACGAAAGAGGAAACTTAAAAAATATATAAATATTTTTTCGATCGATTCGATTCTCGATTAAATTTTCATTCGTCCTCGAGACTCCGAACAGTGAAGACGTGTTAAACAATTGCTTTATAGTATTTTTTAATCTTAACACGAAACATAAAAAAATTATCGAAATATTTTTTTGTTCGATTTTATTCTCGATTAAATTTTCAAATAGTGAAGACATGTTAAAGACTTGCTCCTTAGTATCGATTGAATTTTCATTTGTGCTCGAGACTCCGAACTGATAAGTGAGTTTGTTTATCTTAATTAAATGGACCTCAGACTTCCTTTTTATTCCGCGCGTCATTAACGGATTATATAAATGTCTTTTGTGAACTTGGAATTCATAATCAAAGTGAAATAAAAAAGGGAATTTAAAGATATTTGCTAATTTAATTCTTCTTGTTAACGGGTTGCGTAGTCTCTACCTCATATATGTATCAAAACTTTTTTTTAATTCAATTTTACTTTTTTATTCTTAAATTAAAAATGATAAAAAGGATAAATTATGATACATATATGAGGGCTAAAGAGACTTTTTTTTGCTTTTTGCTTTTTTTACTTTTCGCTTTTGTGCTTCACTAACCTTGATTTTATCCTTTGCTTTCCTTGCCTTTTGAATGTTTTTGTCTAATTTATATATAAATTCTTTTTATTTTTGTTGTTAAGTTTTGATGTAAGAAGTTGTTTTTTGTTGTGGATTCCATATGGAGTTGTATTTTTTGTTGTTGTGGATTCCGTATGGAGTTGTTTTTTTTTGTTGTGGATTCCGTATGGAGTTGTGTTTTGGTTGTTGTGGATTCCGTATGGAGTTGTGTTTTTTTTGTTGTGGATTCCGTATGGAGTGTGTTTTTTTTGTTGTGGATTCCGTATGGAGTTGTTTTTTTGTTGTGGATTCCGTATAGAGTTGTATTTTTTGTTGTTGTGGATTCCGTATGGAGTTGTGTTTTTTTTGTTGTGGATTCCGTATGGAGTTGTATTTTTTGTTGTTGTGGATTCCGTATGGAGTTGTGTTTTTTTTGTTGTGGATTCCGTATGGAGTGTGTTTTTTTTTGTTGTGGATTCCGTATGGAGTTGTTTTTTGTTGTAAATCTAGTATGGAGTTGTTTTTTTGTTGTGGATTCCGTATGGAGTTGTGTTTTTTTGTTGTGGATTCCGTATGGAGTTGTATTTTTTGTTGTGGATTCCGTATGGAGTTGTTTTTTTTGTTGTGGATTCCGTATGGAGTTGTTTTTTTGTTGTGGATTCCGTATGGAGTTGTATTTTTTGTTGTTGTGGATTCCGTATGGAGTTGTGTTTTTTTTGTTGTGGATTCCGTATGGAGTTGTATTTTTTGTTGTTGTGGATTCCGTATGGAGTTGTTTTTTTTGTTGTGGATTCCGTATGGAGTGTGTTTTTTTTGTTGTGGATTCCGTATGGAGTTGTTTTTTGTTGTGAATCTAGTATGGAGTTGTTTTTTTGTTGTGGATTCCGTATGGAGTTGTGTTTTTTTGTTGTGGATTCCGTATGGAGTTGTATTTTTTGTTGTTGTGGATTCCGTATGGAGTTGTTTTTTTTGTTGTGGATTCCGTATGGAGTTGTTTTTTTGTTGTGGATTCCGTATGGAGTTGTATTTTTTGCTGTTGTGGATTCCGTATGGAGTTGTGTTTTTTTTGTTGTGGATTCCGTATGGAGTTGTATTTTTTGTTGTTGTGGATTCCGTATGGAGTTGTTTTTTTGTTGTGGATTCCGTATGGAGTGTGTTTTTTTTGTTGTGGATTCCGTATGGAGTGTTTTTTTTGTTGTGGATTCCGTATGGAGTTGTTTTTTTGTTGTGGATTCCGTATGGAGTTGTGTTTTTTTGTTGTGGATTCCGTATGCAGTTGTGGTTTTTGTTGTAGATTTTTAAGTTGTGATGTATGAAGTTGAGGCTTGTGGATTTTTAAGTTGTGATGTATGAAGAAAGTAGGGAGGAAACAAAAAAATAGAGATTAAACACTTAAGTATTCGGGTATATTATGGGTGGGACTTGTTTTTTTCATTTTATTTTTTTGCGTATTTTCATGATAAATTTCGGTATGAATAAAATTAAATGTGAATGTTTCATTTCTTTTTCTTAAAGGGCTGCGAGCTCGTCTTCCCACCAAGGATGGAACGCGCGGAGAGATGAAGGAGACGTATCTTTGGATTTGCTTTTTTTGAAATATAAAATGTGATATGGAATTGAGAAGACATTTTTTAAAATTAATTTTTCTTTTTATTTTTGGCAGAATGAAAATTCGCGATACAGAAAACATTTTACTCAGAAGACTAAACGTTCGAAAAAGGAAATCATCGCGAATGGACAAGTTATAGGTGTTTTTTTTTGTATTAATGGGACAAGTTACACTCAAAGTGACAAGTTCTTTGCGAATATTAATATATTTATAATATTAAATTTAGTATTTAGGATTCGAAAACTTTTTAGAGATAAGCTTTTTATTACACACTTACACACCATATTTTTTCTACCTTTACATCTCTTTTTTTTTCGTCTCCTTTAGACAATCTCACTCTTCACCTTCTTTTTTCTTTCTTTCTTTCACCTCTTTTTCTTTTCCTTAAATCATTTCAAATCTCGTTGGATTATGGCTCCCGACCAAGGTGATCTACTGATCTACTGGCGAAGTACACATTACCCAACGCGGAAAAAAAGGTTAGGAATCTCATTTTCATTATACCTTAGGTTTTTTGAGCCGCTATATCGATGACTTTTGGTATGAATATCGTACGACACTTAGCTTTTACGAAATATATTTTTTTCGAATAACTACAAAAATATATATTTAAAAAAAAATTGTTTAATTTTATTAAAATATATTCTATTTAACATCTTTGCTCCAAATATCATTAACCTAGCTCCCATAGTGACGTCACAATTAGCGATGTAACATAGAAAGTGTCAATTCCGTCTTTCCATATCTCTCTAGTGAACTTACTGGCAGATCAACGACGTACATGGTCCTTCAAAGTGTGACAGGCGGTTAATGCAAACTCCGATTTTAATCGGGGTTTGATTAAAAATAACTGCATACTTAGGTCCTGGGCCATCTATATATGCGATAGAATCCATTTCGGACCGAGTCAGGGCCCCCAGGAACACCCCCCCCTCCTTTCGAGGGTTGTTTTTGGGGCCAAGAATTGGCTCAAATTTGACTTATACTCAGGAATATAGACGGCTCTAGAAGAAATACTATTAATCTCAGCTTAACCAGATGAACAAATTCTTATCTAGCATATAATGGGCTATAGGAAGAAATATAATAACACGGGAGTAACCCCATATCCCACACGATACAGGGTGTTAAATTACGGGTTGGTGCCCAAAACCAAAAATTGATAGCTTAAAGTTGAATAAAACTTTTACCCTTTCGATTTATATAGTTTTTATTATAAATCTTTATTCAAGATCCTCTTCCAGGAAAAAAGTTATATTATAAGTTACATTTCTTAAATAAATTTAAGTCTGCTAGAGGCCGCCAAATTTGGACAGTTTTTGTCAATTTTGGGACTTGGGGAAAAATTTAGGACGCAATATCTCCCGAAATATCCGTAAATACGAACTATACCCAGGGGGACAAAATATAGGACTATCGATTGCAAATCTTTATTTGGCTATAATTTTATACTAGCCCTATTAGAGCACAGTCGATGGCTCACAAATCTCAATTTTAGAGACATTTTCAAAATGGCATCCCGAGATTAGACCCCCTTTTCGGGGGTTTCTATAAGGCGGAAGGCTTTTGGGTATAGAATAGATGATAAGCGCACATCAGTTTTCTTTGGGAAGATAACTTTATTTTTATTGTAGATTAATAAATACCAGAGATAATAACGTCTAATCAGGGGTGGGTGACGGTATTTGGGCAACCCACCCCAAAGATTGTACCTAAGTTTACTCGGCCCCTAATTAACCCAGAACATTTGGACTTGTACCACAGACCTTAGGATTTTGTATTTAATATGTCCACTGAATTTTTAAAAAATCTATTTCGTGAACGAATTGCGGATAACCTAAGCATGAGCCAACTTTGCAACTATAAAAAAGCAAGGGTACCGAGACCTTAATAAGTCTTATAAATATCGCGAAAATCCGCCAATTGGTTACAAAGTTATGTCACTTTATGTAAATCCCTGTCCATAAGGACTAAGATAAAATCGACACTTAAGCAACGAATATTGCACATTTCACGCAAAATGGTCAATAAAGTTATTCGAGTTTAAATAAAACAGCCATTTTCATGACCATGATATTCTTTGGGGCAAAATAATGAAGATCGGTGCACATCATTCATAGTTTCGGTCAAGGGACATGCCCATTAGTCCTACGCATAAATGAAAAAAAAAAAAATATATATATATATATATATATATATATATATATATATATATATATATATATATATATATATATATATATATATATATATATATATATATATATATATATATATATATATATATATATATATATAAACGAGGGAGATATCCGACTCATAGGTCGGATATGTCCCCGCTATTTGTAAAAAGCCGAGGGCCGAGGGTCACTTTTCCGAGGCAAGAATGGGGTATAACTCTGATATGTTTTTTTTAAAAAGCCGAGACTCGCACCTTTTTAAGCGAGGGGCGTCGAGGGTGGGAAAATAAAGATTAGTAAGACGGTCGGGGCTAAGGTCGCCCGAGGAGCGGTGGTTTGGTAAGGTTATACTTACCCTCTCTTCTTTCTCATAGCCCCCGCCAACGCGTAGGCCGGACGATACGCCCCCATTATTCGTACAAAGCCCATGGTCACTTTTTGTCCCTCGCCCTTCTGAGGCACCAATGGGGTATAACTCTGATATTTTTTTTTAAAAAGGCGAGAGTCCCACCTTTTTAGCCGAGGGGCGTCGAGGGGCGGTATATAAAGATTAGTAAGACGGTCGGGGCTAAGGTCACCCCAGGGGCGGTGGTTAGGGAAGGTCAAAACTACCCTCTCTTTTTCCTCATCGCCCCCGCCGACGCGGAGGTCGGACGATACAATATTATAAACAAGTATTTCTATGTTCCACGAAGAAAAAGAGATTTGCATTTTTTTTCCACAACAAAAGGATAATCAACAAAGTGAGAACGATAATAATAATAATAAGTCTAGAACAAAGAATATTAATAATGATAATAATAATATATGTAGTAATATTATCTTTAACAGTGGAAATGTCATTGTAAATATCCAATATTTTTTGATGGTCAAGGTTGTGTACAAAATATGTCGTGTCATTATAATTCTCCGAAATATAAAGAAATTGGAGGGAATTGGAAAACGATAATTATTTAAAGGATATTAATAATGAAGCTAAAATTATGCATTATTCGGATATGCCAAATTCTATCATCGTACAAAAATTAAATAGAGCGTCTGTCGATGAATATATATAAATGATTAACGATCCAAATTTCTTTTTTAAAAATCAAGCCAAATGCGATTGTGAAAATAGTATTGATATTTTTGGAAATAAATTACTTAACATTTCACAATCAGTTTTTTAATACTTTAAATATACCGAATGTAGCGTTAATCCGTGTAAATTAACGTACGTTAATGATGAGTTTATAACATATGATTATTCAAATTTTTCTTGTCATCTACATAAAAACTCATACAATGTGGTTTTAAACGATGAATCAACCCCCTTTGCAGGATTAGTACCGATACTAGGATTAAGAGCGAAATGTGTCTATCCAACTTCTAATTCGCATATTTTAAAGTTCAAAGAATCATTACGAAATGAAGCGACCGAAATGATTTCACCCATTGTCCCCCCCCCATCCCCCGAATGATAATTACACGAACCTAACAAAATCCGTGATCTATTTCCCGGTGGATCAAATCAACATTCCTGAATATTTGATTAAAAAAATTTACTGAGTTTGAATTTCTTTTTAGGTTCAGCGACATTATATAATCATTTCGGCGATTCTATTCCAATTGTAAATTATAACGCTATTGTAAGTCAAACTGCATTTTATGTTCACCCCGTACAAAATGTATTGGCTAATTTTCCACGGCCGGATCCAATAGATTACGATTTACTCTTTAATCAAGCCCTTGAAAACTCGAGAATGATTTCGGGAAATGTAATAGACGGACATGAAACATTAATGCATTCTTTATTTTACTCACATTTTTTCAACGATAAATATATACAACAGGAAAAACTCAGAAATATGATCATAATATTTAAAAAAACGCGTCTAAAAAATGAAAAAACAAAAATCATGACGAGTACACGAATCAAGCACGAAAAAAATCCGATTCTTTTCGAAAAGCGAATGAGTTATCTTTGCAAAGATGAATTAAAATGTAATAAGATATGGTTTTCCAAAAAGATGGGTATTGCTAACTTTTTTAGACGGTACAGGCAGTATGCTTTATTGAGTGGTTTAAAAAATGTAAAAAAGCTTTACGATTTAAGTCATTTATATAAATAATCTAAAATTGGAAATTTTCTTCCATTAATTTGTCCTTCTTCATTGTATAAATGGAACGAAACCGAAAATGCTTATCCCTTTGAGCAAAACCGAAAGATTTCTAATGAGATAAATATATTCCAGAGAATGAAGGAGGAAGAGGAGGAGAAGAAGAAGATGATGATATAATTTATAGATTAACTCGAGAAAAACATTTAAAGACCGTTCAAAATTATCAATTAGCGGATTTTTGGTTTGAAAACGAATACCTTTCAAAAACAACTATTTATAACAGCGGAGTATTATTGCAACATGGTTTAGAGTTTACTAAATTTAAAGAAATAATAAATACTTTGAATTTAGAATCATTAGATAAAACACCGATTAATCTTCATAATGTATTTTCTACTCCTGGAACATTTAAAACAAATCTTGAAAAGAATATTTTAACCACGAATATTATGAAATGCACGAAATAAATACTTCTATTATGTGGCGCTCATTATTTTGATTCATTAATGAATGTGTTCAACTTGTTGATTTTTACAAATAACCATATGTGGAAGACTTCTGATTTTCATCGCGTTAGTGAATAAATCGGGTCTTTTTGAACATAAACTCGTCACTCTGAGATCTTTTAATAACCACATCATCTATTTTATACTTACCTTCTTGTAAACAGGTACAGAAATCGTTTTCAATAATTTCTCCAAATTTATTTAAAATGTATAATAAATTCGACAGTTTATTTTTACTTTTGATTATAATAGGGGGCACCCCGTATAGTAGTGAGTGTAAGATATTTATACCAGGTTTATGAATATCCAGAGCAAAATCAGTAGATTCTAGAGTAGGCAGAGTATTTAAAATATTATGATGATTAGAGCATGCACAAAATGCAAATTAAGGATTATTTTTTAGTACTTGCTTATTTCCGTAATTTTCATTAATTTTAGTATAAACTATAGGAAATTTTGTATAAGATTCAGTAAAGAATAATTTTTCATTATCATTATTAGATTTTAAATCACCTATTTTTTCTCTCAGTAAATTCGCTTCTTCTTGTTGCCATACAGTTTGTAATTATTTTTTTATAAACCAAAATTTTTATTGATATAAGCACCGTTTGTAATATTAAAATATTTTTCCTAGCGAGAAAATTTAAAGTATTATTATTTATACAGTCACATTGTCTAAACAAATTTGCATTGAATCGCTAAGTAATTTTATATCCATATTGATATTAAATTCTTCTTGTGAATATTTTAATGAATTACACACACGCAATATTCGATTTTTTTTAAATAACAGAAAAAAAATAGGACCAGGAGAAAAATAATAAATAAAATTATCGTTGTATAATAGTATATAAGAACTTAAAAACAAAAAAATATATATAGACAAATTGAAAAAATGATTGAAACAAAACAATAATTTATTTATTAATTTGAAGATTATTTTTAATACAGTTTACTTTCCTATTTTTTTTAATTTTCATTAACCCCCCAACCAATCAAAACCTTTATAAAAATCCAATTCGAAATTAACCTTTGTTGTAATTTTAATTCGGGCTTATACAGTATATGTCAGCCCGGTGAAAAAAAAAGCTGAACCGAATGGTACCACCCTCTGCTCACTAATGACCCAATATTTACCTGACTCTCGCTTAACCAAACACACATGCATACATGCACGCCCGCACGCATACATGCACGCGCACGCGTATACACATGAATAAGCACTATAAAAAAGCAAAGTTAGAAAGATAACGTTTACTAACAGGCAAACTCTGGTCAAGTCTTGTTTATCAAAGAAGAAAGATTATTAGACAGATTATCAAAAGTAATTAATTTTTTTTATATATATAAAAATAATATTTCCTTTCCTTTACTAATTATATTTTAAGAACGGAATTTTTAATTTTGAAAGGAGTTGAATGTTTCTGCTTTGTTGACAATTAAACTGGTATAGTTGGTGAATCATTTCGTATGTTTAAAAATGAAACTAGTGTTGAAAAGACAAATTGTGAAAGGTGTTGAAAAAAAGATTGAAAGGTTAATTTTGAAGGCGTTTTGAAAAATCCTATCGACCGCTTTGACTATCGGGTATGTTTTGCAAAGCGCAAGACCCCAATAACAAAGATATGGATTTTATATATAAATAATATATATTTTTTCCTTCTTTTTCTATAGAAAAAAGGTGAAAAAAGAAAAATAACTTCAAAAATAATGAAATCCACATCACAACTTGAAAAGAAAATGAATCGATTAAATTTTTGCAACAGTTCTCTATGTGGAAGTCGATCTAACTCTTGGATATCAACAAGAAGTCGTAGTTCATCGAGTTCTCGAATAACAACAAGTCGTATTATATCGAGTTCTCGAAAAACAAGAAGTCGTAGTATGTCTAGTTCGTCGTCGTCGTCATAATCATCCAATTCTTCTTCCTCCTCATCCTCGCCATCGTCATCGTCATCATACCAATCTTCTGTGGCTTCAACCATTTTCTCAATTTCTTCAAAATCCTACAGTAAAAAAAATAGTAGTGGTAATAATATTAGTGGAAATATAAAAAGATTTTGAAAAGAAGATGAGAATATTTCTCCTTTAAATAACAAGATAAAAATTAGTGATGAAAATGACGATGGTGATAATGACGACGAGATAATTTTTTTATAATTGTGACTTGTTTAATCGTATAAAAACTATTGTAATCGAATAAAATAAAACTAGTATACAATTCAAATCAGAAGAAGTGTTTATTAAATTTATAACAGAGTTATTTAAACAGAAATATTTTAGCATCATTTGTTAATTGAATATTTCGCTATTACCATAGGGGATAAACTTAAAAAATCACAGTTGACTTTGATGCAAAAGAGAAACTCGAAATTTGGCAACGTTACCCGTTTGTAAATTGTGAATCTGTGTGTGAAAGGGTTATTTTATTTTATTTAGAAAAAATAAATTGTAGCTTAAATAACACTGTGTATTGCTTTATATTAATGATGGAAAACTATATCAACATGATTCACTGAACTTTTCTGATATTATGGGATCAATTTTTTTTATGATTTGAGTTTGTATGATTTTTTTTATAGAGCCCACTGGCAACTGCCCACTTGGGCATAAGTCACCGGAAACACGACAGCCTAGAACTAGGCTACTTTAAAATAAAAATATGAAAACATAACAATGATAAAAATGTGAAAAAATTAACAATTAGGAAGCAATCTCTGGCAGTGGGGGGAGGTCCCCCTCGCCCCGGTGCAGGAGCGTGCAAACTACAAAGAAAACGATAACAAACAAAGAAAAAAATAGAACCTTTTTGAATAAAGGGGAGAAGCCCGGCCTCCCCTCAAAAGTCAACAAGTCCACCAGTCAATGTGCACGAACTCGTCCCGAGTACAAGGGACAGGCGGTAGCGACCCCGCCCATTTCGGTACCGGGACAGGTATCGTGCGCGAAGATCACCCAGACTGGCACAATCGACAAGAATGTGGCGAATAGTCTGGGGGACGACGCAGTCATGGCAATAGGGCGCTGGCGAGCGCTCCATCAGATAGCGTATCGTCACACGAGTGTGCCCGATTCAGAGACGACAGAAAGCGACCTGAAGCCGTCGCGGCATTGGGGGATAGGTCCATGGGAACAGTCGCGGCGCAATGGCACGCAACTTTAAGTTCCTTTCGACCGTCTCCCATCTTCTTTGCCGAGCAGTTCGAAGAGCGGCCCGTATTCCTGCCATTAAGTCGGTGTGAGGAAGAGCAAAACGCTAGTCCGGTCACAGAGTCCTCGCGGACTCTTTGGCGCCCTCATCGGCGCGCTCATTCCCCGCAATTCCTACATGTCCAGGAACCCAGTAGAAGATAATCTCGACATCCGCCTGGATCGCCAAAACCGTGGCGTCACGGATATCGCGAACCAGGGGATGCGGAGATTCCAATGCCCTGAGAGCACTCAGGGTGCTTTGTGAGTCGCTATAGATCACAATCTGGTCTCCGAACCGGGCACGTTGCGTAATCTCCCGTACCGAGTGGTGTATTGCCACCAGTTCGGCCGTGAAGACAGACGCAGCGCCTGGCAGAGCCCCGCTGACTTTAAACAGTGGGGATACGGTGTGGAAGCTGACTTTTCCTTCGGACTTGGAGACATCCGTATATACTGGCACGGTTCCAGCGTGACACGAAGTGTGCTTCAAAAAGGTCGAACGCAATTCTCCCGGTGCCGTACAAGCTTTGGGAGCAGAGGCGTGGCGACAAATAGCCAAATGTGGTACCCTCCAGGGTGGCGTCCTGGGCAGAACCAGGGACGCCACCGGGCTGAGAGCTATATCTAGCTCTCGAAGGAGTTTCCTGGCCCTAAACCCAAAGGGCTTAGCGTATGACTGGCGTCTATAGGCGGTATAGGCACCATCGAGATCAGCTGCGGATGCAGTGAAAGCTGTTGGCGACTGAGGGAGGCACCGGGCTCGGCGTACGGGTGAGTGATGCACTGCACGCGGCGCGGCGAAGAGCGAGTGGCATCTTCCTAGCATCAACCAACAGGCTCTCAATGGGGAAAGTGCGGAAGGCACCAGTCACAAGGCGAAGGCCGGTGTGGTGGATCGAATCCACTTTCCGCAATAAACACTCGGCTGTGGATGCATAAAACTCGCATCCGTAGTCGAGCGCCCCAAGCGCTGAACGTTACGGAACGGGTACAAAAGACCCTAAGGCTGCCAATATGAGCCTTCCAGGTGAGGCGTCTGGCTTTCTTCTGGAAGGTTGTCTTACAGGAAGCTCCTGATTCTCAGTGTAAGATTGGGATCTATTTATTTAATACATTAATCACTGTGTAATAAATACATTAGTGATTAGTACTTTTGGGGAAGATAACTGGCAGCAATCCTGAGCAAGAATTTTTTGGGGTGAGTGTTAACTTTTTCCTTAGTAAATTTCTGAGAGTATGGCTGTTTGTATAGATGGTGAGAGCATGTCGTTTGAAAGTAGTGTGTATGTGGTGTGTGATGCATGTGGAGTTGAAAGGAGAGTGAATGTAACTGAATGCCGTGTGTGTTTTCTGGAAGGGGAGGTTAGGAGGTTGAGTGGGGAATGTAAGAGGTTGAATGATTTGGTGTTTGAGGTGAGAAGAGATGCAAGTGTGCGATTGAAGGGTGAGATTAGTGCTAAGAGGGTGGAATATAGGACTGGGAACAGTGTGGAAGTTGTGAGTGATGATGAATGGTGGGTGAAAATGGATAGGATAGATAAGTTAGGACAGGTTAGGTGTGTGAATGAGAGGGACATAGAACCTGTTAGGTTGACTAACAGATTCAATGTCCTGAGAGAGGAAGAGTGTAAGAGTGATTTGCCTGGTGTGATTGTGGATGAAAGCAGGATGGGTGGTAGCGTGACTGAGAGCAGGAGGGAGGGTAATGTTAGGCCAAGACAGAATAGGAGAATGACTGAGGTGCTAGTGATGGGTGACTCTCAGATTAGGTATTTATATAGGAAGTTGAGTGATAGCAAGTGGAAGGGAATGAGAGTTTTTCTGCCGGGTGCTGGTGTAAGTGATGTTTGTGAGAGGTATGATAGGCTGGTTTCTGGGTGTGAGAGGGATGCAGTTGTGATTACGCATGTGGGAGTGAATGATGTAAAGAAGGTGGGTACATGTGAGTTACGTGAGCAGTATAAAAGGTTAGTTGAAAGGATGAGTAAAAGCAGGGTAAAAGGTGTTGTTTCTGGTGTGCTTCCGAGATTGGATGTGGGGGTAGAATGGTTGTCGCGTGCAATTGGTTTGAATGAATTTGTGAAAGGACTGTGTGAGGAGTTCGGATTGGTGTTTGTAGATGTCTGGGGAGGGTTTTACGGGAATAGGAGGTTGTATGCGATGGATGGGCTCCATCTTAGTCCGACAGGTGTTGAGGTTCTATGGGGGGAGCTGGATAGTGTGATTAGGTTCTTACGGGTGAGAAACTAGAAGCTGTTAGAGGTAAGGGAATAACAGGAATAGAGGGCAGGTGTAGGAAATGGAAGGGATGCAGAGATAGAGGAATAGCTAGGGGGGAGGGCATACTGATGCGTTATATGGGGACTAATGCACAAGTGAATGAGCAGATAACTAGGAATAGAAAAGCACGATGCAATGAAGATGGGAATAATAAAAAAACTTAAAAATATACTACACAAATGGTCGGAGTATAAGGAATAAGATAGATCTCTTAAGAGCGTTAGCGAGTGAAGAGAATTTTGATATAATTGCGATAACAGAGTCATGGCTTGATTTGGCAGGAAATCACTTTAAACCTGAGGTTGAGATTGAGGGCTTTAAGCATGTTCCATACAGATAGGAATAGGAAGAGAGGAGGAGGGGTTATTATTTATATTAAAGATAATCTCCAGTGTTGTGTAAACATACAATTAAATTAGATGATAACACAGAGTCATTATGGCTAAATGTAAAAGAAGGTAAAAAACAAGCTTGTCATAGGATTATTATACAGACCACCAAATCTTAATAAGGAAGCTTCAAATCTTCTGTGGCAGGAGATAGAACGGGCATGTGGAAGTAAGCATGTGTGTATAATGGGTGATTTTAATTACAGAAATATAGACTGGGAAGCTCTTGTGGGTGATCAGGAGGCTGAGGAATTTTTGCATGTTGTCCAAGATAATTTTCTGAGGCAGATTATTAACGAACCCACTAGAGGTAATAATATAGTGGATTTAGTTCTGACAAATAGGAAAGAAGTTATTAAGGATACTGAGATTGGAGGAAATTTGGGTAATAGTGACCATTGTGAAATTAGATTCAAGATGAAATGGAATGGTATTGATAGTAGCATGAACAATGTTAAAATTCCTGACTTTAGAAGAGCAAATTATAATGGGCTAAGGACTTACCTGGAGGCAGTTGTACAGAAACCAGGCAATGAAATCAATTCAGGAATAGATTCAATGATATCAGTTAGTGGAGACAATAATCACCAGGAGGAAGAGATTACAATTGAGGAGTAGTATGAAAGAATAATTGAGCAATTAATTACAGGTCAGATGATTAACATTCCATATAAGGAGATTAGGACTAAAAATAATGACCCAAAATGGATGACAGAAAAAATTAAGCATTATATTGGCATTAAAAAGGGCATTTATAGGAAAATAAAAAATGGAGAGGATCACTTAAAGCAGAGATATAATGAACTAGCAAGAGATGTTAAAAAGTTAGTTACAGTAGCAAGGAGAAGTTATGAAATTAAAGTGGCAAATAGGGCAAAGGAAGATCCTAAAAGTTTTTATCAATTATACAAAACTAAGGTTAGAGATAAAATAGGCCCACTTATAGATTCCAATGGAGAATTAGTGAGTGATAGGGACTCAATGGCTGGAATGCTAAATGACTTTTTTCTCTCAGTATTTACACAGGAGGATACTCTAAATATACCTGAGGTGTCAATGATCTTTCAGGGTAATGAGGAAGAGAAATTAAAGGATATCTTGATCACAAAGGAGATAGTGACAAAGGATATTGATAAAATCAAAAGTAGTAAAGCACCCGGTCCTGATGAGGTCTTTCCTAGAATTTAGAAAGAATGTAAGGATGTGTTAAGTGAGCCCCTAGCATGCATCTTTAGAAAATCATTGGAGAGTGGCATTGTGCCAGTGGCATGGAAGAAAGCCAATGTGATACCTATATTTAAGAAAGGGGATAAAACAAATATGTCTAATTACAGACCAGTAAGTTTGACATCAGTGGTAGGGAAAATGATGGAATCTATTATAGCAAGGAATATTAGAGATCACTTGGATAAGCATAAGTTGATAAAAGAATCACAGCATGGCTTTAGTAAGGGTAAATCCTGTCTGATAATTTGATGTCTTTTTATAGTAAGGTGTATAAAGCAGCAGATAATGATGAAAACTATGATATTTTATACTTGGACTTTAGTAAGGCTTTTGATCGAGTGCCACACTTACGGCTTTTGAGCAAAGTTAAAGCACACGGAATCAATGGCAGTATAATTAGGTGGATTCAGTCATGGCTTGGTGACAGACAACAAAGAATTAGTATAGATGGAGTAAAATCTGAGTGGGGTGTGTTAGCAGTGAAGTTCCGCAAGGATCTGTTTTGGGTCCCTTGCTATTCTTAATTTATATTAATGAACTTGACATAGGTATAAGTAGTGACCTGAGTAAATTTGATGATGATACTAAGCTAGGTAGGGCCATTAGGGCTGATTCTGATGCTGTTGTAATGCAGGAGGAATTGACCATTCTGTCCAATTGGGCCGAGAAATGGCAAATGAAGTTTAACATCGACAAATGTAGTGTACTTAGTATAGGTAGAAATAATCCATTGAATAGTTATAAATTAAATGGGAGAATTTTAGGGAGGACCGATTGTGAGAGGGACTTGGGTATTTTGGTAAGTTCAGACCTTCGTCTTAGAAAGCAATGCCTAAATGCTAAGAATAAAGCTAATAGGATATTGGGATTCATTAGGAGGAGTGTAAGCAATAAGAGTGCTGAAGTCATTCTAAAACTGCATCTGGCGCTAGTTAGGCCTCATCTAGATTATTCAGTACAATTTTGGTCACCATATTATAGGAAGGATATTGATTTGCTTGAGTCTGTGCAGAGAAAAATGACAAAGATGATTGGTGGGCTAAGGAACTTACCTTATGGTGAAAGGCTCAGAAAACTAAATCTACATACATTGGAAAGGAGAAGAGTCAGAGGGGAATTGATTCAGGTCTTCAAATGGGTAAAAGGATATAATAAAGGGGATCTAGGTAAGGTTCTTATACTTAGTGAACATGACAGGACACGTAGCAATGGGTTTAAGCTTGATAAGTATAGGTTTAGAAAGAAGATTGGGAGGAATTGGTTTACAAATCGTGTGGTAGATGAATGGAATAGGCTCACTAGACATGTGATAGAAGCCTCCTCTCTGGGTAGTTTTAAGAATAGATTAGATAAATATATGGATGAAGCTGCTAGATGGGACTGACTTCTTTTTTTTTATGTACATATGTATATATATTTTTCTAAGGAGTCGGGAGATTATATTTTGCGGTTGCATGAATAGACATAATCCTCTGGATACATTTTATGTATATTGTAGATTAGATCTGACGAACTCCTTAAAGGGTGACAATGTTGATGACTTTTCTCTGGTAAGAAATCTTTTGTGTGTTGACTGGAACAGGAGCTGCCAAGTGTAGGCCATGAATGGTCTTTTGCAGTCTCCTTCTTTTCTTATGTTCTTAATACAAGACCGAGGAAACGGTGCGACTCAACCACGTCCAGACGCAACCCATTAAGAAACAAATCTGGGTCAGGGTGAAGCCGTGGATGGCGGCAGAAGTGCACCACCTTAGTCTTGGACAAAGAACACCGAAACCTGTGCGCTTTGGCATAACGAGAGACGCGGTTCAATGCTGGTTGGAGTCGATGCTCCAGAGTTGGCATCTGTGCCGCGCCAAAAGAGATCAAAAGGTCTTTTACGTAGAGCATAGCGAGAACATCTTCTGGCAGCACCGAGGTGACGCCGTTGATGCTCAGGGCAAAGAATGTGACATTGAGGACACTTCCCTGCGGGACACCCTCTTTCTGTTCCTTTGGGCCGGAGAGAGCTTCCCCCACCCGTACGCGGAATCGACGATCTCGCAAAAATTCAGATATAAACATTGGGAGGCGTCCCCTCGCCCCCATCGTGTGGAGAGTCTCCATGATACCGTATCGCCATGCGGTATCATAGGCCTTTTCCAGATCGAAAAAGACCGTGGCGTAGTGCTGTCTACGAAGGAAATCCTCGCAGATGGCATTTTCCATTCGGAGCAGAGCATCCGACGTGGAGTGAAACTTGTGGAAGCCGCACTGTGCAGAAGACAGATGGCCTCCGCTGTCCAGGAAAAAGGCTAATCTAACATTTACCAATTTCTCCATCAACTTGCACACGCAAGAGGTTAGAGAGATTGAACGGAAACTGGTCGGAGTAGAGTGATCTCTCCTCGGCTTGCGAAAGGCGAGCACAGTAGCGATTTGCCAGGAGTCTAGGAGGAGACCCTCCACTTAGATCCTGTTGAAAAAATCTAACAGAAAGGTCATGCCTCGCTCACTCAGGCGACCGAAGCATGGCGTACGGGACATCGTCCGGACCATGGTCGGTGTCTGCGCACGAAGCGAGAGCGAAGCGCAACTCACTCACAGTAAACGTGTCGTTGAAGGGTTCTCCGCCTCTGTAGGTAAAGTTCAGCCGGTGGCCTTTCGCGACATCACGACGTGCATTGAATGCTGGTGCAGCAGCATCCTGGCTAGAGAATGCGGAAAAAGCGGCCGCTAAGGATTCCGCCACGGACGCGGGGTCATAGATTGCGGTCCCATTCTCCTGGAGAACGTGAGGGGGGTCCTGCGAGAACTTGGCCCGTATCCTTCTGACTCGCTTTCACACCTCTGCTAGAAGTGTAGAAGACACGTATGCCCGCCAAGAAAAGCAGCGGGCGTGCTTCGATATATACCGGAACCTAGCCCTAGCCCGACGAAATTTAGCGACAGTGAAATCGTTGAGGCGGCGCTTATAGCGCATGTAGGCATAACGCTTCTGTTGAGGGCCGTTTCACACTCGGCCGACCACCATGGGAGTGGTCGGCGTGCAAAACGGCCAGACGTTCTAGGAATAGTAATCAGGCCCATGGCGATGAGGTTGCTATGAGTCTAACGACTCGGTGGAGGCACGTAGCCGTTTTGCCTTACGGGAAACGGTCACGCTGAGGGAAGAGGGGGGAGCCCTGGTTTTAGCCGGGGCTGGGTATGAACCCTTTTTGCCACCAGCTTTACTAGGGGAGCGCCCAGGTTGAGTAGAGCCCGCAGAAGGGCTCTGAATGGGCGCGGAAACAACCGTGCTCGTTGGCCTGGATGGGCCAGAAGCAGAGGGTGCCTTTCTAACTATTGAGGCATATGACGTCCCAGGCAGAGCTGGGCGCTCTAGGACCAAGTACTTAGCCTCGCGGAATAAGATTCGATCCTAGGCCTGAACGGCTAGGATTTCTTTCTCGAGGAGATATGCACCACATTGCTTTGAAGAAGCGGGGTGCGGCTCTCCGCAATTGGAGCAATTTACACAGACTTCGAGTGACCCTGACTTTGCACGTCTACAAGAACGATTCGTATGGCCGAAGCGGTAACAGTAATAGAACCGCTGCGGCAGTGGCACGAATGCCTTCACGCGGTAGCGGTACCAACGAGCACGCATCGACTCAGGGAGCTTATCACAGTCGAACGTGACGAAGAGTGTAGGGGTGGGTCAAGAGGCTCCTCCCTGTTTTCTCATCACACGTTTGACCTTGACCGCCCCATGGTCGGCCGCCAGCTCTAAGGTAATGCCCTCAATGGAGTAGTCAACGAGTTTCCTCGCATAAACTACTCCTTTCACAAAGTTCATGGTAGAGTGCGGCGTCACAGTCACCGGGTTGCCATGAAGTTTCCGAAGAGCACTTATCTTAGCTGCCTCGGTGGGATTCGCCGCATTCGCCACAAGGCTTCCGTCCGAGAAATGGGTCACCTTCGGCTCTCTACCAATTGCACTAGCTAATCCTCTCCTCTGATGGATCATGTTGCCCTTGGACAACATGGTGCCATCAGTGGAGCGAATGACGAGGAAGCGTTTGAAGCCAGCGAGCTCCAAAACGCCAGGTAACCTCTGAATGAGGGGCCCCGATGTCATCGAGGCTCCGCCCTGTGCACTGTTGTTCTTTGTCAATGTCCGAGCCTCTGCACCCGGGGGGGGGGGGGGGGCAGAGGGGCCGGATGTGCCGATCTTGGCTTGGTCGCCTGCCAAAGTGGCAGCAGACTCATCCGTCTCCGCAGCCCCCGCGGATAGAGAGGAGCCCCGAGTCTTCTTTGTCTTTTTAGCCCTTTTTTTTTGGAAAGGACGGCGGGGAATAAACCCGTTTCTCACCTCCCCTGGCAGAAGCCCCCAGGCCAGATGGACCAGCCTTAGCCAGGTCCTTTTCCGAAATGGAGAAGGTCCTGGTAGTCGTAGGGGCACCTATGGGAGGAGATCCCTCCCCTCTTTGTACTGCCTCAGAAACCCTAGCCGTTTGAGGAGGTCCTTGCATAGGGGCAGATTCGGGTTCGGCGTTTGGCGCCAAGCCCGGAATACCCCCCATGGAAGGCCGTGCCGTCTGAGGCTTGGTTTCCTCAAGGACCATGTCTATCACAGGAGTGGCCTTCAGTTGGCCATCCCCTCCCAGGACATCGCAGGTCCCCTTGGCAGTTTCACCAGTCTTGTGTGGGGAGGCACAGGCCTTGATCCCGGCAAGGTTTAAGATTCTTGCCAGCAGGTCTTTGGAGGGAAGCGAGCGAAGGGGCCTGGCTTCCCTCTCCCCCCTAAGGGGGCTTGCCCTACCGACCCGCTTCGATGGGGAGGGGCTGGCTATGGGCTGCCTGCTGGCTTTTTTGGCAGTCCCCTTGGAAAGAAAAGAGGGGACTGCCGCTCGTAAAAGTGAGGTGCCCGTAAGCACCTCCAGAGAAGGGGGTGAGGGGGAGTCCCCTTCATCCGTAGGCGTAGGAGAGGAGTAAGCCTCCTCTCCGGTTGAAGAGACATGGAGGGTCCCCTGCGCAAGCACAGGGGGGAAGACCTCCATTTTTTTTGCTGGAGCTGCCCGAAGGCGGCTCCGTCGTTGTTTCAGGGGGAGTTAAAGGGGTTTGGTTTTTTGAAGACTCATCCATGGGCATGGTGACCCTATTTGTGCCACGGAACGCAATAGCTCATCACCTCTCGTAGTTGCCCGCACTGCAAGAGGTGCTTACAGGCCTGGCAGAGCCAGGCGCCGCCATTTAGGACCACCCCTCCCGCCTGGTGGCCTGGCAGTCCATCTGCATGGTGGCTCCACCTTGGACACGGCGTAAAACTGAGTTTAAAGAGGGAAGGAAAAGGGATGTGAGGAAGGTATGGGTGGGGATATAGCAGGTTGTTAAAAAAAAACCCATCCCGCACCGGAGCTCAGGGGTTTGGGAACGTTGTCCCCTCCCCCCTCAGCCCCGATCCGGGACGGTTGTCCGAGAAGAAGGTCAGCATTTACCCTGTGAAATTAGAGGCTGACCAGAGAAAGTTGCGGGAGAGGTTGTATGAAAAGCGAGAAAATAAGTGTTTTGAAGGAAGGAAAAGAAGAAGCTAAGCTGGGGCCGGACAGGGTGCTGAGTCCCGTCAGCACGGCGGCCAGGATGGCAAATCGCCGCGCTCCTTACGGGGAAGTTTGTATGAAGCTTCTGAATATTATTTCAAATATTTTAGTAAGTTGAACGAGAAGGATAGATTTAAAAATACTTTAAAACACTGCAATTCTTACTTCTGATGGTAGTTTAAATTTTAAGGAAAAATTTGATACTAGTAATGTGAATGTTTTTTATAATTATAGGAAAAAAGGAAATTAATTTTACAGGCAACACCATAGATTGCCTATAATTTCTGTACTTCCCTGGGAAAATGAAATAACGGCAAAATTTGGGTTTCTTTTAAAATTAAATAAAGATAATGGATGTAGAATCTTGACAACGTCTTTTATTATTGAAAATGATCGTTCAACTTGCTGTTTTTCTGATAATGATTTTAATGAAACGTTATGTATTAGGGGTGACTATAATGCATTCAATTTGGAAACATTCTAAGAAGAAATTTTGCACATTTTTTTTCTAATAAAGACACATGGAATTTTTTAATTGTAAATCTGGGTTCGAAAATTGTATTTGTCTCTTCTCTTTTAACTAAATATAATTCTTTCATTTTAACATTGGATAGGAAAAAATCACATTTCAAAAGAAGTTATTCATGCCCTAATAGTGTAATTTGATGTTTATTCTTAGAGAGGTTTTATTCTTAATAAAACTTTTCTTCAAGAACTTAAATAATGATAATTTGATTTAATTAACTTAAAATTCTAATATAATATATTTACTTTATTTTCCCCCCAAAAAGTGTTATTAAATTAGAAAAGGATATTACAAGTAAAATAAACAATGCTTGGAAATATAATAAATAAAAGGCCAAATTGGATTCATTTTCGAAAAAATCATCTGTAATAAATCTACAAGATTCGATCGAAGATGATGAATACATGGAAGATGATGATGTATTTCTTCCCAAAAAATGAAAATTCTAATTATTGTGGGGATAAACGGGATAAGTTTTATGCTGATTCGAATTATAACGAATTATTATTTCACTTTTTAAATGATACTTATTACCATGAGTCGAAATATAATTATGATTTATTTAATAAAGTAAAAGAGTTTATTATCGAGAATAAAATTAAAAGTAGGAAATTCAAGGATTTGATTGAATTTGATGATTCTATGACAAAGATTTTTCATAATGTACATTTTTTACATTGAAATGTTGATTCAATATTTTGCTATAATTATAGGAGATACTATTCCCTACACTTATATAGAAAGAATTGATAACGAGGCTATTTGAAAAAAGTATTCTTTTGTTAATCTTGAAAATCTTTGTGAATATTTAATATTGTATATATAAATCAACTAAAATGTGATGTGAATATGACATTTTGAATTCGTTAATACTACGAGTATGTGTTTCAATTCGCTCAATCAATTTTCTATTAGAGATAAAACTGTAAACTATAAAGAAAAATCCCTTTGTCTGTCTGATGCTAAAATATTTCGAAATACTTTGGAATATTGTAAAAATTTGGAATGCGATCATGCACGACACTTCTCTAAATTTCACATCGAGGAATATTATAAGTATCGAAATTATGAATTAAAAACATATGCTAAAACTGATAAAACGCCAATTATTTATATTTTACCCCGGGAGAAGGATTTTTGTCCTAAATTTTGGCATTTCTTGAAACTAAATAGTGATAATCTTTGGGATATTTTTACAACTGGTATTTGATTAAGGAAAATTTCACGTCAAAATGGTTAGATTTTAAATTTAACCCTACCATATGTATTATTGATGATTATAACGCTGTTAATTCTTTTTACCCGCAAAAATACATATTTAAACTTTATTCGTCAAATAACAATTATTGGAATTATTTTATTAATTTTAACGGTAACGATGTATAGTTTTCTAAAAGATTTCTTTATAAATTAAAATGTTACCTTTTGCGATATGATAAAAATAAGTATAATCTATTTGAAAAAATATGTAAATTTACAGTTTTAATATAAAAAAGATTTTTTTTTTTTTACTTTGTTTTTTCCTTTTAATGGTGCAGAGAAATTGGTATTTTACAATGAAGAAGTTTACACACACACTTTTATCGGAAAATTAGTTCCCCATAATCTCGTTATCTTCACCCACCCCGACACCTTTCAAGGAAGGTTAATAAATTTTTATTAGGTGGGTGAATTTACAAAATCTAAATTCCATAATGAATCCAGAAATTATATTATCTTATTTATTCTTTTTTTTAACTTTCATTATGTTATTTTACGTAATTTTAAATGTATTCATTGCAAAAGTGCAGATGAATAATCCTGATTATGTTTTGTTATCCAAAATGAAGCCTTTTTATACAATTCCTATTAACAGGAGAAAAAAATTAAAAGTAAATACAACAGAATTTTTAATTTATTCAGCAATTTTTAACAGAAACTGATGAAACTGGATGGTTACATTAGTCTCTCTTCTTAGCGAGTAAGGTTTCTATGAATATTAATGAAAAGAAAAAACAATCGTTAAAAAAAATTTAACGATTTTTCTAAATATTTTGCAAACGCTAAGATACATAAATCATGAATTAATTTTACAAAATAATGATGATAGATTTTATTTTATCGTCATATCATAACTGATTCATTATATATATAGCTTTCCTATGAATTTCTTCCAAAATTGGTGATAAAATAAGTGACGACTCAGGAATTCTTTTCTAAAATCTTGCTCTATCCACTGCATAAATATGCCCTATTCCTTTTCGATCAATGTCTAAAGCATCATAAACCCTTACATTATCTTCAAATCTTATTCATTTGGTATATTTTTTTATTAATAAGAAACATTAATTTCATGATTAAATATAATATCATGTTTTTTCAAAATACCTTGGATATTCTTTTCGGCGATAAACATGTTTTGACATGAAATTGATTTAGACTTAATTTGTTCGAATAAAATAAAAAATCTCCAAGTTTATAAATCGATAGAAAATAAATTGATTACAAATTAACCAGGATTCGACGTGGACATTCCTTTGCTTCGCTTTTTTGCCCACTTTATAGTTTTAATTCAACTATTTGTAGACTTACAAATTTCTACACAAACTGTGTGTTTTTGGAACCAATCTTTCCTTTGGTACAACCAAATATTTATGAGAAACTTGCCAGATTAGCCGGCGTATAATATTAATCGCGCCAATTCTGTTGCATTTGATATTATTATAGTCATAAACATGGCGTGCTTCCGCCTTGAAGCCTTTCAATACAAATATCACGTTTACACACTTCTTCCATCAGTTTATAGTATTTCGTCGTTTTTAGGTCGGACCCGATTTTGAATGCCTGATCCGAAAAAGTTATGTTCTTGAACGTTAGTAGAGTACCGTCACCTTATTTGGTAATTTTGTATTTTTCTTATAAATTATTATGATATTCCCAGAACATAGACTTTAGTACTAGAGATGCTTTGGCAACAGTCTTAGATAAAGTTTTCACTCTTTCTTCGATTGCTTTCTTAATACCATTTTGATGATTATTTCTGGCAACGAACGAGTTATCAAGTTTTCTCTTCTTGGCCGAAAAGATTTCCTTCGATATCGATCTTTTGGCACCTTTATTAACACTATTAACTATCATTAGCGATTTTCTTAATTTTGTAAAATTTAAAACAAATAATTTTAATTTGTTATTATTAGCAAAATAAGAAAAACACTTAATTTTGGAAAAAAATAATAAAAAATATTTAGTAATATGTAACTTTTTCAATTCTAAACTTTTCCTCAGTTTTTAATTCTAGGAAAACTTCGAATTCTTGGAATTATAACGACGAGGCATCCGGAGTTCGGTCGATTATATATAAAAAAATCTACTAGAAATGTGGAAATCAACTCGCAAACGGATTACATACATACTTAAAACAATACCAAAGACCGAGTGGTCTATGACATGAGTCCACTGGGTGAGGATTGACTATATGACCAGCCTATCCTAAGGTTTACACAATGGGTTTCGCAGGCTTCCCATAATCCTGTACGCTTTTGCCCAATAGAAAAGTTAGATCATGTAATTCTTTTGCATAACAACGTTTTCGTTTGCCATTCCCTAACTTACAAGATATCCGTAGGTGACTCTCAGCCTTGTCCCTCGGTAAATGTAGCACCGCTCTATCGCCCATAGATCGGGAAATATAACCAATTATTTCACCTTTTTCAATCTCGTCGTTGTCCGACCCATATTTTATATATATATTACAAAGTGCAAATGGATAATCCCGATTATGTTTTGTTATCCAAAATGAAACCTTTTTATGTATATACTTCCAGGATAAAAAAATAAATGGAAGAAAACTTTTAATTTATTCAACATTTTTTGAACTCAATAAAGGAATATAGGATACATAATATATGAATGTTTACATTATTTTCTTTTCTTAGTGGGTATTGAAAATTTTAAAGGAAAAAAATTAGATGTCAACTATAAAAAAGTTTTAACCACGACGAAACTAGGTTAAAAAAAGAGTTACTCAAATTGAATTGGATAACATTCAAAATGACTTCCGGCCTATTTGGCCTTTGAAACTGCTATTTTTTAAACACCGTTCATAACCCTTTAAAGTTAATACAGCTTTTGCTATCTCGTCTTTGTCCGATCATACCTTGTTCGCACCCTTTCATAAAAAAATTCAACTATTTGTTTAAACATTCCCTTGATATTTAAAATTAATTTCCAATTAAAAACAGTACCATGTCTCCCCAAATTTTTACCTAAAATATAGAATAAACAAATAAAAAACGCCTCCTTATTAACTCTTTTTGCAAGGCGTTGAATTTTATTTGCATTTAAAACAAAAAAAATAATAAAAAAACGCCTCTACCAAAGATTTTTGGTATCATAGAAATAATAGCATTTGCCCCCACTCTGCCGCAAACTGCTGAGGCTTTCAACCTATTTTTTTTATTAATAAAATCTAACATATTATTATCGGAAGTCTTTCGTAAACAAGAACTTGTCACTTTTGTGTGCAACTTGTTCTTAGGATTTATCTAACGAAAAATATATTCCACCGACCCTATTCAAAATTATAGTAAAAATGAGAGTTGCTGTTTATAGAGTTAGTGAAAGAAGAAAAGGATTATGTATATAGTAGAGCCATCCCTCTTAATATGTAATAAAAAATTCAAAATACAAATAATTCAGCAAGTTATTTTGTGGTATTGGAACATCGTAATTGACAAATGTTTTTTAACGATCGCAAGAAGCAAATCTCATATTAATTTTATGCACGGCGTTCAACCTAAATGATATTGTCGCATTTTTTATTCGTAAGCGAGTCTAAAAATGCAGAAACAAACTGAATTTCAATTTTATTCACATAAACACAATAAAAAAATAAAAAGTAATATAAAAAAAACCCGCCTCCACCAAAGACTTTTGGCTTCATATTAATGATGGCAGTTGCCCCATCTCGCCACAAACTGGTGTGGCGTTCAACCTAATTTTTTATCACTAAAAACAAACAAATTTTCATTTCAATTCCTTTCCTTGAAATGTTGATTCATAAGCAAGAACTGATCTTTTTTATTTATTCTTATGATTTATATAATGAAAAATATATTCGACGGACCCTAGAAATTCCTTTCCTTGAAATGTTCGTAACCAAGAACTTGTCACTTATTGTGTGCTACTTGTTCTTACAATAGATCTAACGAAAAATATATTCGACAAGTAACATAAAAAAACGTCTCCACCAAAGATTTTTGGCATCATATTAGAGATGGCAGTTGCCCCCACTTTACCGCAAACTACTGTGACGTTCAACCTATTTTTTTTATCTTTAGAAACTAACAAGTTTTTCATCGCAATTCTTTTCCTTGAAAATGTTCTAAGAACTTGTCACTTTTTGTGTGCTACTTATTCTTACGTTTTTCTAACTAACGAAAATTAGATTTGACCGACCCTAGAAGAACGTGTCACTTTTTCGTGTCTTATTTGTATTTACGTTTGTAACTAACGAAAATTAGATTTGACCGACCCTAGAAGAACGTGTCACTTTTTCGTGTTTTATTTGTTCTAACGTTTTTAACTAAAGAAAATTAGATTTGACCGACCCTAGAAGAACGTGTCACTTTTTCGTGTCTTATTTGTTCTGACGTTTTTAACTAACGAAAAATAGATTTGACAGACTCTAGAAGAACGTGTGACTTTTTTGTGCTTATATATTCTAACGTTTTTAAATAAAGAAATTAGATTTGACCGACCTTAGAAGAACGTGTCACTTTTTCGTGTTTTATCTGTTCTTACGTTTTTAACTAACGAAATTAGATTTGACCGACCTAGACGAATGTGTCACTTTTTCGTGTCCTATTTGTTCTTACGTTTTTAACTAACGAAAATAAGATTTGACCGACCCTAGAAGAACGTGTCACTTTTTCGTGTCTTAGTTGTTCTTACGTTTTTAACTAACGAAAATTAGATTTGACTGACCGTAGAAGAACGTGTCACTTTTTCGTGTCTTATTTGATCTTACGTTTTTAACTAACGAAAATTAGATTTGACCGACCCTAGAAGAACGTGTCACATTTTCGTGCCTTATTTGTTCTTACGTTTTTAACTAACGAGAAGAACGTGTGACTTTTTCGTGTCTTATTTGTTCTTGCATTTTTAACTAACGAAAATTAGATTTGACCAACCCTAGAAGAACGTGTCACTTTTTTGTGTCTTATTTGTTCTTACGTTTTTAACAAACGAAAATTAGATTTGACCGACCCTAGAAGAACGTGTCACTTTTTCGTGTTTTATCTGTTCTTACGTTTTTAACTAACGAAATTAGATTTGACCGACCTTAGAAGAATGTGTCACTTTTTCGTGTCCTATTTGTTCTTACGTTTTTAACTAACGGAAATTAGATTTGACCGACCCTAGAAGAACGTGTCACCTTTTCGTCTCTTATTTGTTGTACGTTTTTAACTAACGAAAATTAGATTTGCCTGACCGTAGAAGAACGTGTCACTTTTTTGTGTCTTATTTATTCTTACGTTTTTAACTAACGACAATTAGATTTGACCGACTCTAGAAGAACGTATGACTTTTTGTGTGTCTTATTTGTTCTTACGTTTTTAACTAACGAAAATTAGATTTGACTGACCCTAGAACAACATGTAAATTTTTCGTGTCTTAATGTTCTTGCGTTTTTAACTAACGAAAATTAGATTTGACCAACCCTAGAAGAACGTGTCACTTTTTTGTGTCTTATTTGTTCTTACGTTTTTAACTAACGAATATTAGATTTGACCGACCCTAGAAGAACGTGTGAATTTTTCGTGTCTTATTTGTTCTTACGTTTTTAACTAACGAAAATTAGATTTGACCAACTCTAGAAGAACGTGTGACTTTTTTGTGTCTTATATATTCTAACGTTTTTAACTAAGGAAAAATAGAATTGACCGACCGTAGAATAACGTGTAACCTTTTCGTGTCTTATTTGTTCTTACGTTTTTAACTAACGAAAATTAGATTTGACTGACCGTAGAAGAACGTGTAACTTTTTCGTGTCTTATTTGTTCTTACGTTTTTAACTAACGAAAATTAGATTTGACCGACTCTAGAAGAACGTGTCACTTTTTGTGTGTCTTATTTGTTCTTACGTTTTTAACTAACGAAAATTAGATTTGCCTGACCGTAGAAGAACGTGTCACTTTTTTGTGTCTTATTTATTCTTACGTTTTTAACTAACGACAATTAGATTTGACCGACTCTAGAAGAACGTGTGACTTTTTGTGTGTCTTATTTATTCTTACGTTTTTAACTAACGAAAATTAGATTTGACTGACCCTAGAACATGTAAATTTTTCGTGTCTTAATGTTCTTGCGTTTTTAACTAACGAAAATTAGATTTGACCAACCCTAGAAGAACGTGTCACTTTTTTGTGTCTTATTTGTTCTTACGTTTTTAACTAACGAATATTAGATTTGACCGACCCTAGAAGAACGTGTGAATTTTTCGTGTCTTATTTGTTCTTACGTTTTTAACTAACGAAAATTAGATTTGACCAACTCTAGAAGAACGTGTGACTTTTTTTGTGTCTTATATATTCTAACGTTTTTAACTAAGGAAAAATAGAATTGACCGACCGTAGAATAACGTGTAACCTTTTCGTGTCTTATTTGTTCTTACGTTTTTAACTAACGAAAATTAGATTTGACTGACCGTAGAAGAACGTGTAACTTTTTCGTGTCTTATTTGTTCTTATGTTTTTAACTAACGAAAATTAGATTTGACCGACTCTAGAAGAACGTGTCACTTTTTGTGTGTCTTATTTGTTCTTACGTTTTTAACTAACGAAAATTAGATTTTACCGACCCTAGAAGAACGTGTGACTTTTTCGTGTCTTATTTGTTCTTGCGTTTTTAACTAACGAAAATTAGATTTGACCAACCCTAGAAGAACGTGTCACTTTTTTGTGTCTTATTTGTTCTTACGTTTTTAACTAACGAAAATTAAATTTGACCGCCCCTAGAAGAACGTGTCACTTTTTCGTGTTTTATCTGTTCTTACGTTTTCAAATAACGAAATTAGATTTGACCGACCTTAGAAGAATACGTCACTTTTTAGTGTCCTATTTGTTCTTACGTTTTTAACTAACGAAAATTAGATTTGACCGACCGTAGAAGAACGTGTCACTTTTTCGTGTCTTATTTGTTCTTACGTTTTTAACTAACGAAATTTAGATTTGACCGACTCCAGAAGAACGTGTCACTTTTTCGTGTCTTATTTATTCTTACGTTTTTAACTAACGAAAATTAGATTTGACCGACTCCAGAAGAACGTGTGACTTTTTCGTGTCTTATTTGTTCTTGCGTTTTTAACTAACGAAAATTAGATTTTACTGACCCTAGAAGAACGTGTCACTTTTTTGTGTCTTATTTGTTCTTACCTTTTTAACTAACGAAAATTAGATTTGACCGACCCTAGAAGAACGTGTCACCTTTTCGTGTTTTATCTGTTCTTACGTTTTTAACTAACGAAATTAGATTTGACCGACATTAGAAGAATGTGTCACTTTTTCGTGTCCTATTTGTTCTTACATTTTTAACTAACGAAAATTAGATTTGACCGACCATAGAAGAACGTGTCACTTTTTCGTGTCTTATTTGTTCTTACGTTTTAAACTAACGAAAATTAGATTTGACCAACTCTAGAAGAACGTGTGACTTTTTTTGTGTCTTATTTATTCTTAAGGTTTTAACTAACGAAAATTAGATTTTACCGACCCTAGAAGAACGTGTCACTTTTTCGTGTTTTATTTGTTCTTACGTTTTTAACTAACGAAAATTAGATTTGACCGACCCTAGAAGAACGTGTCACTTTTTCGTGTCTTATTTATTCTTACGTTTTTAACTAACGAAAATTAGATTTGACAGACTCTAGAAGAACGTGTGACTTTTTTTCGGCTTATATATTCTAACGTTTTTAAATAAAGAAATTAGATTTGACCGACCTTAGAAGAACGTGTCACTTTTTCGTGTTTTATCTGTTCTTACGTTTTTAACTAACGAAATTAGATTTGACCGACCTAGACGAATGTGTCACTTTTTCGTGTCCTATTTGTTCTTACGTTTTTAACTAACGAAAATAAGATTTGACCGACCCTAGAAGAACGTGTCACTTTTTCGTGTCCTATAAGTTCTTACGTTTTTAACTAACGAAAATTAGATTTGACTGACCGTAGAAGAACGTGTCACTTTTTCGTGTCTTATTTGATCTTACGTTTTTAACTAACGAAAATTAGATTTGACCGACCCTAGAAGAACGTGTCACATTTTCGTGCCTTATTTGTTCTTACGTTTTTAACTAACGAGAAGAACGTGTGACTTTTTCGTGTCGTATTTGTTCTTGCATTTTGACCTAACGAAAATTAGATTTGACCAACCCTAGAAGAACGTGTCACTTTTTCGTGTCTTATTTGTTCTTGCATTTTTAACTAACGAAAATTAGATTTGACCAACCCTAGAAGAACGTGTCACTTTTTTGTGTCTTATTTGTTCTTACGTTTTTAACAAACGAAAATTAGATTTGACCGACCCTAGAAGAACGTGGCACTTTTTCGTGTTTTATCTGTTCTTACGTTTTTAACTAACGAAATTAGATTTGACCGACCTTAGAAGAATGTGTCACTTTTTCGTGTCCTATTTGTTCTTACGTTTTTAACTAACGGAAATTAGATTTGACCGACCCTAGAAGAACGTGTCACCTTTTCGTCTCTTATTTGTTGTACGTTTTTAACTAACGAAAATTAGATTTGCCTGACCGTAGAAGAACGTGTCACTTTTTTGTGTCTTATTTATTCTTACGTTTTTAACTAACGACAATTAGATTTGACCGACTCTAGAAGAACGTGTGACTTTTTGTGTGTCTCATTTATTCTTACGTTTTTAACTAACGAAAATTAGATTTGACTGACCCTAGAACAACATGTAAATTTTTCGTGTCTTAATGTTCTTGCGTTTTTAACTAACGAAAATTAGATTTGACCAACCCTAGAAGAACGTGTCACTTTTTTGTGTCTTATTTGTTCTTACGTTTTTAACTAACGAATATTAGATTTGACCGACCCTAGAAGAACGTGTGACTTTTTCGTGTCTTATTTGTTCTTACGTTTTTAACTAACGAAAATTAGATTTGACCAACTCTAGAAGAACGTGTGACTTTTTTTGTGTCTTATATATTCTAACGTTTTTAACTAACGAAAATTAAAAATTGACCGACCGTAGAATAACGTGTAACCTTTTCGTGTCTCATTTGTTCTTACGTTTTTAACCAACGAAAATTAGATTTGACTGACCGTAGAAGAACGTGTAACTTTTTCGTGTCTTATTTGTTCTTACGTTTTTAACTAAAGAAAATTAGATTTGACCGACTCTAGAAGAACGTGTTACTTTTTGTGTGTCTTATTTGTTCTTACGTTTTTAACTAACGAAAATTAAATTTTACCGACCCTAGAAGAACGTGTGACTTTTTCGTGTCTTATTTGTTCTTGCGTTTTTAACTAACGAAAATTAGATTTGACCAACCCTAGAAGAACGTGTCACTTTTTTGTGTCTTATTTGTTCTTACGTTTTTAACTAACGAAAATTAAATTTGACCGACCCTAGAAGAACGTGTCACTTTTTCGTGTTTTATCTGTTCTTACGTTTTCAACTAACGAATTTAGATTTGACCAACCTTAGAAGAATGTGTCACTTTTTAGTGTCCTATTTGTTCTTGCGTTTTTAACTAACGAAAATTAGATTTGACCTACCGTAGAAGAACGTGTCACTTTTTCATGTCTTATTTGTTCTTACGTTTTTAACTAACGAAATTTAGATTTGACCGACTCCAGAAGAACGTGTCACTTTTTCGTGTCTTATTTATTCTTACGTTTTTAACTAACGAAAATTAGATTTGACCGACTCCAGAAGAACGTGTGACTTTTTCGTGTCTTATTTGTTCTTGCGTTTTTAACTAACGAAAATTAGATTTTACCAACCCTAGAAGAACGTGTCACTTTTTTGTGTCTTATTTGTTCTTACCTTTTTAACTAACGAAAATTAGATTTGACCGACCCTAGAAGAACGTGTCACCTTTTCGTGTTTTATCTGTTCTTACGTTTTTAACTAACGAAATTAGATTTGACCGACCTTAGAAGAATGTGTCACTTTTTCGTGTCCTATTTGTTCTTACATTTTTAACCAACGAAAATTAGATTTGACAGACCATAGAAGAACGTGTCACTTTTTCGTGTCTTATTTGTTCTTACGTTTTTAACTAACGAAAATTAGATTTGACCAACTCTAGAAGAACGTGTGACTTTTTTTGTGTCTTATTTATTCTTAAGGTTTTAACTAACGAAAATTAGATTTTACCGACCCTAGAAGAACGTGTCACTTTTTCGTGTCTTATTTGTTCTTACGTTTTTAACTAACGAAAATTAGATTTGAGCGACCCTAGAAGAACGTGTCACTTTTTTGTGTCTTATTTGTTCTTACGTTTTTAACTAACGAAAATTAGATTTTACCGACCCTAGAAGAACGTGTCACTTTTTCGTGTCTTATTTATTCTTACATTTTTAACTAACAAAGTAAGATTTGAGCGACCATAGAAGAACGTTTCACTTTTTTGTGTCTTATTTGTTCTTACGTTTTTAATTAACGGAAATTAGATTTGACCGACCCTAGAAGAACGTGTCACCTTTTCGTGTTTATCTGTTCATACGTTTTTAACTAACGAAATTAGATTTGACCAACCTTAGAAGAATGTGTCACTTTTTCGTGTCCTATTTGTTCTTACATTTTAACTAACGAAAATTAGATTTGACCAACCTTAGAAGAACGTGTCACTTTTAGTGTCCTATTTGTTCTTACGTTTTTAACTAACAAGAATTAGATTTGACCGACCGTAGAAGAACGTGTCACTTTTTGTGTGTCTTATTTGTTTTTACGTTTTTAACTAACGAAAATTAGATTTGACCGACTCCAGAAGAACGTGTCACTTTTTCGTGTCTTATTTCTTCTTACGTTTTTAACTAACAAAATAAGATTTGACCCACCATAAAAGAACGTGTCACTTTTTCGTGTCCTATTTGTTCTTAAGTTTTTAACTAACGGAAATTGGATTTGACCGACCCTAGAAGAACGTGTCACTTTTTCGTGTCTTATTTATTCTTACGTTTTTAACTAACGAAAATTAGATTTGACCGACCCCAGAAGAACGTGTCACTTTTTCGTGTCTTATTTGTTCTTACCTTTTTAACTAACGAAAATTAGATTTAACCGACCCTAGAAGAACGTGTCACTTTTTTGTGTCTTATTTGTTCTTACCTTTTTAACTAACAAAAATTAGATTTGACCGACCTTAGAAGAACGTGTCACTTTTTCGTGTCTTATTTGTTCTTACGTTTGTAACTAACGAAAATTAGATGTGACCGACCGTAGAAGAACGTGTGACTTTTTTGTGTCTTATTTGTTCTTACCTTTTTAACTAACGAAAATTAGATTTTACCGACCCTAGAAGAACGTGTCACTTTTTTGTGTCTTATTTGTTCTTACCTTTTTAACTAACGAAAATTAGATTTGACCGACCTTAGAAGAACGTGTCACTTTTTCGTGTTTTATTTCTTCTTGCATTTTTAACTAAGGAAAATTAGATTTGACCGACCTAAGAAGAATGTGTCACTTTTTCGTGTCTTATTTGTTCTTACGTTTTTAACTAACGAAAATTAGATTTGACCGACCGTAGAAGAACGTGTCACTTTTTTGTGTCTTATTTGCTCTTACGTTTTTAACTAACGAAAATTAGATTTGACCGACCGTAGAAGAACGTGTCACTTTTTCGTGTCTTATTTGTTCTTACGTTTTTAACTAACGATAATTAGACTTGACCGACCCTATAAGAACGTGTCACTTTTTCGTGTCTTATTTGTTCTTACGTTTTTAACTAACGAAAATTAGATTCGACCGACCCTAGAAGAACGTGTCACTTTTTCGTGTCTTATTTGCTCTTACCTTTTTAACTAACGAAAATTAGATTTGACCCACCGTAGAAGAACGTGTCACCTTTCGTGTTTTATCTGTTCTTACGTTTTTAACTAACGAAATTAGATTTCACCGACCTTAGAAGAATGTGTCACTTTTTCGTGTCCTATTTGTTCTTACGTTTTTAACTAACGAAAATTAGATTTCACCGACCCTAGAAGAACGTGTCACTTTTTGTGTCATATTTGTTCTTACGTTTGTAACTAACGAAAATTAGATGTGACCGACCGTAGAAGAACGTGTGACTTTTTTGTGTCTTATTTGTTTCTACGTTTTTAACTAACGAAAATTAGATTTGACCGACCCTAGAAGAACGTGTCACTTTTTCGTGTTTTATTTGTTCTTGCATTTTTAACTAAGGAAAATTAGATTTGACCAACCCTAGAAGAACGTGTCACTTTTTTGTGTCTTATTTGTTCTTACGTTTTTAACTAACGAAAATTAGATTTGACCGACCCTAGAAGAACGTGTCACTTTTTGGTGTTTTATCTGTTCTTACGTTTTTAACTAACGAAATTAGATTTGACCGAACTTAGAAGAATGTGTCACTTTTTCGTGTCCTATTTGTTCTTACGTTTTTAACTAACGGAAATTAGATTTGACCGACCCTAGAAGAACGTGTCACCTTTTCGTATCATATTTGTTGTACGTTTTTAACTAACGAAAATTAGATTTGCCTGACCGTAGAAGAACGTGTCACTTTTTTGTGTCTTATTTATTCTTACGTTTTTAACTAACGACAATTAGATTTGACCGACTCTAGAAGAACGTGTGACTTTTTGTGTGTCTTATTTATTCTTACGTTTTTAACTAACGAAAATTAGATTTGGCCGACTCTAGAAGAACGTGTCACTTTTTCGTGTCTTAATGTTCTTGCGTTTTTAACTAACGAAAATTAGATTTGACCAACCCTAGAAAACGTGTCACTTTTTTGTGTCTTATTTGTTCTTACGTTTTTAACTAACGAATATTAGATTTGACCGACCCTAGAAGAACGTGTGACTTTTTTGTGTCTTATTTGTTCTTACGTTTTTAACTAACGAAAATTAGATTTGACCAACTCTAGAAGAACGTGTGACTTTTTTTGTGTCTTATTTATTCTTAAGGTTTTAACTAACGAAAATTAGATTTGACCGACCCTAGAAGAACGTGTCACTTTTTCGTGTTTTATTTGTTCTTACGTTTTTAACTAACGAAAATTAGATTTGACCGAACCTAGAAGAACGTGTCACTTTTTCGTGTCTTATTTGTTCTTACGTTTTTAACTAACGGAAATTAGATTTGACCGACCCTAGAAGAACGTGTCACCTTTTCGTGTCTTATTTGTTGTACGTTTTTAACTAACGAAAATTAGATTTGCCTGACCGTAGAAGAACGTGTCACTTTTTTGTGTCTTATTTATTCTTACCTTTTTAACTAACGAAAATTAGATTTGACAGACTCTAGAAGAACGTGTGACTTTTTTTTTGTGCTTATATATTCTAACGTTTTTAAAAAGAGAAATTAGATTTGACCGACCTTAGAAGAACGTGTCACCTTTTCGTGTCTTATTTGATCTTACGTTTTTAACTAACGAAAATGAGATTTGACCGACCCTAGAAGAACGTGTCACATTTTCGTGCCTTATTTGTTCTTACGTTTTTAACTAACGAGAAGAACGTGTGACTTTTTCGTGTCTTATTTGTTCTTGCATTTTTAACTAACGAAAATTAGATTTGACCAACCCTAGAAGTACGTGTCACTTTTTCGTGTCTTATTTGTTCTTACGTTTTTAACTAACGAAAATTAGATTTGACTGACCGAAGAAGAACGTGTCACTTTTTCGTGTCTTATTTGATCTTACGTTTTTAACTAACGAAAATTAGATTTGACCGACCATAGAAGAACGTGTCACATTTTCGTGCCTTATTTGTTCTTACGTTTTTAACTAACGAGAAGAACGTGAGACTTTTTCGTGTCTTATTTGTTCTTGCATTTTTAACTAACGAAAATTAGATTTGACCAACCCTAGAAGAACGTGTCACTTTTTTGTGTCTTATTTGTTCTTACGTTTTTAACAAACAAAAATTAGATTTGACCGACCCTAGAAGAACGTGTCACTTTTTCGTGTTTTATCTGTTCTTACGTTTTTAACTAACGAAATTAGATTTGACCGACCTTAGAAGAATGTGTCACTTTTTCGTGTCCTATTTGTTCTTACGTTTTTAACTAACGGAAATTAGATTTGACCGACCCTAGAAGAACGTGTCACCTTTTCGTCTCTTATTTGTTGTACGTTTTTAACTAACGAAAATTAGATTTGCCTGACCGTAGAAGAACGTGTCACTTTTTTGTGTCTTATTTATTCTTACGTTTTTAACTAACGACAATTAGATTTGACCGACTCTAGAAGAACGTGTGACTTTTTGTGTGTCTTATTTATTCTTACGTTTTTAACTAACGAAAATTAGATTTGACTGACCCTAGAACAACATGTAAATTTTTCGTGTCTTAATGTTCTTGCGTTTTTAACTAACGAAAATTAGATTTGACCAACCCTGGAAGAACGTGTCACTTTTTTGTGTCTTATTTGTTCTTACGTTTTTAACTAACGAATATTAGATTTGACCGACCCTAGAAGAACGTGTGACTTTTTCGTGTCTTATTTGTTCTTACGTTTTTAACTAACGAAAATTAGATTTGACCAACTCTAGAAGAACGTGTGACTTTTTTTGTGTCTTATATATTCTAACGTTTTTAACTAACGAAAATTAGAATTGACCGACCGTAGAATAACGTGTAACCTTTTCGTGTCTTATTTGTTCTTACGTTTTTAACTAACGAAAATTAGATTTGACTGACCGTAGAAGAAAGTGTAACTTTTTCGTGTCTTATTTGTTCTTACGTTTTTAACTAACGAAAATTAGATTTGACCGACTCTAGAAGAACGTGTCACTTTTTGTGTGTCTTATTTGTTCTTACGTTTTTAACTAACGAAAATTAGATTTTACCGACCCTAGAAGAACGTGTGACTTTTTCGTGTCTTATTTGTTCTTGCGTTTTTAACTAACGAAAATTAGATTTGACCAACCCTAGAAGAACGTATCACTTTTTTGTGTCTTATTTGTTCTTACGTTTTTAACTAACGAAAATTAAATTTGACCGACCCTAGAAGAACGTGTCACTTTTTGGGGGGTTATCTGTTCTTACGTTTTCAACTAACGAAATTGGATTTGACCGACCTTAGAAGAATGTGTCACTTTTTAGTGTCCTATTTGTTCTTACGTTTTTAACTAACGAAAATTAGATTTGACCGACCGTAGAAGAACGTGTCACTTTTTCATGTCTTATTTGTTCTTACGTTTTTAACTAACGAAATTTAGATTTGACCGACTCCAGAAGAACGTGTCACTTTTTCGTGTCTTATTTATTCTTACGTTTTTAACTAACGAAAATTAGATTTGACCGACTCCAGAAGAACGTGTGACTTTTTCGTGTCTTATTTGTTCTTGCATTTTTAACTAACGAAAATTAGATTTTACCGACCTTAGAAGAACGTGTCACTTTTTTGTGTCTTATTTGTTCTTACCTTTTTAACTAACGAAAATTAGATTTGACCGACCCTAGAAGAACGTGTCACCTTTTCGTGTTTTATCTGTTCCTACGTTTTTAACTAACGAAATTAGATTTGACCGACCTTAGAAGAATGTGTCACTTTTTCGTGTCATATTTGTTCTTACATTTTTAACTAATGAAAATTAGATTTGACCGACCATAGAAGAACGTGTCACTTTTTCGTGTCTTATTTGTTCTTACGTTTTTAACTAACGAAAATTAGATTTGACCAACTCTAGAAGAACGTGTGACTTTTTTTGTGTCTTATTTATTCTTAAGGTTTCAACTAACGAAAATTAGATTTGAGCGACCCTAGAAGAACGTGTCACTTTTTCGTGGCTTATTTGTTCTTACGTTTTTAACTAACGAAAATTAGATTTGAGCGACCCTAGAAGAACGTGTCACTTTTTTGTGTCTTATTTGTTCTTACGTTTTTAACTAACGAAAATTAGATTTTACCGACCCTAGAAGAAGGTGTCACTTTTTCGTGTCTTATTTATTCTTACGTTTTTAACTAACAAAGTAAGATTTGAGCGACCATAGAAGAACGTGTCACTTTTTTGTGTCTTATTTGTTCTTACGTTTTTAATTAACGGAAATTAGATTTGACCGACCCTAGAAGAACGTGTCACCTTTTCGTGTTTATCTGTTCATACGTTTTTAACTAACGAAATTAGATTTGACCAACCTTACAAGAATGTGTCACTTTTTCGTGTCCTATTTGTTCTTACATTTTAACTAACGAAAATTAGATTTGACCAACCTTAGAAGAACGTGTCACTTTTTCGTGTCCTCTTTGTTCTTACGTTTTTAACTAACAAAAATTAGATTTGACCGACCGTAGAAGAACGTGTCACTTTTTGTGTGTCTTATTTGTTTTTACGTTTTTAACTAACGAAAATTAGATTTGACCGACTCCAGAAGAACGTGTCACTTTTTCGTGTCTTATTTCTTCTTACGTTTTTAACTAACGGAAATTAGATTTGACCGACCCTAGAAGAACGTGTCACTTTTTCGTGTCTTGTTTGTTCTTACGTTTTTAACTAACGAAAATTTGATTTGAACAAGTCTAGAAGAACGTGTGATTTTTTGTGTGTCTTATTTATTCTTACGTTTTTAACTAACGAAAATTAGATTTGACCGACCCTAGAAGGACGTGTCACTTTTTCGTGTCTTATTTGTTCTTACGTTTTTAACTAACAAAAATTAGATTTCACCGACCCTAGAAGAACGTGTCACTTTTTCGTGTCTTATTTGCTCTTACGTTTTTAACTAACGAAAATTAGATTTGACCGACCGTAGAAGAAAGTGTCACTTTTTCGTGTCTTATTTATTCTTACGTTTTTAACTAACGAAAATTAGATTTGACCGACTCCAGAAGAACGTGTGACTTTTTCGTGTCTTATTTGTTCTTGCGTTTTTAACTAAGAAAATTAGATTTTACTGACCCTAGAAGAACGTGTCACTTCTTTGTGTATTATTTGTTCTTACCTTTTTAACTAACGAAAATTAGATTTGACCGACCCTAGAAGAACGTGTCACCTTTTCGTGTTTTATCTGTTCTTAAGGTTTTGACTAACGAAAATTAGATTTGACCGACCTTAGAAGAATGTGTCACTTTTTCGTGTCCTATTTGTTCTTACGTTTTTAACTAACGAAAATTAGATTTGAACGACCGTAGAAGAACGTGTCACTTTTTCGTGTCTTATTTGTTCTTACGTTTTTAACTAACGAAAATTAGATTTGACCAACTCTAGAAGAACGTGTGACCCCTTTTTGTGTCTTATTTATTCTTAAGGTTTTAACTAACGAAAATTAGATTTTACCGACCCTAGAAGAACGTGTCACTTTTTCGTGTTTTATTTGTTCTTACGTTTTTAACTAACGAAAATTAGATTTGACCGAACCTAGAAGAACGTGTCACTTTTTCGTGTCTTATTTGTTCTTACGTTTTTAACTAACGGAAATTAGATTTGACCGACCCTAGAAGAACGTGTCACCTTTTCGTGTCTTATTTGTTCTTACGTTTTTAACTAACGGAAATTAGATTTGACCGACCCTAGAAGAACGTGTCACCTTTTCGTGTCTTATTTGTTGTACGTTTTTAACTAACGAAAATTAGATTTGCCTGACCGTAGAAGAACGTGTCACTTTTTTGTGTCTTATTTATTCTTACGTTTTTAACTAACGAAAATTAGATTTGACAGACTCTAGAAGAACGTGTGACTTTTTTTTGTGCTTATATATTCTAACGTTTTTAAAAAGAGAAATTAGATTTGACCGACCTTAGAAGAACGTGTCACTTTTTCGTGTCTTATTTAATCTTACGTTTTTAACTAACGAAAATTAAATTTGACCGACCCTAGAAGAACGTGTCACATTTTCGTGCCTTATTTGTTCTTACGTTTTTAACTAACGAGAAGAACGTGTGACTTTTTTGTGTCTTATTTGTTCTTGCATTTTTAACTAACGAAAATTAGATTTGACCAACCCTAGAAGTACGTGTCACTTTTTCGTGTCTTATTTGTTCTTACGTTTTTAACTAACGAAAATTAGATTTGACTGACCGTAGAAGAACGTGTCACTTTTTCGTGTCTTATTTGATCTTACGTTTTTAACTAACGAAAATTAGATTTGACCGACCCTAGAAGAACGTGTCACATTTTCGTGCCTTATTTGTTCTTACGTTTTTAACTAACGAGAAGAACGTGTGACTTTTTCGTGTCTTATTTGTTCTTGCATTTTTAACTAACGAAAATTAGATTTGACCAACCCTAGAAGAACGTGTCACTTTTTTGTGTCTTATTTGTTCTTACGTTTTTAACAAACGAAAATTAGATTTGACCGACCCTAGAAGAACGTGTCACTTTTTCGTGTTTTATCTGTTCTGACGTTTTTAACTAACGAAATTAGATTTGACCGACCTTAGAAGAATGTGTCACTTTTTCGTGTCCTATTTGTTCTTACGTTTTTAACTAACGGAAATTAGATTTGACCGACCCTAGAAGAACGTGTCACCTTTTCGTCTCTTATTTGTTGTACGTTTTTAACTAACGAAAATTAGATTTGCCTGACCGTAGAAGAACGTGTCACTTTTTTGTGTCTTATTTATTCTTACGTTTTTAACTAACGACAATTAGATTTGACCGACTCTAGAAGAACGTGTGACTTTTTGTGTGTCTTATTTATTCTTACGTTTTTAACTAACGAAAATTAGATTTGACTGACCCTAGAACAACATGTAAATTTTTCGTGTCTTAATGTTCTTGCGTTTTTAACTAACGAAAATTAGATTTGACCAACCCTAGAAGAACGTGTCACTTTTTTGTGTCTTATTTGTTCTTATGTTTTTAACTAACGAATATTAGATTTGACCGACCCTAGAAGAACGTGTGACTTTTTCGTGTCTTATTTGTTCTTACGTTTTTAACTAACGAAAATTAGATTTGACTAACTCTAGAAGAACGTGTGACTTTTTTTGTGTCTTATATATTCTAACGTTTTTAACTAACGAAAATTAGAATTGACCGACCGTAGAATAACGTGTAACCTTTTCGTGTCTTATTTGTTCTTACGTTTTTAACTAACGAAAATTAGATTTGACTGACCGTAGAAGAACGTGTAACTTTTTCGTGTCTTATTTTTTCTTACGTTTTTAACTAACGAAAATTAGATTTGACCGACTCTAGAAGAACGTGTCACTTTTTGTGTGTCTTATTTGTTCTTACGTATTTAACTAACGAAAATTAGATTTTACCGACCCTAGAAGAACGTGTGACTTTTTCGTGTCTTATTTGTTCTTGCGTTTTTAACTAACGAAAATTAGATTTGACCAACCCTAGAAGAACGTGTCACTTATTTGTGTCTTATTTGTTCTTACGTTTTTAACTAACGAAAATTAAATTTGACCGACCCTAGAAGAACGTGTCACTTTTTGGGGGGTTATCTGTTCTTACGTTTTCAACTAACGAAATTGGATTTGACCGACCTTAGAAGAATGTGTCACTTTTTAGTGTCCTATTTGTTCTTACGTTTTTAACTAACGAAAATTAGATTTGACCGACCGTAGAAGAACGTGTCACTTTTTCATGTCTTATTTGTTCTTACGTTTTTAACTAACGAAATTTAGATTTGACCGACTCCAGAAGAACGTGTCACTTTTTCGTGTCTTATTTATTCTTACGTTTTTAACTAACGAAAATTAGATTTGACCGACTCCAGAAGAACGTGTGACTTTTTCGTGTCTTATTTGTTCTTGCATTTTTAACTAACGAAAATTAGATTTTACCGACCTTAGAAGAACGTGTCACTTTTTTGTGTCTTATTTGTTCTTACCTTTTTAACTAACGAAAATTAGATTTGACCGACCCTAGAAGAACGTGTCACCTTTTCGTGTTTTATCTGTTCCTACGTTTTTAACTAACGAAATTAGATTTGACCGACCTTAGAAGAATGTGTCACTTTTTCGTGTCCTATTTGTTCTTACATTTTTAACTAATGAAAATTAGATTTGACCGACCATAGAAGAACGTGTCACTTTTTCGTGTCTTATTTGTTCTTACGTTTTTAACTAACGAAAATTAGATTTGACCAACTCTAGAAGAACGTGTGACTTTTTTTGTGTCTTATTTATTCTTAAGGTTTTAACTAACGAAAATTAGATTTTACCGACCCTAGAAGAACGTGTCACTTTTTCGTGTCTTATTTGTTCTTACGTTTTTAACTAACGAAAATTAGATTTGAGCGACCCTAGAAGAACGTGTCACTTTTTTGTGTCTGATTTGTTCTTACGTTTTTAACTAACGAAAATTAGATTTTACCGACCCTAGAAGAAGGTGTCACTTTTTCGTGTCTTATTTATTCTTACGTTTTTAACTAACAAAGTAAGATTTGAGCGACCATAGAAGAACGTGTCACTTTTTTGTGTCTTATTTGTTCTTACGTTTTTAATTAACGGAAATTAGATTTGACCGACCCTAGAAGAACGTGTCACCTTTTCGTGTTTATCTGTTCATACGTTTTTAACTAACGAAATTAGATTTGACCAACCTTAGAAGAATGTGTCACTTTTTCGTGTCCTATTTGTTCTTACATTTTAACTAACGAAAATTAGATTTGACCAACCTTAGAAGAACGTGTCACTTTTTCGTGTCCTCTTTGTTCTTACGTTTTTAACTAACAAAAATTAGATTTGACCGACCGTAGAAGAACGTGTCACTTTTTGTGTGTCTTATTTGTTCTTACGTTTTTAACTAACGAAAATTAGATTTGACCGACTCCAGAAGAACGTGTCACTTTTTCGTGTCTTATTTCTTCTTACGTTTTTAACTAACGGAAATTAGATTTGACCGACCCTAGAAGAACGTGTCACTTTTTCGTGTCTTGTTTGTTCTTACGTTTTTAACTAACGAAAATTTGATTTGAACAAGTCTAGAAGAACGTGTGATTTTTTGTGTGTCTTATTTATTCTTACGTTTTTAACTAACGAAAATTAGATTTGACCGACCCTAGAAGGACGTGTCACTTTTTCGTGTCTTATTTGTTCTTACGTTTTTAACTAACAAAAATTAGATTTGAGTGACCCTAGAAGAACGTGTCACTTTTTCGTGTCTTATTTGCTCTTACGTTTTTAACTAACGAAAATTAGATTTGACCGACCGTAGAAGAACGTGTCACTTTTTCGTGTCTTATTTATTCTTACGTTTTTAACTAACGAAAATTAGATTTGACCGACTCCAGAAGAACGTGTGACTTTTTCGTGTCTTATTTGTTCTTGCGTTTTTAACTAACGAAAATTAGATTTGCCTGACCGTAGAAGAACGTGTCACTTTTTTGTGTCTTATTTATTCTTACGTTTTTAACTAACGACAATTAGATTTGACCGACTCTAGAAGAACGTGTGACTTTTTGTGTGTCTTATTTATTCTTACGTTTTTAACTAACGAAAATTAGATTTGACTGACCCTAGAACAACATGTAAATTTTTCGTGTCTTAATGTTCTTGCGTTTTTAACTAACGAAAATTAGATTTGACCAACCCTAGAAGAACGTGTCACTTTTTTGTGTCTTATTTGTTCTTATGTTTTTAACTAACGAATATTAGATTTGACCGACCCTAGAAGAACGTGTGAATTTTTCGTGTCTTATTTGTTCTTACGTTTTTAACTAACGAAAATTAGATTTGACCAACTCTAGAAGAACGTGTGACTTTTTTTGTGTCTTATATATTCTAACGTTTTTAACTAACGAAAATTAGAATTGACCGACCGTAGAATAACGTGTAACCTTTTCGTGTCTTATTTGTTCTTACGTTTTTAACTAACGAAAATTAGATTTGACTGACCGTAGAAGAACGTGTAACTTTTTCGTGTCTTATTTGTTCTTACGTTTTTAACTAACGAAAATTAGATTTGACCGACTCTAGAAGAACGTGTCACTTTTTGTGTGTCTTATTTGTTCTTACGTATTTAACTAACGAAAATTAGATTTTACCGACCCTAGAAGAACGTGTGACTTTTTCGTGTCTTATTTGTTCTTGCGTTTTTAACTAACGAAAATTAGATTTGACCAACCCTAGAAGAACGTGTCACTTATTTGTGTCTTATTTGTTCTTACGTTTTTAACTAACGAAAATTAAATTTGACCGACCCTAGAAGAACGTGTCACTTTTGGGGGGGTTATCTGTTCTTACGTTTTCAACTAACGAAATTGTATTTGACCGACCTTAGAAGAATGTGTCACTTTTTAGTGTCCTATTTGTTCTTACGTTTTTAACTAACGAAAATTAGATTTGACCGACCGTAGAAGAACGTGTCACTTTTTCATGTCTTATTTGTTCTTACGTTTTTAACTAACGAAATTTAGATTTGACCGACTCCAGAAGAACGTGTCACTTTTTCGTGTCTTATTTATTCTTACGTTTTTAACTAACGAAAATTAGATTTGACCGACTCCAGAAGAACGTGTGACTTTTTCGTGTCTTATTTGTTCTTGCATTTTTAACTAACGAAAATTAGATTTTACCGACCCTAGAAGAACGTGTCACTTTTTTGTGTCTTATTTGTTCTTACCTTTTTAACTAACGAAAATTAGATTTGACCGACCCTAGAAGAACGTGTCACCTTTTCGTGTTTTATCTGTTCTTACGTTTTTAACTAACGAAATTAGATTTGACCGACCTTAGAAGAATGTGTCACTTTTTCGTGTCCTATTTGTTCTTACATTTTTAACTAACGAAAATTAGATTTGACCGACCATAGAAGAACGTGTCACTTTTTCGTGTCTTATTTGTTCTTACGTTTTTAACTAACGAAAATTAGATTTGACCAACTCTAGAAGAACGTGTGACTTTTTTTGTGTCTTATTTATTCTTAAGGTTTTAACTAACGAAAATTAGATTTTACCGACCCTAGAAGAACGTGTCACTTTTTCGTGTCTTATTTGTTCTTACGTTTTTAACTAACGAAAATTAGATTTGAGCGACCCTAGAAGAACGTGTCACTTTTTTGTGTCTTATTTGTTCTTACGTTTTTAACTAACGAAAATTAGATTTTACCGACCCTAGAAGAAGGTGTCACTTTTTCGTGTCTTATTTATTCTTACGTTTTTAACTAACAAAGTAAGATTTGAGCGACCATAGAAGAACGTGTCACTTTTTTGTGTCTTATTTGTTCTTACGTTTTTAATTAACGGAAATTAGATTTGACCGACCCTAGAAGAACGTGTCACCTTTTCGTGTTTATCTGTTCATACGTTTTTAACTAACGAAATTAGATTTGACCGACCCTAGAAGAACGTGTCACTTTTTCGTGTCTTATTTGTTCTTACGTTTTTAACTAACAAAAATTAGATTTCACCGACCCTAGAAGAACGTGTCACTTTTTGGTGTCTTATTTGCTCTTACGTTTTTAACTAACGATAATTAGATTTGACCGACCGTAGAAGAACGTGTCACTTTTTCGTGTCTTATTTATTCTTACGTTTTTAACTAACGAAAATTAGATTTGACCGACTCCAGAAGAACGTGTGACTTTTTCGTGTCTTATTTGTTCTTGCGTTTTTAACTAAGAAAATTAGATTTTACTGACCCTAGAAGAACGTGTCACTTCTTTGTGTATTATTTGTTCTTACCTTTTTAACTAACGAAAATTAGATTTGACCGACCCTAGAAGAACGTGTCACCTTTTCGTGTTTTATCTGTTCTTAAGGTTTTGACTAACGAAAATTAGATTTGACCGACCTTAGAAGAATGTGTCACTTTTTCGTGTCCTATTTGTTCTTACGTTTTTAACTAACGAAAATTAGATTTGACCAACTCTAGAAGAACGTGTGACCCCTTTTTGTGTCTTATTTATTCTTAAGGTTTTAACTAACGAAAATTAGATTTTACCGACCCTAGAAGAACGTGTCACTTTTTCGTGTTTTATTTGTTCTTACGTTTTTAACTAACGAAAATTAGATTTGACCGAACCTAGAAGAACGTGTCACTTTTTCGTGTCTTATTTGTTCTTACGTTTTTAACTAACGGAAATTAGATTTGACCGACCCTAGAAGAACGTGTCACCTTTTCGTGTCTTATTTGTTCTTACGTTTTTAACTAACGGAAATTAGATTTGACCGACCCTAGAAGAACGTGTCACCTTTTCGTGTCTTATTTGTTGTACGTTTTTAACTAACGAAAATTAGATTTGCCTGACCGTAGAAGAACGTGTCACTTTTTTGTGTCTTATTTATTCTTACGTTTTTAACTAACGAAAATTAGATTTGACAGACTCTAGAAGAACGTGTGACTTTTTTTTGTGCTTATATATTCTAACGTTTTTAAAAAGAGAAATTAGATTTGACCGACCTTAGAAGAACGTGTCACTTTTTCGTGTCTTATTTAATCTTACGTTTTTAACTAACGAAAATTAAATTTGACCGACCCTAGAAGAACGTGTCACATTTTCATGCCTTATTTGTTCTTACGTTTTTAACTAACGAGAAGAACGTGTGACTTTTTTGTGTCTTATTTGTTCTTGCATTTTTAACTAACGAAAATTAGATTTGACCAACCCTAGAAGTACGTGTCACTTTTTCGTGTCTTATTTGTTCTTACGTTTTTAACTAACGAAAATTAGATTTGACTGACCGTAGAAGAACGTGTCACTTTTTCGTGTCTTATTTGATCTTACGTTTTTAACTAACGAAAATTAGATTTGACCGACCCTAGAAGAACGTGTCACATTTTCGTGCCTTATTTGTTCTTACGTTTTTAACTAACGAGAAGAACGTGTGACTTTTTCGTGTCTTATTTGTTCTTGCATTTTTAACTAACGAAAATTAGATTTGACCAACCCTAGAAGAACGTGTCACTTTTTTGTGTCTTATTTGTTCTTACGTTTTTAACAAACGAAAATTAGATTTGACCGACCCTAGAAGAACGTGTCACTTTTTCGTGTTTTATCTGTTCTGACGTTTTTAACTAACGAAATTAGATTTGACCGACCTTAGAAGAATGTGTCACTTTTTCGTGTCCTATTTGTTCTTACGTTTTTAACTAACGGAAATTAGATTTGACCGACCCTAGAAGAACGTGTCACCTTTTCGTCTCTTATTTGTTGTACGTTTTTAACTAACGAAAATTAGATTTGCCTGACCGTAGAAGAACGTGTCACTTTTTTGTGTCTTATTTATTCTTACGTTTTTAACTAACGACAATTAGATTTGACCGACTCTAGAAGAACGTGTGACTTTTTGTGTGTCTTATTTATTCTTACGTTTTTAACTAACGAAAATTAGATTTGACTGACCCTAGAACAACATGTAAATTTTTCGTGTCTTAATGTTCTTGCGTTTTTAACTAACGAAAATTAGATTTGACCAACCCTAGAAGAACGTGTCACTTTTTTGTGTCTTATTTGTTCTTATGTTTTTAACTAACGAATATTAGATTTGACCGACCCTAGAAGAACGTGTGACTTTTTCGTGTCTTATTTGTTCTTACGTTTTTAACTAACGAAAATTAGATTTGACCAACTCTAGAAGAACGTGTGACTTTTTTTGTGTCTTATATATTCTAACGTTTTTAACTAACGAAAATTAGAATTGACCGACCGTAGAATAACGTGTAACCTTTTCGTGTCTTATTTGTTCTTACGTTTTTAACTAACGAAAATTAGATTTGACTGACCGTAGAAGAACGTGTAACTTTTTCGTGTCTTATTTTTTCTTACGTTTTTAACTAACGAAAATTAGATTTGACCGACTCTAGAAGAACGTGTCACTTTTTGTGTGTCTTATTTGTTCTTACGTATTTAACTAACGAAAATTAGATTTTACCGACCCTAGAAGAACGTGTGACTTTTTCGTGTCTTATTTGTTCTTGCGTTTTTAACTAACGAAAATTAGATTTGACCAACCCTAGAAGAACGTGTCACTTTTTTGTGTCTTATTTGTTCTTATGTTTTTAACTAACGAATATTAGATTTGACCGACCCTAGAAGAACGTGTGACTTTTTCGTGTCTTATTTGTTCTTACGTTTTTAACTAACGAAAATTAGATTTGACCAACTCTAGAAGAACGTGTGACTTTTTTTGTGTCTTATATATTCTAACGTTTTTAACTAACGAAAATTAGAATTGACCGACCGTAGAATAACGTGTAACCTTTTCGTGTCTTATTTGTTCTTACGTTTTTAACTAACGAAAATTAGATTTGACTGACCGTAGAAGAACGTGTAACTTTTTCGTGTCTTATTTTTTCTTACGTTTTTAACTAACGAAAATTAGATTTGACCGACTCTAGAAGAACGTGTCACTTTTTGTGTGTCTTATTTGTTCTTACGTATTTAACTAACGAAAATTAGATTTTACCGACCCTAGAAGAACGTGTGACTTTTTCGTGTCTTATTTGTTCTTGCGTTTTTAACTAACGAAAATTAGATTTGACCAACCCTAGAAGAACGTGTCACTTATTTGTGTCTTATTTGTTCTTACGTTTTTAACTAACGAAAATTAAATTTGACCGACCCTAGAAGAACGTGTCACTTTTTGGGGGGTTATCTGTTCTTACGTTTTCAACTAACGAAATTGGATTTGACCGACCTTAGAAGAATGTGTCACTTTTTAGTGTCCTATTTGTTCTTACGTTTTTAACTAACGAAAATTAGATTTGACCGACCGTAGAAGAACGTGTCACTTTTTCATGTCTTATTTGTTCTTACGTTTTTAACTAACGAAATTTAGATTTGACCGACTCCAGAAGAACGTGTCACTTTTTCGTGTCTTATTTATTCTTACGTTTTTAACTAACGAAAATTAGATTTGACCGACTCCAGAAGAACGTGTGACTTTTTCGTGTCTTATTTGTTCTTGCATTTTTAACTAACGAAAATTAGATTTTACCGACCCTAGAAGAACGTGTCACTTTTTTGTGTCTTATTTGTTCTTACCTTTTTAACTAACGAAAATTAGATTTGACCGACCCTAGAAGAACGTGTCACCTTTTCGTGTTTTATCTGTTCTTACGTTTTTAACTAACGAAATTAGATTTGACCGACCTTAGAAGAATGTGTCACTTTTTCGTGTCCTATTTGTTCTTACATTTTTAACTAACGAAAATTAGATTTGACCGACCATAGAAGAACGTGTCACTTTTTCGTGTCTTATTTGTTCTTACGTTTTTAACTAACGAAAATTAGATTTGACCAACTCTAGAAGAACGTGTGACTTTTTTTGTGTCTTATTTATTCTTAAGGTTTTAACTAACGAAAATTAGATTTTACCGACCCTAGAAGAACGTGTCACTTTTTCGTGTCTTATTTGTTCTTACGTTTTTAACTAACGAAAATTAGATTTGAGCGACCCTAGAAGAACGTGTCACTTTTTTGTGTCTGATTTGTTCTTACGTTTTTAACTAACGAAAATTAGATTTTACCGACCCTAGAAGAAGGTGTCACTTTTTCGTGTCTTATTTATTCTTACGTTTTTAACTAACAAAGTAAGATTTGAGCGACCATAGAAGAACGTGTCACTTTTTTGTGTCTTATTTGTTCTTACGTTTTTAATTAACGGAAATTAGATTTGACCGACCCTAGAAGAACGTGTCACCTTTTCGTGTTTATCTGTTCATACGTTTTTAACTAACGAAATTAGATTTGACCAACCTTAGAAGAATGTGTCACTTTTTCGTGTCCTATTTGTTCTTACATTTTAACTAACGAAAATTAGATTTGACCAACCTTAGAAGAACGTGTCACTTTTTCGTGTCCTCTTTGTTCTTACGTTTTTAACTAACAAAAATTAGATTTGACCGACCGTAGAAGAACGTGTCACTTTTTGTGTGTCTTATTTGTTCTTACGTTTTTAACTAACGAAAATTAGATTTGACCGACTCCAGAAGAACGTGTCACTTTTTCGTGTCTTATTTCTTCTTACGTTTTTAACTAACGGAAATTAGATTTGACCGACCCTAGAAGAACGTGTCACTTTTTCGTGTCTTGTTTGTTCTTACGTTTTTAACTAACGAAAATTTGATTTGAACAAGTCTAGAAGAACGTGTGATTTTTTGTGTGTCTTATTTATTCTTACGTTTTTAACTAACGAAAATTAGATTTGACCGACCCTAGAAGGACGTGTCACTTTTTCGTGTCTTATTTGTTCTTACGTTTTTAACTAACAAAAATTAGATTTGAGCGACCCTAGAAGAACGTGTCACTTTTTCGTGTCTTATTTGCTCTTACGTTTTTAACTAACGAAAATTAGATTTGACCGACCGTAGAAGAACGTGTCACTTTTTCGTGTCTTATTTATTCTTACGTTTTTAACTAACGAAAATTAGATTTGACCGACTCCAGAAGAACGTGTGACTTTTTCGTGTCTTATTTGTTCTTGCGTTTTTAACTAACGAAAATTAGATTTGCCTGACCGTAGAAGAACGTGTCACTTTTTTGTGTCTTATTTATTCTTACGTTTTTAACTAACGACAATTAGATTTGACCGACTCTAGAAGAACGTGTGACTTTTTGTGTGTCTTATTTATTCTTACGTTTTTAACTAACGAAAATTAGATTTGACTGACCCTAGAACAACATGTAAATTTTTCGTGTCTTAATGTTCTTGCGTTTTTAACTAACGAAAATTAGATTTGACCAACCCTAGAAGAACGTGTCACTTTTTTGTGTCTTATTTGTTCTTATGTTTTTAACTAACGAATATTAGATTTGACCGACCCTAGAAGAACGTGTGAATTTTTCGTGTCTTATTTGTTCTTACGTTTTTAACTAACGAAAATTAGATTTGACCAACTCTAGAAGAACGTGTGACTTTTTTTGTGTCTTATATATTCTAACGTTTTTAACTAACGAAAATTAGAATTGACCGACCGTAGAATAACGTGTAACCTTTTCGTGTCTTATTTGTTCTTACGTTTTTAACTAACGAAAATTAGATTTGACTGACCGTAGAAGAACGTGTAACTTTTTCGTGTCTTATTTGTTCTTACGTTTTTAACTAACGAAAATTAGATTTGACCGACTCTAGAAGAACGTGTCACTTTTTGTGTGTCTTATTTGTTCTTACGTATTTAACTAACGAAAATTAGATTTTACCGACCCTAGAAGAACGTGTGACTTTTTCGTGTCTTATTTGTTCTTGCGTTTTTAACTAACGAAAATTAGATTTGACCAACCCTAGAAGAACGTGTCACTTATTTGTGTCTTATTTGTTCTTACGTTTTTAACTAACGAAAATTAAATTTGACCGACCCTAGAAGAACGTGTCACTTTTGGGGGGGTTATCTGTTCTTACGTTTTCAACTAACGAAATTGTATTTGACCGACCTTAGAAGAATGTGTCACTTTTTAGTGTCCTATTTGTTCTTACGTTTTTAACTAACGAAAATTAGATTTGACCGACCGTAGAAGAACGTGTCACTTTTTCATGTCTTATTTGTTCTTACGTTTTTAACTAACGAAATTTAGATTTGACCGACTCCAGAAGAACGTGTCACTTTTTCGTGTCTTATTTATTCTTACGTTTTTAACTAACGAAAATTAGATTTGACCGACTCCAGAAGAACGTGTGACTTTTTCGTGTCTTATTTGTTCTTGCATTTTTAACTAACGAAAATTAGATTTTACCGACCCTAGAAGAACGTGTCACTTTTTTGTGTCTTATTTGTTCTTACCTTTTTAACTAACGAAAATTAGATTTGACCGACCCTAGAAGAACGTGTCACCTTTTCGTGTTTTATCTGTTCTTACGTTTTTAACTAACGAAATTAGATTTGACCGACCTTAGAAGAATGTGTCACTTTTTCGTGTCCTATTTGTTCTTACATTTTTAACTAACGAAAATTAGATTTGACCGACCATAGAAGAACGTGTCACTTTTTCGTGTCTTATTTGTTCTTACGTTTTTAACTAACGAAAATTAGATTTGACCAACTCTAGAAGAACGTGTGACTTTTTTTGTGTCTTATTTATTCTTAAGGTTTTAACTAACGAAAATTAGATTTTACCGACCCTAGAAGAACGTGTCACTTTTTCGTGTCTTATTTGTTCTTACGTTTTTAACTAACGAAAATTAGATTTGAGCGACCCTAGAAGAACGTGTCACTTTTTTGTGTCTTATTTGTTCTTACGTTTTTAACTAACGAAAATTAGATTTTACCGACCCTAGAAGAAGGTGTCACTTTTTCGTGTCTTATTTATTCTTACGTTTTTAACTAACAAAGTAAGATTTGAGCGACCATAGAAGAACGTGTCACTTTTTTGTGTCTTATTTGTTCTTACGTTTTTAATTAACGGAAATTAGATTTGACCGACCCTAGAAGAACGTGTCACCTTTTCGTGTTTATCTGTTCATACGTTTTTAACTAACGAAATTAGATTTGACCGACCCTAGAAGAACGTGTCACTTTTTCGTGTCTTATTTGTTCTTACGTTTTTAACTAACAAAAATTAGATTTCACCGACCCTAGAAGAACGTGTCACTTTTTGGTGTCTTATTTGCTCTTACGTTTTTAACTAACGATAATTAGATTTGACCGACCGTAGAAGAACGTGTCACTTTTTCGTGTCTTATTTATTCTTACGTTTTTAACTAACGAAAATTAGATTTGACCGACTCCAGAAGAACGTGTGACTTTTTCGTGTCTTATTTGTTCTTGCGTTTTTAACTAAGAAAATTAGATTTTACTGACCCTAGAAGAACGTGTCACTTCTTTGTGTATTATTTGTTCTTACCTTTTTAACTAACGAAAATTAGATTTGACCGACCCTAGAAGAACGTGTCACCTTTTCGTGTTTTATCTGTTCTTAAGGTTTTGACTAACGAAAATTAGATTTGACCGACCTTAGAAGAATGTGTCACTTTTTCGTGTCCTATTTGTTCTTACGTTTTTAACTAACGAAAATTAGATTTGACCAACTCTAGAAGAACGTGTGACCCCTTTTTGTGTCTTATTTATTCTTAAGGTTTTAACTAACGAAAATTAGATTTTACCGACCCTAGAAGAACGTGTCACTTTTTCGTGTTTTATTTGTTCTTACGTTTTTAACTAACGAAAATTAGATTTGACCGAACCTAGAAGAACGTGTCACTTTTTCGTGTCTTATTTGTTCTTACGTTTTTAACTAACGGAAATTAGATTTGACCGACCCTAGAAGAACGTGTCACCTTTTCGTGTCTTATTTGTTCTTACGTTTTTAACTAACGGAAATTAGATTTGACCGACCCTAGAAGAACGTGTCACCTTTTCGTGTCTTATTTGTTGTACGTTTTTAACTAACGAAAATTAGATTTGCCTGACCGTAGAAGAACGTGTCACTTTTTTGTGTCTTATTTATTCTTACGTTTTTAACTAACGAAAATTAGATTTGACAGACTCTAGAAGAACGTGTGACTTTTTTTTGTGCTTATATATTCTAACGTTTTTAAAAAGAGAAATTAGATTTGACCGACCTTAGAAGAACGTGTCACTTTTTCGTGTCTTATTTAATCTTACGTTTTTAACTAACGAAAATTAAATTTGACCGACCCTAGAAGAACGTGTCACATTTTCGTGCCTTATTTGTTCTTACGTTTTTAACTAACGAGAAGAACGTGTGACTTTTTTGTGTCTTATTTGTTCTTGCATTTTTAACTAACGAAAATTAGATTTGACCAACCCTAGAAGTACGTGTCACTTTTTCGTGTCTTATTTGTTCTTACGTTTTTAACTAACGAAAATTAGATTTGACTGACCGTAGAAGAACGTGTCACTTTTTCGTGTCTTATTTGATCTTACGTTTTTAACTAACGAAAATTAGATTTGACCGACCCTAGAAGAACGTGTCACATTTTCGTGCCTTATTTGTTCTTACGTTTTTAACTAACGAGAAGAACGTGTGACTTTTTCGTGTCTTATTTGTTCTTGCATTTTTAACTAACGAAAATTAGATTTGACCAACCCTAGAAGAACGTGTCACTTTTTTGTGTCTTATTTGTTCTTACGTTTTTAACAAACGAAAATTAGATTTGACCGACCCTAGAAGAACGTGTCACTTTTTCGTGTTTTATCTGTTCTGACGTTTTTAACTAACGAAATTAGATTTGACCGACCTTAGAAGAATGTGTCACTTTTTCGTGTCCTATTTGTTCTTACGTTTTTAACTAACGGAAATTAGATTTGACCGACCCTAGAAGAACGTGTCACCTTTTCGTCTCTTATTTGTTGTACGTTTTTAACTAACGAAAATTAGATTTGCCTGACCGTAGAAGAACGTGTCACTTTTTTGTGTCTTATTTATTCTTACGTTTTTAACTAACGACAATTAGATTTGACCGACTCTAGAAGAACGTGTGACTTTTTGTGTGTCTTATTTATTCTTACGTTTTTAACTAACGAAAATTAGATTTGACTGACCCTAGAACAACATGTAAATTTTTCGTGTCTTAATGTTCTTGCGTTTTTAACTAACGAAAATTAGATTTGACCAACCCTAGAAGAACGTGTCACTTTTTTGTGTCTTATTTGTTCTTATGTTTTTAACTAACGAATATTAGATTTGACCGACCCTAGAAGAACGTGTGACTTTTTCGTGTCTTATTTGTTCTTACGTTTTTAACTAACGAAAATTAGATTTGACCAACTCTAGAAGAACGTGTGACTTTTTTTGTGTCTTATATATTCTAACGTTTTTAACTAACGAAAATTAGAATTGACCGACCGTAGAATAACGTGTAACCTTTTCGTGTCTTATTTGTTCTTACGTTTTTAACTAACGAAAATTAGATTTGACTGACCGTAGAAGAACGTGTAACTTTTTCGTGTCTTATTTTTTCTTACGTTTTTAACTAACGAAAATTAGATTTGACCGACTCTAGAAGAACGTGTCACTTTTTGTGTGTCTTATTTGTTCTTACGTATTTAACTAACGAAAATTAGATTTTACCGACCCTAGAAGAACGTGTGACTTTTTCGTGTCTTATTTGTTCTTGCGTTTTTAACTAACGAAAATTAGATTTGACCAACCCTAGAAGAACGTGTCACTTATTTGTGTCTTATTTGTTCTTACGTTTTTAACTAACGAAAATTAAATTTGACCGACCCTAGAAGAACGTGTCACTTTTTGGGGGGTTATCTGTTCTTACGTTTTCAACTAACGAAATTGGATTTGACCGACCTTAGAAGAATGTGTCACTTTTTAGTGTCCTATTTGTTCTTACGTTTTTAACTAACGAAAATTAGATTTGACCGACCGTAGAAGAACGTGTCACTTTTTCATGTCTTATTTGTTCTTACGTTTTTAACTAACGAAATTTAGATTTGACCGACTCCAGAAGAACGTGTCACTTTTTCGTGTCTTATTTATTCTTACGTTTTTAACTAACGAAAATTAGATTTGACCGACTCCAGAAGAACGTGTGACTTTTTCGTGTCTTATTTGTTCTTGCATTTTTAACTAACGAAAATTAGATTTTACCGACCCTAGAAGAACGTGTCACTTTTTTGTGTCTTATTTGTTCTTACCTTTTTAACTAACGAAAATTAGATTTGACCGACCCTAGAAGAACGTGTCACCTTTTCGTGTTTTATCTGTTCTTACGTTTTTAACTAACGAAATTAGATTTGACCGACCTTAGAAGAATGTGTCACTTTTTCGTGTCCTATTTGTTCTTACATTTTTAACTAACGAAAATTAGATTTGACCGACCATAGAAGAACGTGTCACTTTTTCGTGTCTTATTTGTTCTTACGTTTTTAACTAACGAAAATTAGATTTGACCAACTCTAGAAGAACGTGTGACTTTTTTTGTGTCTTATTTATTCTTAAGGTTTTAACTAACGAAAATTAGATTTTACCGACCCTAGAAGAACGTGTCACTTTTTCGTGTCTTATTTGTTCTTACGTTTTTAACTAACGAAAATTAGATTTGAGCGACCCTAGAAGAACGTGTCACTTTTTTGTGTCTGATTTGTTCTTACGTTTTTAACTAACGAAAATTAGATTTTACCGACCCTAGAAGAAGGTGTCACTTTTTCGTGTCTTATTTATTCTTACGTTTTTAACTAACAAAGTAAGATTTGAGCGACCATAGAAGAACGTGTCACTTTTTTGTGTCTTATTTGTTCTTACGTTTTTAATTAACGGAAATTAGATTTGACCGACCCTAGAAGAACGTGTCACCTTTTCGTGTTTATCTGTTCATACGTTTTTAACTAACGAAATTAGATTTGACCAACCTTAGAAGAATGTGTCACTTTTTCGTGTCCTATTTGTTCTTACATTTTAACTAACGAAAATTAGATTTGACCAACCTTAGAAGAACGTGTCACTTTTTCGTGTCCTCTTTGTTCTTACGTTTTTAACTAACAAAAATTAGATTTGACCGACCGTAGAAGAACGTGTCACTTTTTGTGTGTCTTATTTGTTCTTACGTTTTTAACTAACGAAAATTAGATTTGACCGACTCCAGAAGAACGTGTCACTTTTTCGTGTCTTATTTCTTCTTACGTTTTTAACTAACGGAAATTAGATTTGACCGACCCTAGAAGAACGTGTCACTTTTTCGTGTCTTGTTTGTTCTTACGTTTTTAACTAACGAAAATTTGATTTGAACAAGTCTAGAAGAACGTGTGATTTTTTGTGTGTCTTATTTATTCTTACGTTTTTAACTAACGAAAATTAGATTTGACCGACCCTAGAAGGACGTGTCACTTTTTCGTGTCTTATTTGTTCTTACGTTTTTAACTAACAAAAATTAGATCTGAGCGACCCTAGAAGAACGTGTCACTTTTTCGTGTCTTATTTGCTCTTACGTTTTTAACTAACGAAAATTAGATTTGACCGACCGTAGAAGAACGTGTCACTTTTTCGTGTCTTATTTATTCTTACGTTTTTAACTAACGAAAATTAGATTTGACCGACTCCAGAAGAACGTGTGACTTTTTCGTGTCTTATTTGTTCTTGCGTTTTTAACTAACGAAAATTAGATTTGCCTGACCGTAGAAGAACGTGTCACTTTTTTGTGTCTTATTTATTCTTACGTTTTTAACTAACGACAATTAGATTTGACCGACTCTAGAAGAACGTGTGACTTTTTGTGTGTCTTATTTATTCTTACGTTTTTAACTAACGAAAATTAGATTTGACTGACCCTAGAACAACATGTAAATTTTTCGTGTCTTAATGTTCTTGCGTTTTTAACTAACGAAAATTAGATTTGACCAACCCTAGAAGAACGTGTCACTTTTTTGTGTCTTATTTGTTCTTATGTTTTTAACTAACGAATATTAGATTTGACCGACCCTAGAAGAACGTGTGAATTTTTCGTGTCTTATTTGTTCTTACGTTTTTAACTAACGAAAATTAGATTTGACCAACTCTAGAAGAACGTGTGACTTTTTTTGTGTCTTATATATTCTAACGTTTTTAACTAACGAAAATTAGAATTGACCGACCGTAGAATAACGTGTAACCTTTTCGTGTCTTATTTGTTCTTACGTTTTTAACTAACGAAAATTAGAATTGACCGACCGTAGAAGAACGTCTCACTTTTTCGTGTTTTATATGTTCTTAAGGTTTTAACTAACGAAAATTAGATTTGACCGACCTTAGAAGAATGTGTCACTTTTTCGTGTCCTATTTGTTCTTACGTTTTTAACTAACGAAAATTAGATTTGAACGACCGTAGAAGAACGTCTCACTTTTTCGTGTGTTATTTGTTCTTAAGTTTTTAACTAACGAAAATTAGATTTGACTGACGGTGGAAGAACGTGTCACTTTTTCGTGTCTTATTTATTGTTATGTTTTTAACTAACGAAAATTAGATTTGACTGACTCTAGAAGAACGTGTGACTTTTTTGTGTCCTATTTATTCTTACGTTTTTAACTAACGAAAATTAGATTTCACCGACCCTAGAAGAACGTGTCACTTTTTCGTGTCTTATTTGTTCTTACGTTTGTAACTAACGAAAATTAGATGTGACCGACCGTAGAAGAACGTGTGACTTTTTTGTGTCTTATTTGTTCTTACGTTTTTAACTAACGAAAATTAGATTTGACCGACCCTAGAAGAACGTGTCACTTTTTCGTGTCTTATTTGTTCTTACGTTTTTAACTAACGAAAATTAGATTTGACCGACCCTAGAAGAACGTGTCACTTTTTCGTGTCTTATTTGTTCTTACGTTTTTAACTAACGAAAATTAGATTTGACCGACCCTAGAAGAACGTGTCACTTTTTCGTGTCTTATTTGTTCTTACGTTTTTAACTAACGAAAATTAGATTTGACCAACTCTAGAAGAACGTGTGACTTTTTTTTGTCTTATTTATTCTTAAGGTTTTAACTAACGAAAATTAGATTTGACCGACCCTAGAAGAACGTGTCACTTTTTTGTGTCTTATTTGTTCTTACCTTTTTAACTAACGAAAATTAGATTTTACCGACCCTAGAAGAACGTGTCACTTTTTTGTGTCTTATTTGTTCTTACCTTTTTAACTAACGAAAATTAGATTTGACCGACCTTAGAAGAACGTTTCACTTTTTCGTGTTTTATTTGTTCTTGCATTTTTAACTAAGGAAAATTAGATTTGACCGACCTAAGAAGAATGTGTCACTTTTTCGTGTCCTATTTGTTCTTACGTTTTTAACTAACGAAAATTAGATTTGACCGACCTTAGAAGAACGTGTCACTTTTTCGTGTCTTATTTGCTCTTACGTTTTTAACTAACGAAAATTAGATTTGACCCACCGTAGAAGAACGTGTCACCTTTTCGTGTTTTATCTGTTCTTACGTTTTTAACTAATGAAATTAGATTTCACCGACCTTAGAAGAATGTGTCACTTTTTCGTGTCCTATTTGTTCTTACGTTTTTAACTAACGAAAATTAGATTTCACCGACCCTAGAAGGACGTGTCACTTTTTGTGTCTTATTTGTTCTTACGTTTGTAACTAACGAAAATTAGATGTGACCGACCGTAGAAGAACGTGTGACTTTTTTGTGTCTTATTTGTTCTTACGTTTTTAACTAACGAAAATTAGATTTGACCGACCCTAGAAGAACGTGTCACATTTTGGTGCCTTATTTGTTCTTACGTTTTTAACTAACGAGAAGAACGTGTGACTTTTTCGTGTCTTATTTGTTCTTGCATTTTTAACTAACGAAAATTAGATTTGACCAACCCTAGAAGAACGTGTCACTTTTTTGTGTCTTATTTGTTCTTACGTTTTTAACAAACGAAAATTAGATTTGACCGACCCTAGAAGAACGTGTCACTTTTTCGTGTTTTATCTGTTTTTACGTTTTTAACTAACGAAATTAGATTTTACCGACCTTAGAAGAATGTGTCACTTTTTCGTGTCCTATTTGTTCCAACGTTTTTAACTAACGGAAATTAGATTTGACCGACCCTAGAAGAACGTGTCACCTTTTCGTCTCTTATTTGTTGTACGTTTTTAACTAACGAAAATTAGATTTGCCTGACCGTAGAAGAACGTGTCACTTTTTTGTGTCTTATTTATTCTTACGTTTTTAACTAACGACAATTAGATTTGACCGACTCTAGAAGAACGTGTGACTTTTTGTGTGTCTTATTTATTCTTACGTTTTTAACTAACGAAAATTAGATTTGACTGACCATAATGTAAATTTTTCGTGTCTTAATGTTCTTGCGTTTTTAACTAACGAAAATTAGATTTGACCAACCCTAGAAGAACGTGTCACTTTTTTGTGTCTTATTTGTTCTTACGTTTTTAACTAACGAATATTAGATTTGACCGACCCTAGAAGAACGTGTGACTTTTTCGTGTCTTATTTGTTCTTACGTTTTTAACTAACGAAAATTAGATTTGACCAACTCGAGAAGAACGCGTGACTTTTTTTGTGTCTTATATATTCTAACGTTTTTAAGTAACGAAAATTAGAATTGACCGACCGTAGAATAACGTGTAACCTTTTCGTGTCTTATTTGTTCTTACGTTTTTAACTAACGAAAATTAGATTTGACTGACCGTAGAAGAACGTGTAACTTTTTCGTGTCTTATTTGTTCTTACGTTTTTAACTAACGAAAATTAGATTTGACCGACTCTAGAAGAACGTGTCACTTTTGGGGGGGCTTATTTGTTCTTACGTTTTTAACTAACGAAAATTAGATTTTACCGACCCTAGAAGAACGTGTGACTTTTTCGTGTCTTATTTGTTCTTGCGTTTTTAACTAACGAAAATTAGATTTGACCAACCCTAGAAGAACGTGTCACTTTTTTGTGTCTTATTTGTTCTTACGTTTTTAACTAACGAAAATTAAATTTGACCGACCCTAGAAGAACGTGTCACTTTTTGGGGGTTTATCTGTTCTTACGTTTTCAACTAACGAAATTGGATTTGACCGACCTTAGAAGAATGTGTCACTTTTTAGTGTCCTATTTGTTCTTACGTTTTTAACTAACGAAAATTAGATTTGACCGACCGTAGAAGAACGTGTCACTTTTTCATGTCTTATTTGTTTTTACGTTTTTAACTAACGAAATTTAGATTTGACCGACTCCAGAAGAACGTGTCACTTTTTCGTGTCTTATTTATTCTTACGTTTTTAACTAACGAAAATTAGATTTGACCGACTCCAGAAGAACGTGTGACTTTTTCGTGTCTTATTTGTTCTTACCTTTTTAACTAAAGAAAATTAGATTTGAACGACCCTAGAAGAACGTGTCACCTTTTCGTGTTTTATCTGTTCTTACGTTTTTAACTAACAAAATTAGATTTGACCGACCTTAGAAGAATGTGTCACTTTTTCGTGTCCTATTTGTTCTTACATTTTTAACTAACGAAAATTAGATTTGACCGACCATAGAAGAACGTGTCACTTTTTCGTGTCTTATTTGTTCTTACGTTTTTAACAAACGAAAATTAGATTTGACCAACTCTAGAAGAACGTGTGACTTTTTTTGTGTCTTATTTATTCTTAAGGTTTTAACTAACGAAAATTAGATTTTACCGACCCTAGAAGAACGTGTCACTTTTTCGTGTCTTATTTGTTCTTACGTTTTTAACTAACGAAAATTAGATTTGAGCGACCCTAGAAGAACGTGTCACTTTTTTGTGTCTTATTTGTTCTTACGTTTTTAACTAACGAAAATTAGATTTTACCGACCCTAGAAGAAGGTGTCACTTTTTCGTGTCTTATTTATTCTTACGTGTTTAACTAACGAAGTAAGATTTAAGCGACCATAGAAGAACGTGTCACTTTTTTGTGTCTTATTTGTTCTTACGTTTTTAATTAACGGAAATTAGATTTGACCGACCCTAGAAGAACGTGTCACCTTTTCGTGTTCATCTGTTCATACGTTTTTAACTAACGAAATTAGATTTGACCAACCTTAGAAGAATGTGTCACTTTTTCGTGTCCTATTTGTTCTTACATTTTAACTAACGAAAATTAGATTTGACCAACCTTAGAAGAACGTGTCACTTTTTCGTGTCCTATTTGTTCTTACGTTTTTAACTAACAAAAATTAGATTTGACCGACCGTAGAAGAACGTGTCACTTTTTGTGTGTCTTATTTGTTCTTACGTTTTTAACTAACGAAAATTAGATTTGACCGACTCCAGAAGAACGTGTCACTTTTTCGTGTCTTAATTCTTCTTACGTTTTTAACTAACTGAAATTAGATTTAACCGACCCTAGAAGAACGTGTCACTTTTTCGTGTCTTGTTTGTTCTTACGTTTTTAACTAACGAAAATTTGATTTGAACAAGTCTAGAAGAACGTGTGATTTTTTGTGTGTCTTATTTATTCTTACGTTTTTAACTAACGAAAATTAGATTTGACCGACCCTAGAAGAACGTGTCACTTTTTCGTGTCTTATTTGTTCTTACGTTTTTAACTAACAAAAATTAGATTTCACCGACCCTAGAAGAACGTGTCACTTTTTCGTGTCTTATTTGCTCTTACGTTTTTAACTAACGAAAATTAGATTTGACCGACCGTAGAAGAACGTGTCACTTTTTCGTGTCTTATTTATTCTTACGTTTTTAACTAACGAAAATTAGATTTGACCGACTCCAGAAGAACGTGTGACTTTTTCGTGTCTTATTTGTTCTTGCGTTTTTAACTAACGAAAATTAGATTTTACTGACCCTAGAAGAACGTGTCACTTTTTTGTGTATTATTTGTTCTTACCTTTTTAACTAACGAAAATTAGATTTGACCGACCCTAGAAGAACGTGTCACCTTTTCGTGTTTTATCTGTTCTTAAGGTTTTAACTAACGAAAATTAGATTTGACCGACCTTAGAAGAATGTGTCACTTTTTCGTGTCATATTTGTTCTTACGTTTTTAACTAACGAAAATTAGATTTGAACGACCGTAGAAGAACGTGTCACTTTTTCGTGTCTTATTTGTTCTTACGGTTTTTAACTAACGAAAATTAGATTTGACTGACGGTGGAAGAACGTGTCACTTTTTCGTGTCTTATTTATTGTTATGTTTTTAACTAACGAAAATTAGATTTGACTGACTCTAGAAGAACGTGTGACTTTTTTGAGTCTTATTTAATCTTACGTTTTTAACTAACGAAAATTAGATTTCACCGACCCTAGAAGAACGTGTCACTTTTTCGTGTCTTATTTGTTCTTACGTTTGTAACTAACGAAAATTAGATGTGACCGACCGTAGAAGAACGTGTGACTTTTTTGTGTCTTATTTGTTCTTACGTTTTTAACTAACGAAAATTAGATTTGACCGACCCTAGAAGAACGTGTCACTTTTTCGTGTCTTATTTGTTCTTACGTTTTTACCTAACGAAAATTAGATTTGACCAACTCTAGAAGAACGTGTGACTTTTTTTGTGTCTTATTTATTCTTAAGGTTTTAACTAACGAAAATTAGATTTGACCGACCCTAGAAGAACGTGTCACTTTTTTGTGTCTTATTTGTTCTTACCTTTTTAACTAACGAAAATTAGATTTTACCGACCCTAGAAGAACGTGTCACTTTTTTGTCTCTTATTTGTTCTTACCTTTTTAACTAACGAAAATTAGATTTGACCGACTTAGAAGAACGTGTCACTTTTTCGTGTTTTATTTGTTCTTGCATTTTTAACTAAGGAAAATTAGATTTGACCGACCTAAGAAGAATGTGTCACTTTTTCGTGTCTTATTTGCTCTTACGTTTTTAACTAACGAAAATTAGATTTGACCGACCGTAGAAGAACGTGTCACTTTTTCGTGTCTTATTTGTTCTTACGTTTTTAACTAACGAAAATTAGATTTGACCGACCCTAGAAGAACGTGTCACTTTTTCGTGTCTTATTTGTTCTTACGTTTTTAACTAACGAAAATTAGATTTGACCGACCCTAGAAGAACGTGTCACTTTTTCGTGTCTTATTTGCTCTTACGTTTTTACCTAACGAAAATTAGATTTGACCGACCCTAGAAGAACGTGTCACTTTTTTGTGTCTTATTTGTTCTTACCTTTTTAACTAACGAAAATTAGATTTTACCGACCCTAGAAGAACGTGTCACTTTTTTGTCTCTTATTTGTTCTTACCTTTTTAACTAACGAAAATTAGATTTGACCGACTTAGAAGAACGTGTCACTTTTTCGTGTTTTATTTGTTCTTGCATTTTTAACTAAGGAAAATTAGATTTGACCGACCTAAGAAGAATGTGTCACTTTTTCGTGTCTTATTTGCTCTTACGTTTTTAACTAACGAAAATTAGATTTGACCGACCGTAGAAGAACGTGTCACTTTTTCGTGTCTTATTTGTTCTTACGTTTTTAACTAACGAAAATTAGATTTGACCGACCCTAGAAGAACGTGTCACTTTTTCGTGTTTTATCTGTTCTTACGTTTTTAACTAACGAAATTAGATTTGACCGACCTTAGAAGAATGTGTCACTTTTTCGTGTCCTATTTGTTCTTACATTTTTAACTAACGAAAATTAGATTTGACCGACCATAGAAGAACGTGTCACTTTTTCGTGTCTTATTTGTTCTTACGTTTTTAACTAACGAAAATTAGATTTGACCAACTCTAGAAGAACGTGTGACTTTTTTTGTGTCTTATTTATTCTTAAGGTTTTAACTAACGAAAATTAGATTTTACCGACCCTAGAAGAACGTGTCACTTTTTCGTGTCTTATTTGTTCTTACGTTTTTAACTAACGAAAATTAGATTTGAGCGACCCTAGAAGAACGTGTCACTTTTTTGTGTCTTATTTGTTCTTACGTTTTTAACTAACGAAAATTAGATTTTACCGACCCTAGAAGAAGGTGTCACTTTTTCGTGTCTTATTTATTCTTACGTTTTTAACTAACAAAGTAAGATTTGAGCGACCATAGAAGAACGTGTCACTTTTTTGTGTCTTATTTGTTCTTACGTTTTTAATTAACGGAAATTAGATTTGACCGACCCTAGAAGAACGTGTCACCTTTTCGTGTTTATCTGTTCATACGTTTTTAACTAACGAAATTAGATTTGACCAACCTTAGAAGAATGTGTCACTTTTTCGTGTCCTATTTGTTCTTACATTTTAACTAACGAAAATTAGATTTGACCAACCTTAGAAGAACGTGTCACTTTTTCGTGTCCTCTTTGTTCTTACGTTTTTAACTAACAAAAATTAGATTTGACCGACCGTAGAAGAACGTGTCACTTTTTGTGTGTCTTATTTGTTCTTACGTTTTTAACTAACGAAAATTAGATTTGACCGACTCCAGAAGAACGTGTCACTTTTTCGTGTCTTATTTCTTCTTACGTTTTTAACTAACGGAAATTAGATTTGAGCGACCCTAGAAGAACGTGTCACTTTTTCGTGTCTTGTTTGTTCTTACGTTTTTAACTAACGAAAATTTGATTTGAACAAGTCTAGAAGAACGTGTGATTTTTTGTGTGTCTTATTTATTCTTACGTTTTTAACTAACGAAAATTAGATTTGACCGACCCTAGAAGGACGTGTCACTTTTTCGTGTCTTATTTGTTCTTACGTTTTTAACTAACAAAAATTAGATTTCACCGACCCTAGAAGAACGTGTCACTTTTTCGTGTCTTATTTGCTCTTACGTTTTTAACTAACGAAAATTAGATTTGACCGACCGTAGAAGAACGTGTCACTTTTTCGTGTCTTATTTATTCTTACGTTTTTAACTAACGAAAATTAGATTTGACCGACTCCAGAAGAACGTGTGACTTTTTCGTGTCTTATTTGTTCTTGCGTTTTTAACTAACGAAAATTAGATTTTACTGACCCTAGAAGAACGTGTCACTTCTTTGTGTATTATTTGTTCTTACCTTTTTAACTAACGAAAATTAGATTTGACCGACCCTAGAAGAACGTGTCACCTTTTCGTGTTTTATATGTTCTTAAGGTTTTAACTAACGAAAATAAGATTTGACCGACCTTAGAAGAATGTGTCACTTTTTCGTGTCCTATTTGTTCTTACGTTTTTAACTAACGAAAATTAGATTTGAACGACCGTAGAAGAACGTCTCACTTTTTCGTGTGTTATTTGTTCTTAAGTTTTTAACTAACGAAAATTAGATTTGACTGACGGTGGAAGAACGTGTCACTTTTTCGTGTCTTATTTATTGTTATGTTTTTAACTAACGAAAATTAGATTTGACTGACTCTAGAAGAACGTGTGACTTTTTTGTGTCTTATTTATTCTTACGTTTTTAACTAACGAAAATTAGATTTCACCGACCCTAGAAGAACGTGTCACTTTTTCGTGTCTTATTTGTTCTTACGTTTGTAACTAACGAAAATTAGATGTGACCGACCGTAAAAGAACGTGTGACTTTTTTGTGTCTTATTTGTTCTTACGTTTTTAACTAACGAAAATTAGATTTGACCGACCCTAGAAGAACGTGTCACTTTTTCGTGTCTTATTTGTTCTTACGTTTTTAACTAACGAAAATTAGATTTGACCGACCCTAGAAGAACGTGTCACTTTTTCGTGTCTTATTTGTTCTTACGTTTTTAACTAACGAAAATTAGATTTGACCGACCCTAGAAGAACGTGTCACTTTTTCGTGTCTTATTTGTTCTTACGTTTTTAACTAACGAAAATTAGATTTGACCAACTCTAGAAGAACGTGTGACTTTTTTTTGTCTTATTTATTCTTAAGGTTTTAACTAACGAAAATTAGATTTGACCGACCCTAGAAGAACGTGTCACTTTTTTGTGTCTTATTTGTTCTTACCTTTTTAACTAACGAAAATTAGATTTTACCGACCCTAGAAGAACGTGTCACTTTTTTGTGTCTTATTTGTTCTTACCTTTTTAACTAACGAAAATTAGATTTGACCGACCTTAGAAGAACGTTTCACTTTTTCGTGTTTTATTTGTTCTTGCATTTTTAACTGAGGAAAATTAGATTTGACAGACCTAAGAAGAATGTGTCACTTTTTCGTGTCCTATTTGTTCTTACGTTTTTAACTAACGAAAATTAGATTTGACCGACCTTAGAAGAACGTGTCACTTTTTCGTGTCTTATTTGCTCTTACGTTTTTAACTAACGAAAATTAGATTTGACCCACCGTAGAAGAACGTGTCACCTTTTCGTGTTTTATCTGTTCTTACGTTTTTAACTAATGAAATTAGATTTCACCGACCTTAGAAGAATGTGTCACTTTTTCGTGTCCTATTTGTTCTTACGTTTTTAACTAACGAAAATTAGATTTCACCGACCCTAGAAGGACGTGTCACTTTTTGTGTCTTATTTGTTCTTACGTTTGTAACTAACGAAAATTAGATGTGACCGACCGTAGAAGAACGTGTGACTTTTTTGTGTCTTATTTGTTCTTACGTTTTTAACTAACGAAAATTAGATTTGACCGACCCTAGAAGAACGTGTCACATTTTGGTGCCTTATTTGTTCTTACGTTTTTAACTAACGAGAAGAACGTGTGACTTTTTCGTGTCTTATTTGTTCTTGCATTTTTAACTAACGAAAATTAGATTTGACCAACCCTAGAAGAACGTGTCACTTTTTTGTGTCTTATTTGTTCTTACGTTTTTAACAAACGAAAATTAGATTTGACCGACCCTAGAAGAACGTGTCACTTTTTCGTGTTTTATCTGTTTTTACGTTTTTAACTAACGAAATTAGATTTTACCGACCTTAGAAGAATGTGTCACTTTTTCGTGTCCTATTTGTTCCAACGTTTTTAACTAACGGAAATTAGATTTGACCGACCCTAGAAGAACGTGTCACCTTTTCGTCTCTTATTTGTTGTACGTTTTTAACTAACGAAAATTAGATTTGCCTGACCGTAGAAGAACGTGTCACTTTTTTGTGTCTTATTTATTCTTACGTTTTTAACTAACGACAATTAGATTTGACCGACTCTAGAAGAACGTGTGACTTTTTGTGTGTCTTATTTATTCTTACGTTTTTAACTAACGAAAATTAGATTTGACTGACCATAATGTAAATTTTTCGTGTCTTAATGTTCTTGCGTTTTTAACTAACGAAAATTAGATTTGACCAACCCTAGAAGAACGTGTCACTTTTTTGTGTCTTATTTGTTCTTACGTTTTTAACTAACGAATATTAGATTTGACCGACCCTAGAAGAACGTGTGACTTTTTCGTGTCTTATTTGTTCTTACGTTTTTAACTAACGAAAATTAGATTTGACCAACTCGAGAAGAACGCGTGACTTTTTTTGTGTCTTATATATTCTAACGTTTTTAAGTAACGAAAATTAGAATTGACCGACCGTAGAATAACGTGTAACCTTTTCGTGTCTTATTTGTTCTTACGTTTTTAACTAACGAAAATTAGATTTGACTGACCGTAGAAGAACGTGTAACTTTTTCGTGTCTTATTTGTTCTTACGTTTTTAACTAACGAAAATTAGATTTGACCGACTCTAGAAGAACGTGTCACTTTTGGGGGGGCTTATTTGTTCTTACGTTTTTAACTAACGAAAATTAGATTTTACCGACCCTAGAAGAACGTGTGACTTTTTCGTGTCTTATTTGTTCTTGCGTTTTTAACTAACGAAAATTAGATTTGACCAACCCTAGAAGAACGTGTCACTTTTTTGTGTCTTATTTGTTCTTACGTTTTTAACTAACGAAAATTAAATTTGACCGACCCTAGAAGAACGTGTCACTTTTTGGGGGTTTATCTGTTCTTACGTTTTCAACTAACGAAATTGGATTTGACCGACCTTAGAAGAATGTGTCACTTTTTAGTGTCCTATTTGTTCTTACGTTTTTAACTAACGAAAATTAGATTTGACCGACCGTAGAAGAACGTGTCACTTTTTCATGTCTTATTTGTTCTTACGTTTTTAACTAACGAAATTTAGATTTGGCCGACTCCAGAAGAACGTGTCACTTTTTCGTGTCTTATTTATTCTTACGTTTTTAACTAACGAAAATTAGATTTGACCGACTCCAGAAGAACGTGTGACTTTTTCGTGTCTTATTTGTTCTTACCTTTTTAACTAAAGAAAATTAGATTTGACCGACCCTAGAAGAACGTGTCACCTTTTCGTGTTTTATCTGTTCTTACGTTTTTAACTAACAAAATTAGATTTGACCGACCTTAGAAGAATGTGTCACTTTTTCGTGTCCTATTTGTTCTTACATTTTTAACTAACGAAAATTAGATTTGACCGACCATAGAAGAACGTGTCACTTTTTCGTGTCTTATTTGTTCTTACGTTTTTAACAAACGAAAATTAGATTTGACCAACTCTAGAAGAACGTGTGACTTTTTTTGTGTCTTATTTATTCTTAAGGTTTTAACTAACGAAAATTAGATTTTACCGACCCTAGAAGAACGTGTCACTTTTTCGTGTCTTATTTGTTCTTACGTTTTTAACTAACGAAAATTAGATTTGAGCGACCCTAGAAGAACGTGTCACTTTTTTGTGTCTTATTTGTTCTTACGTTTTTAACTAACGAAAATTAGATTTTACCGACCCTAGAAGAAGGTGTCACTTTTTCGTGTCTTATTTATTCTTACGTGTTTAACTAACGAAGTAAGATTTAAGCGACCATAGAAGAACGTGTCACTTTTTTGTGTCTTATTTGTTCTTACGTTTTTAATTAACGGAAATTAGATTTGACCGACCCTAGAAGAACGTGTCACCTTTTCGTGTTCATCTGTTCATACGTTTTTAACTAACGAAATTAGATTTGACCAACCTTAGAAGAATGTGTCACTTTTTCGTGTCCTATTTGTTCTTACATTTTAACTTACGAAAATTAGATTTGACCAACCTTAGAAGAACGTGTCACTTTTTCGTGTCCTATTTGTTCTTACGTTTTTAACTAACAAAAATTAGATTTGACCGACCGTAGAAGAACGTGTCACTTTTTGTGTGTCTTATTTGTTCTTACGTTTTTAACTAACGAAAATTAGATTTGACCGACTCCAGAAGAACGTGTCACTTTTTCGTGTCTTAATTCTTCTTACGTTTTTAACTAACTGAAATTAGATTTAACCGACCCTAGAAGAACGTGTCACTTTTTCGTGACTTGTTTGTTCTTACGTTTTTAACTAACGAAAATTTGATTTGAACAAGTCTAGAAGAACGTGTGATTTTTTGTGTGTCTTATTTATTCTTACGTTTTTAACTAACGAAAATTAGATTTGACCGACCCTAGAAGAACGTGTCACTTTTTCGTGTCTTATTTGTTCTTACGTTTTTAACTAACAAAAATTAGATTTCACCGACCCTAGAAGAACGTGTCACTTTTTCGTGTCTTATTTGCTCTTACGTTTTTAACTAACGAAAATTAGATTTGACCGACCGTAGAAGAACGTGTCACTTTTTCGTGTCTTATTTATTCTTACGTTTTTAACTAACGAAAATTAGATTTGACCGACTCCAGAAGAACGTGTGACTTTTTCGTGTCTTATTTGTTCTTGCGTTTTTAACTAACGAAAATTAGATTTTACTGACCCTAGAAGAACGTGTCACTTTTTTGTGTATTATTTGTTCTTACCTTTTTAACTAACGAAAATTAGATTTGACCGACCCTAGAAGAACGTGTCACCTTTTCGTGTTTTATCTGTTCTTAAGGTTTTAACTAACGAAAATTAGATTTGACCGACCTTAGAAGAATGTGTCACTTTTTCGTGTCATATTTGTTCTTACGTTTTTAACTAACGAAAATTAGATTTGAACGACCGTAGAAGAACGTGTCACTTTTTCGTGTCTTATTTGTTCTTACGGTTTTTAACTAACGAAAATTAGATTTGACTGACGGTGGAAGAACGTGTCACTTTTTCGTGTCTTATTTATTGTTATGTTTTTAACTAACGAAAATTAGATTTGACTGACTCTAGAAGAACGTGTGACTTTTTTGAGTCTTATTTATTCTTACGTTTTTAACTAACGAAAATTAGATTTCACCGACCCTAGAAGAACGTGTCACTTTTTCGTGTCTTATTTGTTCTTACGTTTGTAACTAACGAAAATTAGATGTGACCGACCGTAGAAGAACGTGTGACTTTTTTGTGTCTTATTTGTTCTTACGTTTTTAACTAACGAAAATTAGATTTGACCGACCCTAGAAGAACGTGTCACTTTTTCGTGTCTTATTTGTTCTTACGTTTTTACCTAACGAAAATTAGATTTGACCAACTCTAGAAGAACGTGTGACTTTTTTTGTGTCTTATTTATTCTTAAGGTTTTAACTAACGAAAATTAGATTTGACCGACCCTAGAAGAACGTGTCACTTTTTTGTGTCTTATTTGTTCTTACCTTTTTAACTAACGAAAATTAGATTTTACCGACCCTAGAAGAACGTGTCACTTTTTTGTCTCTTATTTGTTCTTACCTTTTTAACTAACGAAAATTAGATTTGACCGACTTAGAAGAACGTGTCACTTTTTCGTGTTTTATTTGTTCTTGCATTTTTAACTAAGGAAAATTAGATTTGACCGACCTAAGAAGAATGTGTCACTTTTTCGTGTCTTATTTGCTCTTACGTTTTTAACTAACGAAAATTAGATTTGACCGACCGTAGAAGAACGTGTCACTTTTTCGTGTCTTATTTGTTCTTACGTTTTTAACTAACGAAAATTAGATTTGACCGACCCTAGAAGAACGTGTCACTTTTTCGTGTCTTATTTGTTCTTACGTTTTTAACTAACGAAAATTAGATTTGACCGACCCTAGAAGAACGTGTCACTTTTTCGTGTCTTATTTGCTCTTACGTTTTTACCTAACGAAAATTAGATTTGACCCACCGTAGAAGAACGTGTCACCTTTTCGTGTTTTATCTGTTCTTACGTTTTTAACTAACGAAATTAGATTTCACCGACCTTAGAAGAATGTGTCACTTTTTCGTGTCCTATTTGTTCTTACGTTTTTAACTAACGAAAATTAGATTTCACCGACCCTAGAAGAACGTGTCACTTTTTGTGTCTTATTTGTTCTTACGTTTGTAACTAACGAAAATTAGATGTGACCGACCGTAGAAGAACGTGTGACTTTTTTGTGTCTTATTTGTTTTTACGTTTTTAACTAACGAAAATTAGATTTGACCGACCCTAGAAGAACGTGTCACTTTTTCGTGTTTTATTTGTTCTTGCATTTTTAACTAAGGAAAATTAGATTTGACCAACCCTAGAAGAACGTGTCACTTTTTTGTGTCTTATTTGTTCTTACGTTTTTAACTAACGAAAATTAGATTTGACCGACCCTAGAAGAACGTGTCACTTTTTCGTGTTTTATCTGTTCTTACGTTTTTAACTAACGAAAATTAGATTTGACCGACCTTAGAAGAATGTGTCCCTTTTTCGTGTCCTATTTGTTCTTACGTTTTTAACTAACGGAAATTAGATTTGCCTGACCCTAGAAGAACGTGTTACCTTTTCGTGTCATATTTGTTGTACGTTTTTAAATAACGAAAATTAGATTTGCCTGACCGTAGAAGAACGTGTCACTTTTTTGTGTCTTATTTATTCTTACGTTTTTAACTAACGACAATTAGATTTGACCGACTCTAGAAGAACGTGTGACTTTTTCGTGTCTTATTTATTCTTAAGTTTTTAACTAACGAAGTAAGATTTAAGCGACCATAGAAGAACGTGTCACTTTTTTGTGTCTTATTTGTTCTTACGTTTTTAATTAACGGAAATTAGATTTGACCGACCCTAGAAGAACGTGTCACCTTTTCGTGTTCATCTGTTCATACGTTTTTAACTAACGAAATTAGATTTGACCAACCTTAGAAGAATGTGTCACTTTTTCGTGTCCTATTTGTTCTTACATTTTAACTAACGAAAATTAGATTTGACCAACCTTAGAAGAACGTGTCACTTTTTCGTGTCCTATTTGTTCTTACGTTTTTAACTAACAAAAATTAGATTTGACCGACCGTAGAAGAACGTGTCACTTTTTGTGTGTCTTATTTGTTCTTACGTTTTTAACTAACGAAAATTAGATTTGACCGACTCCAGAAGAACGTGTCACTTTTTCGTGTCTTAATTCTTCTTACGTTTTTAACTAACGGAAATTAGATTTGACCGACCCTAGAAGAACGTGTCACTTTTTCGTGTCTTGTTTGTTCTTACGTTTTTAACTAACGAAAATTTGATTTGAACAAGTCTAGAAGAACGTGTGATTTTTTGTGTGTCTTATTTATTCTTACGTTTTTAACTAACGAAAATTAGATTTGACCGACCCTAGAAGAACGTGTCACTTTTTCGTGTCTTATTTGTTCTTACGTTTTTAACTAACAAAAATTAGATTTCACCGACCCTAGAAGAACGTGTCACTTTTTCGTGTCTTATTTGCTCTTACGTTTTTAACTAACGAAAATTAGATTTGACCGACCGTAGAAGAACGTGTCACTTTTTCGTGTCTTATTTATTCTTACGTTTTTAACTAACGAAAATTAGATTTGACCGACTCCAGAAGAACGTGTGACTTTTTCGTGTCTTATTTGTTCTTGCGTTTTTAACTAACGAAAATTAGATTTTACTGACCCTAGAAGAACGTGTCACTTTTTTGTGTATTATTTGTTCTTACCTTTTTAACTAACGAAAATTAGATTTGACCGACCCTAGAAGAACGTGTCACCTTTTCGTGTTTTTTCTGTTCTTAAGGTTTTAACTAACGAAAATTAGATTTGACCGACCTTAGAAGAATGTGTTACTTTTTCGTGTCATATTTGTTCTTACGTTTTTAACTAACGAAAATTAGATTTGAACGACCGTAGAAGAACGTGTCACTTTTTCGTGTCTTATTTGTTCTTACGGTTTTTAACTAACGAAAATTAGATTTGACTGACGGTGGAAGAACGTGTCAATTTTTCGTTTCTTATTTATTGTTATGTTTTTAACTAACGAAAATTAGATTTGACTGACTCTAGAAGAACGTGTGACTTTTTTGTGTCTTATTTATTCTTACGTTTTTAACTAACGAAAATTAGATTTCACCGACCCTAGAAGAACGTGTCACCTTTTCGTGTCTTATTTGTTCTTACGTTTGTAACTAACGAAAATTAGATGTGACCGACCGTAGAAGAACGTGTGACTTTTTTGTGTCTTATTTGTTCTTACGTTTTTAACTAACGAAAATTAGATTTGACCGACCCTAGAAGAACGTGTCACTTTTTCGTGTCTTATTTGTTCTTACGTTTTTACCTAACGAAAATTAGATTTGACCAACTCTAGAAAAACGTGTGACTTTTTTTGTGTCTTATTTATTCTTAAGGTTTTAACTAACGAAAATTAGATTTTACCGACCCTAGAAGAACGTGTGACTTTTTCGTGTCTTATTTGTTCTTGCGTTTTTAACTAACGAAAATTAGATTTTACTGACCCTAGAAGAACGTGTCACTTTTTTGTGTATTATTTGTTCTTACCTTTTTAACTAACGAAAATTAGATTTGACCGACCCTAGAAGAACGTGTCACCTTTTCGTGTTTTATCTGTTCTTAAGGTTTTAACTAACGAAAATTAGATTTGACCGACCTTAGAAGAATGTGTCACTTTTTCGTGTCATATTTGTTCTTACGTTTTTAACTAACGAAAATTAGATTTGAACGACCGTAGAAGAACGTGTCACTTTTTCGTGTCTTATTTGTTCTTACGGTTTTTAACTAACGAAAATTAGATTTGACTGACGGTGGAAGAACGTGTCACTTTTTCGTGTCTTATTTATTGTTATGTTTTTAACTAACGAAAATTAGATTTGACTGACTCTAGAAGAACGTGTGACTTTTTTGAGTCTTATTTATTCTTACGTTTTTAACTAACGAAAATTAGATTTCACCGACCCTAGAAGAACGTGTCACTTTTTCGTGTCTTATTTGTTCTTACGTTTGTAACTAACGAAAATTAGATGTGACCGACCGTAGAAGAACGTGTGACTTTTTTGTGTCTTATTTGTTCTTACGTTTTTAACTAACGAAAATTAGATTTGACCGACCCTAGAAGAACGTGTCACTTTTTCGTGTCTTATTTGTTCTTACGTTTTTACCTAACGAAAATTAGATTTGACCAACTCTAGAAGAACGTGTGACTTTTTTTGTGTCTTATTTATTCTTAAGGTTTTAACTAACGAAAATTAGATTTGACCGACCCTAGAAGAACGTGTCACTTTTTTGTGTCTTATTTGTTCTTACCTTTTTAACTAAAGAAAATTAGATTTTACCGACCCTAGAAGAACGTGTCACTTTTTTGTCTCTTATTTGTTCTTACCTTTTTAACTAACGAAAATTAGATTTGACCGACTTAGAAGAACGTGTCACTTTTTCGTGTTTTATTTGTTCTTGCATTTTTAACTAAGGAAAATTAGATTTGACCGACCTAAGAAGAATGTGTCACTTTTTCGTGTCTTATTTGCTCTTACGTTTTTAACTAACGAAAATTAGATTTGACCGACCGTAGAAGAACGTGTCACTTTTTCGTGTCTTATTTGTTCTTACGTTTTTAACTAACGAAAATTAGATTTGACCGACCCTAGAAGAACGTGTCACTTTTTCGTGTCTTATTTGTTCTTACGTTTTTAACTAACGAAAATTAGATTTGACCGACCCTAGAAGAACGTGTCACTTTTTCGTGTCTTATTTGCTCTTACGTTTTTACCTAACGAAAATTAGATTTGACCCACCGTAGAAGAACGTGTCACCTTTTCGTGTTTTATCTGTTCTTACGTTTTTAACTAACGAAATTAGATTTCACCGACCTTAGAAGAATGTGTCACTTTTTCGTGTCCTATTTGTTCTTACGTTTTTAACTAACGAAAATTAGATTTCACCGACCCTAGAAGAACGTGTCACTTTTTGTGTCTTATTTGTTCTTACGTTTGTAACTAACGAAAATTAGATGTGACCGACCGTAGAAGAACGTGTGACTTTTTTGTGTCTTATTTGTTTTTACGTTTTTAACTAACGAAAATTAGATTTGACCGACCCTAGAAGAACGTGTCACTTTTTCGTGTTTTATTTGTTCTTGCATTTTTAACTAAGGAAAATTAGATTTGACCAACCCTAGAAGAACGTGTCACTTTTTTGTGTCTTATTTGTTCTTACGTTTTTAACTAACGAAAATTAGATTTGACCGACCCTAGAAGAACGTGTCACTTTTTCGTGTTTTATCTGTTCTTACGTTTTTAACTAACGAAAATTAGATTTGACCGACCTTAGAAGAATGTGTCCCTTTTTCGTGTCCTATTTGTTCTTACGTTTTTAACTAACGGAAATTAGATTTGCCTGACCCTAGAAGAACGTGTTACCTTTTCGTGTCATATTTGTTGTACGTTTTTAAATAACGAAAATTAGATTTGCCTGACCGTAGAAGAACGTGTCACTTTTTTGTGTCTTATTTATTCTTACGTTTTTAACTAACGACAATTAGATTTGACCGACTCTAGAAGAACGTGTGACTTTTTCGTGTCTTATTTATTCTTACGTTTTTAACTAACGAAGTAAGATTTAAGCGACCATAGAAGAACGTGTCACTTTTTTGTGTCTTATTTGTTCTTACGTTTTTAATTAACGGAAATTAGATTTGACCGACCCTAGAAGAACGTGTCACCTTTTCGTGTTCATCTGTTCATACGTTTTTAACTAACGAAATTAGATTTGACCAACCTTAGAAGAATGTGTCACTTTTTCGTGTCCTATTTGTTCTTACATTTTAACTAACGAAAATTAGATTTGACCAACCTTAGAAGAACGTGTCACTTTTTCGTGTCCTATTTGTTCTTACGTTTTTAACTAACAAAAATTAGATTTGACCGACCGTAGAAGAACTTGTCACTTTTTGTGTGTCTTATTTGTTCTTACGTTTTTAACTAACGAAAATTAGATTTGACCGACTCCAGAAGAACGTGTCACTTTTTCGTGTCTTAATTCTTCTTACGTTTTTAACTAACGGAAATTAGATTTGACCGACCCTAGAAGAACGTGTCACTTTTTCGTGTCTTGTTTGTTCTTACGTTTTTAACTAACGAAAATTTGATTTGAACAAGTCTAGAAGAACGTGTGATTTTTTGTGTGTCTTATTTATTCTTACGTTTTTAACTAACGAAAATTAGATTTGACCGACCCTAGAAGAACGTGTCACTTTTTCGTGTCTTATTTGTTCTTACGTTTTTAACTAACAAAAATTAGATTTCACCGACCCTAGAAGAACGTGTCACTTTTTCGTGTCTTATTTGCTCTTACGTTTTTAACTAACGAAAATTAGATTTGACCGACCGTAGAAGAACGTGTCACTTTTTCGTGTCTTATTTATTCTTACGTTTTTAACTAACGAAAATTAGATTTGACCGACTCCAGAAGAACGTGTGACTTTTTCGTGTCTTATTTGTTCTTGCGTTTTTAACTAACGAAAATTAGATTTTACTGACCCTAGAAGAACGTGTCACTTTTTTGTGTATTATTTGTTCTTACCTTTTTAACTAACGAAAATTAGATTTGACCGACCCTAGAAGAACGTGTCACCTTTTCGTGTTTTTTCTGTTCTTAAGGTTTTAACTAACGAAAATTAGATTTGACCGACCTTAGAAGAATGTGTTACTTTTTCGTGTCATATTTGTTCTTACGTTTTTAACTAACGAAAATTAGATTTGAACGACCGTAGAAGAACGTGTCACTTTTTCGTGTCTTATTTGTTCTTACGGTTTTTAACTAACGAAAATTAGATTTGACTGACGGTGGAAGAACGTGTCAATTTTTCGTTTCTTATTTATTGTTATGTTTTTAACTAACGAAAATTAGATTTGACTGACTCTAGAAGAACGTGTGACTTTTTTGTGTCTTATTTATTCTTACGTTTTTAACTAACGAAAATTAGATTTCACCGACCCTAGAAGAACGTGTCACCTTTTCGTGTCTTATTTGTTCTTACGTTTGTAACTAACGAAAATTAGATGTGACCGACCGTAGAAGAACGTGTGACTTTTTTGTGTCTTATTTGTTCTTACGTTTTTAACTAACGAAAATTAGATTTGACCGACCCTAGAAGAACGTGTCACTTTTTCGTGTCTTATTTGTTCTTACGTTTTTACCTAACGAAAATTAGATTTGACCAACTCTAGAAGAACGTGTGACTTTTTTTGTGTCTTATTTATTCTTAAGGTTTTAACTAACGAAAATTAGATTTGACCGACCCTAGAAGAACGTGTCACTTTTTTGTGTCTTATTTGTTCTTACCTTTTTAACTAACGAAAATTAGATTTTACCGACCCTAGAAGAACGTGTCACTTTTTTGTCTCTTATTTGTTCTTACCTTTTTAACTAACGAAAATTAGATTTGACCGACTTAGAAGAACGTGTCACTTTTTCGTGTTTTATTTGTTCTTGCATTTTTAACTAAGGAAAATTAGATTTGACCGACCTAAGAAGAATGTGTCACTTTTTCGTGTCTTATTTGCTCTTACGTTTTTAACTAACGAAAATTAGATTTGACCGACCGTAGAAGAACGTGTCACTTTTTCGTGTCTTATTTGTTCTTACGTTTTTAACTAACGAAAATTAGATTTGACCGACCCTAGAAGAACGTGTCACTTTTTCGTGTCTTATTTGTTCTTACGTTTTTAACTAACGAAAATTAGATTTGACCGACCCTAAAAGAACGTGTCACTTTTTCGTGTCTTATTTGCTCTTACGTTTTTAACTAACGAAAATTAGATTTGACCCACCGTAGAAGAACGTGTCACCTTTTCGTGTTTTATCTGTTCTTACGTTTTTAACTAACGAAATTAGATTTTACCGACCTTAGAAGAATGTGTCACTTTTTCGTGTCCTATTTGTTCTTACGTTTTTAACTAACGAAAATTAGATTTCACCGACCCTAGAAGAACGTGTCACTTTTTGTGTCTTATTTGTTCTTACGTTTGTAACTAACGAAAATTAGATGTGACCGACCGTAGAAGAACGTGTGACTTTTTTGTGTCTTATTTGTTTTTACGTTTTTAACTAACGAAAATTAGATTTGACCGACCCTAGAAGAACGTGTCACTTTTTCGTGTTTTATTTGTTCTTGCATTTTTAACTAAGGAAAATTAGATTTGACCAACCCTAGAAGAACGTGTCACTATTTTGTGTCTTATTTGTTCTTACGTTTTTAACTAACGAAAATTAGATTTGACCGACCCTAGAAGAACGTGTCACTTTTTCGTGTTTTATCTGTTCTTACGTTTTTAACTAACGAAATTAGATTTGACCGACCTTAGAAGAATGTGTCCCTTTTTCGTGTCCTATTTGTTCTTACGTTTTTAACTAACGGAAATTAGATTTGCCTGACCCTAGAAGAACGTGTCACCTTTTCGTGTCATATTTGTTGTACGTTTTTAACTAACGAAAATTAGATTTGCCTGACCGTAGAAGAACGTGTCACTTTTTTGTGTCTTATTTATTCTTACGTTTTTAACTAACGACAATTAGATTTGACCGACTCTAGAAGAACGTGTGACTTTTTCGTGTCTTATTTATTCTTACGTTTTTAACTAACGAAGTAAGATTTAAGCGACCATAGAAGAACGTGTCACTTTTTTGTGTCTTATTTGTTCTTACGTTTTTAATTAACGGAAATTAGATTTGACCGACCCTAGAAGAACGTGTCATCTTTTCGTGTTCATCTGTTCATACGTTTTTAACTAACGAAATTAGATTTGACCAACCTTAGAAGAATGTGTCACTTTTTCGTGTCCTATTTGTTCTTACATTTTAACTAACGAAAATTAGATTTGACCAACCTTAGTAGAACGTGTCACTTTTTCGTGTCCTATTTGTTCTTACGTTTTTAACTAACAAAAATTAGATTTGACCGACCGTAGAAGAACGTGTCACTTTTTGTGTGTCTTATTTGTTCTTACGTTTTTAACTAACGAAAATTAGATTTGACCGACTCCAGAAGAACGTGTCACTTTTTCGTGTCTTAATTCTTCTTACGTTTTTAACTAACGGAAATTAGATTTGACCGACCCTAGAAGAACGTGTCACTTTTTCGTGTCTTGTTTGTTCTTACGTTTTTAACTAACGAAAATTTGATTTGAACAAGTCTAGAAGAACGTGTGATTTTTTGTGTGTCTTATTTATTCTTACGTTTTTAACTAACGAAAATTAGATTTGACCGACCCTAGAAGAACGTGTCACTTTTTCGTGTCTTATTTGTTCTTACGTTTTTAACTAACAAAAATTAGATTTCACCGACCCTAGAAGAACGTGTCACTTTTTCGTGTCTTATTTGCTCTTACGTTTTTAACTAACGAAAATTAGATTTGACCGACCGTAGAAGAACGTGTCACTTTTTCGTGTCTTATTTATTCTTACGTTTTTAACTAACGAAAATTAGATTTGACCGACTCCAGAAGAACGTGTGACTTTTTCGTGTCTTATTTGTTCTTGCGTTTTTAACTAAAGAAAATTAGATTTTACTGACCCTAGAAGAACGTGTCACTTTTTTGTGTATTATTTGTTCTTACCTTTTTAACTAACAAAAATTAGATTTGACCGACCCTAGAAGAACGTGTCACCTTTTCGTGTTTTATCTGTTCTTAAGGTTTTAACTAACGAAAATTAGATTTGACCGACCTTAGAAGAATGTGTCACTTTTTCGTGTCATATTTGTTCTTACGTTTTTAACTAACGAAAATTAGATTTGAACGACCGTAGAAGAACGAGTCACTTTTTCGTGTCTTATTTGTTCTTACGGTTTTTAACTAACGAAAATTAGATTTGACTGACGGTGGAAGAACGTGTCACTTTTTCGTGTCTTATTTATTGTTATGTTTTTAACTAACGAAAATTAGATTTGACTGACTCTAGAAGAACGTGTGACTTTTTTGTGTCTTATTTATTCTTACGTTTTTAACTAACGAAAATTAGATTTCACCGACCCTAGAAGAACGTGTCACTTTTTCGTGTCTTATTTGTTCTTACGTTTGTAACTAACGAAAATTAGATGTGACCGACCGTAGAAGAACGTGTGACTTTTTTGTGTCTTATTTGTTCTTACGTTTTTAACTAACGAAAATTAGATTTGACCGACCCTAGAAGAACGTGTCACTTTTTCGTGTCTTATTTGTTCTTACATTTTTACCTAACGAAAATTAGATTTGACCAACTCTAGAAGAACGTGTGACTTTTTTTGTGTCTTATTTATTCTTAAGGTTTTAACTAACGAAAATTAGATTTGACCGACCCTAGAAGAACGTGTCACTTTTTTGTGTCTTATTTGTTCTTACCTTTTTAACTAACGAAAATTAGATTTTACCGACCCTAGAAGAACGTGTCACTTTTTTGTGTCTTATTTGTTCTTACCTTTTTAACTAACGAAAATTTGATTTGACCGACTTAGAAGAACGTGTCACTTTTTCGTGTTTTATTTGTTCTTGCATTTTTAACTAAGGAAAATTAGATTTGACCGACCTAAGAAGAATGTGTCACTTTTTCGTGTCTTATTTGCTCTTACGTTTTTAACTAACGAAAATTAGATTTGACCGACCGTAGAAGAACGTGTCACTTTTTCGTGTCTTATTTGTTCTTACGTTTTTAACTAACGAAAATTAGATTTGACCGACCCTAGAAGAACGTGTCACTTTTTCGTGTCTTATTTGTTCTTACGTTTTTAACTAACGAAAATTAGATTTGACCGACCCTAGAAGAACGTGTCACTTTTTCGTGTCTTATTTGCTCTTACGTTTTTAACTAACGAAAATTAGATTTGACCCACCGTAGAAGAACGTGTCACCTTTTCGTGTTTTATCTGTTCTTACGTTTTTAACTAACGAAATTAGATTTCACCGACCTTAGAAGAATGTGTCACTTTTTCGTGTCCTATTTGTTCTTACGTTTTTAACTAACGAAAATTAGATTTCACCGACCCTAGAAGAACGTGTCACTTTTTGTGTCTTATTTGTTCTTACGTTTGTAACTAACGAAAATTAGATGTGACCGACCGTCGAAGAACGTGTGACTTTTTTGTGTCTTATTTGTTTTTACGTTTTTAACTAACGAAAATTAGATTTGACCGACCCTAGAAGAACGTGTCACTTTTTCGTGTCTTATTTGCTCTTACGTTTTTAACTAACGAAAATTAGATTTGACCCACCGTAGAAGAACGTGTCACCTTTTCGTGTTTTATCTGTTCTTACGTTTTTAACTAACGAAATTAGATTTCACCGACCTTAGAAGAATGTGTCACTTTTTCGTGTCCTATTTGTTCTTACGTTTTTAACTAACGAAAATTAGATTTCACCGACCCTAGAAGAACGTGTCACTTTTTGTGTCTTATTTGTTCTTACGTTTGTAACTAACGAAAATTAGATTTGACCGACCGTAGAAGAACGTGTCACTTTTTCGTGTCTTATTTATTCTTACGTTTTTAACTAACGAAAATTAGATTTGACCGACTCCAGAAGAACGTGTGACTTTTTCGTGTCTTATTTGTTCTTGCGTTTTTAACTAAAGAAAATTAGATTTTACTGACCCTAGAAGAACGTGTCACTTTTTTGTGTATTATTTGTTCTTACCTTTTTAACTAACAAAAATTAGATTTGACCGACCCTAGAAGAACGTGTCACTTTTTCGTGTCTTATTTGCTCTTACGTTTTTAACTAACGAAAATTAGATTTGACCGACCGTAGAAGAACGTGTCACTTTTTCGTGTCTTATTTATTCTTACGTTTTTAACTAACGAAAATTAGATTTGACCGACTCCAGAAGAACGTGTGACTTTTTCGTGTCTTATTTGTTCTTGCGTTTTTAACTAAAGAAAATTAGATTTTACTGACCCTAGAAGAACGTGTCACTTTTTTGTGTATTATTTGTTCTTACCTTTTTAACTAACAAAAATTAGATTTGACCGACCCTAGAAGAACGTGTCACCTTTTCGTGTTTTATCTGTTCTTAAGGTTTTAACTAACGAAAATTAGATTTGACCGACCTTAGAAGAATGTGTCACTTTTTCGTGTCATATTTGTTCTTACGTTTTTAACTAACGAAAATTAGATTTGAACGACCGTAGAAGAACGTGTCACTTTTTCGTGTCTTATTTGTTCTTACGGTTTTTAACTAACGAAAATTAGATTTGACTGACGGTGGAAGAACGTGTCACTTTTTCGTGTCTTATTTATTGTTATGTTTTTAACTAACGAAAATTAGATTTGACTGACTCTAGAAGAACGTGTGACTTTTTTGTGTCTTATTTATTCTTACGTTTTTAACTAACGAAAATTAGATTTCACCGACCCTAGAAGAACGTGTCACTTTTTCGTGTCTTATTTGTTCTTACGTTTGTAACTAACGAAAATTAGATGTGACCGACCGTAGAAGAACGTGTGACTTTTTTGTGTCTTATTTGTTCTTACGTTTTTAACTAACGAAAATTAGATTTGACCGACCCTAGAAGAACGTGTCACTTTTTCGTGTCTTATTTGTTCTTACGTTTTTACCTAACGAAAATTAGATTTGACCAACTCTAGAAGAACGTGTGACTTTTTTTGTGTCTTATTTATTCTTAAGGTTTTAACTAACGAAAATTAGATTTGACCGACCCTAGAAGAACGTGTCACTTTTTTGTGTCTTATTTGTTCTTACCTTTTTAACTAACGAAAATTAGATTTTACCGACCCTAGAAGAACGTGTCACTTTTTTGTGTCTTATTTGTTCTTACCTTTTTAACTAACGAAAATTAGATTTGACCGACTTAGAAGAACGTGTCACTTTTTCGTGTTTTATTTGTTCTTGCATTTTTAACTAAGGAAAATTAGATTTGACCGACCTAAGAAGAATGTGTCACTTTTTCGTGTCTTATTTGCTCTTACGTTTTTAACTAACGAAAATTAGATTTGACCGACCGTAGAAGAACGTGTCACTTTTTCGTGTCTTATTTGTTCTTACGTTTTTAACTAACGAAAATTAGATTTGACCGACCCTAGAAGAACGTGTCACTTTTTCGTGTCTTATTTGTTCTTACGTTTTTAACTAACGAAAATTAGATTTGACCGACCCTAGAAGAACGTGTCACTTTTTCGTGTCTTATTTGCTCTTACGTTTTTAACTAACGAAAATTAGATTTGACCCACCGTAGAAGAACGTGTCACCTTTTCGTGTTTTATCTGTTCTTACGTTTTTAACTAACGAAATTAGATTTCACCGACCTTAGAAGAATGTGTCACTTTTTCGTGTCCTATTTGTTCTTACGTTTTTAACTAACGAAAATTAGATTTCACCGACCCTAGAAGAACGTGTCACTTTTTGTGTCTTATTTGTTCTTACGTTTGTAACTAACGAAAATTAGATGTGACCGACCGTCGAAGAACGTGTGACTTTTTTGTGTCTTATTTGTTTTTACGTTTTTAACTAACGAAAATTAGATTTGACCGACCCTAGAAGAACTTGTCACTTTTTCGTGTTTTATTTGTTCTTGCATTTTTAACTAAGGAAAATTAGATTTGACCAACCCTAGAAGAACGTGTCACTTTTTTGTGTCTTATTTGTTCTTACGTTTTTAACTAACGAAAATTAGATTTGACCGACCCTAGAAGAACGTGTCACTTTTTCGTGTTTTATCTGTTCTTACGTTTTTAACTAACGAAATTAGATTTGACCGACCTTAGAAGAATGTGTCCCTTTTTCGTGTCCTATTTGTTCTTACGTTTTTAACTAACGGAAATTAGATTTGCCTGACCCTAGAAGAACGTGTCACCTTTTCGTGTCATATTTGTTGTACGTTTTTAACTAACGAAAATTAGATTTGCCTGACCGTAGAAGAACGTGTCACTTTTTTGTGTCTTATTTATTCTTACGTTTTTAACTAACGACAATTAGATTTGACCGACTCTAGAAGAACGTGTGACTTTTTGTGTGTCTTATTTATTCTTACGTTTTTAACTAACGAAAATTAGATTTGGCCGACCCTAGAAGAACGTGTCACTTTTTCGTGTCTTAATGTTCTTGCGTTTTTAACTAACGAAAATTAGATTTGACCAACCCTAGAAGAACGTGTCACTTTTTTGTGTCTTATTTGTTCTTACGTTTTTAACTAACGAATATTAGATTTGACCGACCCTAGAAGAACGTGTGACTTTTTCGTGTCTTATTTGTTCTTACGTTTTTAACTAACGAAAATTAGATTTGACCAACTCTAGAAGAACGTGTGACTTTTTTTGTGTCTTATATATTCTTACGTTTTTAACTAACGAAAATTAGAATTGACCGACCGTAGAATAACGTGTCACTTTTTCGTGTCTTATTTGTTTTTACGTTTTTAACTAACGAAAATTAGATTTGACTGACCGTAGAAGAACGTGTAACTTTTTCGTGTCTTATTTGTTCTTACGTTTTTAACTAACGAAAATTAGATTTGACCGACTCCAGAAAAACGTGTAACTTTTTGTGTGTTTTATTTGTTCTTACGTTTTTAACTAACGAAAATTAGATTTTACCGACCCTAGAAGAACGTGTGACTTTTTCGTGTCTTATTTGTTCTTGCGTTTTTAACTAACGAAAATTAGATTTGACCAACCCTAGAAGAATGTGTCACTTTTTTGTGTCTTATTTGTTCTTACGTTTTTAACTAACGAAAATTAGATTTGACCGACCCTAGAAGAACGTGTCACTTTTTCGTGTCTTATTTGTTCTTACGTTTTTAACTAACGAAAATTAGATTTGACCGACCCTAGAAGAACGTGTCACTTTTTTGTGTCTTATTTGTTCTTACGTTTTTAACTAACGAAAATTAGATTTGACCGACCCTAGAAGAACGTGTCACTTTTTCGTGTCTTATTTGCTCTTACGTTTTTAACTAACGAAAATTAGATTTGACCGACCCTAGAAGAACGTGTCACTTTTTCGTGTCTTATTTGTTCTTACGTTTTTACCTAACGAAAATTAGATTTGACCAACTCTAGAAGAACGTGTGACTTTTTTTGTGTCTTATTTATTCTTAAGGTTTTAACTAACGAAAATTAGATTTGACCGACCCTAGAAGAACGTGTCACTTTTTTGTGTCTTATTTGTTCTTACCTTTTTAACTAACGAAAATTAGATTTTACCGACCCTAGAAGAACGTGTCACTTTTTTGTGTCTTATTTGTTCTTACCTTTTTAACTAACGAAAATTAGATTTGACCGACTTAGAAGAACGTGTCACTTTTTCGTGTTTTATTTGTTCTTGCATTTTTAACTAAGGAAAATTAGATTTGACCGACCTAAGAAGAATGTGTCACTTTTTCGTGTCTTATTTGCTCTTACGTTTTTAACTAACGAAAATTAGATTTGACCGACCGTAGAAGAACGTGTCACTTTTTCGTGTCTTATTTGTTCTTACGTTTTTAACTAACGAAAATTAGATTTGACCGACCCTAGAAGAACGTGTCACTTTTTCGTGTCTTATTTGTTCTTACGTTTTTAACTAACGAAAATTAGATTTGACCGACCCTAGAAGAACGTGTCACTTTTTCGTGTCTTATTTGCTCTTACGTTTTTAACTAACGAAAATTAGATTTGACCCACCGTAGAAGAACGTGTCACCTTTTCGTGTTTTATCTGTTCTTACGTTTTTAACTAACGAAATTAGATTTCACCGACCTTAGAAGAATGTGTCACTTTTTCGTGTCCTATTTGTTCTTACGTTTTTAACTAACGAAAATTAGATTTCACCGACCCTAGAAGAACGTGTCACTTTTTGTGTCTTATTTGTTCTTACGTTTGTAACTAACGAAAATTAGATGTGACCGACCGTCGAAGAACGTGTGACTTTTTTGTGTCTTATTTGTTTTTACGTTTTTAACTAACGAAAATTAGATTTGACCGACCCTAGAAGAACGTGTCACTTTTTCGTGTTTTATTTGTTCTTGCATTTTTAACTAAGGAAAATTAGATTTGACCAACCCTAGAAGAACGTGTCACTTTTTTGTGTCTTATTTGTTCTTACGTTTTTAACTAACGAAAATTAGATTTGACCGACCCTAGAAGAACGTGTCACTTTTTCGTGTTTTATCTGTTCTTACGTTTTTAACTAACGAAATTAGATTTGACCGACCTTAGAAGAATGTGTCCCTTTTTCGTGTCCTATTTGTTCTTACGTTTTTAACTAACGGAAATTAGATTTGCCTGACCCTAGAAGAACGTGTCACCTTTTCGTGTCTTATTTGTTGTACGTTTTTAACTAACGAAAATTAGATTTGCCTGACCGTAGAAGAACGTGTCACTTTTTTGTGTCTTATTTATTCTTACGTTTTTAACTAACGACAATTAGATTTGACCGACTCTAGAAGAACGTGTGACTTTTTGTGTGTCTTATTTATTCTTACGTTTTTAACTAACGAAAATTAGATTTGGCCGACCCTAGAAGAACGTGTCACTTTTTCGTGTCTTAATGTTCTTGCGTTTTTAACTAACGAAAATTAGATTTGACCAACCCTAGAAGAACGTGTCACTTTTTTGTGTCTTATTTGTTCTTACGTTTTTAACTAACGAATATTAGATTTGACCGACCCTAGAAGAACGTGTGACTTTTTCGTGTCTTATTTGTTCTTACGTTTTTAACTAACGAAAATTAGATTTGACCAACTCTAGAAGAACGTGTGACTTTTTTTGTGTCTTATATATTCTTACGTTTTTAACTAACGAAAATTAGAATTGACCGACCGTAGAATAACGTGTCACTTTTTCGTGTCTTATTTGTTTTTACGTTTTTAACTAACGAAAATTAGATTTGACTGACCGTAGAAGAACGTGTAACTTTTTCGTGTCTTATTTGTTCTTACGTTTTTAACTAACGAAAATTAGATTTGACCGACTCCAGAAAAACGTGTAACTTTTTGTGTGTTTTATTTGTTCTTACGTTTTTAACTAACGAAAATTAGATTTTACCGACCCTAGAAGAACGTGTGACTTTTTCGTGTCTTATTTGTTCTTGCGTTTTTAACTAACGAAAATTAGATTTGACCAACCCTAGAAGAATGTGTCACTTTTTTGTGTCTTATTTGTTCTTACGTTTTTAACTAACGAAAATTAGATTTGACCGACCCTAGAAGAACGTGTCACTTTTTCGTGTCTTATTTGTTCTTACGTTTTTAACTAACGAAAATTAGATTTGACCGACCCTAGAAGAACGTGTCACTTTTTTGTGTCTTATTTGTTCTTACGTTTTTAACTAACGAAAATTAGATTTGACCGACCCTAGAAGAACGTGTCACTTTTTCGTGTCTTATTTGCTCTTACGTTTTTAACTAACGAAAATTAGATTTGACCGACCCTAGAAGAACGTGTCACTTTTTCGTGTCTTATTTGTTCTTACGTTTTTACCTAACGAAAATTAGATTTGACCAACTCTAGAAGAACGTGTGACTTTTTTTGTGTCTTATTTATTCTTAAGGTTTTAACTAACGAAAATTAGATTTGACCGACCCTAGAAGAACGTGTCACTTTTTTGTGTCTTATTTGTTCTTACCTTTTTAACTAACGAAAATTAGATTTTACCGACCCTAGAAGAACGTGTCACTTTTTTGTGTCTTATTTGTTCTTACCTTTTTAACTAACGAAAATTAGATTTGACCGACTTAGAAGAACGTGTCACTTTTTCGTGTTTTATTTGTTCTTGCATTTTTAACTAAGGAAAATTAGATTTGACCGACCTAAGAAGAATGTGTCACTTTTTCGTGTCTTATTTTCTCTTACGTTTTTAACTAACGAAAATTAGATTTGACCGACCGTAGAAGAACGTGTCACTTTTTCGTGTCTTATTTGTTCTTACGTTTTTAACTAACGAAAATTAGATTTGACCGACCCTAGAAGAACGTGTCACTTTTTCGTGTCTTATTTGTTCTTACGTTTTTAACTAACGGAAATTAGATTTGACCGACCCTAGAAGAACGTGTCACTTTTTCGTGTCTTATTTGCTCTTACGTTTTTAACTAACGAAAATTAGATTTGACCCACCGTAGAAGAACGTGTCACCTTTTCGTGTTTTATCTGTTCTTACGTTTTTAACTAACGAAATTAGATTTCACCGACCTTAGAAGAATGTGTCACTTTTTGTGTCTTATTTGTTCTTACGTTTGTAACTAACGAAAATTAGATGTGACCGACCGTCGAAGAACGTGTGACTTTTTTGTGTCTTATTTGTTTTTACGTTTTTAACTAACGAAAATTAGATTTGACCGACCCTAGAAGAACGTGTCACTTTTTCGTGTTTTATTTGTTCTTGCATTTTTAACTAAGGAAAATTAGATTTGACCAACCCTAGAAGAACGTGTCACTTTTTTGTGTCTTATTTGTTCTTACGTTTTTAACTAACGAAAATTAGATTTGACCGACCCTAGAAGAACGTGTCACTTTTTCGTGTTTTATCTGTTCTTACGTTTTTAACTAACGAAATTAGATTTGACCGACCTTAGAAGAATGTGTCCCTTTTTCGTGTCCTATTTGTTCTTACGTTTTTAACTAACGGAAATTAGATTTGCCTGACCCTAGAAGAACGTGTCACCTTTTCGTGTCATATTTGTTGTACGTTTTTAACTAACGAAAATTAGATTTGCCTGACCGTAGAAGAACGTGTCACTTTTTTGTGTCTTATTTATTCTTACGTTTTTAACTAACGACAATTAGATTTGACCGACTCTAGAAGAACGTGTGACTTTTTGTGTGTCTTATTTATTCTTACGTTTTTAACTAACGAAAATTAGATTTGGCCGACCCTAGAAGAACGTGTCACTTTTTCGTGTCTTAATGTTCTTGCGTTTTTAACTAACGAAAATTAGATTTGACCAACCCTAGAAGAACGTGTCACTTTTTTGTGTCTTATTTGTTCTTACGTTTTTAACTAACGAATATTAGATTTGACCGACCCTAGAAGAACGTGTGACTTTTTCGTGTCTTATTTGTTCTTACGTTTTTAACTAACGAAAATTAGATTTGACCAACTCTAGAAGAACGTGTGACTTTTTTTGTGTCTTATATATTCTTACGTTTTTAACTAACGAAAATTAGAATTGACCGACCGTAGAATAACGTGTCACTTTTTCGTGTCTTATTTGTTTTTACGTTTTTAACTAACGAAAATTAGATTTGACTGACCGTAGAAGAACGTGTAACTTTTTCGTGTCTTATTTGTTCTTACGTTTTTAACTAACGAATATTAGATTTGACCGACTCCAGAAAAACGTGTAACTTTTTGTGTGTTTTATTTGTTCTTACGTTTTTAACTAACGAAAATTAGATTTTACCGACCCTAGAAGAACGTGTGACTTTTTCGTGTCTTATTTGTTCTTGCGTTTTTAACTAACGAAAATTAGATTTGACCAACCCTAGAAGAATGTGTCACTTTTTTGTGTCTTATTTGTTCTTACGTTTTTAACTAACGAAAATTAGATTTGACCGACCCTAGAAGAACGTGTCACTTTTTCGTGTCTTATTTGTTCTTACGTTTTTAACTAACGAAAATTAGATTTGACCGACCCTAGAAGAACGTGTCACTTTTTTGTGTCTTATTTGTTCTTACGTTTTTAACTAACGAAAATTAGATTTGACCGACCCTAGAAGAACGTGTCACTTTTTCGTGTCTTATTTGCTCTTACGTTTTTAACTAACGAAAATTAGATTTGACCGACCTTAGAAGAACGTGTAACCTTTTCGTGTTTTATCTGTTCTTACGTTTTTAACTAACGAAATTAGATTTCACCGACCTTAGAAGAATGTGTCATTTTTTCGTGTCCTATTTGTTCTTGCGTTTTTAACTAACGAAAATTAGATTTCACCGACCCTAAAAGAACGTGTCACTTTTTGTGTCTTATTTGTTCTTACGTTTGTAACTAACGAAAATTAGATGTGACCGACCGTAGAAGAACGTGTGACTATTTTGTGTCTTATTTGTTCTTACGTTTTTAACTAACGAAAATTAGATTTGACCGACCCTAGAAGAACGTGTCACTTTTTCGTGTTTTATCTGTTCTTACGTTTTTAACTAACGAAATTAGATTTGACCGACCTTAGAAGAATGTGTCACTTTTTCGTGTCCTATTTGTTCTTACGTTTTTAACTAACGGAAATTAGATTTGACCGACCCTAGAAGAACGTGTCACCTTTTCGTGTCATATTTGTTGTACGTTTTTAACTAACGAAAATTAGATTTGCCTGACCGTAGAAGAACGTGTCACTTTTTTGTGTCTTATTTATTCTTACGTTTTTAACTAACGACAATTAGATTTGACCGACTCTAGAAGAACGTGTGACTTTTTGTGTGTCTTATTTATTCTTACGTTTTTAACTAACGAAAATTAGATTTGGCCGACCCTAGAAGAACGTGTCACTTTTTCGTGTCTTATTTATTCTTACGTTTTTAACTAACAAAGTAAGATTTAAGCGAACATAGAAAAACGTGTCACTTTTTTGTGTCTTATTTGTTTTTACGTTTTTAATTAACGGAAATTAGATTTGACCGACCCTAGAAGAACGTGTCACCTTTTCGTGTTTATCTGTTCATACGTTTTTAACTAACGAAATTAGATTTGACCAACCTTAGAAGAATGTGTCACTTTTTCGTGTCCTATTTGTTCTTACATTTTAACTAACGAAAATTAGATTTGACCAACCTTGGAAGAACGTGTTACTTTTTCGTGTCCTATTTGTTCTTACGTTTTTAACTAACAAAAATTAGATTTGACCGACCGTAGAAGAACGTGTCACTTTTTGTGTGTCTTATTTCTTCTTACGTTTTTAACTAACGGAAATTAGATTTGACCGACCCTAGAAGAACGTGTCACTTTTTGTGTGTCTTATTTCTTCTTACGTTTTTAACTAACGGAAATTAGATTTGACCGACCCTAGAAGAACGTGTCACTTTTTCGTGTCTTGTTTGTTCTTACGTTTTTAACTAACGAAAATTTGATTTGAACAAGTCTAGAAGAACGTGTGATTTTTTGTGTGTCTTATTTATTCTTACGTTTTTAACTAACGAAAATTAGATTTGACCGACCCTAGAAGAACGTGTCACTTTTTCGTGTCTTATTTGTTCTTACGTTTTTAACTAACAAAAATTAGATTTCACCGACCCTAGAAGAACGTGTCACTTTTTCGTGTCTTATTTGCTCTTACGTTTTTAACTAACGAAAATTAGATTTGACCGACCGTAGAAGAACGTGTCACTTTTTCGTGTCTTATTTATTCTTACGTTTTTAACTAACGAAAATTAGATTTGACCGACTCCAGAAGAACGTGTGACTTTTTCGTGTCTTATTTGTTGATGCGTTTTTAACTAACGAAAATTTGATTTTACTGACCCTAGAAGAACGTGTCACTTTTTTGTGTATTATTTGTTCTTACCTTTTTAACTAACGAAAATTAGATTTGACCGACCCTAGAAGAACGTGTCACCTTTTCGTGTTTTATCTGTTCTTAAGGTTTTAACTAACGAAAATTAGATTTGACCGACCTTAGAAGAATGTGTCACTTTTTCGTGTCCTATTTGTTCTTACGTTTTTAACTAACGAAAATTAGATTTGAACGACCGTAGAAGAACGTGTCACTTTTTCGTGTCTTATTTGTTCTTAAGTTTTTAACTAACGAAAATTAGATTTGACTGACGGTGGAAGAACGTGTCACTTTTTCGTGTCTTATTTATTGTTATGTTTTTAACTAACGAAAATTAGATTTGACTGACTCTAGAAGAACGTGTGACTTTTTTGTGTCTTATTTATTCTTACGTTTTTAACTAACGAAAATTAGATGTGACCGACCGTAGAAGAACGTGTGACTTTGTTGTGTCTTATTTGTTCTTACGTTTTTAACTAACGAAAATTAGATTTGACCGACCCTAGAAAAACGTGTCACTTTTTCGTGTCTTATTTGTTCTTACGTTTTTAACTAACGAAAATTAGATTTGACCAACTCTAGAAGAACGTGTGACTTTTTTTGTGTCTTATATATTCTTACGTTTTTAACTAACGAAAATTAGAATTGACCGACCGTAGAATAACGTCTCACTTTTTCGTGTCTTATTTGTTTTTACGTTTTTAACTAACGAAAATTAGATTTGACTGACCGTAGAAGAACGTGTAACTTTTTCGTGTCTTATTTGTTCTTACGTTTTTAACTAACGAAAATTAGATTTGACCGACTCCAGAAAAACGTGTAACTTTTTGTGTGTTTTATTTGTTCTTACGTTTTTAACTAACGAAAATTAGATTTTACCGACCCTAGAAGAACGTGTGACTTTTTCGTGTCTTATTTGTTCTTGCGTTTTTAACTAACGAAAATTAGATTTGACCAACCCTAGAAGAATGTGTCACTTTTTTGTGTCTTATTTGTTCTTACGTTTTTAACTAACGAAAATTAGATTTGACCGACCCTAGAAGAACGTGTCACTTTTTGTGTCTTATTTGTTCTTACGTTTGTAACTAACGAAAATTAGATGTGACCGACCATAGAAGAACGTGTCACTTTTTCGTGTCTTATTTATTCTTACGTTTTTAACTAACAAAGTAAGATTTAAGCGAACATAGAAAAACGTGTCACTTTTTTGTGTCTTATTTGTTTTTACGTTTTTAATTAACGGAAATTAGATTTGACCGACCCTAGAAGAACGTGTCACCTTTTCGTGTTTATCTGTTCATACGTTTTTAACTAACGAAATTAGATTTGACCAACCTTAGAAGAATGTGTCACTTTTTCGTGTCCTATTTGTTCTTACATTTTAACTAACGAAAATTAGATTTGACCAACCTTGGAAGAACGTGTTACTTTTTCGTGTCCTATTTGTTCTTACGTTTTTAACTAACAAAAATTAGATTTGACCGACCGTAGAAGAACGTGTCACTTTTTGTGTGTCTTATTTCTTCTTACGTTTTTAACTAACGGAAATTAGATTTGACCGACCCTAGAAGAACGTGTCACTTTTTCGTGTCTTGTTTGTTCTTACGTTTTTAACTAACGAAAATTTGATTTGAACAAGTCTAGAAGAACGTGTGATTTTTTGTGTGTCTTATTTATTCTTACGTTTTTAACTAACGAAAATTAGATTTGACCGACCCTAGAAGAACGTGTCACTTTTTCGTGTCTTATTTGTTCTTACGTTTTTAACTAACAAAAATTAGATTTCACCGACCCTAGAAGAACGTGTCACTTTTTCGTGTCTTATTTGCTCTTACGTTTTTAACTAACGAAAATTAGATTTGACCGACCGTAGAAGAACGTGTCACTTTTTCGTGTCTTATTTATTCTTACGTTTTTAACTAACGAAAATTAGATTTGACCGACTCCAGAAGAACGTGTGACTTTTTCGTGTCTTATTTGTTGATGCGTTTTTAACTAACGAAAATTTGATTTTACTGACCCTAGAAGAACGTGTCACTTTTTTGTGTATTATTTGTTCTTACCTTTTTAACTAACGAAAATTAGATTTGACCGACCCTAGAAGAACGTGTCACCTTTTCGTGTTTTATCTGTTCTTAAGGTTTTAACTAACGAAAATTAGATTTGACCGACCTTAGAAGAATGTGTCACTTTTTCGTGTCCTATTTGTTCTTACGTTTTTAACTAACGAAAATTAGATTTGAACGACCGTAGAAGAACGTGTCACTTTTTCGTGTCTTATTTGTTCTTAAGTTTTTAACTAACGAAAATTAGATTTGACTGACGGTGGAAGAACGTGTCACTTTTTCGTGTCTTATTTTTTGTTTTTTTTTAACTAACGAAAATTAGATTTGACTGACTCTAGAAGAACGTGTGACTTTTTTGTGTCTTATTTATTCTTACGTTTTTAACTAACGAAAATTAGATGTGACCGACCGTAGAAGAACGTGTGACTTTTTTGTGTCTTATTTGTTCTTACGTTTTTAACTAACGAAAATTAGATTTGACCGACCCTAGAAAAACGTGTCACTTTTTCGTGTCTTATTTGTTCTTACGTTTTTAACTAACGAAAATTAGATTTGACCAACTCTAGAAGAACGTGTGACTTTTTTTGTGTCTTATTTATTCTTAAGGTTTTAACTAACGAAAATTAGATTTGACCGACCCTAGAAAAACGTGTCACTTTTTTGTGTCTTATTTGTTCTTACCTTTTTAACTAACGAAAATTAGATTTTACCGACCCTAAAAGAACGTGTCACTTTTTTGTGTCTTATTTGTTCTTACCTTTTTAACTAACGAAAATTAGATTTGACCGACCTTAGAAGAACGTGTCACTTTTTCGTGTTTTATTTGTTCTTGCATTTTTAACTAAGGAAAATTAGATTTGACCGACCTAAGAAGAATGTGTCACTTTTTCGTGTCCTATTTGTTCTTACGTTTTTAACTAACGATAATTAGATTTGACCGACCTTAGAAGAACGTGTCACTTTTTCGTGTCTTATTTGCTCTTACGTTTTTAACTAACGAAAATTAGATTTGACCGACCGTAGAAGAACGTGTCACTTTTTCGTGTCTTATTTGTTCTTACGTTTTTAACTAAAGAAAATTAGATTTGACCGACCCTAGAAGAACGTGTCACTTTTTCGTGTCTTATTTGTTCTTACGTTTTTAACTAACGAAAATTAGATTTGACCGACCCTAGAAGAACGTGTCACTTTTTCGTGTCTTATTTGCTCTTACGTTTTTAACTAACGAAAATTAGATTTGACCCACCGTAGAAGAACGTGTCACCTTTTCGTGTTTTATCTGTTCTTACGTTTTTAACTAACGAAATTAGATTTCACCGACCTTAGAAGAATGTGTCACTTTTTCGTGTCCTATTTGTTCTTACGTTTTTAACCCACGAAAATTAGATTTCACCGACCCTAGAAGAACGTGTCACTTTTTGTGTCTTATTTGTTCTTACGTTTGTAACTAACGAAAATTAGATGTGACCGACCGTAGAAGAACGTGTGACTTTTTTGTGTCTTATTTGTTTTTACGTTTTTAACTAACGAAAATTAGATTTGACCGACCCTAGAAGAACGTGTCACTTTTTCGTGTTTTATTTGTTCTTGCATTTTTAACTAAGGAAAATTAGATTTGACCAACCCTAGAAGAACGTGTCACTTTTTTGTGTCTTATTTGTTCTTACCTTTTTAACTAACGAAAATTAGATTTGAGCGACCCTAAAAGAACGTGTCACTTTTTCGTGTTTTATCGGTTCTTACGTTTTTAACTAACGAAATTAGATTTGACCGACCTTAGAAGAATGTGTCACTTTTTCGTGTCCTATTTGTTCTTACGTTTTTAACTAACGGAAATTAGATTTGCCTGACCCTAGAAGAACGTGTCACCTTTTCGTGTCATATTTGTTGTACGTTATTAACTAACGAAAATTAGATTTGCCTGACCGTAGAAGAACGTGTCACTTTTTTGTGTCTTATTTATTCTTACGTTTTTAACTAACGACAATTAGATTTGACCGACTCTAGAAGAACGTGTGACTTTTTGTGTGTCTTATTTATTCCTACGTTTTTAACTAACGAAAATTAGATTTGGCCGACCCTAGAAGAACGTGTCACTTTTTCGTGTCTTAATGTTCTTGCGTTTTTAACTAACGAAAATTAGATTTGACCAACCGTAGAAGAACGTGTCACTTTTTTGTGTCTTATTTGTTCTTACTTTTTTAACTAACGAATATTAGATTTGACCGACCCTAGAAGAACGTGTGACTTTTTCGTGTCTTATTTGTTCTTACGTTTTTAACTAACGAAAATTAGATTTGACCAACTCTAGAAGAACGTGTGACTTTTTTGTGTCTTATATATTCTTACGTTTTTAACTAACGAAAATTAGAATTGACCGACCGAAGAATAACGTGTCACTTTTTCGTGTCTTATTTGTTTTTACGTTTTTAACTAACGAAAATTAGATTTGACTGACCGTAGAAGAACGTGTAACTTTTTCGTGTCTTATTTGTTCTTACGTTTTTAACTAACGAAAATTTTATTTGACCGACCCTAGAAGAACGTGTCACTTTTTCGTGTCTTATTTATTCTTACGTTTTTAACTAACAAAGTAAGATTTAAGCGAACATAGAAAAACGTGTCACTTTTTTGTGTCTTATTTGTTTTTACGTTTTTAATTAACGGAAATTAGATTTGACCGACCCTAGAAGAACGTGTCACCTTTTCGTGTTTATCTGTTCATACGTTTTTAACTAACGAAATTAGATTTGACCAACCTTAGAAGAATGTGTCACTTTTTCGTGTCCTATTTGTTCTTACATTTTAACTAACGAAAATTAGATTTGACCAACCTTGGAAGAACGTGTTACTTTTTCGTGTCCTATTTGTTCTTACGTTTTTAACTAACAAAAATTAGATTTGACCGACCGTAGAAGAACGTGTCACTTTTTGTGTGTCTTATTTCTTCTTACGTTTTTAACTAACGGAAATTAGATTTGACCGACCCTAGAAGAACGTGTCACTTTTTCGTGTCTTGTTTGTTCTTACGTTTTTAACTAACGAAAATTTGATTTGAACAAGTCTAGAAGAACGTGTGATTTTTTGTGTGTCTTATTTATTCTTACGTTTTTAACTAACGAAAATTAGATTTGACCGACCCTAGAAGAACGTGTCACTTTTTCGTGTCTTATTTGTTCTTACGTTTTTAACTAACAAAAATTAGATTTCACCGACCCTAGAAGAACGTGTCACTTTTTCGTGTCTTATTTGCTCTTACGTTTTTAACTAACGAAAATTAGATTTGACCGACCGTAGAAGAACGTGTCACTTTTTCGTGTCTTATTTATTCTTACGTTTTTAACTAACGAAAATTAGATTTGACCGACTCCAGAAGAACGTGTGACTTTTTCGTGTCTTATTTGTTGATGCGTTTTTAACTAACGAAAATTTGATTTGAACAAGTCTAGAAGAACGTGTGATTTTTTGTGTGTCTTATTTATTCTTACGTTTTTAACTAACGAAAATTTGATTTGAACAAGTCTAGAAGAACGTGTGATTTTTTGTGTGTCTTATTTATTCTTACGTTTTTAACTAACGAAAATTAGATTTGACCGACCCTAGAAGAACGTGTCACCTTTTCGTGTTTTATCTGTTCTTAAGGTTTTAACTAACGAAAATTAGATTTGACCGACCTTAGAAGAATGTGTCACTTTTTCGTGTCCTATTTGTTCTTACGTTTTTAACTAACGAAAATTAGATTTGAACGACCGTAGAAGAACGTGTCACTTTTTCGTGTCTTATTTGTTCTTAAGTTTTTAACTAACGAAAATTAAATTTGACTGACGGTGGAAGAACGTGTCACTTTTTCGTGTCTTATTTATTGTTATGTTTTTAACTAACGAAAATTAGATTTGACTGACTCTAGAAGAACGTGTGACTTTTTTGTGTCTTATTTATTCTTACGTTTTTAACTAACGAAAATTAGATGTGACCGACCGTAGAAGAACGTGTGACTTTTTTGTGTCTTATTTGTTCTTACGTTTTTAACTAACGAAAATTAGATTTGACCGACCCTAGAAAAACGTGTCACTTTTTCGTGTCTTATTTGTTCTTACGTTTTTAACTAACGAAAATTAGATTTGACCAACCCTAGAAGAACGTGTGACTTTTTTTGTGTCTTATATATTCTTACGTTTTTAACTAACGAAAATTAGAATTGACCGACCGTAGAATAACGTGTCACTTTTTCGTGTCATATTTGTTTTTACGTTTTTAACTAACGAAAATTAGATTTGACTGACCGTAGAAGAACGTGTAACTTTTTCGTGTCTTATTTGTTCTTACGTTTTTAACTAACGAAAATTAGATTTGACCGACTCCAGAAAAACGTGTAACTTTTTGTGTGTTTTATTTGTTCTTACGTTTTTAACTAACGAAAATTAGATTTTACCGACCCTAGAAGAACGTGTGACTTTTTCGTGTCTTATTTGTTCTTGCGTTTTTAACTAACGAAAATTAGATTTGACCAACCCTAGAAGAATGTGTCACTTTTTTGTGTCTTATTTGTTCTTACGTTTTTAACTAACGAAAATTAGATTTGACCGACCCTAGAAGAACGTGTCACTTTTTCGTGTCTTATTTGTTCTTACGTTTTTAACTAACGAAAATTAGATTTGACCGACCCTAGAAGAACGTGTCACTTTTTTGTGTCTTATTTGTTCTTACGTTTTTAACTAACGAAAATTAGATTTGACCGACCCTAGAAGAACGTGTCACTTTTTCGTGTCTTATTTGCCCCTACGTTTTTAACTAACGAAAATTAGATTTGACGACCTTAGAAGAACGTGTAACCTTTTCGTGTTTTATCTGTTCTTACGTTTTTAACTAACGAAATTATATTTCACCGACCTTAGAAGAATGTTTCACTTTTTCGTGTCCTATTTGTTCTTGCGTTTTTAACTAACGAAAATTAGATTTCACCGACCCTAAAAGAACGTGTCACTTTTTGTGTCTTATTTGTTCTTACGTTTGTAACTAACGAAAATTAGATGTGACCGACCGTAGAAGAACGTGTGACTATTTTGTGTCTTATTTGTTCTTTCGTTTTTAACTAACGAAAATTAGATTTGACCGACCCTAGAAGAACGTGTCACTTTTTCGTGTTTTATCTGTTCTTACGTTTTTAACTAACGAAATTAGATTTGACCGACCTTAGAAGAATGTGTCACTTTTTCGTGTCCTATTTGTTCTTACGTTTTTAACTAACGGAAATTAGATTTGACCGACCCTAGAAGAACGTGTCACCTTTTCGTGTCATATTTGTTGTACGTTTTTAACTAACGAAAATTAGATTTGCCTGACCGTAGAAGAACGTGTCACTTTTTTGTGTCTTATTTATTCTTACGTTTTTAACTAACGACAATTAGATTTGACCGACTCTAGAAGAACGTGTGACTTTTTGTGTGTCTTATTTATTCTTACGTTTTTAACTAACGAAAATTAGATTTGGCCGACCCTAGAAGAACGTGTCACTTTTTCGTGTCTTAATGTTCTTAGTTTTTAACTAACGAAAATTAGATTTGACCAACCCTAGAAGAACGTGTCACTTTTTTGTGTCTTATTTGTTCTTACGTTTATAACTAACGAATATTAGATTTGACCGACCCTAGAAGAACGTGTGACTTTTTCGTGTCTTATTTGTTCTTACCTTTTTAACTAACGAAAATTAGATTTGACCAACTCTAGAAGAACGTGTGACTTTTTTTGTGTCGTATATATTCTTACGTTTTTAACTAACGAAAATTAGAATTGACCGACCGTAGAATAACGTGTAACCTTTTCGTGTCTTATTTGTTCTTACGTTTTTAACTAACGAAAATTAGATTTGACTGACCGTAGAAGAACGTGTAACTTTTTCGTGTCTTATTTGTTCTTACGTTTTTAACTAACGAAAATTAGATTTGACCGACTCTAGAAGAACGTGTCACTTTTTGTGTGTCTTATTTGTTCTTACGTTTTTAACTAACGAAAATTAGATTTTACCGACCCTAGAGAACGTGTGACTTTTTCGTGTTATTTGTTCTTGCGTTTTAACTAACGAAAATTAGATTTGACCAACCCTAGAAGAACGTGTCACTTTTTTGTGTCTTATTTGTTCTTACGTTTTTAACTAACGAAAATTAAATTTGACCGACCCTAGAAGAACGTGTCACTTTTTGGGGGTTTATCTGTTCTTACGTTTTTAACTAACCAAATTAGATTTGACCGACCTTAGAAGAATGTGTCACTTTTTCGTGTCCTATTTGTTCTTACATTTTTAACTAACGAAAATTAGATTTGACCGACCATAGAAGAACGTGTCACTTTTTCGTGTCTTATTTATTCTTACGTTTTTAACTAACAAAGTAAGATTTAAGCGAACATAGAAAAACGTGTCACTTTTTTGTGTCTTATTTGTTTTTACGTTTTTAATTAACGGAAATTAGATTTGACCGACCCTAGAAGAACGTGTTACCTTTTCGTGTTTATCTGTTCATACGTTTTTAACTAACGAAATTAGATTTGACCAACCTTAGAAGAATGTGTCACTTTTTCGTGTCCTATTTGTTCTTACATTTTAACTAACGAAAATTAGATTTGACCAACCTTGGAAGAACGTGTTACTTTTTCGTGTCCTATTTGTTCTTACGTTTTTAACTAACAAAAATTAGATTTGACCGACCGTAGAAGAACGTGTCACTTTTTGTGTGTCTTATTTCTTCTTACGTTTTTAACTAACGGAAATTAGATTTGACCGACCCTAGAAGAACGTGTCACTTTTTCGTGTCTTGTTTGTTCTTACGTTTTTAACTAACGAAAATTTGATTTGAACAAGTCTAGAAGAACGTGTGATTTTTTGTGTGTCTTATTTATTCTTACGTTTTTAACTAACGAAAATTAGATTTGACCGACCCTAGAAGAACGTGTCACTTTTTCGTGTCTTATTTGTTCTTACGTTTTTAACTAACAAAAATTAGATTTCACCGACCCTAGAAGAACGTGTCACTTTTTCGTGTCTTATTTGCTCTTACGTTTTTAACTAACGAAAATTAGATTTGACCGACCGTAGAAGAACGTGTCACTTTTTCGTGTCTTATTTATTCTTACGTTTTTAACTAACGAAAATTAGATTTGACCGACTCCAGAAGAACGTGTGACTTTTTCGTGTCTTATTTGTTGATGCGTTTTTAACTAACGAAAATTTGATTTTACTGACCCTAGAAGAACGTGTCACTTTTTTGTGTATAATTTGTTCTTACCTTTTTAACTAACGAAAATTAGATTTGAACGACCCTAGAAGAACGTGTCACCTTTTCGTGTCATATTTGTTGTACGTTTTTAACTAACGAAAATTAGATTTGCCTGACCGTAGAAGAACGTGTCACTTTTTTGTGTCTTATTTATTCTTACGTTTTTAACTAACGACAATTAGATTTGTCGACTCTAGAAGAACGTGTGACTTTTTGTGTGTCTTATTTATTCTTACGTTTTTAACTAACGAAAATTAGATGTGACCGACCGTAGAAGAACGTGTCACTTTTTCGTGTCTTATTTGTTCTTAAGTTTTTAACTAACGAAAATTAGATTTGACTGACGGTGGAAGAACGTGTCACTTTTTCGTGTCTTATTTATTGTTATGTTTTTAACTAACGAAAATTAGATTTGATTGACTCTAGAAGAACGTGTGACTTTTTTGTGTCCTATTTATTCTTACGTTTTTAACTAACGAAAATTAGATGTGACCGACCGTAGAAGAACGTGTGACTTTTTTGTGTCTTATTTGTTCTTACGTTTTTAACTAACGAAAATTAGATTTGACCGACCCTAGAAAAACGTGTCACTTTTTCGTGTCTTATTTGTTCTTACGTTTTTAACTAACGAAAATTAGATTTGACCAACTCTAGAAGAACGTGTGACTTTTTTTGTGTCTTATTTATTCTTAAGGTTTTAACTAACGAAAATTAGATTTGACCGACCCTAGAAAAACGTGTCACTTTTTTGTGTCTTATTTGTTCTTACCTTTTTAACTAACGAAAATTATATTTTACCGACCATAAAAGAACGTGTCACTTTTTTGTGTCTTATTTGTTCTTACTTTTTTAACTAACGAAAATTAGATTTGACCGACCTTAGAAGAACGTGTCACTTTTTCGTGTTTTATTTGTTCTTGCATTTTTAACTAAGGAAAATTAGATTTGACCGACCTAAGAAGAATGTGTCACTTTTTCGTGTCCTATTTGTTCTTACGTTTTTAACTAACGATAATTAGATTTGACCGACCTTAGAAGAACGTGTCACTTTTTCGTGTCTTATTTGCTCTTACGTTTTTAACTAACGAAAATTAGATTTGACCGACCGTAGAAGAACGTGTCACTTTTTCGTGTCTTATTTGTTCTTACGTTTTTAACTAAAGAAAATTAGATTTGACCGACCCTAGAAGAACGTGTCACTTTTTCGTGTCTTATTTGTTCTTACGTTTTTAACTAACGAAAATTAGATTTGACCGACCCTAGAAGAACGTGTCACTTTTTCGTGTCTTATTTGCTCTTACGTTTTTAACTAACGAAAATTAGATTTGACCCACCGTAGAAGAACGTGTCACCTTTTCGTGTTTTATCTGTTCTTACGTTTTTAACTAACGAAATTAGATTTCACCGACCTTAGAAGAATGTGTCACTTTTTCGTTTTCTATTTGTTCTTACGTTTTTAATTAACGAAAATTAGATTTCACCGACCCTAGAAGAACGTGTCACTTTTTGTGTCTTATTTGTTCTTACGTTTGTAACTAACGAAAATTAGATTTGACCGACCGTAGAAGAACGTGTGACTTTTTTGTGTCTTATTTGTTTTTACGTTTTTAACTAACGAAAATTAGATTTGACCGACCCTAGAAGAACGTGTCACTTTTTCGTGTTTTATTTGTTCTTGCATTTTTAACTAAGGAAAATTAGATTTGACCGACCTAAGAAGAATGTGTCACTTTTTCGTGTCCTATTTGTTCTTACGTTTTTAACTAACGATAATTAGATTTGACCGACCTTAGAAGAACGTGTCACTTTTTCGTGTCTTATTTGCTCTTACGTTTTTAACTAACGAAAATTAGATTTGACCGACCGTAGAAGAACGTGTCACTTTTTCGTGTCTTATTTGTTCTTACGTTTTTAACTAAAGAAAATTAGATTTGACCGACCCTAGAAGAACGTGTCACTTTTTCGTGTCTTATTTGTTCTTACGTTTTTAACTAACGAAAATTAGATTTGACCGACCCTAGAAGAACGTGTCACTTTTTCGTGTCTTATTTGCTCTTACGTTTTTAACTAACGAAAATTAGATTTGACCCACCGTAGAAGAACGTGTCACCTTTTCGTGTTTTATCTGTTCTTACGTTTTTAACTAACGAAATTAGATTTCACCGACCTTAGAAGAATGTGTCACTTTTTCGTGTCCTATTTGTTCTTAAGTTTTTAACTAACGAAAATTAGATTTCACCGACCCTAGAAGAACGTGTCACTTTTTGTGTCTTACATATTTGTTCTTACGTTTGTAACTAACGAAAATTAGATGTGACCGACCGTAGAAGAACGTGTGACTTTTTTGTGTCTTATTTGTTTTTACGTTTTTAACTAACGAAAATTAGATTTGACCGACCCTAGAAGAACGTGTCACTTTTTCGTGTTTTATTTGTTCTTGCATTTTTAACTAAGGAAAATTAGATTTGACCAACCCTAGAAGAACGTGTCACTTTTTTGTGTCTTATTTGTTCTTACCTTTTTAACTAACGAAAATTAGATTTGAGCGACCCTAGAAGAACGTGTCACTTTTTCGTGTTTTATCGGTTCTTACGTTTTTAACTAACGAAATTAGATTTGACCGACCTTAGAAGAATGTGTCACTTTTTCGTGTCCTATTTGTTCTTACGTTTTTAACTAACGGAAATTAGATTTGCCTGACCCTAGAAGAACGTGTCACCTTTTCGTGTCATATTTGTTGTACGTTATTAACTAACGAAAATTAGATTTGCCTGACCATAGAAGAACGTGTCACTTTTTTGTGTCTTATTTATTCTTACGTTTTTAACTAACGACAATTAGATTTGACCGACTCTAGAAGAACGTGTGACTTTTTGTGTGTCTTATTTATTCTTACGTTTTTAACTAACGAAAATTAGATTTGGCCGACCCTAGAAGAACGTGTCACTTTTTCGTGTCTTAATGTTCTTGCGTTTTTAACTAACGAAAATTAGATTTGACCAACCGTAGAAGAACGTGTCACTTTTTTGTGTCTTATTTGTTCTTACGTTTTTAACTAACGAATATTAGATTTGACCGACCCTAGAAGAACGTGTGACTTTTTCGTGTCTTATTTGTTCTTACGTTTTTAACTAACGAAAATTAGATTTGACCAAATCTAGAAGAACGTGTGACTTTTTTGTGTCTTATATATTCTTACGTTTTTAACTAACGAAAATTAGAATTGACCGACCGAAGAATAACGTGTCACTTTTTCGTGTCTTATTTGTTTTTACGTTTTTAACTAACGAAAATTAGATTTGACTGACCGTAGAAGAACGTGTAACTTTTTCGTGTCTTATTTGTTCTTACGTTTTTAACTAACGAAAATTAGATTTGACCGACTCCAGAAAAACGTGTAACTTTTTGTGTGTCTTATTTGTTCTTACGTTTTTAACTAACGAAAATTAAATTTTACCGACCCTAGAAGAACGTGTGACTTTTTCGTGTCTTATTTGTTTTTGCGTTTTTAACTAACGAAAATTAGATTTGACCAACCCTAGAAGAATGTGTCACTTTTTTGTGTCTTATTTGTTCTTACGTTTTTAACTAACGAAAATTAGATTTGACCGACCCTAGAAGAACGTGTCACTTTTTCGTGTCTTATTTGTTCTTACGTTTTTAACTAACGAAAATTAGATTTGACCCACCCCAGAAGAACGTGTCACTTTTTTGTGTCTTATTTGTTCTTACGTTTTTAACTCTCGAAAATTAGATTTGACCGACCCTAGAAGAACGTGTCACTTTTTCGTGTCTTATTTGCTCTTACGTTTTTAACTAACGAAAATTAGATTTGACCCACCGTAGAAGAACGTGTAACCTTTTCGTGTTTTATCTGTTCTTACGTTTTTAACTAACGAAATTAGATTTCACCGACCTTAGAAGAATGTGTCACTTTTTCGTGTCCTATTTGTTCTTGCGTTTTTAACTAACGAAAATTAGATTTCACCGACCCTAGAAGAACGTGTCACTTTTTGTGTCTTATTTGTTCTTACGTTTGTAACTAACGAAAATTAGATTTGACCGACCGTAGAAGAACGTGTGACTTTTTTGTGTCTTATTTGTTCTTACGTTTTTAACTAACGAAAATTAGATTTGACCGACCCTAGAAGAACGTGTCACTTTTTCGTGTTTTATTTGTTCTTGCATTTTTAACTAACGAAAATTAGATTTGACCAACCCTAGAAGAACGTGTCACTTTTTTGTGTCTTATTTGTTCTTACGTTTTTAACTGACGAAAATTAGATTTGACCGACCCTAGAAGAACGTGTCACTTTTTCGTGTTTTATCTGTTCTTACGTTTTTAACTAACGAAATTAGATTTGACCGACCTTAGAAGAATGTGTCACTTTTTCGTGTCCTATTTGTTCTTACGTTTTTAACTAACGGAAATTAGATTTGACCGACCCTAGAAGAACGTGTCACCTTTTCGTGTCATATTTGTTGTACGTTTTTAACTAACGAAAATTAGATTTGCCTGACCGTAGAAGAACGTGTCACTTTTTTGTGTCTTATTTATTCTTACGTTTTTAACTAACGACAATTAGATTTGACCGACTCTAGAAGAACGTGTGACTTTTTGTGTGTCTTATTTATTCTTACGTTTTTACTAACGAAAATTAGATATGGCCGACCCTAGAAGAACGTGTCACTTTTTCGTGTCTTAATGTTCTTGCGTTTTTAACTAACGAAAATTAGATTTGACCAACCCTAGAAGAACGTGTCACTTTTTTGTGTCTTATTTGTTCTTACGTTTATAACTAACGAATATTAGATTTGACCGACCCTAGGAGAACGTGTGACTTTTTCGTGTCTTATTTGTTCTTACGTTTTTAACTAACGAAAATTAGATTTGACCAACTCTAGAAGAACGTGTGACTTTTTTTGTGTCGTATATATTCTTACGTTTTTAACTAACGAAAATTAGAATTGACCGACCGTAGAATAACGTGTCACTTTTTCGTGTCTTATTTGTTCTTACGTTTTTAATAACGAAAATTAGATTTGACTGACCGTAGAAGAACGTGTAACTTTTTCGTGTCTTATTTGTTCTTACGTTTTTAACTAACGAAAATTAGATTTGACCGACTCCAGAAGAACGTGTAACTTTTTGTGTGTCTTATTTGTTCTTACGTTTTAACTAACGAAAATTAGATTTTACCGACCCTAGAAGAACGTGTCACTTTTTCGTGTCTTATTTGTTCTTACGTTTTTAACTAACGAAAATTAGATTTGACTGACCCTAGAAGAACGTATCACTTTTTCGTGTCTTATTTGTTCTTGCGTTTCTAACTAACGAAAATTAGATTTGACCGACCCTAGAAGAACGTGTCACTTTTTCGTGTTTTATTTGTTCTTGCATTTTTAACTAACGGAAATTAGATTTGACCAACCCTAGAAGAACGTGTCACTTTTTTGTGTCTTATTTGTTCTTACCTTTTTAACTAACGAAAATTAGATTTGACTGACCCTAGAAGAACGTGTCACTTTTTCGTGTCCTATTTGTTCTTACGTTTTTAACTAACGGAAATTAGATTTGACCGACCCTAGAAGAACGTGTCACCTTTTCGTGTCTTATTTGTTGTACCTTTTTAACTAACGAAAATTAGATTTGTCTGACCGTAGAAGAACGTGTCACTTTTTTAGAGCCTTATTTATTCTTACGTTTTTAACTAACGAAAATTAGATTTGACCGACCCTAGAAGAACGTGTCACTTTTTCGTGTCTTATTTGTTCTTACGTTTTTAACTAACGAAAATTAGATTTGACTGACCCTAGAACAACATGTGAATTTTTCGTGTCTTAATGTTCTTGCGTTTTTAACTAACGAAAATTAGATTTGACCAACCCTAGAAGAACGTGTCACTTTTTTGTGTCTTATTTGTTCTTACGTTTTTAACTAAGGAATATTAGATTTGACCGACCCTAGAAGAACGTGTGACTTTTTCGTGTCTTATTTGTTCTTACGTTTTTAACTAACGAAAATTAGATTTGACCAACTCTAGAAGAACGTGTGACTTTTTTTGTGTCTTATATATTCTTACGTTTTTAACTAACGAAAATTAGAATTGACCGACCGTAGAATAACGTGTCATTTTTTCGTGTCTTATTTGTTCTTACGTTTTTAACTAACGAAAATTAGATTTGACTGACCGTAGAAGAACGTGTAACTTTTTCGTGTCTTATTTGTTCTTACGTTTTTAACTAACGAAAATTAGATTTGCCTGACTCCAGAAGAACGTGTAACTTTTTGTGTGTCTTATTTGTTCTTACGTTTTCAACTAACGAAAATTAGATTTGACCGACCCTAGAAGAACGTGTGACTTTTTCGTGTCTTATTTGTTCTTGTGTTTTTAACTAACGAAAATTAGATTTGACCAACCCTAGAAGAACGTGTCACTTTTTTGTGTCTTATATATTCTAACGTTTTTAACTAACGAAAATTAGAATTGACCGACCGTAGAATAACGTGTAACATTTTCGTGTCTTATTTGTTCTTACGTTTTAACTAACGAAAATTATATTTGACTGACCGTAGAAGAACGTGTAACTTTTTCGTGTCTTATTTGTTCTTACGTTTTTAACTAACGAAAATTAGATTTGACCGACTCTAGAAGAACGTGTCACTTTTTGTGTGTCTTATTTGTTCTTACGTTTTTAACTAACGAAAATTAGATTTTATTGACCCTAGAAGAACGTGTGACTTTTTCGTGTCTTATTTGTTCTTGCGTTTTTAACTAACGAAAATTAGATTTGACCAACCCTAGAAGAACGTGTCACTTTTTTGTGTCTTATTTTTTTCTTACGTTTTTAACTAACGAAAATTAAATTTGACCGCCCCTAGAAGAACGTGTCACTTTTTGGGGGTTTATCTGTTCTTACGTTTTCAACTAACGAAATTGGATTTGACCGACCTTAGAAGAATGTGTCACTTTTTAGTGTCCTATTTGTTCTTACGTTTTTAACTAACGAAAATTAGATTTGACCGACCGTAGAAGAACGTGTCACTTTTTCATGTCTTATTTGTTCTTACGTTTTTAACTAACGAAATTTAGATTTGACCGACTCCAGAAGAACGTGTCACTTTTTCGTGTCTTATTTATTCTTACGTTTTTAACTAACGAAAATTAGATTTGACCGACTCCAGAAGAACGTGTGACTTTTTGTGTGTCTTATTTATTCTTACGTTTTTACTAACGAAAATTAGATATGGCCGACCCTAGAAGAACGTGTCACTTTTTCGTGTCTTAATGTTCTTGCGTTTTTAACTAACGAAAATTAGATTTGACCAACCCTAGAAGAACGTGTCACTTTTTTGTGTCTTATTTGTTCTTACGTTTATAACTAACGAATATTAGATTTGACCGACCCTAGAAGAACGTGTGACTTTTTCGTGTCTTATTTGTTCTTACGTTTTTAACTAACGAAAATTAGATTTGACCGACCCTAGAAGAACGTGTCACTTTTTCGTGTCTTATTTGCTCTTACGTTTTTAACTAACGAAAATTAGATTTGACCCACCGTAGAAGAACGTGTCACCTTTTCGTGTTTTATCTGTTCTTACGTTTTTAACTAACGAAATTAGATTTCACCGACCTTAGAAGAATGTGTCACTTTTTCGTGTCCTATTTGTTCTTACGTTTTTAACTAACGAAAATTAGATTTCACCGACCCTAGAAGAACGTGTCACTTTTTGTGTCTTATTTGTTCTTACGTTTGTAACTAACGAAAATTAGATGTGACCGACCGTAGAAGAACGTGTGACTTTTTTGTGTCTTATTTGTTTTTACGTTTTTAACTAACGAAAATTAGATTTGACCGACCCTAGAAGAACGTGTCACTTTTTCGTGTTTTATTTGTTCTTGCATTTTTAACTAAGGAAAATTAGATTTGACCAACTCTAGAAGAACGTGTGACTTTTTTGTGTCTTATATATTCTTACGTTTTTAACTAACGAAAATTAGAATTGACCGACCGAAGAATAACGTGTCACTTTTTCGTGTCTTATTTGTTTTTACGTTTTTAACTAACGAAAATTAGATTTGACCGACTCCAGAAGAACGTGTGACTTTTTCGTGTCTTATTTGTTGATGCGTTTTTAACTAACGAAAATTTGATTTTACTGACCCTAGAAGAACGTGTCACTTTTTTGTGTATAATTTGTTCTTACCTTTTTAACTAACGAAAATTAGATTTGAACGACCCTAGAAGAACGTGTCACCTTTTCGTGTCATATTTGTTGTACGTTTTTAACTAACGAAAATTAGATTTGCCTGACCGTAGAAGAACGTGTCACTTTTTTGTGTCTTATTTATTCTTACGTTTTTAACTAACGACAATTAGATTTGTCGACTCTAGAAGAACGTGTGACTTTTTGTGTGTCTTATTTATTCTTACGTTTTTAACTAACGAAAATTAGATGTGACCGACCGTAGAAGAACGTGTCACTTTTTCGTGTCTTATTTGTTCTTAAGTTTTTAACTAACGAAAATTAGATTTGACTGACGGTGGAAGAACGTGTCACTTTTTCGTGTCTTATTTATTGTTATGTTTTTAACTAACGAAAATTAGATTTGATTGACTCTAGAAGAACGTGTGACTTTTTTGTGTCCTATTTATTCTTACGTTTTTAACTAACGAAAATTAGATGTGACCGACCGTAGAAGAACGTGTGACTTTTTTGTGTCTTATTTGTTCTTACGTTTTTAACTAACGAAAATTAGATTTGACCGACCCTAGAAAAACGTGTCACTTTTTCGTGTCTTATTTGTTCTTACGTTTTTAACTAACGAAAATTAGATTTGACCAACTCTAGAAGAACGTGTGACTTTTTTTGTGTCTTATTTATTCTTAAGGTTTTAACTAACGAAAATTAGATTTGACCGACCCTAGAAAAACGTGTCACTTTTTTGTGTCTTATTTGTTCTTACCTTTTTAACTAACGAAAATTATATTTTACCGACCCTAAAAGAACGTGTCACTTTTTTGTGTCTTATTTGTTCTTACTTTTTTAACTAACGAAAATTAGATTTGACCGACCTTAGAAGAACGTGTCACTTTTTCGTGTTTTATTTGTTCTTGCATTTTTAACTAAGGAAAATTAGATTTGACCGACCTAAGAAGAATGTGTCACTTTTTCGTGTCCTATTTGTTCTTACGTTTTTAACTAACGATAATTAGATTTGACCGACCTTAGAAGAACGTGTCACTTTTTCGTGTCTTATTTGCTCTTACGTTTTTAACTAACGAAAATTAGATTTGACCGACCGTAGAAGAACGTGTCACTTTTTCGTGTCTTATTTGTTCTTACGTTTTTAACTAAAGAAAATTAGATTTGACCGACCCTAGAAGAACGTGTCACTTTTTCGTGTCTTATTTGTTCTTACGTTTTTAACTAACGAAAATTAGATTTGACCGACCCTAGAAGAACGTGTCACTTTTTCGTGTCTTATTTGCTCTTACGTTTTTAACTAACGAAAATTAGATTTGACCCACCGTAGAAGAACGTGTCACCTTTTCGTGTTTTATCTGTTCTTACGTTTTATCTAACGAAATTAGATTTCACCGACCTTAGAAGAATGTGTCACTTTTTCGTTTTCTATTTGTTCTTACGTTTTTAATTAACGAAAATTAGATTTCACCGACCCTAGAAGAACGTGTCACTTTTTGTGTCTTATTTGTTCTTACGTTTGTAACTAACGAAAATTAGATTTGACCGACCGTAGAAGAACGTGTGACTTTTTTGTGTCTTATTTGTTTTTACGTTTTTAACTAACGAAAATTAGATTTGACCGACCCTAGAAGAACGTGTCACTTTTTCGTGTTTTATTTGTTCTTGCATTTTTAACTAAGGAAAATTAGATTTGACCGACCTAAGAAGAATGTGTCACTTTTTCGTGTCCTATTTGTTCTTACGTTTTTAACTAACGATAATTAGATTTGACCGACCTTAGAAGAACGTGTCACTTTTTCGTGTCTTATTTGCTCTTACGTTTTTAACTAACGAAAATTAGATTTGACCGACCGTAGAAGAACGTGTCACTTTTTCGTGTCTTATTTGTTCTTACGTTTTTAACTAAAGAAAATTAGATTTGACCGACCCTAGAAGAACGTGTCACTTTTTCGTGTCTTATTTGTTCTTACGTTTTTAACTAACGAAAATTAGATTTGACCGACCCTAGAAGAACGTGTCACTTTTTCGTGTCTTATTTGCTCTTACGTTTTTAACTAACGAAAATTAGATTTGACCCACCGTAGAAGAACGTGTCACCTTTTCGTGTTTTATCTGTTCTTACGTTTTTAACTAACGAAATTAGATTTCACCGACCTTAGAAGAATGTGTCACTTTTTCGTGTCCTATTTGTTCTTAAGTTTTTAACTAACGAAAATTAGATTTCACCGACCCTAGAAGAACGTGTCACTTTTTGTGTCTTACATATTTGTTCTTACGTTTGTAACTAACGAAAATTAGATGTGACCGACCGTAGAAGAACGTGTGACTTTTTTGTGTCTTATTTGTTTTTACGTTTTTAACTAACGAAAATTAGATTTGACCGACCCTAGAAGAACGTGTCACTTTTTCGTGTTTTATTTGTTCTTGCATTTTTAACTAAGGAAAATTAGATTTGACCAACCCTAGAAGAACGTGTCACTTTTTTGTGTCTTATTTGTTCTTACCTTTTTAACTAACGAAAATTAGATTTGAGCGACCCTAGAAGAACGTGTCACTTTTTCGTGTTTTATCGGTTCTTACGTTTTTAACTAACGAAATTAGATTTGACCGACCTTAGAAGAATGTGTCACTTTTTCGTGTCCTATTTGTTCTTACGTTTTTAACTAACGGAAATTAGATTTGCCTGACCCTAGAAGAACGTGTCACCTTTTCGTGTCATATTTGTTGTACGTTATTAACTAACGAAAATTAGATTTGCCTGACCATAGAAGAACGTGTCACTTTTTTGTGTCTTATTTATTCTTACGTTTTTAACTAACGACAATTAGATTTGACCGACTCTAGAAGAACGTGTGACTTTTTGTGTGTCTTATTTATTCTTACGTTTTTAACTAACGAAAATTAGATTTGGCCGACCCTAGAAGAACGTGTCACTTTTTCGTGTCTTAATGTTCTTGCGTTTTTAACTAACGAAAATTAGATTTGACCAACCGTAGAAGAACGTGTCACTTTTTTGTGTCTTATTTGTTCTTACGTTTTTAACTAACGAATATTAGATTTGACCGACCCTAGAAGAACGTGTGACTTTTTCGTGTCTTATTTGTTCTTACGTTTTTAACTAACGAAAATTAGATTTGACCAAATCTAGAAGAACGTGTGACTTTTTTGTGTCTTATATATTCTTACGTTTTTAACTAACGAAAATTAGAATTGACCGACCGAAGAATAACGTGTCACTTTTTCGTGTCTTATTTGTTTTTACGTTTTTAACTAACGAAAATTAGATTTGACTGACCGTAGAAGAACGTGTAACTTTTTCGTGTCTTATTTGTTCTTACGTTTTTAACTAACGAAAATTAGATTTGACCGACTACAGAAAAACGTGTAACTTTTTGTGTGTCTTATTTGTTCTTACGTTTTTAACTAACGAAAATTAAATTTTACCGACCCTAGAAGAACGTGTGACTTTTTCGTGTCTTATTTGTTTTTGCGTTTTTAACTAACGAAAATTAGATTTGACCAACCCTAGAAGAATGTGTCACTTTTTTGTGTCTTATTTGTTCTTACGTTTTTAACTAACGAAAATTAGATTTGACCGACCCTAGAAGAACGTGTCACTTTTTCGTGTCTTATTTGTTCTTACGTTTTTAACTAACGAAAATTAGATTTGACCCACCCCAGAAGAACGTGTCACTTTTTTGTGTCTTATTTGTTCTTACGTTTTTAACTCTCGAAAATTAGATTTGACCGACCCTAGAAGAACGTGTCACTTTTTCGTGTCTTATTTGCTCTTACGTTTTTAACTAACGAAAATTAGATTTGACCCACCGTAGAAGAACGTGTAACCTTTTCGTGTTTTATCTGTTCTTACGTTTTTAACTAACGAAATTAGATTTCACCGACCTTAGAAGAATGTGTCACTTTTTCGTGTCCTATTTGTTCTTGCGTTTTTAACTAACGAAAATTAGATTTCACCGACCCTAGAAGAACGTGTCACTTTTTGTGTCTTATTTGTTCTTACGTTTGTAACTAACGAAAATTAGATTTGACCGACCGTAGAAGAACGTGTGACTTTTTTGTGTCTTATTTGTTCTTACGTTTTTAACTAACGAAAATTAGATTTGACCGACCCTAGAAGAACGTGTCACTTTTTCGTGTTTTATTTGTTCTTGCATTTTTAACTAACGAAAATTAGATTTGACCAACCCTAGAAGAACGTGTCACTTTTTTGTGTCTTATTTGTTCTTACGTTTTTAACTGACGAAAATTAGATTTGACCGACCCTAGAAGAACGTGTCACTTTTTCGTGTTTTATCTGTTCTTACGTTTTTAACTAACGAAATTAGATTTGACCGACCTTAGAAGAATGTGTCACTTTTTCGTGTCCTATTTGTTCTTACGTTTTTAACTAACGGAAATTAGATTTGACCGACCCTAGAAGAACGTGTCACCTTTTCGTGTCATATTTGTTGTACGTTTTTAACTAACGAAAATTAGATTTGCCTGACCGTAGAAGAACGTGTCACTTTTTTGTGTCTTATTTATTCTTACGTTTTTAACTAACGACAATTAGATTTGACCGACTCTAGAAGAACGTGTGACTTTTTGTGTGTCTTATTTATTCTTACGTTTTTACTAACGAAAATTAGATATGGCCGACCCTAGAAGAACGTGTCACTTTTTCGTGTCTTAATGTTCTTGCGTTTTTAACTAACGAAAATTAGATTTGACCAACCCTAGAAGAACGTGTCACTTTTTTGTGTCTTATTTGTTCTTACGTTTATAACTAACGAATATTAGATTTGACCGACCCTAGAAGAACGTGTGACTTTTTCGTGTCTTATTTGTTCTTACGTTTTTAACTAACGAAAATTAGATTTGACCAACTCTAGAAGAACGTGTGACTTTTTTTGTGTCGTATATATTCTTACGTTTTTAACTAACGAAAATTAGAATTGACCGACCGTAGAATAACGTGTCACTTTTTCGTGTCTTATTTGTTCTTACGTTTTTAATAACGAAAATTAGATTTGACTGACCGTAGAAGAACGTGTAACTTTTTCGTGTCTTATTTGTTCTTACGTTTTTAACTAACGAAAATTAGATTTGACCGACTCCAGAAGAACGTGTAACTTTTTGTGTGTCTTATTTGTTCTTACGTTTTAACTAACGAAAATTAGATTTTACCGACCCTAGAAGAACGTGTCACTTTTTCGTGTCTTATTTGTTCTTACGTTTTTAACTAACGAAAATTAGATTTGACTGACCCTAGAAGAACGTATCACTTTTTCGTGTCTTATTTGTTCTTGCGTTTCTAACTAACGAAAATTAGATTTGACCGACCCTAGAAGAACGTGTCACTTTTTCGTGTTTTATTTGTTCTTGCATTTTTAACTAACGGAAATTAGATTTGACCAACCCTAGAAGAACGTGTCACTTTTTTGTGTCTTATTTGTTCTTACCTTTTTAACTAACGAAAATTAGATTTGACTGACCCTAGAAGAACGTGTCACTTTTTCGTGTCCTATTTGTTCTTACGTTTTTAACTAACGGAAATTAGATTTGACCGACCCTAGAAGAACGTGTCACCTTTTCGTGTCTTATTTGTTGTACCTTTTTAACTAACGAAAATTAGATTTGTCTGACCGTAGAAGAACGTGTCACTTTTTTAGAGCCTTATTTATTCTTACGTTTTTAACTAACGAAAATTAGATTTGACCGACCCTAGAAGAACGTGTCACTTTTTCGTGTCTTATTTGTTCTTACGTTTTTAACTAACGAAAATTAGATTTGACTGACCCTAGAACAACATGTGAATTTTTCGTGTCTTAATGTTCTTGCGTTTTTAACTAACGAAAATTAGATTTGACCAACCCTAGAAGAACGTGTCACTTTTTTGTGTCTTATTTGTTCTTACGTTTTTAACTAAGGAATATTAGATTTGACCGACCCTAGAAGAACGTGTGACTTTTTCGTGTCTTATTTGTTCTTACGTTTTTAACTAACGAAAATTAGATTTGACCAACTCTAGAAGAACGTGTGACTTTTTTTGTGTCTTATATATTCTTACGTTTTTAACTAACGAAAATTAGAATTGACCGACCGTAGAATAACGTGTCATTTTTTCGTGTCTTATTTGTTCTTACGTTTTTAACTAACGAAAATTAGATTTGACTGACCGTAGAAGAACGTGTAACTTTTTCGTGTCTTATTTGTTCTTACGTTTTTAACTAACGAAAATTAGATTTGCCTGACTCCAGAAGAACGTGTAACTTTTTGTGTGTCTTATTTGTTCTTACGTTTTCAACTAACGAAAATTAGATTTGACCGACCCTAGAAGAACGTGTGACTTTTTCGTGTCTTATTTGTTCTTGTGTTTTTAACTAACGAAAATTAGATTTGACCAACCCTAGAAGAACGTGTCACTTTTTGTGTGTCTTATTTGTTCTTACGTTTTTAACTAACGAAAATTAGATTTTATTGACCCTAGAAGAACGTGTGACTTTTTCGTGTCTTATTTGTTCTTGCGTTTTTAACTAACGAAAATTAGATTTGACCAACCCTAGAAGAACGTGTCACTTTTTTGTGTCTTATTTTTTTCTTACGTTTTTAACTAACGAAAATTAAATTTGACCGCCCCTAGAAGAACGTGTCACTTTTTGGGGGTTTATCTGTTCTTACGTTTTCAACTAACGAAATTGGATTTGACCGACCTTAGAAGAATGTGTCACTTTTTAGTGTCCTATTTGTTCTTACGTTTTTAACTAACGAAAATTAGATTTGACCGACCGTAGAAGAACGTGTCACTTTTTCATGTCTTATTTGTTCTTACGTTTTTAACTAACGAAATTTAGATTTGACCGACTCCAGAAGAACGTGTCACTTTTTCGTGTCTTATTTATTCTTACGTTTTTAACTAACGAAAATTAGATTTGACCGACTCCAGAAGAACGTGTGACTTTTTGTGTGTCTTATTTATTCTTACGTTTTTACTAACGAAAATTAGATATGGCCGACCCTAGAAGAACGTGTCACATTTTCGTGTCTTAATGTTCTTGCGTTTTTAACTAACGAAAATTAGATTTGACCAACCCTAGAAGAACGTGTCACTTTTTTGTGTCTTATTTGTTCTTACGTTTATAACTAACGAATATTAGATTTGACCGACCCTAGAAGAACGTGTGACTTTTTCGTGTCTTATTTGTTCTTACGTTTTTAACTAACGAAAATTAGATTTGACCGACCCTAGAAGAACGTGTCTCTTTTTCGTGTCTTATTTGCTCTTACGTTTTTAACTAACGAAAATTAGATTTGACCCACCGTAGAAGAACGTGTCACCTTTTCGTGTTTTATCTGTTCTTACGTTTTTAACTAACGAAATTAGATTTCACCGACCTTAGAAGAATGTGTCACTTTTTCGTGTCCTATTTGTTCTTACGTTTTTAACTAACGAAAATTAGATTTCACCGACCCTAGAAGAACGTGTCACTTTTTGTGTCTTATTTGTTCTTACGTTTGTAACTAACGAAAATTAGATGTGACCGACCGTAGAAGAACGTGTGACTTTTTTGTGTCTTATTTGTTTTTACGTTTTTAACTAACGAAAATTAGATTTGACCGACCCTAGAAGAACGTGTCACTTTTTCGTGTTTTATTTGTTCTTGCATTTTTAACTAAGGAAAATTAGATTTGACCAACCCTAGAAGAACGTGTCACTTTTTTGTGTCTTATTTGTTCTTACCTTTTTAACTAACGAAAATTAGATTTGAGCGACCCTAGAAGAACGTGTCACTTTTTCGTGTTTTATCGGTTCTTACGTTTTTAACTAACGAAATTAGATTTGACCGACCTTAGAAGAATGTGTCACTTTTTCGTGTCCTATTTGTTCTTACGTTTTTAACTAACGGAAATTAGATTTGCCTGACCCTAGAAGAACGTGTCACCTTTTCGTGTCATATTTGTTGTACGTTATTAACTAACGAAAATTAGATTTGCCTGACCATAGAAGAACGTGTCACTTTTTTGTGTCTTATTTATTCTTACGTTTTTAACTAACGACAATTAGATTTGACCGACTCTAGAAGAACGTGTGACTTTTTGTGTGTCTTATTTATTCTTACGTTTTTAACTAACGAAAATTAGTTTTGGCCGACCCTAGAAGAACGTGTCACTTTTTCGTGTCTTAATGTTCTTGCGTTTTTAACTAACGAAAATTAGATTTGACCAACCGTAGAAGAACGTGTCACTTTTTTGTGTCTTATTTGTTCTTACGTTTTTAACTAACGAATATTAGATTTGACCGACCCTAGAAGAACGTGTGACTTTTTCGTGTCTTATTTGTTCTTACGTTTTTAACTAACGAAAATTAGATTTGACCAACTCTAGAAGAACGTGTGACTTTTTTGTGTCTTATATATTCTTACGTTTTTAACTAACGAAAATTAGAATTGACCGACCGAAGAATAACGTGTCACTTTTTCGTGTCTTATTTGTTTTTACGTTTTTAACTAACGAAAATTAGATTTGACTGACCGTAGAAGAACGTGTAACTTTTTCGTGTCTTATTTGTTCTTACGTTTTTAACTAACGAAAATTAGATTTGACCGACTCCAGAAAAACGTGTAACTTTTTGTGTGTCTTATTTGTTCTTACGTTTTTAACTAACGAAAATTAAATTTTACCGACCCTAGAAGAACGTGTGACTTTTTCGTGTCTTATTTGTTTTTGCGTTTTTAACTAACGAAAATTAGATTTGACCAACCCTAGAAGAATGTGTCACATTTTTGTGTCTTATTTGTTCTTACGTTTTTAACTAACGAAAATTAGATTTGACCGACCCTAGAAGAACGTGTCACTTTTTCGTGTCTTATTTGTTCTTACGTTTTTAACTAACGAAAATTAGATTTGACCCACCCCAGAAGAACGTGTCTCTTTTTTGTGTCTTATTTGTTCTTACGTTTTTAACTCTCGAAAATTAGATTTGACCGACCCTAGAAGAACGTGTCACTTTTTCGTGTCTTATTTGCTCTTACGTTTTTAACTAACGAAAATTAGATTTGACCCACCGTAGAAGAACGTGTAACCTTTTCGTGTTTTATCTGTTCTTACGTTTTTAACTAACGAAATTAGATTTCACCGACCTTAGAAGAATGTGTCACTTTTTCGTGTCCTATTTGTTCTTGCGTTTTTAACTAACGAAAATTAGATTTCACCGACCCTAGAAGAACGTGTCACTTTTTGTGTCTTATTTGTTCTTACGTTTGTAACTAACGAAAATTAGATTTGACCGACCGTAGAAGAACGTGTGACTTTTTTGTGTCTTATTTGTTCTTACGTTTTTAACTAACGAAAATTAGATTTGACCGACCCTAGAAGAACGTGTCACTTTTACGTGTTTTATTTGTTCTTGCATTTTTAACTAACGAAAATTAGATTTGACCAACCCTAGAAGAACGTGTCACTTTTTTGTGTCTTATTTGTTCTTACGTTTTTAACTGACGAAAATTAGATTTGACCGACCCTAGAAGAACGTGTCACTTTTTCGTGTTTTATCTGTTCTTACGTTTTTAACTAACGAAATTAGATTTGACCGACCTTAGAAGAATGTGTCACTTTTTCGTGTCCTATTTGTTCTTACGTTTTTAACTAACGGAAATTAGATTTGACCGACCCTAGAAGAACGTGTCACCTTTTCGTGTCATATTTGTTGTACGTTTTTAACTAACGAAAATTAGATTTGCCTGACCGTAGAAGAACGTGTCACTTTTTTGTGTCTTATTTATTCTTACGTTTTTAACTAACGACAATTAGATTTGACCGACTCTAGAAGAACGTGTGACTTTTTGTGTGTCTTATTTATTCTTACGTTTTTACTAACGAAAATTAGATATGGCCGACCCTAGAAGAACGTGTCACTTTTTCGTGTCTTAATGTTCTTGCGTTTTTAACTAACGAAAATTAGATTTGACCAACCCTAGAAGAACGTGTCACTTTTTTGTGTCTTATTTGTTCTTACGTTTATAACTAACGAATATTAGATTTGACCGACCCTAGAAGAACGTGTGACTTTTTCGTGTCTTATTTGTTCTTACGTTTTTAACTAACGAAAATTAGATTTGACCAACTCTAGAAGAACGTGTGACTTTTTTTGTGTCGTATATATTCTTACGTTTTTAACTAACGAAAATTAGAATTGACCGACCGTAGAATAACGTGTCACTTTTTCGTGTCTTATTTGTTCTTACGTTTTTAATAACGAAAATTAGATTTGACTGACCGTAGAAGAACGTGTAACTTTTTCGTGTCTTATTTGTTCTTACGTTTTTAACTAACGAAAATTAGATTTGACCGACTCCAGAAGAACGTGTAACTTTTTGTGTGTCTTATTTGTTCTTACGTTTTAACTAACGAAAATTAGATTTTACCGACCCTAGAAGAACGTGTCACTTTTTCGTGTCTTATTTGTTCTTACGTTTTTAACTAACGAAAATTAGATTTGACTGACCCTAGAAGAACGTATCACTTTTTCGTGTCTTATTTGTTCTTGCGTTTCTAACTAACGAAAATTAGATTTGACCGACCCTAGAAGAACGTGTCACTTTTTCGTGTTTTATTTGTTCTTGCATTTTTAACTAACGGAAATTAGATTTGATCAACCCTAGAAGAACGTGTCACTTTTTTGTGTCTTATTTGTTCTTACCTTTTTAACTAACGAAAATTAGATTTGACTGACCCTAGAAGAACGTGTCACTTTTTCGTGTCCTATTTGTTCTTACGTTTTTAACTAACGGAAATTAGATTTGACCGACCCTAGAAGAACGTGTCACCTTTTCGTGTCTTATTTGTTGTACCTTTTTAACTAACGAAAATTAGATTTGTCTGACCGTAGAAGAACGTGTCACTTTTTTAGAGCCTTATTTATTCTTACGTTTTTAACTAACGAAAATTAGATTTGACCGACCCTAGAAGAACGTGTCACTTTTTCGTGTCTTATTTGTTCTTACGTTTTTAACTAACGAAAATTAGATTTGACTGACCCTAGAACAACATGTGAATTTTTCGTGTCTTAATGTTCTTGCGTTTTTAACTAACGAAAATTAGATTTGACCAACCCTAGAAGAACGTGTCACTTTTTTGTGTCTTATTTGTTCTTACGTTTTTAACTAAGGAATATTAGATTTGACCGACCCTAGAAGAACGTGTGACTTTTTCGTGTCTTATTTGTTCTTACGTTTTTAACTAACGAAAATTAGATTTGACCAACTCTAGAAGAACGTGTGACTTTTTTTGTGTCTTATATATTCTTACGTTTTTAACTAACGAAAATTAGAATTGACCGACCGTAGAATAACGTGTCATTTTTTCGTGTCTTATTTGTTCTTACGTTTTTAACTAACGAAAATTAGATTTGACTGACCGTAGAAGAACGTGTAACTTTTTCGTGTCTTATTTGTTCTTACGTTTTTAACTAACGAAAATTAGATTTGCCTGACTCCAGAAGAACGTGTAACGTTTTGTGTGTCTTATTTGTTCTTACGTTTTCAACTAACGAAAATTAGATTTGACCGACCCTAGAAGAACGTGTGACTTTTTCGTGTCTTATTTGTTCTTGTGTTTTTAACTAACGAAAATTAGATTTGACCAACCCTAGAAGAACGTGTCACTTTTTTGTGTCTTATATATTCTAACGTTTTTAACTAACGAAAATTAGATTTTATTGACCCTAGAAGAACGTGTGACTTTTTCGTGTCTTATTTGTTCTTGCGTTTTTAACTAACGAAAATTAGATTTGACCAACCCTAGAAGAACGTGTCACTTTTTTGTGTCTTATTTGTTCTTACGTTTTTAACTAACGAAAATTAAATTTGACCGCCCCTAGAAGAACGTGTCACTTTTTGGGGGTTTATCTGTTCTTACGTTTTCAACTAACGAAATTGGATTTGACCGACCTTAGAAGAATGTGTCACTTTTTAGTGTCCTATTTGTTCTTACGTTTTTAACTAACGAAAATTAGATTTGACCGACCGTAGAAGAACGTGTCACTTTTTCATGTCTTATTTGTTCTTACGTTTTTAACTAACGAAATTTAGATTTGACCGACTCCAGAAGAACGTGTCACTTTTTCGTGTCTTATTTATTCTTACGTTTTTAACTAACGAAAATTAGATTTGACCGACTCCAGAAGAACGTGTGACTTTTTGTGTGTCTTATTTATTCTTACGTTTTTACTAACGAAAATTAGATATGGCCGACCCTAGAAGAACGTGTCACTTTTTCGTGTCTTAATGTTCTTGCGTTTTTAACTAACGAAAATTAGATTTGACCAACCCTAGAAGAACGTGTCACTTTTTTGTGTCTTATTTGTTCTTACGTTTATAACTAACGAATATTAGATTTGACCGACCCTAGAAGAACGTGTGACTTTTTCGTGTCTTATTTGTTCTTACGTTTTTAACTAACGAAAATTAGATTTGACCGACCCTCGAAGAACGTGTCACTTTTTTGTGTCTTTTTTGTTCTTACGTTTTTAACTAACGAAAATTAGATTTTACCGACCCTAGAAGAACGTGTCACTTTTTCGTGTCTTATTTGTTCTTACGTTTTTAACTAACGAAAATTAGATTTGACTGACCCTAGAAGAACGTATCACTTTTTCGTGTCTTATTTGTTCTTGCGTTTCTAACTAACGAAAATTAGATTTGACCGACCCTAGAAGAACGTGTCACTTTTTCGTGTTTTATTTGTTCTTGCATTTTTAACTAACGGAAATTAGATTTGACCAACCCTAGAAGAACGTGTCACTTTTTTGTGTCTTATTTGTTCTTACCTTTTTAACTAACGAAAATTAGATTTGACTGACCCTAGAAGAACGTGTCACTTTTTCGTGTCCTATTTGTTCTTACGTTTTTAACTAACGGAAATTAGATTTGACCGACCCTAGAAGAACGTGTCACCTTTTCGTGTCTTATTTGTTGTACCTTTTTAACTAACGAAAATTAGATTTGTCTGACCGTAGAAGAACGTGTCACTTTTTTAGAGCCTTATTTATTCTTACGTTTTTAACTAACGAAAATTAGATTTGACCGACCCTAGAAGAACGTGTCACTTTTTCGTGTCTTATTTGTTCTTACGTTTTTAACTAACGAAAATTAGATTTGACTGACCCTAGAACAACATGTGAATTTTTCGTGTCTTAATGTTCTTGCGTTTTTAACTAACGAAAATTAGATTTGACCAACCCTAGAAGAACGTGTCACTTTTTTGTGTCTTATTTGTTCTTACGTTTTTAACTAAGGAATATTAGATTTGACCGACCCTAGAAGAACGTGTGACTTTTTCGTGTCTTATTTGTTCTTACGTTTTTAACTAACGAAAATTAGATTTGACCAACTCTAGAAGAACGTGTGACTTTTTTTGTGTCTTATATATTCTTACGTTTTTAACTAACGAAAATTAGAATTGACCGACCGTAGAATAACGTGTCATTTTTTCGTGTCTTATTTGTTCTTACGTTTTTAACTAACGAAAATTAGATTTGACTGACCGTAGAAGAACGTGTAACTTTTTCGTGTCTTATTTGTTCTTACGTTTTTAACTAACGAAAATTAGATTTGCCTGACTCCAGAAGAACGTGTAACTTTTTGTGTGTCTTATTTGTTCTTACGTTTTCAACTAACGAAAATTAGATTTGACCGACCCTAGAAGAACGTGTGACTTTTTCGTGTCTTATTTGTTCTTGTGTTTTTAACTAACGAAAATTAGATTTGACCAACCCTAGAAGAACGTGTCACTTTTTTGTGTCTTATATATTCTAACGTTTTTAACTAACGAAAATTAGAATTGACCGACCGTAGAATAACGTGTAACCTTTTCGTGTCTTATTTGTTCTTACGTTTTTAACTAACGCTAATTAGATTTGACTGACCGTAGAAGAACGTGTAACTTTTTCGTGTCTTATTTGTTCTTACGTTTTTAACTAACGAAAATTAGATTTGACCGACTCTAGAAGAACGTGTCACTTTTTGTGTGTCTTATTTGTTCTTACGTTTTTAACTAACGAAAATTAGATTTTATTGACCCTAGAAGAACGTGTGACTTTTTCGTGTCTTATTTGTTCTTGCGTTTTTAACTAACGAAAACTAGATTTGACCAACCCTAGAAGAACGTGTCACTTTTTTGTGTCTTATTTGTTCTTACGTTTTTAACTAACGAAAATTAAATTTGACCGCCCTTAGAAGAACGTGTCACTTTTTGGGGGTTTATCTGTTCTTACGTTTTCAACTAACGAAATTGGATTTGACCGACCTTAGAAGAATGTGTCACTTTTTAGTGTCCTATTTGTTCTTACGTTTTTAACTAACGAAAATTAGATTTGACCGACCGCAGAAGAACGTGTCACTTTTTCATGTCTTATTTGTTCTTACGTTTTTAACTAACGAAATTTAGATTTGACCGACTCCAGAAGAACGTGTCACTTTTTCGTGTCTTATTTATTCTTACGTTTTTAACTAACGAAAATTAGATTTGATTGACTCCAGAAGAACGTGTGACTTTTTCGTGTCTTATTTGTTCTTACCTTTTTAACTAACGAAAATTAGATTTGACCGACCCTAGAAGAACGTGTCACCTTTTCGTGTTTTATCTGTTCTTACGTTTTTAACTAACGAAATTAGATTTGACCGACCTTAGAAGAATGTGTCACTTTTTCGTGTCCTATTTGTTCTTACATTTTTAACTAACGAAAATTAGATTTGACCGACCATAGAAGAACGTGTCACTTTTTCGTGTCTTATTTGTTCTTACGTTTTTAACAAACGAAAATTAGATTTGACCAACTCTAGAAGAACGTGTGACTTTTTTTGTGTCTTATTTATTCTTAAGGTTTTAACTAACGAAAATTAGATTTTACCGACCCTAGAAGAACGTGTCACTTTTTCGTGTCTTATTTGTTCTTACGTTTTTAACTAACGAAAATTAGATTTGAGCGACCCTAGAAGAACGTGTCACTTTTTTGTGTCTTATTTGTTCTTACGTTTTTAACTAACGAAAATTAGATTTTACCGACCCTAGAAGAAGGTGTCACTTTTTCGTGTCTTATTTATTCTTACGTTTTTAACTAACGAAGTAAGATTTAAGCGACCATAGAAGAACGTGTCACTTTTTTGTGTCTTATTTGTTCTTACGTTTTTAATTAACGGAAATTAGATTTGACCGACCCTAGTAGAACGTGTCACCTTTTCGTGTTCATCTGTTCATACGTTTTTAACTAACGAAATTAGATTTGACCAACCTTAGAAGAATGTGTCACTTTTTCGTGTCCTATTTGTTCTTACATTTTAACTAACGGAAATTAGATTTGACCAACCTTAGAAGAACGTGTCACTTTTTCGTGTCCTATTTGTTCTTACGTTTTTAACTAACAAAAATTAGATTTTACCGACCGTAGAAGAACGTGTCACTTTTTGTGTGTCTTATTTGTTCTTACGTTTTTAACTAACGAAAATTAGATTTGACCGACTCCAGAAGAACGTGTCACTTTTTCGTGTCTTAATTCTTCTTACGTTTTTAACTAACGGAAATTAGATTTGACCGACCCTAGAAGAACGTGTCACTTTTTCGTGTCTTGTTTGTTCTTACGTTTTTAACTAACGAAAATTTGATTGCAACAAGTCTAGAAGAACGTGTGATTTTTTGTGTGTCTTATTTATTCTTACGTTTTTAACTAACGAAAATTAGATTTGACCGACCCTAGAAGAACGTGTCACTTTTTCGTGTCTTATTTGCTATTACGTTTTTAACTAACGAAAATTAGATTTGACCGACCCTAGAAGAACGTGTCACTTTTTCGTGTCTTATTTATTCTTACGTTTTTAACTAATGAAAATTAGATTTGACCGACTCCAGAAGAACGTGTGACTTTTTCGTGTCTTATTTGTTCTTGCGTTTTTAACTAACGAAAATTAGATTTTACTGACCCTAGAAGAACGTGTCACTTTTTTGTGTATTATTTGTTCTTACCTTTTTAACTAACGAAAATTAGATTTGACCGACCCTAGAAGAACGTGTCACCTTTTCGTGTTTTATCTGTTCTTAAGGTTTTAACTAACGAAAATTAGATTTGACCGACCTTAGATGAATGTGTCACTTTTTCGTGTCATATTTGTTCTTAGTTTTTTAACTAACGAAAATTAGATTTGAACGACCGTAGAAGAACGTGTCACTTTTTCGTGTCTTATTTGTTCTTACGGTTTTTAACTAACGAAAATTAGATTTGACTGACGGTGGAAGAACGTGTCACTTTTTCGTGTCTTATTTATTGTTATGTTTTTAACTAACGAAAATAAGATTTGACTGACTCTAGAAGAACGTGTGACTTTTTTGTGTCTTGTTTATTCTTACGTTTTTAACTAACGAAAATTAGATTTCACCGACCCTAGAAGAACGTGTCACTTTTTCGTGTCTTATTTGTTCTTACGTTTGTAACTAACGAAAATTAGATGTGACCTACCGTAGAAGAACGTGTGACTTTTTTGTGTCTTATTTGTTCTTACGTTTTTAACTAACGAAAATTAGATTTGACCGACCCTAGAAGAACGTGTCACTTTTTCGTGTCTTATTTGTTCTTACGTTTTTACCTAACGAAAATTAGATTTGACCAACTCTAGAAGAACGTGTGACTTTTTTTGTGTCTTATTTATTCTTAAGGTTATAACTAACGAAAATTAGATTTGACCGACCCTAGAAGAACGTGTCACTTTTTTGTGTCTTATTTGTTCTTACCTTTTTAACTAACGAAAATTAGATTTTACCGACCCTAGAAGAACGTGTCACTTTTTTGTGTCTTATTTGTTCTTACCTTTTTAACTAACGAAAATTAGATTTGACCGACTTAGAAGAACGTGTCACTTTTTCGTGTTTTATTTGTTCTTGCATTTTTAACTAAGGAAAATTGGATTTGACCGACCAAAGAAGAATGTGTCACTTTTTCGTGTCTTATTTGCTCTTACGTTTTTAACTAACGAAAATTAGATTTGACCGACCGTAGAAGAACGTGTCACTTTTTCGTGTCTTATTTGTTCTTACGTTTTTAACTAACGAAAATTAGATTTGACCGACCCTAGAAGAACGTGTCACTTTTTCGTGTCTTATTTGTTCTTACGTTTTTAACTAACGAAAATTAGATTTGACCGACCCTAGAAGAACGTGTCACTTTTTCGTGTCTTATTTGCTCTTACGTTTTTAACTAACGAAAATTAGATTTGACCCACCGTAGAAGAACGTGTCACCTTTTCGTGTTTTATCTGTTCTTACGTTTTTAACTAACGAAATTAGATTTCACCGACCTTAGAAGAATGTGTCACTTTTTCGTGTCCTATTTGTTCTTACGTTTTTAACTAACGAAAATTAGATTTCACCGACCCTAGAAGAACGTGTCACTTTTTGTGTCTTATTTGTTCTTACGTTTGTAACTAACGAAAATTAGATGTGACCGACCGTAGAAGAACGTGTGACTTTTTTGTGTCTTATTTGTTTTTACGTTTTTAACTAACGAAAATTAGATTTGACCGACCCTAGAAGAACGTGTCACTTTTTCGTGTTTTATTTGTTCTTGCATTTTTAACTAAGGAAAATTAGATTTGACCAACCCTAGAAGAACGTGTCACTTTTTTGTGTCTTATTTGTTCTTACGTTTTTAACTAACGAAAATTAGATTTGACCGACCCTAGAAGAACGTGTCACTTTTTCGTGTTTTATCTGTTCTTACGTTTTTAACTAACGAAATTAGATTTGACCGACCTTAGAAGAATGTGTCCCTTTTTCGTGTCCTATTTGTTCTTACGTTTTTAACTAACGGAAATTAGATTTGCCTGACCCTAGAAGAACGTGTCACCTTTTCGTGTCATATTTGTTGTACGTTTTTAACTAACGAAAATTAGATTTGCCTGACCGTAGAAGAACGTGTCACTTTTTTGTGTCTTATTTATTCTTACGTTTTTAACTAATGACAATTAGATTTGACCGACTCTAGAAGAACGTGTGACTTTTTCGTGTCTTATTTATTCTTACGTTTTTAACTAACGAAGTAAGATTTAAGCGACCATAGAAGAACGTGTCACTTTTTTGTGTCTTATTTGTTCTTACGTTTTTAATTAACGGAAATTAGATTTGACCGACCCTAGAAGAACGTGTCACCTTTTCGTGTTCATCTGTTCATACGTTTTTAACTAACGAAATTAGATTTGACCAACCTTAGAAGAATGTGTCACTTTTTCGTGTCCTATTTGTTCTTACATTTTAACTAACGAAAATTAGATTTGACCAACCTTAGAAGAACGTGTCACTTTTTCGTGTCCTATTTGTTCTTACGTTTTTAACTAACAAAAATTAGATTTGACCGACCGTAGAAGAACGTGTCACTTTTTGTGTGTCTTATTTGTTCTTACGTTTTTAACTAACGAAAATTAGATTTGACCGACTCCAGAAGAACGTGTCACTTTTTCGTGTCTTAATTCTTCTTACGTTTTTAACTAACGGAAATTAGATTTGACCGACCCTAGAAGAACGTGTCACTTTTTCTTGTCTTGTTTGTTCTTACGTTTTTAACTAACGAAAATTTGATTTGAACAAGTCTAGAATAACGTGTGATTTTTTGTGTGTCTTATTTATTCTTACGTTTTTAACTAACGAAAATTAGATTTGACCGACCCTAGAAGAACGTGTCACTTTTTCGTGCCTTATTTGTTCTTACGTTTTTAACTAACAAAAATTAGATTTCACCGACCCTAGAAGAACGTGTCACTTTTTCGTGTCTTATTTGCTCTTACGTTTTTAACTAAGGAAAATTAGATTTGACCGACCGTAGAAGAACGTGTCACTTTTTCGTGTCTTATTTATTCTTACGTTTTTAACTAACGAAAATTAGATTTGACCGACTCCAGAAGAACGTGTGACTTTTTCGTGTCTTATTTGTTCTTGCGTTTTTAACTAACGAAAATTAGATTTTACTGACCCTAGAAGAACGTGTCACTTTTTTGTGTATTATTTGTTCTTACCTTTTTAACTAACAAAATTAGATTTGACCGACCCTAGAAGAACGTGTCACCTTTTCGTGTTTTATCTGTTCTTAAGGTTTTAACTAACGAAAATTAGATTTGACCGACCTTAGAAGAATGTGTCACTTTTTCGTGTCATATTTGTTCTTACGTTTTTAACTAACGAAAATTAGATTTGAACGACCGTAGAAGAACGTGTCACTTTTTCGTGTCTTATTTGTTCTTACGGTTTTTAACTAACGAAAATTAGATTTGACTGACGGTGGAAGAACGTGTCACTTTTTCGTGTCTTATTTATTGTTATGTTTTTAACTAACGAAAATTAGATTTGACTGACTCTAGAAGAACGTGTGACTTTTTTGTGTCTTATTTATTCTTACGTTTTTAACTAACGAAAATTAGATTTCACTGACCCTAGAAGAACGTGTCACTTTTTCGTGTCTTATTTGTTCTTACGTTTGTAACTAACGAAAATTAGATGTGACCGACCGTAGAAGAACGTGTGACTTTTTTGTGTCTTATTTGTTCTTACGTTTTTAACTAACGAAAATTAGATTTGACCGACCCTAGAAGAACGTGTCACTTTTTCGTGTCTTATTTGTTCTTACGTTTTTACCTAACGAAAATTAGATTTGACCAACTCTAGAAGAACGTGTGACTTTTTTTGTGTCTTATTTATTCTTAAGGTTTTAACTAACGAAAATTAGATTTGACCGACCCTAGAAGAACGTGTCACTTTTTTGTGTCTTATTTGTTCTTACCTTTTTAACTAACGAAAATTAGATTTTACCGACCCTAGAAGAACGTGTCACTTTTTTGTGTCTTATTTGTTCTTACCTTTTTAACTAACGAAAATTAGATTTGACCGACTTAGAAGAACGTGTCACTTTTTCGTGTTTTATTTGTTCTTGCATTTTTAACTAAGGAAAATTAGATTTGACCGACCTAAGAAGAATGTGTCACTTTTTCGTGTCTTATTTGCTCTTACGTTTTTAACTAACGAAAATTAGATTTGACCGACCGTAGAAGAACGTGTCACTTTTTCGTGTCTTATTTGTTCTTACGTTTTTAACTAACGAAAATTAGATTTGACCGACCCTAGAAGAACGTGTCACTTTTTCGTGTCTTATTTGTTCTTACGTTTTTAACTAACGAAAATTAGATTTGACCGACCCTAGAAGAACGTGTCACTTTTTCGTGTCTTATTTGCTCTTACGTTTTTAACTAACGAAAATTAGATTTGACCCACCGTAGAAGAACGTGTCACCTTTTCGTGTTTTATCTGTTCTTACGTTTTTAACTAACGAAATTAGATTTCACCGACCTTAGAAGAATGTGTCACTTTTTCGTGTCCTATTTGTTCTTACGTTTTTAACTAACGAAAATTAGATTTCACCGACCCTAGAAGAACGTGTCACTTTTTGTGTCTTATTTGTTTTTACGTTTGTAACTAACGAAAATTAGATGTGACCGACCGTAGAAGAACGTGTGACTTTTTTGTGTCTTATTTGTTTTTACGTTTTTAACTAACGAAAATTAGATTTGACCGACCCTAGAAGAACGTGTCACTTTTTCGTGTTTTATTTGTTCTTGCATTTTTAACTAAGGAAAATTAGATTTGACCAACCCTAGAAGAACGTGTCACTTTTTTGTGTCTTATTTGTTCTTACGTTTTTAACTAACGAAAATTAGATTTGACCGACCCTAGAAGAACGTGTCACTTTTTCGTGTTTTATCTGTTCTTACGTTTTTAACTAACGAAATTAGATTTGACCGACCTTAGAAGAATGTGTCCCTTTTTCGTGTCCTATTTGTTCTTACGTTTTTAACTAACGGAAATTAGATTTTCCTGACCCTAGAAGAACGTGTCACCTTTTCGTGTCATATTTGTTGTACGTTTTTAACTAACGAAAATTAGATTTGCCTGACCGTAGAAGAACGTGTCACTTTTTTGTGTCTTATTTATTCTTAGGTTTTAACTAACGACAATTAGATTTGACCGACTCTAGAAGAACGTGTGACTTTTTGTGTGTCTTATTTATTCTTACGTTTTTAACTAACGAAAATTAGATTTGGCCGACCCTAGAAGAACGTGTCACTTTTTCGTGTCTTAATGTTCTTGCGTTTTTAACTAACGAAAATTAGATTTGACCAACCCTAGAAGAACGTGTGACTTTTTTGTGTCTTATTTGTTCTTACGTTTTTAATTAACGAATATTAGATTTGACCGACCCTAGAAGAACGTGTGACTTTTTCGTGTCTTATTTGTTCTTACGTTTTTAACTAACGAAAATTAGATTTGACCAACTCTAGAAGAACGTGTGACTTTTTTTGTGTCTTATATATTCTTACGTTTTTAACTAACGAAAATTAGAATTGACCGACCGTAGAATAACGTGTCACTTTTTCGTGCCTTATTTGTTTTTACGTTTTTAACTAACGAAAATTAGATTTGACTGACCGTAGAAGAACGTGTAACTTTTTCGTGTCTTATTTGTTCTTACGTTTTTAACTAACGAAAATTAGATTTGACCGACTCCAGAAAAACGTGTAACTTTTTGTGTGTCTTATTTGTTCTTACGTTTTTAACTAACGAAAATTAGATTTTACCGACCCTAGAAGAACGTGTGACTTTTTCGTGTCTTATTTGTTCTTGCGTTTTTAACTAACGAAAATTAGATTTGACCAACCCTAGAAGAATGTGTCACTTTTTTGTGTCTTATTTGTTCTTACGTTTTTAACTAACGAAAATTAGATTTGACCGACCCTAGAAGAACGTGTCACTTTTTCGTGTCTTATTTGTTCTTACGTTTTTAACTAACGAAAATTAGATTTGACCGACCCTAGAAGAACGTGTCACTTTTTTGTGTCTTATTTGTTCTTACGTTTTTAACTAACGAAAATTAGATTTGACCGACCCTAGAAGAACGTGTCACTTTTTCGTGTCTTATTTGCTCTTACGTTTTTAACTAACGAAAATTAGATTTGACCGACCTTAGAAGAACGTGTAACCTTTTCGTGTTTTATCTGTTCTTACGTTTTTAACTAACGAAATTAGATTTCACCGACCTTAGAAGAATGTGTCACTTTTTCGTGTCCTATTTGTTCTTGCGTTTTTAACTAACGAAAATTAGATTTCACCGACCCTAAAAGAACGTGTCACTTTTTGTGTCTTATTTGTTCTTACGTTTGTAACTAACGAAAATTAGATGTGACCGACCGTAGAAGAACGTGTGACTATTTTGTGTCTTATTTGTTCTTACGTTTTTAACTAACGAAAATTAGATTTGACCGACCCTAGAAGAACGTGTCACTTTTTCGTGTTTTATCTGTTCTTACGTTTTTAACTAACGAAATTAGATTTGACCGACCTTAGAAGAATGTGTCACTTTTTCGTGTCCTATTTGTTCTTACGTTTTTAACTAACGGAAATTAGATTTGACCGACCCTAGAAGAACGTGTCACCTTTTCGTGTCATATTTGTTGTACGTTTTTAACTAACGAAAATTAGATTTGCCTGACCGTAGAAGAACGTGTCACTTTTTTGTGTCTTATTTATTCTTACGTTTTTAACTAACGACAATTAGATTTGACCGACTCTAGAAGAACGTGTGACTTTTTGTGTGTCTTATTTATTCTTACGTTTTTAACTAACGAAAATTAGATTTGGCCGACCCTAGAAGAACGTGTCACTTTTTCGTGTCTTAATGTTCTTGCGTTTTTAACTAACGAAAATTAGATTTGACCAACCCTAGAAGAACGTGTCACTTTTTTGTGTCTTATTTGTTCTTACGTTTATAACTAACGAATATTAGATTTGACCGACCCTAGAAGAACGTGTGACTTTTTCGTGTCTTATTTGTTCTTACGTTTTTAACTAACGAAAATTAGATTTGACCAACTCTAGAAGAACGTGTGACTTTTTTTGTGTCGTATATATTCTTACGTTTTTAACTAACGAAAATTAGAATTGACCGACCGTAGAATAACGTGTCACTTTTTCGTGTCTTATTTGTTCTTACGTTTTTAACTAACGAAAATTAGATTTGACTGACCGTAGAAGAACGTGTAACTTTTTCGTGTCTTATTTGTTCTTACGTTTTTAACTAACGAAAATTAGATTTGACCGACTCTAGAAGAACGTGTCACTTTTTGTGTGTCTTATTTGTTCTTACGTTTTTAACTAACGAAAATTAGATTTTACCGACCCTAGAAGAACGTGTGACTTTTTCGTGTCTTATTTGTTCTTGCGTTTTAACTAACGAAAATTAGATTTGACCAACCCTAGAAGAACGTGTCACTTTTTTGTGTCTTATTTGTTCTTACGTTTTTAACTAACGAAAATTAAATTTGACCGACCCTAGAAGAACGTGTCACTTTTTGGGGGTTTATCTGTTCTTACGTTTTTAACTAACCAAATTAGATTTGACCGACCTTAGAAGAATGTGTCACTTTTTCGTGTCCTATTTGTTCTTACATTTTTAACTAACGAAAATTAGATTTGACCGACCATAGAAGAACGTGTCACTTTTTCGTGTCTTATTTATTCTTACGTTTTTAACTAACAAAGTAAGATTTTAGCGAACATAGAAGAACGTGTCACTTTTTTGTGTCTTATTTGTTCTTACGTTTTTAATTAACGGAAATTAGATTTGACCGACCCTAGAAGAACGTGTCACCTTTTCGTGTTTATCTGTTCATACGTTTTTAACTAACGAAATTAGATTTGACCAACCTTAGAAGAATGTGTCACTTTTTCGTGTCCTATTTGTTCTTACATTTTAACTAACGAAAATTAGATTTGACCAACCTTGGAAGAACGTGTTACTTTTTCGTGTCCTATTTGTTCTTACGTTTTTAACTAACAAAAATTAGATTTGACCGACCGTAGAAGAACGTGTCACTTTTTGTGTGTCTTATTTCTTCTTACGTTTTTAACTAACGGAAATTAGATTTGACCGACCCTAGAAGAACGTGTCACTTTTTCGTGTCTTGTTTGTTCTTACGTTTTTAACTAACGAAAATTTGATTTGAACAAGTCTAGAAGAACGTGTGATTTTTTGTGTGTCTTATTTATTCTTACGTTTTTAACTAACGAAAATTAGATTTGACCGACCCTAGAAGAACGTGTCACTTTTTCGTGTCTTATTTGTTCTTACGTTTTTAACTAACAAAAATTAGATTTCACCGACCCTAGAAGAACGTGTCACTTTTTCGTGTCTTATTTGCTCTTACGTTTTTAACTAACGAAAATTAGATTTGACCGACCGTAGAAGAACGTGTCACTTTTTCGTGTCTTATTTATTCTTACGTTTTTAACTAACGAAAATTAGATTTGACCGACTCCAGAAGAACGTGTGACTTTTTCGTGTCTTATTTGTTCTTGCGTTTTTAACTAACGAAAATTTGATTTTACTGACCCTAGAAGAACGTGTCACTTTTTTGTGTATTATTTGTTCTTACCTTTTTAACTAACGAAAATTAGATTTGACCGACCCTAGAAGAACGTGTCACCTTTTCGTGTTTTATCTGTTCTTAAGGTTTTAACTAACGAAAATTAGATTTGACCGACCTTAGAAGAATGTGTCACTTTTTCGTGTCCTATTTGTTCTTACGTTTTTAACTAACGAAAATTAGATTTGAACGACCGTAGAAGAACGTGTCACTTTTTCGTGTCTTATTTGTTCTTAAGTTTTTAACTAACGAAAATTAGATTTGACTGACGGTGGAAGAACGTGTCACTTTTTCGTGTCTTATTTATTGTTATGTTTTTAACTAACGAAAATTAGATTTGACTGACTCTAGAAGAACGTGTGACTTTTTTGTGTCTTATTTATTCTTACGTTTTTAACTAACGAAAATTAGATTTCACCGACCCTAGAAGAACGTGTTACTTTTTCGTGTCTTATTTGTTCTTACGTTTGTAACTAACGAAAATTAGATGTGACCGACCGTAGAAGAACGTGTGACTTTTTTGTGTCTTATTTGTTCTTACGTTTTTAACTAACGAAAATTAGATTTAACCGACCCTAGAAAAACGTGTCACTTTTTCGTGTCTTATTTGTTCTTACGTTTTTAACTAACGAAAATTAGATTTGACCAACTCTAGAAGAACGTGTGACTTTTTTTGTGTCTTATTTATTCTTAAGGTTTTAACTAACGAAAATTAGATTTGACCGACCCTAGAAAAACGTGTCACTTTTTTGTGTCTTATTTGTTCTTACCTTTTTAACTAACGAAAATTAGATTTTACCGACCCTAGAAGAACGTGTCACTTTTTTGTGTCTTATTTGTTCTTACCTTTTTAACTAACGAAAATTAGATTTGACCGACCTTAGAAGAACGTGTCACTTCTTCGTGTTTTATTTGTTCTTGCATTTTTAACTAAGGAAAATTAGATTTGACCGACCTAAGAAGAATGTGTCACTTTTTCGTGTCCTATTTGTTCTTACGTTTTTAACTAACGATAATTAGATTTGACCGACCTTAGAAGAACGTGTCACTTTTTCGTGTCTTATTTGCTCTTACGTTTTTAACTAACGAAAATTAGATTTGACCGACCGTAGAAGAACGTGTCACTTTTTCGTGTCTTATTTGTTCTTACGTTTTTAACTAACGAAAATTAGATTTGACCGACCCTAGAAGAACGTGTCACTTTTTGTGTCTTATTTGTTCTTACGTTTGTAACTAACGAAAATTAGATGTGACCGACCGTAGAAGAACGTGTGACTATTTTGTGTCTTATTTGTTCTTACGTTTTTAACTAACGAAAATTAGATTTGACCGACCCTAGAAGAACGTGTCACTTTTTCGTGTTTTATCTGTTCTTACGTTTTTAACTAACGAAATTAGATTTGACCGACCTTAGAAGAATGTGTCACTTTTTCGTGTCCTATTTGTTCTTACGTTTTTAACTAACGGAAATTAGATTTGACCGACCCTAGAAGAACGTGTCACCTTTTCGTGTCATATTTGTTGTACGTTTTTAACTAACGAAAATTAGATTTGCCTGACCGTAGAAGAACGTGTCACTTTTTTGTGTCTTATTTATTCTTACGTTTTTAACTAACGACAATTAGATTTGACCGACTCTAGAAGAACGTGTGACTTTTTGTGTGTCTTATTTATTCTTACGTTTTTAACTAACGAAAATTAGATTTGGCCGACCCTAGAAGAACGTGTCACTTTTTCGTGTCTTAATGTTCTTGCGTTTTTAACTAACGAAAATTAGATTTGACCAACCCTAGAAGAACGTGTCACTTTTTTGTGTCTTATTTGTTCTTACGTTTATAACTAACGAATATTAGATTTGACCGACCCTAGAAGAACGTGTGACTTTTTCGTGTCTTATTTGTTCTTACGTTTTTAACTAACGAAAATTAGATTTGACCAACTCTAGAAGAACGTGTGACTTTTTTTGTGTCGTATATATTCTTACGTTTTTAACTAACGAAAATTAGAATTGACCGACCGTAGAATAACGTGTCACTTTTTCGTGTCTTATTTGTTCTTACGTTTTTAACTAACGAAAATTAGATTTGACTGACCGTAGAAGAACGTGTAACTTTTTCGTGTCTTATTTGTTCTTACGTTTTTAACTAACGAAAATTAGATTTGACCGACTCTAGAAGAACGTGTCACTTTTTGTGTGTCTTATTTGTTCTTACGTTTTTAACTAACGAAAATTAGATTTTACCGACCCTAGAAGAACGTGTGACTTTTTCGTGTCTTATTTGTTCTTGCGTTTTAACTAACGAAAATTAGATTTGACCAACCCTAGAAGAACGTGTCACTTTTTTGTGTCTTATTTGTTCTTACGTTTTTAACTAACGAAAATTAAATTTGACCGACCCTAGAAGAACGTGTCACTTTTTGGGGGTTTATCTGTTCTTACGTTTTTAACTAACCAAATTAGATTTGACCGACCTTAGAAGAATGTGTCACTTTTTCGTGTCCTATTTGTTCTTACATTTTTAACTAACGAAAATTAGATTTGACCGACCATAGAAGAACGTGTCACTTTTTCGTGTCTTATTTATTCTTACGTTTTTAACTAACAAAGTAAGATTTTAGCGAACATAGAAGAACGTGTCACTTTTTTGTGTCTTATTTGTTCTTACGTTTTTAATTAACGGAAATTAGATTTGACCGACCCTAGAAGAACGTGTCACCTTTTCGTGTTTATCTGTTCATACGTTTTTAACTAACGAAATTAGATTTGACCAACCTTAGAAGAATGTGTCACTTTTTCGTGTCCTATTTGTTCTTACATTTTAACTAACGAAAATTAGATTTGACCAACCTTGGAAGAACGTGTTACTTTTTCGTGTCCTATTTGTTCTTACGTTTTTAACTAACAAAAATTAGATTTGACCGACCGTAGAAGAACGTGTCACTTTTTGTGTGTCTTATTTCTTCTTACGTTTTTAACTAACGGAAATTAGATTTGACCGACCCTAGAAGAACGTGTCACTTTTTCGTGTCTTGTTTGTTCTTACGTTTTTAACTAACGAAAATTTGATTTGAACAAGTCTAGAAGAACGTGTGATTTTTTGTGTGTCTTATTTATTCTTACGTTTTTAACTAACGAAAATTAGATTTGACCGACCCTAGAAGAACGTGTCACTTTTTCGTGTCTTATTTGTTCTTACGTTTTTAACTAACAAAAATTAGATTTCACCGACCCTAGAAGAACGTGTCACTTTTTCGTGTCTTATTTGCTCTTACGTTTTTAACTAACGAAAATTAGATTTGACCGACCGTAGAAGAACGTGTCACTTTTTCGTGTCTTATTTATTCTTACGTTTTTAACTAACGAAAATTAGATTTGACCGACTCCAGAAGAACGTGTGACTTTTTCGTGTCTTATTTGTTCTTGCGTTTTTAACTAACGAAAATTTGATTTTACTGACCCTAGAAGAACGTGTCACTTTTTTGTGTATTATTTGTTCTTACCTTTTTAACTAACGAAAATTAGATTTGACCGACCCTAGAAGAACGTGTCACCTTTTCGTGTTTTATCTGTTCTTAAGGTTTTAACTAACGAAAATTAGATTTGACCGACCTTAGAAGAATGTGTCACTTTTTCGTGTCCTATTTGTTCTTACGTTTTTAACTAACGAAAATTAGATTTGAACGACCGTAGAAGAACGTGTCACTTTTTCGTGTCTTATTTGTTCTTAAGTTTTTAACTAACGAAAATTAGATTTGACTGACGGTGGAAGAACGTGTCACTTTTTCGTGTCTTATTTATTGTTATGTTTTTAACTAACGAAAATTAGATTTGACTGACTCTAGAAGAACGTGTGACTTTTTTGTGTCTTATTTATTCTTACGTTTTTAACTAACGAAAATTAGATTTCACCGACCCTAGAAGAACGTGTTACTTTTTCGTGTCTTATTTGTTCTTACGTTTGTAACTAACGAAAATTAGATGTGACCGACCGTAGAAGAACGTGTGACTTTTTTGTGTCTTATTTGTTCTTACGTTTTTAACTAACGAAAATTAGATTTAACCGACCCTAGAAAAACGTGTCACTTTTTCGTGTCTTATTTGTTCTTACGTTTTTAACTAACGAAAATTAGATTTGACCAACTCTAGAAGAACGTGTGACTTTTTTTGTGTCTTATTTATTCTTAAGGTTTTAACTAACGAAAATTAGATTTGACCGACCCTAGAAAAACGTGTCACTTTTTTGTGTCTTATTTGTTCTTACCTTTTTAACTAACGAAAATTAGATTTTACCGACCCTAGAAGAACGTGTCACTTTTTTGTGTCTTATTTGTTCTTACCTTTTTAACTAACGAAAATTAGATTTGACCGACCTTAGAAGAACGTGTCACTTCTTCGTGTTTTATTTGTTCTTGCATTTTTAACTAAGGAAAATTAGATTTGACCGACCTAAGAAGAATGTGTCACTTTTTCGTGTCCTATTTGTTCTTACGTTTTTAACTAACGATAATTAGATTTGACCGACCTTAGAAGAACGTGTCACTTTTTCGTGTCTTATTTGCTCTTACGTTTTTAACTAACGAAAATTAGATTTGACCGACCGTAGAAGAACGTGTCACTTTTTCGTGTCTTATTTGTTCTTACGTTTTTAACTAACGAAAATTAGATTTGACCGACCCTAGAAGAACGTGTCACTTTTTCGTGTCTTATTTGTTCTTACGTTTTTAACTAACGAAAATTAGATTTGACCGACCCTAGAAGAACGTGTCACTTTTTCGTGTCTTATTTGCTCTTACGTTTTTAACTAACGAAAATTAGATTTGACCCACCGTAGAAGAACGTGTCACCTTTTCGTGTTTTATCTGTTCTTACGTTTTTAACTAACGAAATTAGATTTCACCGACCTTAGAAGAATGTGTCACTTTTTCGTGTCCTATTTGTTCTTACGTTTTTAACTAACGAAAATTAGATTTCACCGACCCTAGAAGAACGTGTCACTTTTTGTGTCTTATTTGTTCTTACGTTTGTAACTAACGAAAATTAGATGTGACCGACCGTAGAAGAACGTGTGACTTTTTTGTGTCTTATTTGTTTTTACGTTTTTAACTAACGAAAATTAGATTTGACCGACCCTAGAAGAACGTGTCACTTTTTCGTGTTTTATTTGTTCTTGCATTTTTAACTAAGGAAAATTAGATTTGACCAACCCTAGAAGAACGTGTCACTTTTTTGTGTCTTATTTGTTCTTACGTTTTTAACTAACGAAAATTAGATTTGACCGACCCTAGAAGAACGTGTCACTTTTTCGTGTTTTATCTGTTCTTACGTTTTTAACTAACGAAATTAGATTTGACCGACCTTAGAAGAATGTGTCCCTTTTTCGTGTCCTATTTGTTCTTACGTTTTTAACTAACGGAAATTAGATTTGCCTGACCCTAGAAGAACGTGTCACCTTTTCGTGTCATATTTGTTGTACGTTTTTAACTAACGAAAATTAGATTTGCCTGACCGTAGAAGAACGTGTCACTTTTTTGTTTCTTATTTATTCTTACGTTTTTAACTAATGACAATTAGATTTGACCGACTCTAGAAGAACGTGTGACTTTTCCGTGTCTTATTTATTCTTACGTTTTTAACTAACGAAGTAAGATTTAAGCGACCATAGAAGAACGTGTCACTTTTTTGTGTCTTATTTGTTCTTACGTTTTTAATTAACGGAAATTAGATTTGACCGACCCTAGAAGAACGTGTCACCTTTTCGTGGTCATCTGTTCATACGTTTTTAACTAACGAAATTAGATTTGACCAACCTTAGAAGAATGTGTCACTTTTTCGTGTCCTATTTGTTCTTACATTTTAACTAACGAAAATTAGATTTGACCAACCTTAGAAGAACGTGTCACTTTTTCGTGTCCTATTTGTTCTTACGTTTTTAACTAACAAAAATTAGATTTGACCGACCGTAGAAGAACGTGTCACTTTTTGTGTGTCTTATTTGTTCTTACGTTTTTAACTAACGAAAATTAGATTTGACCGACTCCAGAAGAACGTGTCACTTTTTCGTGTCTTAATTCTTCTTACGTTTTTAACTAACGGAAATTAGATTTGACCGACCCTAGAAGAACGTGTCACTTTTTCGTGTCTTGTTTGTTCTTACGTTTTTAACTAACGAAAATTTGATTTGAACAAGTCTAGAAGAACGTGTGATTTTTTGTGTGTCTTATTTATTCTTACGTTTTTAACTAACGAAAATTAGATTTGACCGACCCTAGAAGAACGTGTCACTTTTTCGTGTCTTATTTGTTCTTACGTTTTTAACTAACAAAAATTAGATTTCACCGACCCTAGAAGAACGTGTCACTTTTTCGTGTCTTATTTGCTCTTACGTTTTTAACTAACGAAAATTAGATTTGACCGACCGTAGAAGAACGTGTCACTTTTTCGTGTCTTATTTGCTCTTACGTTTTTAACTAACGAAAATTAGATTTGACCGACCGTAGAAGAACGTGTCACTTTTTCGTGTCTTATTTGTTCTTACGTTTTTAACTAACGAAAATTAGATTTGACCGACCCTAGAAGAACGTGTCACTTTTTCGTGTCTTATTTGTTCTTACGTTTTTAACTAACGAAAATTAGATTTGACCGACCCTAGAAGAACGTGTCACTTTTTCGTGTCTTATTTGCTCTTACGTTTTTAACTAACGAAAATTAGATTTGACCCACCGTAGAAGAACGTGTCACCTTTTCGTGTTTTATCTGTTCTTACGTTTTTAACTAACGAAATTAGATTTCACCGACCTTAGAAGAATGTGTCACTTTTTCGTGTCCTATTTGTTCTTACGTTTTTAACTAACGAAAATTAGATTTCACCGACCCTAGAAGAACGTGTCACTTTTTGTGTCTTATTTGTTCTTACGTTTGTAACTAACGAAAATTAGATGTGACCGACCGTAGAAGAACGTGTGACTTTTTTGTGTCTTATTTGTTTTTACGTTTTTAACTAACGAAAATTAGATTTGACCGACCCTAGAAGAACGTGTCACTTTTTCGTGTTTTATTTGTTCTTGCATTTTTAACTAAGGAAAATTAGATTTGACCAACCCTAGAAGAACGTGTCACTTTTTTGTGTCTTATTTGTTCTTACGTTTTTAACTAACGAAAATTAGATTTGACCGACCCTAGAAGAACGTGTCACTTTTTCGTGTTTTATCTGTTCTTACGTTTTTAACTAACGAAATTAGATTTGACCGACCTTAGAAGAATGTGTCCCTTTTTCGTGTCCTATTTGTTCTTACGTTTTTAACTAACGGAAATTAGATTTGCCTGACCCTAGAAGAACGTGTCACCTTTTCGTGTCATATTTGTTGTACGTTTTTAACTAACGAAAATTAGATTTGCCTGACCGTAGAAGAACGTGTCACTTTTTTGTGTCTTATTTATTCTTACGTTTTTAACTAATGACAATTAGATTTGACCGACTCTAGAAGAACGTGTGACTTTTTCGTGTCTTATTTATTCTTACGTTTTTAACTAACGAAGTAAGATTTAAGCGACCATAGAAGAACGTGTCACTTTTTTGTGTCTTATTTGTTCTTACGTTTTTAATTAACGGAAATTAGATTTGACCGACCCTAGAAGAACGTGTCACCTTTTCGTGTTCATCTGTTCATACGTTTTTAACTAACGAAATTAGATTTGACCAACCTTAGAAGAATGTGTCACTTTTTCGTGTCCTATTTGTTCTTACATTTTAACTAACGAAAATTAGATTTGACCAACCTTAGAAGAACGTGTCACTTTTTCGTGTCCTATTTGTTCTTACGTTTTTAACTAACAAAAATTAGATTTGACCGACCGTAGAAGAACGTGTCACTTTTTGTGTGTCTTATTTGTTCGTACGTTTTTAACTAACGAAAATTAGATTTGACCGACTCCAGAAGAACGTGTCACTTTTTCGTGTCTTAATTCTTCTTACGTTTTTAACTAACGGAAATTAGATTTGACCGACCCTAGAAGAACGTGTCACTTTTTCGTGTCTTGTTTGTTCTTACGTTTTTAACTAACGAAAATTTGATTTGAACAAGTCTAGAAGAACGTGTGATTTTTTGTGTGTCTTATTTATTCTTACGTTTTTAACTAACGAAAATTAGATTTGACCGACCCTAGAAGAACGTGTCACTTTTTCGTGTCTTATTTGTTCTTACGTTTTTAACTAACAAAAATTAGATTTCACCGACCCTAGAAGAACGTGTCACTTTTTCGTGTCTTATTTGCTCTTACGTTTTTAACTAACGAAAATTAGATTTGACCGACCGTAGAAGAACGTGTCACTTTTTCGTGTCTTATTTATTCTTACGTTTTTAACTAACGAAAATTAGATTTGACCGACTCCAGAAGAACGTGTGACTTTTTCGTGTCTTATTTGTTCTTGCGTTTTTAACTAACGAAAATTAGATTTTACTGACCCTAGAAGAACGTGTCACTTTTTTGTGTATTATTTGTTCTTACCTTTTTAACTAACGAAAATTAGATTTGACCGACCCTAGAAGAACGTGTCACCTTTTCGTGTTCTATCTGTTCTTAAGGTTTTAACTAACGAAAATTAGATTTGACCGACCTTAGAAGAATGTGTCACTTTTTCGTGTCATATTTGTTCTTACGTTTTTAACTAACGAAAATTAGATTTGAACGACCGTAGAAGAACGTGTCACTTTTTCGTGTCTTATTTGTTCTTACGGTTTTTAACTAACGAAAATTAGATTTGACTGACGGTGGAAGAACATGTCACTTTTTCGTGTTTTATCTGTTCTTACGTTTTTAACTAACGAAAATTAAATTTGACCGACCCTAGAAGAACGTGTCACTTTTTGGGGGTTTATCTGTTCTTACGTTTTTAACTAACCAAATTAGATTTGACCGACCTTAGAAGAATGTGTCACTTTTTCGTGTCATATTTGTTCTTACGTTTTTAACTAACGAAAATTAGATTTGACCGACTCCAGAAGAACGTGTGACTTTTTTGTGTCTTATTTGTTTTTACGTTTTTAACTAACGAAAATTAGATTTGACCGACCCTAGAAGAACGTGTCACTTTTTCGTGTTTTATTTGTTCTTGCATTTTTAACTAAGGAAAATTAGATTTGACCAACCCTAGAAGAACGTGTCACTTTTTTGTGTCTTATTTGTTCTTACCTTTTTAACTAACGAAAATTAGATTTGAGCGACCCTAGAAGAACGTGTCACTTTTTCGTGTCTTATTTGTTCTTACGTTTTTAACTAACGAAAATTAGATTTGACCAACTCTAGAAGAACGTGTGACTTTTTTTGTGTCTTATTTATTCTTAAGGTTTTAACTAACGAAAATTAGATTTGACCGACCCTAGAAAAACGTGTCACTTTTTTGTGTCTTATTTGTTCTTACCTTTTTAACTAACGAAAATTAGATTTTACCGACCCTAGAAGAACGTGTCACTTTTTTGTGTCATATTTGTTCTTACCTTTTTAACTAACGAAAATTAGATTTGACCGACCTTAGAAGAACGTGTCACTTCTTCGTGTTTTATATGTTCTTGCATTTTTAACTAAGGAAAATTAGATTTGACCGACCTAAGAAGAATGTGTCACTTTTTCGTGTCCTATTTGTTCTTACGTTTTTAACTAACGATAATTAGATTTGACCGACCTTAGAAGAACGTGTCACTTTTTCGTGTCTTATTTGCTCTTACGTTTTTAACTAACGAAAATTAGATTTGACCGACCCTAGAAGAACGTGTCACTTTTTCGTGTCTTATTTGTTCTTACGTTTTTAACTAACGAAAATTAGATTTGACCGACCCTAGAAGAACGTGTCACTTTTTCGTGTCTTATTTGCTCTTACGTTTTTAACTAACGAAAATTAGATTTGACCCACCGTAGAAGAACGTGTCACTTTTTGGGGGTTTATCTGTTCTTACGTTTTTAACTAACCAAATTAGATTTGACCGACCTTAGAAGGATGTGTCACTTTTTCGTGTCATATTTGTTCTTACGTTTTTAACTAACGAAAATTAGATTTGACCGACTCTAGAAGAACGTGTGACTTTTTTGTGTCTTATTTGTTTTTACGTTTTTAACTAACGAAAATTAGATTTGACCGACCCTAGAAGAACGTGTCACTTTTTCGTGTTTTATTTGTTCTTGCATTTTTAACTAAGGAAAATTAGATTTGACCAACCCTAGAAGAACGTGTCACTTTTTTGTGTCTTATTTGTTCTTACCTTTTTAACTAACGAAAATTAGATTTGAGCGACCCTAGAAGAACGTGTCACTTTTTCGTGTTTTATCTGTTCTTACGTTTTTAACTAACGAAATTAGATTTGACCGACCTTAGAAGAATGTGTCACTTTTTCGTGTCCTATTTGTTCTTACGTTTTTAACTAACGGAAATTAGATTTGCCTGACCCTAGAAGAACGTGTCACCTTTTCGTGTCATATTTGTTGTACGTTTTTAACTAACGAAAATTAGATTTGCCTGACCGTAGAAGAACGTGTCACTTTTTTGTGTCTTATTTATTCTTACGTTTTTAACTAACGACAATTAGATTTGACCGACTCTAGAAGAACGTGTGACTTTTTGTGTGTCTTATTTATTCTTACGTTTTTAACTAACGAAAATTAGATTTGGCCGACCCTAGAAGAACGTGTCACTTTTTCGTGTCTTAATGTTCTTGCGTTTTTAACTAACGAAAATTAGATTTGACCAACCCTAGAAGAACGTGTCACTTTTTTGTGTCTTATTTATTCTTACGTTTTTAACTAACGACAATTAGATTTGACCAACTCTAGAAGAACGTGTGACTTTTTTGTGTCTTATATATTCTTACGTTTTTAACTAACGAAAATTAGAATTGACCGACGGAAGAATAACGTGTCACTTTTTCGTGTCTTATTTGTTTTTACGTTTTTAACTAACGAAAATTAGATTTGACTGACCGTAGAAGAACGTGTAACTTTTTCGTGTTTTATTTGTTCTTACGTTTTAAACTAACGAAAATTAGATTTGACCGACTCCAGAAAAACGTGTAACTTTTTGTGTGTCTTATTTGTTCTTACGTTTTTAACTAACGAAAATTAGATTTTACCGACCCTAGAAGAACGTGTGACTTTTTCGTGTCTTATTTGTTCTTGCATTTTTAACTAACGAAAATTAGATTTAACCAACCCTAGAAGAATGTGTCACTTTTTTGTGTCTTATTTGTTCTTACGTTTTTAACTAACGAAAATTAGATTTGACCGACCCTAGAAGAACGTGTCACTTTTTCGTGTCTTATTTGTTCTTACGTTTTTAACTAACGAAAATTAGATTTGACCCACCCCAGAAGAACGTGTCACTTTTTTGTGTCTTATTTGTTCTTACGTTTTTAACTCTCGAAAATTAGATTTGACCGACCCTAGAAGAACGTGTCACTTTTTCGTGTCTTATTTGCTCTTACGTTTTTAACTAACGAAAATTAGATTTGACCCACCGTAGAAGAACGTGTAACCTTTTCGTGTTTTATCTGTTCTTACGTTTTTAACTAACGAAATTAGATTTCACCGACCTTAGAAGAATGTGTCACTTTTTCGTGTCCTATTTGTTCTTGCGTTTTTAACTAACGAAAATTAGATTTCACCGACCCTAGAAGAACGTGTCACTTTTTGTGTCTTATTTGTTCTTACGTTTTTAACTAACGAAAATTGGATTTGACTGACCGTAGAAGAACGTGTGACTTTTTTGTGTCTTATTTGTTCTTACGTTTTTAACTAACGAAAATTAGATTTGACCGACCCTAGAAGAACGTGTCACTTTTTCGTGTTTTATTTGTTCTTGCATTTTTAACTAACGAAAATTAGATTTGACCAACCCTAGAAGAACGTGTCACTTTTTTGTGTCTTATTTGTTCTTACGTTTTTAACTAACGAAAATTAGATTTGACCGACCCTAGAAGAACGTGTCACTTTTTCGTGTTTTATCTGTTCTTACGTTTTTAACTAACGAAATTAGATTTGACCGACCTTAGAAGAATGTGTCACTTTTTCGTGTCCTATTTGTTCTTACGTTTTTAACTAACGGAAATTAGATTTGACCGACCCTAGAAGAACGTGTCACCTTTTCGTGTCATATTTGTTGTACGTTTTTAACTAACGAAAATTAGATTTGCCTGACCGTAGAAGAACGTGTCACTTTTTTGTGTCTTATTTATTCTTACGTTTTTAACTAACGACAATTAGATTTGACCGACTCTAGAAGAACGTGTGACTTTTTGTGTGTCTTATTTATTCTTACGTTTTTACTAACGAAAATTAGATTTGACCGACCCTAGAAGAACGTGTGACTTTTAAGTGTCTTATTTGCTCTTACGTTTTTAACTAACGAAAATTAGATTTGACCCACCGTAGAAGAACGTGTAACCTTTTCGTGTTTTATCTGTTCTTACGTTTTTAACTAACGAAATTAGATTTCACCGACCTTAGAAGAATGTGTCACTTTTTCGTGTCCTATTTGTTCTTGCGTTTTTAACTAACGAAAATTAGATTTCACCGACCCTAGAAGAACGTGTCACTTTTTGTGTCTTATTTGTTCTTACGTTTGTAATTAACGAAAATTAGATTTGACCGACCGTAGAAGAACGTGTGACTTTTTTGTGTCTTATTTGTTCTTACGTTTTTAACTAACGAAAATTAGATTTGACCGACCCTAGAAGAACGTGTCACTTTTTCGTGTTTTATTTGTTCTTGCATTTTTAACTAACGAAAATTAGATTTGACCAACCCTAGAAGAACGTGTCACTTTTTTGTGTCTTATTTGTTCTTACGTTTTTAACTAACGAAAATTAGATTTGACCGACCCTAGAAGAACGTGTCACTTTTTCGTGTTTTATCTGTTCTTACGTTTTTAACTAACGAAATTAGATTTGACCGACCTTAGAAGAATGTGTCACTTTTTCGTGTCCTATTTGTTCTTACGTTTTTAACTAACGGAAATTAGATTTGACCGACCCTAGAAGAACGTGTCACCTTTTCGTGTCATATTTGTTGTACGTTTTTAACTAACGAAAATTAGATTTGCCTGACCGTAGAAGAACGTGTCACTTTTTTGTGTCTTATTTATTCTTACGTTTTTAACTAACGACAATTAGATTTGACCGACTCTAGAAGAACGTGTGACTTTTTGTGTGTCTTATTTATTCTTACGTTTTTACTAACGAAAATTAGATATGGCCGACCCTAGAAGAACGTGTCACTTTTTCGTGTCTTAATGTTCTTGCGTTTTTAACTAACGAAAATTAGATTTGACCAACCCTAGAAGAACGTGTCACTTTTTTGTGTCTTATTTGTTCTTACGTTTATAACTAACGAATATTAGATTTGACCGACCCTAGAAGAACGTGTGACTTTTTCGTGTCTTATTTGTTCTTACGTTTTTAACTAACGAAAATTAGATTTGACCAACTCTAGAAGAACGTGTGACTTTTTTTGTGTCGTATATATTCTTACGTTTTTAACTAACGAAAATTAGAATTGACCGACCGTAGAATAACGTGTCACTTTTTCGTGTCTTATTTGTTCTTACGTTTTTAATATCGAAAATTAGATTTGACTGACCGTAGAAGAACGTGTAACTTTTTCGTGTCTTATTTGTTCTTACGTTTTTAACTAACGAAAATTAGATTTGACCGACTCCAGAAGAACGTGTAACTTTTTGTGTGTCTTATTTGTTCTTACGTTTTTAACTAACGAAAATTAGATTTTACCGACCCTAGAAGAACGTGTGACTTTTTCGTGTCTTATTTGTTCTTGCGTTTTTAACTAACGAAAATTAGATTTGACCAACCCTAGAAGAATGTGTCACTTTTTTGTGTCTTATTGGTTCTTACGTTTTTAACTAACGAAAATTAGATTTGACCGACCCTCGAAGAACGTGTCACTTTTTTGTGTCTTTTTTGTTCTTACGTTTTTAACTAACGAAAATTAGATTTTACCGACCCTAGAAGAACGTGTCACTTTTTCGTGTCTTATTTGTTCTTACGTTTTTAACTAACGAAAATTAGATTTGACTGACCCTAGAAGAACATATCACTTTTTCGTGTCTTATTTGTTCTTGCGTTTCTAACTAACGAAAATTAGATTTGACCGACCCTAGAAGAACGTGTCACTTTTTCGTGTTTTATTTGTTCTTGCATTTTTAACTAACGGAAATTAGATTTGACCAACCCTAGAAGAACGTGTCACTTTTTCGTGTTTTATTTGTTCTTGCATTTTTAACTAAGGAAAATTAGATTTGCCCAACCCTAGAAGAACGTGTCACTTTTTTGTGTCTTATTTGTTCTTACCTTTTTAACTAACGAAAATTAGATTTGAGCGACCCTAGAAGAACGTGTCACTTTTTCGTGTTTTATCTGTTCTTACGTTTTTAACTAACGAAATTAGATTTGACCGACCTTAGAAGAATGTGTCACTTTTTCGTGTCCTATTTGTTCTTACGTTTTTAACTAACGGAAATTAGATTTGCCTGACCCTAGAAGAACGTGTCACCTTTTCGTGTCATATTTGTTGTACGTTTTTAACTAACGAAAATTAGATTTGCCTGACCGTAGAAGAACGTGTCACTTTTTCGTGTCTTAATGTTCTTGCGTTTTTAACTAACGAAAATTAGATTTGACCAACCCTAGAAGAACGTGTCACTTTTTTGTGTCTTATTTGTTCTTACGTTTTTAACTAACGAATATTAGATTTGACCGACCCTAGAAGAACGTGTGACTTTTTCGTGTCTTATTTGTTCTTACGTTTTTAACTAACGAAAATTAGATTTAACCAACTCTAGAAGAACGTGTGACTTTTTTGTGTCTTATATATTCTTACGTTTTTAACTAACGAAAATTAGAATTGACCGACCGAAGAATAACGTGTCACTTTTTCGTGTCTTATTTGTTTTTACGTTTTTAACTAACGAAAATTAGATTTGATTGACCGTAGAAGAACGTGTAACTTTTTCGTGTTTTATTTGTTATTACGTTTTTAACTAACGAAAATTAGATTTGACCGACTCCAGAAAAACGTGTAACTTTTTGTGTGTCTTATTTGTTCTTACGTTTTTAACTAACGAAAATTAGATTTTACCGACCCTAGAAGAACGTGTGACTTTTTCGTGTCTTATTTGTTCTTGCGTTTTTAACTAACGAAAATTAGATTTGACCAACCCTAGAAGAATGTGTCACTTTTTTGTGTCTTATTTGTTCTTACGTTTTTAACTAACGAAAATTAGATTTGACCGACCCTAGAAGAACGTGTCACTTTTTCGTGTCTTATTTGTTCTTACGTTTTTAACTAACGAAAATTAGATTTGACCCACCCCAGAAGAACGTGTCACTTTTTTGTGTCTTATTTGTTCTTACGTTTTTAACTCTCGAAAATTAGATTTGACCGACCCTAGAAGAACGTGTCACTTTTTCGTGTCTTATTTGCTCTTAAGTTTTTAACTAACGAAAATTAGATTTGACCCACCGTAGAAGAACGTGTAACCTTTTCGTGTTTTATCTGTTCTTACGTTTTTAACTAACGAAATTAGATTTCACCGACCTTAGAAGAATGTGTCACTTTTTCGTGTCCTATTTGTTCTTGCGTTTTTAACTAACGAAAATTAGATTTCACCGACCCTAGAAGAACGTGTCACTTTTTGTGTCTTATTTGTTCTTACGTTTGTAACTAACGAAAATTAGATTTGACCGACCGTAGAAGAACGTGTGACTTTTTTGTGTCTTATTTGTTCTTACGTTTTTAACTAACGAAAATTAGATTTGACCGACCCTAGAAGAACGTGTCACTTTTTCGTGTTTTATTTGTTCTTGCATTTTTAACTAACGAAAATTAGATTTGACCAACCCTAGAAGAACGTGTCACTTTTTTGTGTCTTATTTGTTCTTACGTTTTTAACTAACGCTAATTAGATTTGACCGACCCTAGAAGAACGTGTCACTTTTTCGTGTTTTAACTGTTCTTACGTTTTTAACTAACGAAATTAGATTTGACCGACCTTAGAAGAATGTGTCACTTTTTCGTGTCCTATTTGTTCTTACGTTTTTAACTAACGGAAATTAGATTTGACCGACCCTAGAAGAACGTGTCACCTTTTCGTGTCATATTTGTTGTACGTTTTTAACTAACGAAAATTAGATTTGCCTGACCGTAGAAGAACGTGTCACTTTTTTGTGTCTTATTTATTCTTACGTTTTTAACTAACGACAATTAGATTTGACCGACTCTAGAAGAACGTGTGACTTTTTGTGTGTCTTATTTATTCTTACGTTTTTACTAACGAAAATTAGATTTGACCGACCCTAGAAGAACGTGTCACTTTTTCGTGTCTTATTTGCTCTTACGTTTTTAACTAACGAAAATTAGATTTGACCCACCGTAGAAGAACGTGTAACCTTTTCGTGTTTTATCTGTTCTTACGTTTTTAACTAACGAAATTAGATTTCACCGACCTTAGAAGAATGTGTCACTTTTTCGTGTCCTATTTGTTCTTGCGTTTTTAACTAACGAAAATTAGATTTCACCGACCCTAGAAGAACGTGTCACTTTTTGTGTCTTATTTGTTCTTACGTTTGTAACTAACGAAAATTAGATTTGACCGACCGTAGAAGAACGTGTGACTTTTTTGTGTCTTATTTGTTCTTACGTTTTTAACTAACGAAAATTAGATTTGACCGACCCTAGAAGAACGTGTCACTTTTTCGTGTTTTATTTGTTCTTGCATTTTTAACTAACGAAAATTAGATTTGACCAACCCTAGAAGAACGTGTCACTTTTTTGTGTCTTATTTGTTCTTACGTTTTTAACTAACGAAAATTAGATTTGACCGACCCTAGAAGAACGTGTCACTTTTTCGTGTTTTATCTGTTCTTACGTTTTTAACTAACGAAATTAGATTTGACCGACCTTAGAAGAATGTGTCACTTTTTCGTGTCCTATTTGTTCTTACGTTTTTAACTAACGGAAATTAGATTTGACCGACCCTAGAAGAACGTGTCACCTTTTCGTGTCATATTTGTTGTACGTTTTTAACTAACGAAAATTAGATTTGCCTGACCGTAGAAGAACGTGTCACTTTTTTGTGTCTTATTTATTCTTACGTTTTTAACTAACGACAATTAGATTTGACCGACTCTAGAAGAACGTGTGACTTTTTGTGTGTCTTATTTATTCTTACGTTTTTACTAACGAAAATTAGATATGGCCGACCCTAGAAGAACGTGTCACTTTTTCGTGTCTTAATGTTCTTGCGTTTTTAACTAACGAAAATTAGATTTGACCAACCCTAGAAGAACGTGTCACTTTTTTGTGTCTTATTTGTTCTTACGTTTATAACTAACGAATATTAGATTTGACCGACCCTAGAAGAACGTGTGACTTTTTCGTGTCTTATTTGTTCTTACGTTTTTAACTAACGAAAATTAGATTTGACCAACTCTAGAAGAACGTGTGACTTTTTTTGTGTCGTATATATTCTTACGTTTTTAACTAACGAAAATTAGAATTGACCGACCGTAGAATAACGTGTCACTTTTTCGTGTCTTATTTGTTCTTACGTTTTTAATAACGAAAATTAGATTTGACTGACCGTAGAAGAACGTGTAACTTTTTCGTGTCTTATTTGTTCTTACGTTTTTAACTAACGAAAATTAGATTTGACCGACTCCAGAAGAACGTGTAACTTTTTGTGTGTCTTATTTGTTCTTACGTTTTTAACTAACGAAAATTAGATTTTACCGACCCTAGAAGAACGTGTGACTTTTTCGTGTCTTATTTGTTCTTGCGTTTTTAACTAACGAAAATTAGATTTGACCAACCCTAGCAGAATGTGTCACTTTTTTGTGTCTTATTTGTTCTTACGTTTTTAACTAACGAAAATTAGATTTGACCGACCGCAGAAGAACGTGTCACTTTTTCGTTTCTTATTTGTTCTTACGTTTTTAACTAACGAAAATTAGATTTGACCGACCCTCGAAGAACGTGTCACTTTTTTGTGTCTTTTTTGTTCTTACGTTTTTAACTAACGAAAATTAGATTTTACCGACCCTAGAAGAACGTGTCACTTTTTCGTGTCTTATTTGTTCTTACGTTTTTAACTAACGAAAATTAGATTTGACTGACCCTAGAAGAACGTATCACTTTTTCGTGTCTTATTTGTTCTTGCGTTTCTAACTAACGAAAATTAGATTTGACCGACCCTAGAAGAACGTGTCACTTTTTCGTGTTTTATTTGTTCTTGCATTTTTAACTAACGGAAATTTAGATTTGACCAACCCTAGAAGAACGTGTCACTTTTTTGTGTCTTATTTGTTCTTACCTTTTTAACTAACGAAAATTAGATTTGACTGACCCTAGAAGAACGTGTCACTTTTTCGTGTCCTATTTGTTCTTACGTTTTTAACTAACGGAAATTAGATTTGACCGACCCTAGAAGAACGTGTCACCTTTTCGTGTCTTATTTGTTGTACCTTTTTAACTAACGAAAATTAGATTTGCCTGACCGTAGAAGAACGTGTCACTTTTTTGTGTCTTATTTATTCTTACGTTTTTAACTAACGAAAATTAGATTTGACCGACCCTAGAAGAACGTGTCACTTTTTCGTGTCTTATTTGTTCTTACGTTTTTAACTAACGAAAATTAGATTTGACTGACCCTAGAACAACATGTGAATTTTTCGTGTCTTAATGTTCTTGCGTTTTTAACTAACGAAAATTAGATTTGACCAACCCTAGAAGAACGTGTCACTTTTTTGTGTCTTATTTGTTCTTACGTTTTTAACTAACGAATATTAGATTTGACCGACCCTAGAAGAACGTGTGACTTTTTCGTGTCTTATTTGCTCTTACGTTTTTAACTAACGAAAATTAGATTTGACCGACCCTAGAAGAACGTGTCACTTTTTCGTGTCTTATTTGTTCTTACGTTTTTAACTAACGAAAATTAGATTTGACCGACCCTAGAAGAACGTGTCACTTTTTCGTGTCTTATTTGCTCTTACGTTTTTAACTAACGAAAATTAGATTTGACCCACCGTAGAAGAACGTGTCACTTTTTGGGGGTTTATCTGTTCTTACGTTTTTAACTAACCAAATTAGATTTGACCGACCTTAGAAGGATGTGTCACTTTTTCGTGTCATATTTGTTCTTACGTTTTTAACTAACGAAAATTAGATTTGACCGACTCTAGAAGAACGTGTGACTTTTTTGTGTCTTATTTGTTTTTACGTTTTTAACTAACGAAAATTAGATTTGACCGACCCTAGAAGAACGTGTCACTTTTTCGTGTTTTATTTGTTCTTGCATTTTTAACTAAGGAAAATTAGATTTGACCAACCCTAGAAGAACGTGTCACTTTTTTGTGTCTTATTTGTTCTTACCTTTTTAACTAACGAAAATTAGATTTGAGCGACCCTAGAAGAACGTGTCACTTTTTCGTGTTTTATCTGTTCTTACGTTTTTAACTAACGAAATTAGATTTGACCGACCTTAGAAGAATGTGTCACTTTTTCGTGTCCTATTTGTTCTTACGTTTTTAACTAACGGAAATTAGATTTGCCTGACCCTAGAAGAACGTGTCACCTTTTCGTGTCATATTTGTTGTACGTTTTTAACTAACGAAAATTAGATTTGCCTGACCGTAGAAGAACGTGTCACTTTTTTGTGTCTTATTTATTCTTACGTTTTTAACTAACGACAATTAGATTTGACCGACTCTAGAAGAACGTGTGACTTTTTGTGTGTCTTATTTATTCTTACGTTTTTAACTAACGAAAATTAGATTTGGCCGACCCTAGAAGAACGTGTCACTTTTTCGTGTCTTAATGTTCTTGCGTTTTTAACTAACGAAAATTAGATTTGACCAACCCTAGAAGAACGTGTCACTTTTTTGTGTCTTATTTATTCTTACGTTTTTAACTAACGACAATTAGATTTGACCAACTCTAGAAGAACGTGTGACTTTTTTGTGTCTTATATATTCTTACGTTTTTAACTAACGAAAATTAGAATTGACCGACGGAAGAATAACGTGTCACTTTTTCGTGTCTTATTTGTTTTTACGTTTTTAACTAACGAAAATTAGATTTGACTGACCGTAGAAGAACGTGTAACTTTTTCGTGTTTTATTTGTTCTTACGTTTTAAACTAACGAAAATTAGATTTGACCGACTCCAGAAAAACGTGTAACTTTTTGTGTGTCTTATTTGTTCTTACGTTTTTAACTAACGAAAATTAGATTTTACCGACCCTAGAAGAACGTGTGACTTTTTCGTGTCTTATTTGTTCTTGCATTTTTAACTAACGAAAATTAGATTTAACCAACCCTAGAAGAATGTGTCACTTTTTTGTGTCTTATTTGTTCTTACGTTTTTAACTAACGAAAATTAGATTTGACCGACCCTAGAAGAACGTGTCACTTTTTCGTGTCTTATTTGTTCTTACGTTTTTAACTAACGAAAATTAGATTTGACCGACCCTAGAAGAACGTGTCACTTTTTCGTGTCTTATTTATTCTTACGTTTTTACTAACGAAAATTAGATATGGCCGACCCTAGAAGAACGTGTCACTTTTTCGTGTCTTAATGTTCTTGCGTTTTTAACTAACGAAAATTAGATTTGACCAACCCTAGAAGAACGTGTCACTTTTTTGTGTCTTATTTGTTCTTACGTTTATAACTAACGAATATTAGATTTGACCGACCCTAGAAGAACGTGTGACTTTTTCGTGTCTTATTTGTTCTTACGTTTTTAACTAACGAAAATTAGATTTGACCAACTCTAGAAGAACGTGTGACTTTTTTTGTGTCGTATATATTCTTACGTTTTTAACTAACGAAAATTAGAATTGACCGACCGTAGAATAACGTGTCACTTTTTCGTGTCTTATTTGTTCTTACGTTTTTAATAACGAAAATTAGATTTGACTGACCGTAGAAGAACGTGTAACTTTTTCGTGTCTTATTTGTTCTTACGTTTTTAACTAACGAAAATTAGATTTGACCGACTCCAGAAGAACGTGTAACTTTTTGTGTGTCTTATTTGTTCTTACGTTTTTAACTAACGAAAATTAGATTTTACCGACCCTAGAAGAACGTGTGACTTTTTCGTGTCTTATTTGTTCTTGCGTTTTTAACTAACGAAAATTAGATTTGACCAACCCTAGCAGAATGTGTCACTTTTTTGTGTCTTATTTGTTCTTACGTTTTTAACTAACGAAAATTAGATTTGACCGACCGCAGAAGAACGTGTCACTTTTTCGTTTCTTATTTGTTCTTACGTTTTTAACTAACGAAAATTAGATTTGACCGACCCTCGAAGAACGTGTCACTTTTTTGTGTCTTTTTTGTTCTTACGTTTTTAACTAACGAAAATTAGATTTTACCGACCCTAGAAGAACGTGTCACTTTTTCGTGTCTTATTTGTTCTTACGTTTTTAACTAACGAAAATTAGATTTGACTGACCCTAGAAGAACGTATCACTTTTTCGTGTCTTATTTGTTCTTGCGTTTCTAACTAACGAAAATTAGATTTGACCGACCCTAGAAGAACGTGTCACTTTTTCGTGTTTTATTTGTTCTTGCATTTTTAACTAACGGAAATTTAGATTTGACCAACCCTAGAAGAACGTGTCACTTTTTTGTGTCTTATTTGTTCTTACCTTTTTAACTAACGAAAATTAGATTTGACTGACCCTAGAAGAACGTGTCACTTTTTCGTGTCCTATTTGTTCTTACGTTTTTAACTAACGGAAATTAGATTTGACCGACCCTAGAAGAACGTGTCACCTTTTCGTGTCTTATTTGTTGTACCTTTTTAACTAACGAAAATTAGATTTGCCTGACCGTAGAAGAACGTGTCACTTTTTTGTGTCTTATTTATTCTTACGTTTTTAACTAACGAAAATTAGATTTGACCGACCCTAGAAGAACGTGTCACTTTTTCGTGTCTTATTTGTTCTTACGTTTTTAACTAACGAAAATTAGATTTGACTGACCCTAGAACAACATGTGAATTTTTCGTGTCTTAATGTTCTTGCGTTTTTAACTAACGAAAATTAGATTTGACCAACCCTAGAAGAACGTGTCACTTTTTTGTGTCTTATTTGTTCTTACGTTTTTAACTAACGAATATTAGATTTGACCGACCCTAGAAGAACGTGTGACTTTTTCGTGTCTTATTTGCTCTTACGTTTTTAACTAACGAAAATTAGATTTGACCGACCCTAGAAGAACGTGTCACTTTTTCGTGTCTTATTTGTTCTTACGTTTTTAACTAACGAAAATTAGATTTGACCGACCCTAGAAGAACGTGTCACTTTTTCGTGTCTTATTTGCTCTTACGTTTTTAACTAACGAAAATTAGATTTGACCCACCGTAGAAGAACGTGTCACTTTTTGGGGGTTTATCTGTTCTTACGTTTTTAACTAACCAAATTAGATTTGACCGACCTTAGAAGGATGTGTCACTTTTTCGTGTCATATTTGTTCTTACGTTTTTAACTAACGAAAATTAGATTTGACCGACTCTAGAAGAACGTGTGACTTTTTTGTGTCTTATTTGTTTTTACGTTTTTAACTAACGAAAATTAGATTTGACCGACCCTAGAAGAACGTGTCACTTTTTCGTGTTTTATTTGTTCTTGCATTTTTAACTAAGGAAAATTAGATTTGACCAACCCTAGAAGAACGTGTCACTTTTTTGTGTCTTATTTGTTCTTACCTTTTTAACTAACGAAAATTAGATTTGAGCGACCCTAGAAGAACGTGTCACTTTTTCGTGTTTTATCTGTTCTTACGTTTTTAACTAACGAAATTAGATTTGACCGACCTTAGAAGAATGTGTCACTTTTTCGTGTCCTATTTGTTCTTACGTTTTTAACTAACGGAAATTAGATTTGCCTGACCCTAGAAGAACGTGTCACCTTTTCGTGTCATATTTGTTGTACGTTTTTAACTAACGAAAATTAGATTTGCCTGACCGTAGAAGAACGTGTCACTTTTTTGTGTCTTATTTATTCTTACGTTTTTAACTAACGACAATTAGATTTGACCGACTCTAGAAGAACGTGTGACTTTTTGTGTGTCTTATTTATTCTTACGTTTTTAACTAACGAAAATTAGATTTGGCCGACCCTAGAAGAACGTGTCACTTTTTCGTGTCTTAATGTTCTTGCGTTTTTAACTAACGAAAATTAGATTTGACCAACCCTAGAAGAACGTGTCACTTTTTTGTGTCTTATTTATTCTTACGTTTTTAACTAACGACAATTAGATTTGACCAACTCTAGAAGAACGTGTGACTTTTTTGTGTCTTATATATTCTTACGTTTTTAACTAACGAAAATTAGAATTGACCGACGGAAGAATAACGTGTCACTTTTTCGTGTCTTATTTGTTTTTACGTTTTTAACTAACGAAAATTAGATTTGACTGACCGTAGAAGAACGTGTAACTTTTTCGTGTTTTATTTGTTCTTACGTTTTAAACTAACGAAAATTAGATTTGACCGACTCCAGAAAAACGTGTAACTTTTTGTGTGTCTTATTTGTTCTTACGTTTTTAACTAACGAAAATTAGATTTTACCGACCCTAGAAGAACGTGTGACTTTTTCGTGTCTTATTTGTTCTTGCATTTTTAACTAACGAAAATTAGATTTAACCAACCCTAGAAGAATGTGTCACTTTTTTGTGTCTTATTTGTTCTTACGTTTTTAACTAACGAAAATTAGATTTGACCGACCCTAGAAGAACGTGTCACTTTTTCGTGTCTTATTTGTTCTTACGTTTTTAACTAACGAAAATTAGATTTGACCCACCCCAGAAGAACGTGTCACTTTTTTGTGTCTTATTTGTTCTTACGTTTTTAACTCTCGAAAATTAGATTTGACCGACCCTAGAAGAACGTGTCACTTTTTCGTGTCTTATTTGCTCTTACGTTTTTAACTAACGAAAATTAGATTTGACCCACCGTAGAAGAACGTGTAACCTTTTCGTGTTTTATCTGTTCTTACGTTTTTAACTAACGAAATTAGATTTCACCGACCTTAGAAGAATGTGTCACTTTTTTGTGTCCTATTTGTTCTTGCGTTTTTAACTAACGAAAATTAGATTTCACCGACCCTAGAAGAACGTGTCACTTTTTGTGTCTTATTTGTTCTTACGTTTTTAACTAACGAAAATTGGATTTGACTGACCGTAGAAGAACGTGTGACTTTTTTGTGTCTTATTTGTTCTTACGTTTTTAACTAACGAAAATTAGATTTGACCGACCCTAGAAGAACGTGTCACTTTTTCGTGTTTTATTTGTTCTTGCATTTTTAACTAACGAAAATTAGATTTGACCAACCCTAGAAGAACGTGTCACTTTTTTGTGTCTTATTTGTTCTTACGTTTTTAACTAACGAAAATTAGATTTGACCGACCCTAGAAGAACGTGTCACTTTTTCGTGTTTTATCTGTTCTTACGTTTTTAACTAACGAAATTAGATTTGACCGACCTTAGAAGAATGTGTCACTTTTTCGTGTCCTATTTGTTCTTACGTTTTTAACTAACGGAAATTAGATTTGACCGACCCTAGAAGAACGTGTCACCTTTTCGTGTCATATTTGTTGTACGTTTTTAACTAACGAAAATTAGATTTGCCTGACCGTAGAAGAACGTGTCACTTTTTTGTGTCTTATTTATTCTTACGTTTTTAACTAACGACAATTAGATTTGACCGACTCTAGAAGAACGTGTGACTTTTTGTGTGTCTTATTTATTCTTACGTTTTTACTAACGAAAATTAGATTTGACCGACCCTAGAAGAACGTGTGACTTTTAAGTGTCTTATTTGCTCTTACGTTTTTAACTAACGAAAATTAGATTTGACCCACCGTAGAAGAACGTGTAACCTTTTCGTGTTTTATCTGTTCTTACGTTTTTAACTAACGAAATTAGATTTCACCGACCTTAGAAGAATGTGTCACTTTTTCGTGTCCTATTTGTTCTTGCGTTTTTAACTAACGAAAATTAGATTTCACCGACCCTAGAAGAACGTGTCACTTTTTGTGTCTTATTTGTTCTTACGTTTGTAATTAACGAAAATTAGATTTGACCGACCGTAGAAGAACGTGTGACTTTTTTGTGTCTTATTTGTTCTTACGTTTTTAACTAACGAAAATTAGATTTGACCGACCCTAGAAGAACGTGTCACTTTTTCGTGTTTTATTTGTTCTTGCATTTTTAACTAACGAAAATTAGATTTGACCAACCCTAGAAGAACGTGTCACTTTTTTGTGTCTTATTTGTTCTTACGTTTTTAACTAACGAAAATTAGATTTGACCGACCCTAGAAGAACGTGTCACTTTTTCGTGTTTTATCTGTTCTTACGTTTTTAACTAACGAAATTAGATTTGACCGACCTTAGAAGAATGTGTCACTTTTTCGTGTCCTATTTGTTCTTACGTTTTTAACTAACGGAAATTAGATTTGACCGACCCTAGAAGAACGTGTCACCTTTTCGTGTCATATTTGTTGTACGTTTTTAACTAACGAAAATTAGATTTGCCTGACCGTAGAAGAACGTGTCACTTTTTTGTGTCTTATTTATTCTTACGTTTTTAACTAACGACAATTAGATTTGACCGACTCTAGAAGAACGTGTGACTTTTTGTGTGTCTTATTTATTCTTACGTTTTTACTAACGAAAATTAGATATGGCCGACCCTAGAAGAACGTGTCACTTTTTCGTGTCTTAATGTTCTTGCGTTTTTAACTAACGAAAATTAGATTTGACCAACCCTAGAAGAACGTGTCACTTTTTTGTGTCTTATTTGTTCTTACGTTTATAACTAACGAATATTAGATTTGACCGACCCTAGAAGAACGTGTGACTTTTTCGTGTCTTATTTGTTCTTACGTTTTTAACTAACGAAAATTAGATTTGACCAACTCTAGAAGAACGTGTGACTTTTTTTGTGTCGTATATATTCTTACGTTTTTAACTAACGAAAATTAGAATTGACCGACCGTAGAATAACGTGTCACTTTTTCGTGTCTTATTTGTTCTTACGTTTTTAATATCGAAAATTAGATTTGACTGACCGTAGAAGAACGTGTAACTTTTTCGTGTCTTATTTGTTCTTACGTTTTTAACTAACGAAAATTAGATTTGACCGACTCCAGAAGAACGTGTAACTTTTTGTGTGTCTTATTTGTTCTTACGTTTTTAACTAACGAAAATTAGATTTTACCGACCCTAGAAGAACGTGTGACTTTTTCGTGTCTTATTTGTTCTTGCGTTTTTAACTAACGAAAATTAGATTTGACCAACCCTAGAAGAATGTGTCACTTTTTTGTGTCTTATTGGTTCTTACGTTTTTAACTAACGAAAATTAGATTTGACCGACCCTCGAAGAACGTGTCACTTTTTTGTGTCTTTTTTGTTCTTACGTTTTTAACTAACGAAAATTAGATTTTACCGACCCTAGAAGAACGTGTCACTTTTTCGTGTCTTATTTGTTCTTACGTTTTTAACTAACGAAAATTAGATTTGACTGACCCTAGAAGAACATATCACTTTTTCGTGTCTTATTTGTTCTTGCGTTTCTAACTAACGAAAATTAGATTTGACCGACCCTAGAAGAACGTGTCACTTTTTCGTGTTTTATTTGTTCTTGCATTTTTAACTAACGGAAATTAGATTTGACCAACCCTAGAAGAACGTGTCACTTTTTCGTGTTTTATTTGTTCTTGCATTTTTAACTAAGGAAAATTAGATTTGCCCAACCCTAGAAGAACGTGTCACTTTTTTGTGTCTTATTTGTTCTTACCTTTTTAACTAACGAAAATTAGATTTGAGCGACCCTAGAAGAACGTGTCACTTTTTCGTGTTTTATCTGTTCTTACGTTTTTAACTAACGAAATTAGATTTGACCGACCTTAGAAGAATGTGTCACTTTTTCGTGTCCTATTTGTTCTTACGTTTTTAACTAACGGAAATTAGATTTGCCTGACCCTAGAAGAACGTGTCACCTTTTCGTGTCATATTTGTTGTACGTTTTTAACTAACGAAAATTAGATTTGCCTGACCGTAGAAGAACGTGTCACTTTTTCGTGTCTTAATGTTCTTGCGTTTTTAACTAACGAAAATTAGATTTGACCAACCCTAGAAGAACGTGTCACTTTTTTGTGTCTTATTTGTTCTTACGTTTTTAACTAACGAATATTAGATTTGACCGACCCTAGAAGAACGTGTGACTTTTTCGTGTCTTATTTGTTCTTACGTTTTTAACTAACGAAAATTAGATTTAACCAACTCTAGAAGAACGTGTGACTTTTTTGTGTCTTATATATTCTTACGTTTTTAACTAACGAAAATTAGAATTGACCGACCGAAGAATAACGTGTCACTTTTTCGTGTCTTATTTGTTTTTACGTTTTTAACTAACGAAAATTAGATTTGATTGACCGTAGAAGAACGTGTAACTTTTTCGTGTTTTATTTGTTATTACGTTTTTAACTAACGAAAATTAGATTTGACCGACTCCAGAAAAACGTGTAACTTTTTGTGTGTCTTATTTGTTCTTACGTTTTTAACTAACGAAAATTAGATTTTACCGACCCTAGAAGAACGTGTGACTTTTTCGTGTCTTATTTGTTCTTGCGTTTTTAACTAACGAAAATTAGATTTGACCAACCCTAGAAGAATGTGTCACTTTTTTGTGTCTTATTTGTTCTTACGTTTTTAACTAACGAAAATTAGATTTGACCGACCCTAGAAGAACGTGTCACTTTTTCGTGTCTTATTTGTTCTTACGTTTTTAACTAACGAAAATTAGATTTGACCCACCCCAGAAGAACGTGTCACTTTTTTGTGTCTTATTTGTTCTTACGTTTTTAACTCTCGAAAATTAGATTTGACCGACCCTAGAAGAACGTGTCACTTTTTCGTGTCTTATTTGCTCTTAAGTTTTTAACTAACGAAAATTAGATTTGACCCACCGTAGAAGAACGTGTAACCTTTTCGTGTTTTATCTGTTCTTACGTTTTTAACTAACGAAATTAGATTTCACCGACCTTAGAAGAATGTGTCACTTTTTCGTGTCCTATTTGTTCTTGCGTTTTTAACTAACGAAAATTAGATTTCACCGACCCTAGAAGAACGTGTCACTTTTTGTGTCTTATTTGTTCTTACGTTTGTAACTAACGAAAATTAGATTTGACCGACCGTAGAAGAACGTGTGACTTTTTTGTGTCTTATTTGTTCTTACGTTTTTAACTAACGAAAATTAGATTTGACCGACCCTAGAAGAACGTGTCACTTTTTCGTGTTTTATTTGTTCTTGCATTTTTAACTAACGAAAATTAGATTTGACCAACCCTAGAAGAACGTGTCACTTTTTTGTGTCTTATTTGTTCTTACGTTTTTAACTAACGCTAATTAGATTTGACCGACCCTAGAAGAACGTGTCACTTTTTCGTGTTTTAACTGTTCTTACGTTTTTAACTAACGAAATTAGATTTGACCGACCTTAGAAGAATGTGTCACTTTTTCGTGTCCTATTTGTTCTTACGTTTTTAACTAACGGAAATTAGATTTGACCGACCCTAGAAGAACGTGTCACCTTTTCGTGTCATATTTGTTGTACGTTTTTAACTAACGAAAATTAGATTTGCCTGACCGTAGAAGAACGTGTCACTTTTTTGTGTCTTATTTATTCTTACGTTTTTAACTAACGACAATTAGATTTGACCGACTCTAGAAGAACGTGTGACTTTTTGTGTGTCTTATTTATTCTTACGTTTTTACTAACGAAAATTAGATTTGACCGACCCTAGAAGAACGTGTCACTTTTTCGTGTCTTATTTGCTCTTACGTTTTTAACTAACGAAAATTAGATTTGACCCACCGTAGAAGAACGTGTAACCTTTTCGTGTTTTATCTGTTCTTACGTTTTTAACTAACGAAATTAGATTTCACCGACCTTAGAAGAATGTGTCACTTTTTCGTGTCCTATTTGTTCTTGCGTTTTTAACTAACGAAAATTAGATTTCACCGACCCTAGAAGAACGTGTCACTTTTTGTGTCTTATTTGTTCTTACGTTTGTAACTAACGAAAATTAGATTTGACCGACCGTAGAAGAACGTGTGACTTTTTTGTGTCTTATTTGTTCTTACGTTTTTAACTAACGAAAATTAGATTTGACCGACCCTAGAAGAACGTGTCACTTTTTCGTGTTTTATTTGTTCTTGCATTTTTAACTAACGAAAATTAGATTTGACCAACCCTAGAAGAACGTGTCACTTTTTTGTGTCTTATTTGTTCTTACGTTTTTAACTAACGAAAATTAGATTTGACCGACCCTAGAAGAACGTGTCACTTTTTCGTGTTTTATCTGTTCTTACGTTTTTAACTAACGAAATTAGATTTGACCGACCTTAGAAGAATGTGTCACTTTTTCGTGTCCTATTTGTTCTTACGTTTTTAACTAACGGAAATTAGATTTGACCGACCCTAGAAGAACGTGTCACCTTTTCGTGTCATATTTGTTGTACGTTTTTAACTAACGAAAATTAGATTTGCCTGACCGTAGAAGAACGTGTCACTTTTTTGTGTCTTATTTATTCTTACGTTTTTAACTAACGACAATTAGATTTGACCGACTCTAGAAGAACGTGTGACTTTTTGTGTGTCTTATTTATTCTTACGTTTTTACTAACGAAAATTAGATATGGCCGACCCTAGAAGAACGTGTCACTTTTTCGTGTCTTAATGTTCTTGCGTTTTTAACTAACGAAAATTAGATTTGACCAACCCTAGAAGAACGTGTCACTTTTTTGTGTCTTATTTGTTCTTACGTTTATAACTAACGAATATTAGATTTGACCGACCCTAGAAGAACGTGTGACTTTTTCGTGTCTTATTTGTTCTTACGTTTTTAACTAACGAAAATTAGATTTGACCAACTCTAGAAGAACGTGTGACTTTTTTTGTGTCGTATATATTCTTACGTTTTTAACTAACGAAAATTAGAATTGACCGACCGTAGAATAACGTGTCACTTTTTCGTGTCTTATTTGTTCTTACGTTTTTAATAACGAAAATTAGATTTGACTGACCGTAGAAGAACGTGTAACTTTTTCGTGTCTTATTTGTTCTTACGTTTTTAACTAACGAAAATTAGATTTGACCGACTCCAGAAGAACGTGTAACTTTTTGTGTGTCTTATTTGTTCTTACGTTTTTAACTAACGAAAATTAGATTTTACCGACCCTAGAAGAACGTGTGACTTTTTCGTGTCTTATTTGTTCTTGCGTTTTTAACTAACGAAAATTAGATTTGACCAACCCTAGCAGAATGTGTCACTTTTTTGTGTCTTATTTGTTCTTACGTTTTTAACTAACGAAAATTAGATTTGACCGACCGCAGAAGAACGTGTCACTTTTTCGTTTCTTATTTGTTCTTACGTTTTTAACTAACGAAAATTAGATTTGACCGACCCTCGAAGAACGTGTCACTTTTTTGTGTCTTTTTTGTTCTTACGTTTTTAACTAACGAAAATTAGATTTTACCGACCCTAGAAGAACGTGTCACTTTTTCGTGTCTTATTTGTTCTTACGTTTTTAACTAACGAAAATTAGATTTGACTGACCCTAGAAGAACGTATCACTTTTTCGTGTCTTATTTGTTCTTGCGTTTCTAACTAACGAAAATTAGATTTGACCGACCCTAGAAGAACGTGTCACTTTTTCGTGTTTTATTTGTTCTTGCATTTTTAACTAACGGAAATTTAGATTTGACCAACCCTAGAAGAACGTGTCACTTTTTTGTGTCTTATTTGTTCTTACCTTTTTAACTAACGAAAATTAGATTTGACTGACCCTAGAAGAACGTGTCACTTTTTCGTGTCCTATTTGTTCTTACGTTTTTAACTAACGGAAATTAGATTTGACCGACCCTAGAAGAACGTGTCACCTTTTCGTGTCTTATTTGTTGTACCTTTTTAACTAACGAAAATTAGATTTGCCTGACCGTAGAAGAACGTGTCACTTTTTTGTGTCTTATTTATTCTTACGTTTTTAACTAACGAAAATTAGATTTGACCGACCCTAGAAGAACGTGTCACTTTTTCGTGTCTTATTTGTTCTTACGTTTTTAACTAACGAAAATTAGATTTGACTGACCCTAGAACAACATGTGAATTTTTCGTGTCTTAATGTTCTTGCGTTTTTAACTAACGAAAATTAGATTTGACCAACCCTAGAAGAACGTGTCACTTTTTTGTGTCTTATTTGTTCTTACGTTTTTAACTAACGAATATTAGATTTGACCGACCCTAGAAGAACGTGTGACTTTTTCGTGTCTTATTTGTTCTTACGTTTTTAACTAACGAAAATTAGATTTGACCAACTCTAGAAGAACGTGTGACTTTTTTTGTGTCTTATATATTCTTACGTTTTTAACTAACGAAAATTAGAATTGACCGACCGTAGAATAACGTGTCATTTTTTCGTGTCTTATTTGTTCTTACGTTTTTAACTAACGAAAATTAGATTTGACTGACCGTAGAAGAACGTGTAACTTTTTCGTGTCTTATTTGTTCTTACGTTTTTAACTAACGAAAATTAGATTTGCCTGACTCCAGAAGAACGTGTAACTTTTTGTGTGTCTTATTTGTTCTTACGTTTTCAACTAACGAAAATTAGATTTGCCTGACCCTAGAAGAACGTGTCACTTTTTCGTGTCCTATTTGTTCTTACGTTTTTAACTAACGGAAATTAGATTTGACCAACCCTAGAAGAACGTGTCACTTTTTTGTGTCTTAATTGTTCTTACGTTTTTAACTAACGAAAATCAGATTTGACCGACCCTAGAAGAACGTGTCACTTTTTCGTGTCTTATTTGTTCTTACGTTTTTAACTAACGAAAATTAGATTTGACCGACCCTAGAAGAACGTGTCACTTTTTCGTGTCTTATTTGTTCTTACGTTTTTAACTAACGAAAATTACATTTGACCGACCCTAGATGAACGTGTCACTTTTTCGTGTCTTATTTGTTCTTACGTTTTTAACTAACGAAAATTAGATTTCACCGACCCTAGAAGAACGTGTCACTTTTTCGTGTCTTATTTGTTCTTACCTTTTTAACCAACGAAAATTAGATTTGACTGACCCTAGAAGAACGTGTCACTTTTTCGTGTCTTATTTGCTCTTACGTATTTAACTAACGAAAATTAGATTTGACCGACCGTAGAAGAACTTGTCACTTTTTCGTGTCTTATTTGTTCTTACGTTTTTAACTAACGAAAATTAGATTTGGCCGACCCTAGAAGAACGTGTCACTTTTTCGTGTCTTATTTGTTCTTACGTTTTTAACTAACGAAAATTAGATTTCACCGACCCTAGAAGAACGTGTCACTTTTTCGTGTCTTATTTGTTCTTACGTTTATAACTAACGAAAATTAGATGTGACTGACCCTAGAAGAACGTGTAACTCTTTCGTGTCTTATTTGCTCTTACGTTTTTAACTAACGAAAATTAGATTTGACTGACCCTAGAAGAACGTGTCACTTTTTCGTGTCTTATTTGTTCTTACGTTTTTAACTAACGAATATTAAATTTGACTGACCCTAGAAGAACGTGTCACTTTTTCGTGTCCTATTTGTTCTTACGTTTTTAACTAACGAAAATTAGATTTGACCGACCCTAGAAGAACGTGTCAATTTTTCTTGTCCTATTTGTTCTTACGTTTGTTACTAACGAAAATTAGATTTGACCGACCCTAGAAGAACGTGTCACTTTTTCGTGTCTTATTTGTTCTTACGTTTTTAACTAACGAAAATTAGATTTGACTGACCCTAGAAGAACGTGTCACTTTTTCGTGTCTTATTTGTTCTTACGTTTTTAACTAACGAAGATTAGATTTTACCGACTCTAGAAGAACGTGTCACTTTTTTGTGTCTTATTTGTTCTTACCTTTTTAACTAACGAAACTTAGATTTGACTGACCCTAGAAGAACGTGTCACTTTTTCGTGTCCTATTTGTTCGTACGTTTTTAACCAACGAAAATTAGATTTGACTCACCCTAGAAAAACGTGTCACTTTTTCGTGTCCTTTTTGTTCTTACGTTTGTAACTAACGAAAATTAGATTTGACCGACCGTAGAAGAACGTGTGACTTTTTCGTGTCTTATTTGTTCTTACGTTTTTAACTAACGAAATTAGATTTGACCGACCTAGACGAATGTGTCACTTTTTCGTGTCCTATTTGTTCTTACGTTTTTAACTAACGAAAATTAGATTTGACCGACCCTAGAAGAACGTGTCACTTTTTGTGTGCATCTTCCTAAATGGAAAATATAGTGAATGATTATTATCATGATATCTTAAATGTGATCTATATCTTTTATGTTTGTATGTGATCTATTTTTTTTAATAAAATTTAACTTTTTATTACATCAAATTAAATAAAATAAAATAAATCCTTCCATTTTTTGTTCTAAAACTTTACCATACCAAAATATAATCCCTTCCCCTTCTTCCCTTTTCCTATTCCCTCAACCTAACTACCTAAATGTCCAGACAGTTCCTACTAAAGACTTATATAGAAAATGTTTAAACCCCCCTTTTCCTAAATCTAAAGTTTCCCAAAATTGAAAAAAAATGGAAAGATTTTTATATTCAAATTGAAATTTGTAAAATTATATATTAAAAAAGCTAAATTTTTAAAAGGTTCTTTATTTTCTATGAGATTTTTGTTTAATAGTTGAAAATATTAATATGTTTCTTTTTTCGCTAAAAAAAATAATTCTGGTTCAAAAACGATAGCGAGGAAAATGTAATAACACACAAAAACATCTCCACCAAAGATTTTTGGCATCATAGTAAAGGTAGCAGTTGCCCCCCCCCTCCCTCGCAAACTGCTATGAGGTTCGACCTATTTTTCAATCTCTAAAAAACTAACATATTTTGATCGCAATTCCTTTCCTTGAAAATGTTGATTCGTAACTAAGAACTTGTCACTTTTTGTGTGCTACTTGTTCTTACGTTTTATCTAACGTAAAATATATTCGACCGACCCGAGAAGAACGTGTCACTTTTTATGATTTTTAAATCTAATTAAAGATATATTCGATCTACCCTAGAAGTACTTGTCACTTTTGTTATCAACTTGTTCTTACAATATTTCTAACGAAAAATATATTCGACCAACCTTAGAAGAACGTGTCACTCTTGTTATCAACTTGTTCTTACGATATTTCTAACGAAAAATATATTCGACCGACCCTAGAAGAACGTGTCGCTCTTGTTATCAACTTGTTCTAACGATATTTCGAACGAAAAATATATTCGACCAACCCTAGAAGAACGTGTCACTCTTGTTATCAACTTGTTCTAACGATATTTCTAACGAAAAATATATTCGACCGACCCTAGAAGAACGTGTCGCTCTTGTTATCAACTTGTTCTAACGATATTTCGAACGAAAAATATATTCGACCAACCCTAGAAGAACGTGTTACTCTTGTTATCAACTTGTTCTTACGATATTTCGAACGAAAAATATATTCGACCGACCCTAGAAGAACGTGTCGCTCTTGTTATCAACTTGATCTAACAATATTTCGAACGAAAAATATATTCGACCGACCCTAGAAGAACGTGTCACTCTTGTTATCAACTTGTTCTTACGATATTTCGAACGAAAAATATATTCGACCGACCCTAGAAGAACGTGTCGCTCTTGTTATCAACTTGTTCTAACGATATTTCGAACCAAAAATATATTCGACCGACCCTAGAAGAACGTGTCGCTCTTGTTATCAACTTGTTCTAACGATATTTCGAACGAAAAATATATTCGACCAACCCTAGAAGAACGTGTTACTCTTGTTATCAACTTGTTCTTACGATATTTCGAACGAAAAATATATTCGACCGACCCTAGAAGAACGTGTCGCTCTTGTTATCAACTTGATCTAACAATATTTCGAACGAAAAATATATTCGACCAACCTTAGAAGAACGTGTCACTCTTGTTATCAACTTGTTCTTACGATATTTCTAACGAAAAATATATTCGACCGACCCTAGAAGAACGTGTCGCTCTTGTTATCAACTTGTTCTAACGATATTTCGAACGAAAAATATATTCGACCAACCTTAGAAGAACGTGTCACTCTTGTTATCAACTTGTTCTTACGATATTTCTAACGAAAAATATATTCCACCGACCCTAGAAGAACGTGTCGCTCTTGTTATCAACTTGTTCTAACGATATTTCGAACGAAAAATATATTCGACCAACCCTAGAAGAACGTGTCACTCTTGTTATCAACTTGTTCTTACGATTTTTCTAACGAAAAATATATTCGACCAACCCTAGAAGAACGTGTCACTCTTGTTATCAACTTTTTCTAACGATATTTCGAACGAAAAACATATTCGACCAACCCTAGAAGAACGTGTTACTCTTGTTATCAACTTGTTCTTACGATATTTCTAACGAAAAATATATTCGACCGACCCTAGAAGAACGTGTCGCTCTTGTTATCAACTTGTTTTGACGATATTTCGAACGAAAAATATATTCGACCAACCCTAGAAGAACGTGTCACTCTTGTTATCAACTTGTTCTAACGATATTTCGAACGAAAAATATATTCGAACAACCCTAGAAGAACGTGTCACTCTTGTTATCAACTTTTTCTAACGATATTTCGAACGAAAAATATATTCGACCGACCCTAGAAGAACGTGTCGCTCTTGTTATCAACTTGATCTAACAATATTTCGAACGAAAAATATATTCGACCTACCCTAGAAGAACGTGTCACTCTTGTTATCAACTTGTTCTTACGATATTTCGAACGAAAAATATATTCGACCGACCCTAGAAGAACGTGTTACTCTTGTTATCAACTTGTTCTTACGATATTTCGAACGAAAAATATATTCGACCGACCCTAGAAGAACGTGTCGCTCTTGTTATCAACTTGATCTAACAATATTTCGAACGAAAAATATATTCGACCTACCCTAGAAGAACGTGTCACTCTTGTTATCAACTTGTTCTTACGATATTTCGAACGAAAAATATATTCGACCGACCCTAGAAGAACGTGTCGCTCTTGTTATCAACTTGTTCTAACGATATTTCGAACGAAAAATATATTCGACCAACCCTAGAAGAACGTGTCACTCTTGTTATCAACTTGTTCTAACGATATTTCTAACGAAAAATATATTCAACCAACCCTAGAAGAACGTGTTACTCTTGTTATCAACTTGTTCTAACGATATTTCTAACGAAAAATATATTCGACCGACCCTAGAAGAACGTGTCGCTCTTGTTATCAACTTGTTCTAACGATATTTCGAACGAAAAATATATTCGACCAACCCTAGAAGAACGTGTCACTCTTGTTATCAACTTGTTCTTACGATATTTCTAACGAAAAATATATTCGACCAACCCTACAAGAACGTGCCACTTTTTGTGTGCAACTTGTTCTACCCGATTTTTCTATCTAGAAACCTACCCAAATACCTATCACCCTGTGTTGTTTCGTGATAAGAACTCATTGTTCGGAACCAGTCCTTCATATTGTATATCATGAAGCTCTCCATTCTGCAAAAAGAAAATATGAATATATTTAACAGTTTAATTAAAAAATACATGCACAAAAAAAATTATGAATATGTTTAACAGTTTAATTAAAAAAATATATACATAATATTAATATTATATTTCATATTTTAAAACATTAAATATTACTGATAAAGCATTTGTTGTAAAATCCATTTACATTCCTTTCCCATTCTCTGTAGTTGCAGCTATCCTTGATATCCATCAAAATTGAATATGTAAATAAAAATTGGTAAATATTAATTAGATGACAAATATGATTACAAAAGTTCGCACAAAAATTATAGATAAATACTTTCCTGCTGTAAGATATATTCAATGAAACGATTCATCTTCCCTCGACTGCGGCTGCCACGATGAGAACAGTAACAGCGAGGCTGTTAAAAAAATTTGAAATTTTACCTCAGTAAAGCCTTTTAATCCTGAAAAATATAATAACAAAAATAATCTACCCCCAAAAAACTTATGAAACTTCGAAATCACATATGTATATTATAAAAGTTTAATCTCTAGAGTTTTAATAATTTTGCCCCCCTAACTTTGTCCTTTGATTTATTATAACTTCCTAAAACGCACAAAATAACAAAGGTTTCATAGACCACAACTCAAAAATGCACACAATAACAAAAAATTAATTCACCACATCTCGAAAAATCCACAAAATAACCAAAATATTCATTTACCACAACTCGAAAAAATACACAAAATAACGAAAATTCATTCGCCACATCTCAAAAAATATACAAATTAACGAAAAGTTCATTCATCACAACTCGAAAATCCACAAAATAACGAAAAATTCATTCACCACATCTCGAAAAATCCACAAAATAACGAAAATATTCATTCACCACAACTCGAAAAATCCACAAAATAACGAAAAATTCATTCACCACATCTCGAAAAATCCACAAAATAACGAAAAATTCATTCATCACAACTCAAAAATCCACAAAATAACGAAAAATTCATTCATCACACCTCGAAAAATCCACGAAAAATTCATTCATCACAACTCGAAAAAATCCACAAAATAACGAAAAATTTATTCACTACAACTCGAAAAATCCACAAAATAACGAAAAATTCATTCACCACATCTCGAAAAATCCACAAAATAACGAAAAATTCATTCATCACAACTCAAAAATCCACAAAATAACGAAAAATTCATTCATCACACCTCGAAAAATCCACGAAAAATTCATTCATCACAACTCGAAAAAATCCACAAAATAACGAAAAATTCATTCACCACAACTCGAAAAATCCACAAAATAACGAAAATATTTATTTACCACAACTCGAAAAATACACAAAATAACGAAAATTCATTCGCCACATCTCAAAAAATATACAAAATAACGAAAAGTTCATTCATCACAACTCGAAAAATCCACAAAATAACGAAAAATTCATTCACCACATCTCGAAAAATCCTCCCAAATAACGAAAATATTCATTCACCACAACTCGAAAAATCCACAAAATAACGAAAAATTCATTTACTACATCTCGAAAAATCCACAAAATAACGAAAAAATCATTCATCACAACTCGAAAAATCCACAAAATAACGAAAAATTCATTCACTACACCTCGAAAAATCCACAAAATAACGAAAAATTCATTCATCACAACTCGAAAAAATCCACAAAATAACGAAAATTCATTCACTACAACTCGAAAAATCCACAAAATAACGAAAAATTCACTCATCACAACTCGAAAAAATCCACAAAATAACGAAAAATTCATTCATTACAACTCGAAAAATCCACAAAATAACGAAAAATTCATTCACCCCAACTCGAAAAATCCACAAAATAACGAAAATATTTATTTACCACAACTCGAAAAATACACAAAATAACGAAAATTCATTCACAACTCGAAAAATCCACAAAATAACGAAAAGTTCATTCACTACAACTCGAAAAATCCACAAAATAACGAAAAATTCATTCACTACATATCGAAAAATCCACAAAAATCGAAAAATTCATTCATCACAACTCAAAAAATCCACAAAATAACGAAAATATTCATTTACCACAACTTGAAAAAATCCACAAAATAACGAAAATTCATTCACCACAACTCGAAAAATCCACAAAATAACGAAAAATTCATTCACCACAACTCGAAAAAATCCACAAAATAACGAAAATTCATTCACCACAACTCGAAAAATTCATTCACTACACCTCGAAAAATCCACAAAATAACGAAAAATTCCTTCATCACAACTCGAAAAAATCCACAAAATAACGAAAATTCATTCACTACAACTCGAAAAATCCACAAAATAACGAAAAATTCATTCATCACAACTCGAAAAAATCCACAAAATAACGAAAAATTCATTCATTACAACTCGAAAAATCCACAAAATAACGAAAAATTCATTCACCCCAACTCGAAAAATCCATAAAATAACGAAAATATTTATTTACCACAACTCGAAAAATACACAAAATAACGAAAACTCATTCACAACTCGAAAAATCCACAAAATAACGAAAAGTTCATTCACTACAACTCGAAAAATCCACAAAATAACGAAAAATTCATTCACCACATCTCGAAAAATCCACAAAAATCGAAAAATTCATTCATCACAACTCAAAAAATCCACAAAATAACGAAAATATTCATTTACCACAACTTGAAAAAATCCACAAAATAACGAAAATTCATTCACCACAACTCGAAAAATCCACAAAATAACGAAAAATTCATTCACCACAACTCGAAAAAATCCACAAAATAACGAAAATTCATTCACCACAACTCGAAAAATCCACAAAATAACGAAAATATTAATTTATCACAACTCAAAAATATCCAAAAAATAACGAAAATTCATTCACCACAACTTGAAAATCCACAAAATAACGAAAATATTCATTCACCACAACTCAAAAAATCCACAAATAACTAAAAGTTCATTCACCACAACTCGAAAATTCCACAAAATAACGAAAATTCATTCACCACAACTCGAAAATCCACAAAATAACGAAAATATTCATTTACCACACCTCGAAAAAACACACAAAATAACGAAAATTCATTCACAACTCGAAAAATCCACAAAATAACGAAAATATTCATTTACCACACCTTGAAAAAACACACAAAATAACGAAAATTCATTCACAACTCGAAAAATCCACAAAATAACAACAAATTAATTCACGACAACTCGGAAAAAGTAGTTGACATAACGAGAATTCAGAAATAAAGTAGTAAAAAAGTACAAGCTAAATCAGGATTAGTAAGCAAAAGCGAAAGGGATTAAAAAAAAATCATGTAGTCTTTTTTGCCCTCATAAATATATTTATTATTTTTTTTTAATTTAGAACTAATTATTATAAAATTAAATTTAATAATAATTTTGCAAAAATAAAAATTAATACATGTATGAGATTACCGGGTGCACCACAAGGAGGTAAAGACTATGCACCCGTTTTATTTAATTTAACAAAATACTAAATTAATTTACTATTTTTTATTAAACACTTGATATTTATTTGAAAAACAATCATTTTAATGAATATTTTAACGAATTTTACCCCCAAAATCATTTGTAATTTTAGCAATGATAGCTTCCCTACCCAATTGATCGTACGAGTGAGCATGATAAATGTTTTAACAAGTCTTCGTTGCCCAGAGCCTCAAACTCAAGGAAAAAAGGAAAAAGCGAATTAATCGTACGCAGGAGCGAATGTTTTAACATGTCTGAACAAATGATTTAACACGCCTTCACTACCCGGAGTCTCAAACACAAAGGAAAAAGTTTGTCATTTGATGGTACGGAGGAGCAAATATTTTAACATACCTTCGGATTAGTAAGCAAAAGCTAAAGCAAAAATCAAAAGAGTTAACCAAAATAAAAAAAAACAGCGGTCTCTTTTGCCCGCATAAATATATTTATTATTATTTATTTAAAAATTTAGAACTAATTATTAAAAAGTAAAGTTTAATAATAATTTGGCGAAAGAAAATACATGGATGAGGTTACCGTGTGTACCACGGGGAAGTAAAGACTATATACCCGTTATTAAATTTAACATAATCAAAAATATATTTGCCATTTTTATTAAACACTTCATGTTTTATTGGAAAAAAACAATCAATATAATGAATATTTTAACGAAATATATACGGAGTCTCGAGTTCAAATGGAAAAATGGGAAGTTTATGTAAATTGTTCGCACGGAAGAACGAATGTACTTAGTGTACGTTGTTATATAGCCTAATATTTTAAATATTATTAAATTTAACATATTCAAAAATATATTTAGTATTTTTTACCAAACACTTGATATTATTTGAAAGACGATCAATTTAATGAATCTTTTAACGAAATATACACAAAAAAATCACCTGTAAATTGAAACCAACCAACTTATGATTTATTGGTTTGAGTGAATTTGAATAGTTTAACAAAATAACACATTGCCTCCGGAGTTTCAAACAAATGGAAAAAGATAGTTTAAGGGAATTAAAAAGTGCTTTATTATAGGTTGAATTTACCAAAAAATAGGAAATGGGGAGAGTTAATTTTATAAAGTTGTTCATCGACATATTTTAGATTCTCATTCCCAAATTAACTATTGATGGTCAAGAGTTTTCTCGTGTCCAAATACATTTTCTCAATTAACATATTTCATTTAGGATGAGAATATTTAATAAAAAATTATTTATATTTTTTAAAAAATTGATTTAAAATATATTTATTTGAAAAAATAAAAATCAATTAATATCCTATATGAAAAGGTATCTAGAATGAGAAAACCAAATATTATAAATTATTGTTTATGCTAAAACTGTGTTATAAAAAGACAAATGGAAGTAATTTTTTTACAAAAATAAAATGTATTTAATTGAGTATACATATTATTTTTTTTGATACGATCATTGTTAGACAAAAGAGTGATCTAATTTTTTTTATTATTATCCAAGTAGGTTAGGTTTTTTAAAGAAATGAAATTTTACGGAAAGGTTAAAATATAACCAAATCATCAATAAAATCATGAATAAAAAAACATTTTTCGGGGATGTATATATTCGGCTGAAAAAACTCTTCCTCCGTCGAAAAGAGTCGGTTTCGTCTAAATCGACTCCATTCAACGGGAGGGTGTATTTGGTTTCGTCCAAAATCGTCTCAAAAATCCCGAGTTATTCACCCATAAGTGAAAAATCCCTCGTTCGTTATGACTTGAAGACCTGATGGAAGCTGACTCTGGCCTGAATAATTCGGTATTCCCCCGTCCGTCGCTCCGGGACCCGTTTCTCATTCCCAGGAGGGGGCTCCTCATCAAAATACACCTCGTGGACCTCAGATCGAGTCCGCGTAGGACAGCCCATCGCTTATTCCTGGTTCATAAAAACATTACAGAAGACCAGGTGGTCTATAACATGAGTCCACTGGGTGAGTCTGCACTCTATGACCAGCCTTAATTCTATCTTCTTTCTTTAGGTAATATGTTGTCTGAATTATCTATTGCCCAAGGCATGGGCAGCTAAGCTTGACTTAGCTCACGGTTTTTTAACCACACCCCAGTTAACAAGGCAGTACGTAGATGGTCTGGTGTTGCGTACAGTTTCACCCGCCTACCGATTGGTTTCGCAGTGTCCCATATAGCAGGCATGTATGATCCTCATTTTTTACCATAGTAAAGGAGTACCTACAAACTGAACTGCGTAACATACACATAATTAGATGATACACTTCTTTTTGGACAGCAAGGAGGACTTAGGTAGACTCCAAATGAGATAGTTTATTCCAAATCGACTCCATTCGACGGGGGAATGGATTGTGTTTCGTCCAAATTCGGTCTGTAAAATCCCGAGTTATTTATCCATGAGTAAAAAATCACTCGTTGGTTATGATTTTTTTTGTATGTATGTATTTATTCGGGTGATTAAACCCTTTTGCCATCGAATGAAGTCGGGTTGATCCAAATTGATCGGGTATATCCCGAAATATTTGCCGATGAATGGAAAAATCGCTCGTTGGTTAGGAAGTTTTAACCATAACTTTACAATGAGGAATTCGGACCTGAAAATCGAATGGGATCATCTCCCCAGTTCGTATAGTGTGGAATTGTAAAAAGAATTTCCGAAAATCAGCTTTGTCGAAATGTCAATTTTGGTCATTGTTTGAAACCGTCCCTCATCCCCTTAACTTACAGACCTGGGTTAGATTTTGTTTCAGATATCCGTAAGTGGCTCTCAGGCTAATCCCTCGGTCAATATATATGGTACCGCTCTATCGCCCATAGATCTAGAAATATAGCCGCTCAAATATGACCAAACCAATAAAAATATGTTATAAATGAGTATACAAGCCGTAACTAGGCCTCACAGAGCACTCTTTCGGGGTGTTGGCCTCCGGACTATTGGCTATTCAAAACAGTTTATTAATCCACATTATAGACTCTGAAAGCTTTTTAAAAGTTATTTCACATCTTTATATCTCGTCGTTGTCTGCCCCATAAATATTCATCTACATCATATTAACTGTCCAATAACATCTATTAATAACCGTGTTTTTTCATTCATGTATATATGTTTGGGATAGTTTTTCAAGGATATATCGCAGATAGAGAGATGGGATTTCTTTTTTCGAAACTTGGACCGAGTAAGGAGCGCCCTAGTGATATCAAATTTTCATTAGCCTGGCTGGGGTCGCACCTCTCCCTAATGTTCGCTTCGAGTCCGAACTCGAGTTAGTTTTGGACATAGATTTTTCCCATCCCATTTATACTTCTCTACCATACAGATCTGGGTTGGATTTTGTTGTCTCAAATCTCAATTTTGGTCAGTTTGAAACCGTCCCTCCTCCCCTTAACTTACCTAACTGAGTTAGATTTTGTTTCGGATATCCGTAGGTGACTCTCAGCCTCGTTCCTCGGTCTATGTATTACCGCTCTATCGCCCAAAGATCGGGAAATATAGTACATATGTATTTCAAATATAACCAACCAATAAAACATGAAAAAACATGTTATAAATGAATACATATACAAGCCATAACTGCGTTACCCGTGCTAAGTTCCATATTCGTAGGTGGTTCTCAGCTCCGTCCCTCAGTTAATGTAATCCCACTCTTTCGTCCATAAACCGTTTCAAATTGGTTTAGAGTTAGAAAATGGTATAAGGGGACGGGTAACCATAATATCAAATTCCATCCAGGAGTGGGTGAATTTACAAAATCTAAATTTCGTAATGAATCTAGAAATTATATTATGTTATTTATTCTTTTTTTAATTAATTTATATAAGTTTTAATATATTCATTGAAAAAGTGCAGATGGATAATCTCGATTATGTTTTGTCTTCTAAAATGAAACCTTTTTTTATATAATTCCTATTAACAAGAGAAAATATTAAAAAAATTTTTTTTAACAGAATGAAGTAAGATAAGAAACAAAATGGTTACATTATTGTCTCTTCTTTGTGGGTAGCTTTCTTATGAAAATTAAACAAAAGAAAAGGTTCACATTTAAACCAAAACAACTCAAGTTAGATTTTGTTTCAGATATCCGTAGGTGACTCTCAGCCTCGTCCATCGGTCAATGTAGTACCCGACCGTGTTCTGACAAAACAACGTAATTTCAAAACTAATGATCTGAGATCATTTGAATTTTTCAAAATCTTCGTTTCTCCACCAGGCTTTTCTAATTGAAAATTTGTTTGTGTATTGAGTAAAGTGATTTGATGAATTATTCAGATATAATAATTTTTAATTAAAACTCTAATTTAACTCCAATTTTATAAGTTTTGTGATTTTAGGGAAACAAAAACCCTTTATATTCTGGAAAAACAACGCAAAGTAAGTTACGTCATTTTATCAGAACAAAACGTATAATTTAATTGTCTGGCGAGGTGAAAAATAAGTTTCTTTTCCTTCACCTGGACCTGTCCAGCTATAACTTGAAATATCATTTTTTTTTCAGTACAGTATTGCAAAATAGAACTTGTATACATGAGGAATATTTGCACATTTCTCTTATACCCGAAATGAAACTTATTATTATTCAGAATCAGTTTGAAGGTCATTTGATTCAGAATTTACTTTCAAGTTGTGAAAGAAATGCTGATATATATTTGGGAGTGATGTAAATAGTTTCAATATTTCGCGTTTTTTAATATAAGGAATACCTCTCTGTTCCAAATACAATGGGGCTGTTAGAAGAAGGCTTTATACATTTTTAGCTTTATCCTTTTCTTTCAGATTTTTCAGAACTTTTTGTTTCATAAATGATACTTCTTGCCAGTCACCAGCGTCATTGTAGTCTTGTTTAATAAACATATCAAAACTAACTCGTCGAAATTGGGCAACCTTCACTTTTTCAAGTTTTATTTGGTTCGAAACATTTTTCTTGTCATTTGTGTGGGCAACGAAACTCTTATGATCCAAGCTTTCTTGAAAAATAGTAATCTTTAGTCGGTACTTTAGTCATTAACAACGCTTTCTGCATGTCAACTGTTATAACAAATACATCCTTGCGTTCTGCATCAGAATGAAGCCCCATTCTGCATCGTTTCTTATTTTCTAGGTGTACAAGGATCTGACTGCAATGAGCATAGTCACAATAATTGGTACATGAATGATCCTTTTCTTTATGTTTTTCACTATGTTTCATACAAAGTGCACATTTATCTTGATCAGAAATGTTAGTTCATATTTTTAGAACTTGAAAAACTTTGAAAAAGTATGGCCAAGATCACATTTTGTTCAAAGCCATTCCATTATTTGATTCTTCAATATAATGATTTAAAATATTAATAGGGTGACATCAGATGATAGTTATCTACGGTTTAGGGCATGAAATTGTCTGTAATGAGACAAGCAAGGCTAATGTTACGGGCAGGGTTAAGTCCAATTAAGTCCCACAACACTAAAGAAAATAATATGAACCTCGTTATGAACACGAGGTTACAGAACGCCAATTATAGGCTAAGCTGGACTCTATGCCAGTCTTAAGAAACCTCAAATGTGTACAAACAGTTAAGTAAAATAATAAGTTACATTAATTGCTTAAATCAGAGTTCAAATTATGCCAATCAATCTTATAAGATTATTCATAATCCTAAAGTTTTTCTTCATATATATCATAGCCTAGTATTGGTAAAGGCAAAACAAAGAAAATATAGAAAATTAATATATTAAAGTTATTATTATAGCTATTATTATCAGCAACAATGAGAGCAGTTTAAATAGTAAGTCAAAGCTTGTAATTTGGCAGTTCTCCTTTTACTTAATTAAACTTATAAATAAATATATGAGGTTTGGAGAAACATGAATATCATATTTACAAATATACAGTTTATACAATACATACAAATAAAAAATATTAATAATAATTATCACACGTTGAGAAAGAGGTCTAAGGTACATAGGGGCAAAATTTGACAACTCTAAGAGACTTACATTGCAGTAGTAGTGCACTGACTGAATAATCGCACAAAAAATAGAGCACATTAATTGACTAATTACACAAAATCGAGAGCAAATCAATTCCAGTAGGAGCGCCTTAAGTGGTTGGAGGTGAACTGCGTAAAAGTGGGGAAATTTAAACTTAAATAAGTATTGGTAGCAAGTTAGTTGGTTGTGTGGGAGGAGGTTAGTTGGTTGTATTATGGGTAATCACTAAAGGAGTGGGAGGTTGTTGTTTCGATATTACATAAATATATACATTACCACTAAATATATATTACATTACAAATAAACATTAGAAATAGATACACAATTACATAAATTTACAAAATGAAACCTTTTAACTAGTAGTATACATATAACACTTATAAAACTCGATAAATTGTATGAAATTAGTTATATATTCTTCAGAAAATTTATGAGCTGGAGGTTGTTTTCCTCTCATGTCTGGAAAGGCAGAAACTAACGGATTTATTTGATGCTTTGGATTTGCATTTATCGCTGCACTTACAACTGAATCATGCTTATATCCAAAGGTAGACAGAAAAACTCTTTGCCAACTTTTTCATTTCTCAAAACTAATGTGAAACACTTATGTCTTCTTTGTATGTCCAGTGTCCAGTATTCTGAGTGGATGCACGTTCTCTTACGTTTCGTAAAAACGACGTTAAATCATTTAAACTCCTTTTTCATGATATCAGTGAGTAGTTTCGTTCCTTAAAGGATTATATGGTGTTTTACCGTAACATTCATGAACAAACATAAGCATATTTGTCGTTTATGGACTCTTCTACCTTCTTATGTACGATGGATAGAAAAATGTGACCCATAGGATATTATAAAATAAGGTTCAGTTATTCAAAGAATGCATGTTCCGAAAAAAGCGACGCATTTGACTTGGTGTTGTTTTCTCAGAACACGCTAGTTAAACCGAAACCGCTCTATGGCCCATAGATCGGGAAATATAGTAACTCAAATATGACCAAACCAATCTAACATGAAAAAAAAGATGTTATAAATAAGTATAAAAGCCGTAACTGCGTTACCCGGGCTAAGTTCCATATCAGTAGGTGGTTCTCAGCTTCGTCCCTCAGTCAATGTAATCCCACTCTTTCGTCCATAGATGGTGAAATATAGACGCTCAAATATAACCAAACCAATGTAAATCATGAAAAAAACATGGTTCTGTAAATTTCCCGATGAAATGTGGATATTCGGGTGAATGAACCATTTCCTCGTCTAATGAAGTTGGTTTCATCCAGATTTGTCGGCAGGATCCCGAAATATTCGCCCCCAAAATGTAAAACAAATTCTTCGATGGTTTTGATATTTTTTCTAACCATAACTGTGATTTTCGGAATTTAGAGCTGAAAATTGCATGAGATCATTACCCAGTTCGTTGTAAAAAAAATAATTTCCTAAAATCTCATTTTTCGATTGATTGTGGATTTCCAAAGGTAGAATGAATACATATTAAAATTTAGTGGAGAAAAGTGCAAAATAATGATATTTGGAGGAAGAAATGACGATTTTTAGTCACTGCTTGATTCCCTCTAAAACCGTTCCAAATTGGTTTAGAGTTAGTTAACCATAATATCAAATTCCATCCCGGGATAAATTGAGTAAATATCTAACTCACCTCCTTTTCAGAAATATATTCATATTTATTATTTTTTAGTTGTCTATTTCGTCCCAAAGGTGATTCCGTTTTTTGGGCCGGCAGCCTTTTCATAGTTTTTAAACCCTCACAAAAGTCCTTCACCTTGAAAGTGAAGATGGATAATCCCGAGCATGTTTTGTTTTCCAAAATGAAACCTTTAATTCCTATTAACAAGAGTGTGGGGGTATATCAAAGACGAGTGATGGTGTTCGTATGTATAGGTTTGTTACGTACTTCAAAGTCAGCGTTTCGATGATTGAATGAAAAATGTTTCTAGGAAAACTACACCTTTAATTAAAAATAACTGAAAAAAATTGAAATTTAACAAACAGTAATGAATTAAACAAATTTAAGTGAGACTTACTAAATTTAAGAACTTAAATACATACACTAAATACGAACACACAAAAATGATGAATAGTTTTAAGATTAACGAGTGTTAAAATAACCCTCGATGCGATTTCTACTTAGGTTATACAGCGACTTTAACTTATCGGCCACCTTCGATATAATTAATGGGTATTAAAGTGGTGCTCGATAACCATTACTTTACCGCCCATGAGTCAGCCGTTCGGTTCATGGGGTCTACCCAAGTGTGTCCCAAACTGGTAATGTTATTCTAACCTACTCGTACTACCCTTTTTATGGTAACTAAATAATTTTAATTTTACCCTTATGGCTAGAGCGGCCTGCTGCAGGGTACAAGTGATGGGAACCGAAGTCCCATAATCATCCTTTACCAAGCTACACTGGGAGATCGGGTTTAGATTCGATCTAACGGGGTCGGGAAAACTTTCCTTACGGAATCGTTAATGGGCGTGGCGTTCACAGCGACTTGGGTTTTTAATTGTAACTCCATGGATGTTTTGTTCTGGGGAAAACCCATTGGGGCTAGGGGATAATCCTTATTTGCTTCTACCATCGACCATTTTTCGATGCCCTTAGCTGGGCAAGCCTCCTTTCTTTTTTCTTCTCTCTCTTCTCTTTCCAGTTGTGCTAATTCTCTTTCCATCTGTATTCTTCTTTCTTCCTCTTCTCTTCTCGTATGTATTTTTCTCTTCCTCTTCTCTTCTTGTATGTAGGTATTATTCTTTCTTCGTCTTCTCTTGCTTATATTTTTTCTTCTATCTCTCTCTCTCTCTGTATTCTTCTTTCGTCTATTCTCCGTAGCGTAACAAGGTTGAGACTCGGCGATCATATCATTTACGGACCCAGTCTCGAACTTAAATACTTCGGGAAATATTTTGTTGTACACAAAGTTCGCCTGCTGATCAGGGTAATTAGGTGTGGTCAAAGGAGGCCTAGGATTAGGAGGTTGTTCTGGGTCAAGCATTCCCTCGAGGTTATGTACCTGTTGGCTCTAGACTTAAGCCTCGAATTTTGGAGGCAATTATAACTAATGTGACCTGAGGTGCCCCCAATTAAAACCGGTTTTGGGGTGTACGGATTTTTTAACGAACTTATGGCATGAGTTTCTGGGAATATAACCCTTTCTTTGGGAAAAGGGGTTTTTGAGAATACCCACCTTTCTTGGAAAACAAGGGCTGGGTATTTTGGACCTCTTGAGGATATAACTTAGAAGCGTGCAGATATACTTCATCCACACAGTCCTTGAATGACGTGGCTCACCAGTCCTTGTCAAAGGCCCGTATCTCTGGGAAAGGGTACATAGAAATTGGTCCCTCAGCATGAAATCGGCGAGGGAGTCGAATTCATTCCTCATTTGTTCGGACTATAGCCAGAATTGGAGGTGTCTTCTGAGGATAAATCCAAAATGTCTGCATGTTTGGCCTGGCTGAATTCTGGCCCGCCTAAACTTGATCCAATACTCTTCGGTTTTTAGGTTGACGGCGGCCAGTAGCTCGTGTTTTCACGAGGTGTATTCCACGAAAGCCTCGGAAGGTAATAAGATGAATACGTCACGATAATTCGCACTGACGAGTGATGAGCCAACGAGTAAATCCTTTGATGAAGGGGATTGCTTGAGGGAGTTCACTTTGGGTATTCCTCAATGACGAGGAATATCTCTGGGTTGGAAGTATAAGTGGGCTTTTCTGACAAGAATGAGTTTACCTTGCTTCTTAATACAATTTAACTACTAGTTCGGTGTGAACACCATGGCTCGAGGGTGAGCTTCTTCTAAGTTCCTCGTAGGGTTATCGGGCACTCGCCGGACTTCGCTGTCTCGAGGACTCTCACGATATATCCTTGACAGGATGCTAAATTCGGCGTGACTACCAGGAACTGGCTTGGATGAGCTTCTTGTGTGTCACTATCGTTAGTTGCAGAGCCTCTAGCCGGACTTGGTTGTCTCGATGACTAACGCAATATACCCCGTATTTCCAAAATTATTGGACTATATACTTCGCCACTCCACTAGGGTTAGGGGAAACAAGGGGGTTGAGGACGGCTGCATTAAGTATCATCCTCTAACGGGTTTTTATCTGAAATTCTTTTAACTAACCCTAAAGGGGACCTTCTGACTTTCGAACGACGCTCCTCTAATTTCGCATATGAGGTGAAATTGAGTATCAACTCTTATAGGAAATATTGCTGGTTTAACCAATATTATGCTCACCGGTGTCCGACAAGTGATGATTAGTGCATTACGCGGTATTGGGTAGGCATTTTAGGTCTCCTCGAGGCGCGGGAAGAGAGGGGGAGGTTAAGTGGTCAGGCTACGCCGCCAAAAATAATGCCAGGACGTTGTGGTTAAGAAACGGGGACTCAGATGTATCGATTCCCCTACAAAGAGAAAAGACCCAACTTTTAAAGAATAAAGTAAGATAGGTGACATAATGATTATATTATTATTCTCTACTCTTAGCAGGTATTTTTTTATGAAAATTTAAATAAATAAAAAAGGTTCACACTCAAAACAAAAACAAATAATTACCTCTGGCTTGCGTTTCGCTGCAATCACAGGACAACTTTTCTGGTTGATGATTTCCGGTCTATTTGGCATTTGAAACTACTTTATTTTAAACCCGTATCATAACCGTTTTTTGACCCTTTAGAGCCCTTTAAAATTAATTCACCTTTTGCTCTCTCGGCGTTGTCTATTCGATCCAGTTATTTTTTGGGTGGAACATCTGAATTGAGAAGTTCTTAACGATCGCAACAAGTCCATTAATCGCTAAAAAAAAAATTACCAACTCCGGTCGGTGCTTTTAGTTAGTGAAAGAGAAGGAATATTAATATATGTATAAGTAAATAGTCATTATATGTATCTATGTAAATCCTTCTAACTCGATATTTAAACTTGGTGAATTTCTGATACGGGGTAAAATTTTTGAAAATGATTTTTGTTTAGTAAGTGACCTCTTATATTTTTGAAAATCAAAGTATTTTTAATAGGTAAAAATAGTTAAGAAAGTGTTGAGAAAGGATGTTTTGAGAAGCCAACTACGTTTTTTTAATTAAAAGAGCAAAATAAAAGAGAAGAAACCCCAGAAACTTTACAAAATATCTCAATGAAGAAAAATAATGATATAATTAAAGAAATATAAAGTTCATAAGTATGCTATAAAATTATTTAAACTTTGTACAACACAATAATTCACCTACAACGTCTTCATTTATTTAAGCAGATCAGTCTTTGGCCAAAGGGAGGTGGGTTTAGCTCAAAATGTATGTGCAGTTTGATGTGTAACCTTCTCAATGAAGGCCGCACCTTGTATGTTGATAATTTTTACACGAGTTATGACCTAGCTGCTTCATTTCTAAAAATGAAGACACATGTCGTAGGGAGACTGAGAGCAAACAGAAAAAAGTGTCAAAGCAGGTCGAGGAAACCAAACTGAAAAAGGGAGAGATGATTGCCAAAGAAAATTAGAATGGAATTGTTTTCAAATCGCGTGACCAGTTTGGCAAGAGATGAAGCTATCATCGAACCTGTACAGCCAGTAACATTTCAACGGAGAAAAAAGAAAAGACACCAAAAACCCTTTAGGTATACTAGCATATAATGGATATACCCCTCTGACCAAATGTCTTCTTACACAATCACTTTTCGAAAAAGGGTAAAGTGGTATCGAAAACTTAGAATTGAACTTCTGCTTGGGCTGGCTGTATTCAATTTTCACGTTATTTACCAGAAGGCAAGTGGCAAGAAAATGCAAGAACGTTCAGAGAGTCCCTTATAACAGAGTATCTAGGATGTGAGCATGTCAGACGTTTCAAGAAACCCAAAACTCAAGTAACTCACATCATACAAATAAAGATGGGGGTGAATAACAAAAAGATCAGGCGAGCTTGTAAACCTTGCTATGAAAAAGCAAAAATAAGAGGGAGCAGATCTGAAGCACGTAAATATGCTAAGAATGTTCCTACATATTGTCCAGATTGTGTGGGACAGCCCTTCTTATGCATAGCTTATTTCTTTGATCACTATAAATAAAACGGTAGTTTTCTAATTATTATTATATGTTTAGCCATTTATATTTCGAATCCTGTTTCTTTAGTCATTCATCTCCTGTTTTATAAGTCATTTGTCTCTAGTTATTGCTATAAAACAAATAAAAAAACAATGGGTTCCATCATCCAACTGACTCCACACCAGAAATGTTTAAAAACCAAAGAAGAAAGATTTAAAAGAGAAAAGAAGAATCAAAGAAGGAATTACTACTTCACAAACGTTTAAGAAACTAAAGAAAAATAATTTAAAAAGAGAAATAAAAAGAAACAAAGCAGGAATTACTGGCTAAAAAACGTTTCAAAAATTAAAGAAAAAAAAAACTTTATCTCTAAAGCAAAGTCCTACTTCTATAAATTTCGGAAATTCTCTAGTTTCAGTAGGTGAAGATTTTTACGGCTTTTGGAGGAACGCCCGCTTGGGTTCAACGGAAACCGTCAAGTTTTACCAAGAACATACGCGTGCCTGTGCGCGCGTGCACATCTGCGAGGGAAGAAACCCTGCCAACGAGTGAATTTTGGATGAACTGGAGTTTCTCGCCTGAATCTTTTCTGTTTCCATAACAGCAGCACAACTTTGGTTCTAATAACCTTTCTGTCATTAAGGTCTATAGAAGCTATCTGCCTCTAATGTGTCCGAACCTCGGAAGGAAGCCTTGCAGGGGGCGCGAAAAATAGGCCTCATTCAAGGTCAGAGTGGTCAAGGCAGATAGGATGCTCCTATTAGACATTTAAGGGAGGTCAAGTAACTCATGTTGTTGGGCTGTCATGGACGACCCTAACGGCGAGAAAAGGATCTCGCTTCATGTCAAAAAGCGATACCAAAAGCCTTCGCACGAGAAAGTTTTTTGAAACTATCTTATCAACGCTTGGGATTGCTCTTTGTCAACTTCAAGACCAGTATTATGGATACATGGCCTTTTGTGACTCTAATCAAGATTTGGACAACCTTCTAAGCCCAAACTCGAGGAAGAAGTTAAAAGAGATTGGCCTCATACAACGATCGGCCAAGAGATTGATTATTTATCGACGTATCGATTCCTACGTTGGTACCCACTCTGCTGAGGAGATAAAATAAGGAGTTGAGGCAAGGCAAGCTTGGATAAAAATCGATGATGTAATAAAGTTTAAGAATCGTGAAGAAGAACCAAATTACTGAGATGGTCGTAAAGGCGGCGGGAAAATAAACTGGTCCTATTTAATACAAATGTCGAACAGGTAGGGTGTCTATATTGGAAAAGGTGTTTGGAAAAATCATATATATATATATATATATATATATATATATATATATATATATATATATATATATATATATATATATATATATCTTCAATGGCAATGGAGATATATTAAAAGGTAAAATAACATGCAAAAAGGTTTAAACTGTTAAAATAAAGGGGTGCCTGTGAAACCAAGTTGTTTCTGAAAGAAAGAATACGAAGCATGGCTTGTAGTCTTATAAATTCAAAATACAAATTATCACTCTCTCTCGAAGGTTAATTTTTTGGGGTTGGAACATCAGAATTGAGAAGTTTTTAAACGATCGCAGAAAAAAGTCCTTTATTACCTTTTTTACAATGCTTTCAACCCTCATGTTATCGCGCCTAGAAACCTCTAAATAAGTAGTAAAACAAAACCGCCTCCATCAAAAGTTTTTACATCATAGTAATGATGGCAGTTATCCCACTTTGCTGCAAACTGCTGTAGAAGACCTTGTCTTTTACTACTTGTTCTTAAGATTTATCTAATAGAAAAATATTCAACCTACCAAGAAGAAATTGTCACTTTTGTGTACTACCTACTTGTTCTACGTTTTTTTTTTTAAAAAGGAGCTGCAACCCTCATAATTTTCCTAAATGAAAATATAGTGAATGATTATTATCAAGATGTCTTAAATTCGATTTATATCTTTTATATGTGTTCTTCTAATTTTGGGGGTTAAAAATTAACTTTCTAATTTTTTTCAAAATTAGATCAAATAAAATAAAAATCTTTCCATTTTTTTTAAAAATTCCCATCTCCAAAATATAATCCCTTGCCCTCCTTCCCTTATCCTATTCCCTTAACCTAACTACCTAAATGTCCGGACAGTTCTAACTAAAATTAATATAGAAAAAAATGTTTAAATTCACCCTTTTCCTAAATCTAAAGTTCCCAAAAGATTATAAAAATGGAAAGATTTTTATATTCAAATTGAAATTTGTAAAATTACTACATTACAAAAGCTAAATTTTAAAAGATTGTTTATTTTTATGAGATTTTTGTTTGAGTTTATTTTTACGAGATTTTTGTTTATGAGTTGAAAGTGTTTATGATATTTTTGTTTATTGGTTGAGTGTTAATATGGAAAGAGGAAAAATCTCTTCTAAAGATTTTTGACATCATAATAATGATGGCAGTTGCAAACTCCAAACTGCTGTGGCATTCAACCTATTTTTTTGTATATCTAAAACCTAACAGGTTATCATCGCAATTGCTTTCCTTGAAATGTACAAGAACTTCTCACTTTTGTGTGTCTTGAAATATTAGGTAATAAAAAAGAAATTTGTCACTTTTGTGTGTAACTTTTTTTTTTCACTATTTATCTAACGAAAAATATTTTCGACCGACCCTAGATTATAAAGAATATTCGAGAAAACGAGATGCAATTAAAAAATTGTTAAGAAAATATAGTGAAATTAGATGCAGAGAAAATAATACAACTGATTCAATCGAAATGGTTAGTTTTATGTTGGATGAAAATGTTATCCAACATTATTGTCTGCCGTTTAATTGTAAACGGCAACCAAATGAAGTTGAAAAAAATATTTTTCTATAACCGTTGAATATTCAAAGGAAACTAGACTAAAAACTATGTTATTTACTCCGATAGTACTCTATTGTAATATTGGTGAAGTTTTGCGACAAAAGAAGAATTTGAGAGAAAAATTGAAGTTCTACAACCAACTTATAGAATGGATAATAAATTTACTTCAGAGCATTGGGATGAAGAAAAGTTTTTTAGCTTTATGATATTTTAGGAAAGGAAGCTTTATTTTTGAAACCTCTCGTAAATAATGAAGTAGATTTACTATTGTTTTCATTCTTGTTTATTAATGATCCAGATAATGAGCTAAAATATTTGGTAAAAAAGAAGAGAAAAATAATGGATCGAGACGATTTAAAAAAAAATAATAAACAGGATGACGAAATACAACCAATGGATATAGAAGAAGATAATGATGAAACAAATAAATCAAAACTATTTATAGATGGTGTTTTTGAATCTACAGCAAATTTTTGTTTAACGAATATTTTCTTTGATTAGAGATTTTGCGTTTTATATAATGTAATTAGCAATCCTTATGTTTTTAAAAACTGGCGAAAAACTGGCAATTTTCTTGTAAAAACGAAGAGGCTTTCAATGAAAACAGTTTACAACAAAGAAATACCTCGATAAAATAATAGAAATGATGATACTGAACTAAATAAAATATTATAAATGTTAGATTGAATGTCAAGATCATAATTTAAAGATAGATTTAAACCGTGAAAGAGATATAGGAAAAAAATTATTAAATTGCCATATCCGCTATAATAAGGATTTAAATATTTGGGATCAAATAGAAAAAAGTTTAAAAACACTCTAGATCTAGTACTTACGAGAAAACTAGAAGAATTATTGAAGAATTTCATATTCCTTTGAATTTAGCAATGTATTATAAATCAAGAAATAACTGTCAACATCATTCGATCAAATTAATTGCGCTTCATCCAAATTTCTTTCTGGAAACCTTTCTTGAAAAATGTAATTATAATATTTTTCATAGAGAGACGATTGAAATTTGTGTTGTTGTTCATAGTTTAAATTTTTTACCGGAATATGCTGACGATTATCAATCAAACACTAATAATAAATCTAATGAGGTAAAAAGGAGAATTGTCAGAGTAGTAGAATGGAATAGAAAAAATTACGATCTAACTAACCATTTTTCAAAAGAAGATGAATGGAATTCAAATGATTGTGAAGATTATGAATATGAAAAATTATTGAAAAAATTAAGAAACTTTGAGAAATACAATAATTATGATGAATCAGTTAAAAATGATTCTTTAGATAAAATATTTTATAACGCATTATTTTATATATTATTGAAAATAAATAAAATTAATATAACAATGTTTTCGCAAAATATTCTCTGTAGTGATTTTGAGAAAATAGGTAATAATAAACTTAAATATAAATGTAGAGAAAATGAAATAATTACATTATTACCAGAAAATCTAAAGCAAAAACCAAAGGATGAAACAAAAATATCGGAACTTTTCGTATTAATGTTAAAGGAAGGAGAAAAAATTCGCAAAATAATCAGCGATAATTTTTTTCCGATAGTTTTCTCAAAGATTGATTTTGAAAACAGAATTTACTTTTTATCTCTGTTGGGCGAAAAAATTGATCCTTTCGGATTATTAACATTATCTGGGTACATTATAAAGAGTTTTATGGATCAAAAACTCAATTTGGTAAATTCTCATGAATACAATACAATAACGCGGGCTACCCTTACATAGAATTGATTGAAAAATTAAATAAGAAAAATTCACAGTCGGATAATAACTATACAAATTTTATTGAAAATGACACCCTTACTCAAGCAGTTGAAAATAAACAAACGAAAATATTCTAAACTTGAAGATGAAGACAAAAATAGAAAAGATAAAGAAATATCTGACTATTGCATATTTAATTTCTTATGGAATTATGTTTTTGGTTTGTTTAAATAGGATACAGACAGGCGAGTAATCGAATCAACCATCGAAAAAACATTGTTTCCTCTTTATCACACATATAAATTCATTTTAAAATATTCCGAAAAGGAAAATTTATATCATATAATTAATGTGTTTAAAGCAAAGGTTTTGGGTTTCCTATTTTTTACGATTGGTCAAACGACTCATTTTAAAGATAATATTCAATTTATGACTATGGTATATCCAAAACTATTTGCGAAATGGGTCAAATTTATCGAAGAATATTTTGTTTATTTAATGCGAGGAACATATTTGAAATATAGATTCATTAAATTATTGAGTACGCAAATATTGAATAATATTACAGAAAGTAAAACTTTATCAGAATATATCAGTTATATTTTATATGAAGAGTATAAATTAGATTCAAACTTCCAAAATTCCAAAGTATCGTTCGGCAACGATAAGAATATTTCTCAATATACGATAGAGAGTGATATAAAAAGACTGATTAAAAAATTATCTTTAATATCTGGAAATTCATTATCGCATAAAAATATGCTCAAAGATATATCAAATTATCTAATTTTAGAACTGGAAATTCCTTTGGATGTTCACGATGAAATTAAATTAGAATCATTGGATTTTATTTTAAAGAAAAATTATGATGATAAAACATCGTCAAAATTTAATAAAAATAAATCTCTCGACGAGGAAATTTGAAAAGATTTACTGGAAATTTAATAAATGAGAAAACTGGTAGCCGGAAATTAAAAAAAGGATATCGAAAGGATGACATTGCAAGAAGTTTTAAATCAATTTTTACATAATTCTTTAATTAAACTTCCGTAATCAGTAAAAGTTCAAAATATTCAAAATCATAAAAGTAAAAATAATATCAATAACCTTATACGGAAAAGAAGATTTTTAGGAGACGGTCTCTATCAAAACAAATTTGCTAATCTTTTAATTACGAACGCGAATTTACTGGTGAAGTAACTTCGACTGAATTATCTATATTTACAAACGAACAACAGATGATATATGTGATACCAAAATGCTATACAGAATTCTTTAGTGAAAATGAACTAGTAGAAACCTTTAAGCGATTAATATTTGTGGATGTACCCAAAATAGTGGATTATTTAATATATGAATTTGAAAAACGCACCATTTCAAAAATTGAATTCAAATTAAAACTACGTGTTGTGTAGTAAAAACATTAAATAAAAAAAAACAGTAATATCAAAATAGAATTAAAAAACACAAATGATTTTGCGAAATATAGAGGAGATATGACTAATAATGAACTAAGTCCTAATGAAAAAGTTATAGTTAATCCTAATATCCCTGAAGAATCAAGTCATATATATAAAGATTTTGAAGGAGTTTTGAAGAGATGATGACAGGGTTAATATGCCATGGCGAATTACTGTAGGAAAGAGTAGATATGGAAGAAGATGTTAATCTTCTATCCATTAGGTATCATAGAGTATCAATGGAGGAAAATTTCTTTTATCGCATAAACCTGATGTGATTATTGATAGTGATACCAATATGATTTGTGGATTGGAAGAAAATTTGATAATAAGTTTAGATTGCAGGATGCAAAATAATATTTCCGAAGAAAAATTCTTTTAACTAAGGGATATATTAAAAATAGTGATATGTTTTTGAATGGAGATGCAATATTGCAAGGAATATTTATACTTGCATTTTATTGTGGAATGAATACAAATGCGTCGAGAAATTAAATGCAAGAAATAGTTGAGAAATTATTCAAAAAATATCAAAATAAATTTGCTTATTTAAATCAATTGATAAAAGAAAAAGACGAAATTATCATATTTATTCACCATATTATGATAGCTGTTGGGTATTTATTGATAATTTCTACATGTAATAATGAATTTTTCAACCATTTAATTTATACAACAAGTCACATGTCTCTGAAAATAATAGAGAAAACTATTGTCATGTTAATAGGTGTATACGGAAACGAAGGAAAGTCACTTTATAGCAATTTAATATTGAAGAATTTGTTCGGTTCAAGTTTTACAACAACGCATATAAACGTTTTTAATACGACGGGTTCTAATTTATCATCATCAACTGTTAACCTCGGATTTTTGGACATTATCTCGGTGCGATTGTCGACGAAGCTACAGTGAAAAAAAAATTTGAATAATCATTTCATGTCGTCCTGTGGAGAATCAATACAAACGCGAATAAACCGATCCTTAGTACAAAATAGAAGCGAAGTAAATCAAAATCAAGGAATAAATGCTTTTCCATTCGATAAAATCTTTTTGGGAACAACTTCAATTCACTTTAATGAAGGTATTCAAAATAAAAATGTCAATCCAGATTCTTGCTTCAAGTATATAAGAAAATTAATCTTCAAAAAATATTCTGATTTTGCTTCGGATAATAATTTTCTTGACTTAACATCTAAAAAGGATTCACTGTTTTATCAAAAAGTTAATGACGATCGAGAAAAAAAAAATTTGGAAGAATATGAAGTCACTGATGATGATGATTATAATGATTATATTACTGAATTTCAAAAGTCACTAGGATCAGAAAATATTAAAATTCAACCTAGAGAGAGAAATGTAGAGATAAAAATAACCGCTGAAAATAAGATAAATTTGAGTAAAAATGTAATATTTATTATGGGTAATGAATTTATAAATTATATCAAGCAACCTGATAACGTTGATGATGACAAAAATAAGGAAGTAATAGAAAATAATTTTTAAAAATATGAGAGACAAGAGAAATTTAGTGGTTATAACTAAAATGAAGCAGATTGGTGGTATTATATTCATAAGATAACTATAGAAAAAAAGAAATAACTTGAATGTAAATTAAAAAGTAGTGATAAGTACTCAGCAATCATCACTGAAATTAAATGCATCAATGAAAAAAGCAACCACAAGAAAATTCAAAATTCATCTTCGGAACATAGTATAAATGATATTGATGTAAAAATTGAAATAATAAATTTGGAAAATGATGATAATAATAAAAAAAACCCTTATATTGTTGTCTCGAAAACTAGTAATAATGTAAATGATAAAGAAAAATCAAGTAAAAAAGCAATGCCAAATAATCTATTAGATACAGTGGCTTCACCGAACATGTTTAAAGAAATGCGGGGGACATATAGCGAACCGGTGTCGAAGTGTATAAGTTGCATGTTGATGTTGATTGGTAATTCTTTTTGATTTGAATTTGATGTTGACGTTGCTTTGCAAGATAGACTATTGATATTTAATTTCTTGACAAGATGTCAAATAAAAAAGAATACAAAAATAGAAAAAGGTTTAGATGAAATTAAGACCAAATTAAAACAGTTTATCGGAAAATAAGAAGGATGAAGATGAAATAATTCGTGATTTTAAGGATGAAATAATAATGCGTGAGGATGAAAATGATATTAAATTGGTAATCGATATCTTATCGATAATACCAAAACGTATAAAAAGTGATAAAAAATTCATGAAAATTAATATCAACGAGAAAATTCGTGGATCATCTTTAACTACGTTTTTACGTATTATATTCGATTAATGATAAAAGGCGACGGAAAAGAAAAGTCACTAATGCTCGAACTTGCCAAAAGATTGAATTCTTTAAGGACAAAATTAACCGAAATTATACCGAATATAGAATTGTTGATTGATAATTTTTTCAAAAATGTTAATACTCATACCGATTCAAAAGCATGAATGTAAATATGAGTGTATAAATATTACTGGTAATAGTGACTATTTAAAATTAGAATTAAAAATATCTAAATCTCAAGAAAAAACATTTTATGAATATATTTTTATGCCGTTTCGCATAAAGTATAAAGGTGACGAGTATGGACATAGAGATGATTGTTCAGTTTATAAAATTGTCGATAAATTACTTAATAAGGCATCTACTAGAAATATTTTTTGTTGCAAAATGTTTGTTATCATATTCATTTGATGGTTGATATAATGTCTGAAAACAAGGATCAAGAAACGTTTTTTGATGATAAAATTTTAGATGAAAATAATTATGAAGCATTTATTTATTTGTATATGTATGAACAATTACTTCGATCTTCGTTTTCCATTTTTGAAGATGAAAACAAAAGGTATGATCGACTCAAAACATTTCATCTATTTATTGTAAGCAATGATTTTGCAAAATCAACTTTAAATGATTCTAAAAACCATAAAAAATTATCACAATATTTTCAAATAAAATTGTGAAAAATTCGGAGGGAACTTTTATGGTCTGTATGTAAGTCTTTGGAATATTGATTGATATTTTTATTGATTTTTTTCTGTCATTATTTTTATGTATTTTTTCTTTTATTTTTTGTATTAATAATCTTTGTTTTTCTTTTTATATTTAAAAAAATAATTAATTTTTTTTAGTGGACAAGTATGTAATCCTATGGATATAAATTTTCAATTTATGATTCAGAAAAAACTACCACTGAACTCAAGACATTTCCCCTCTTTATTCTAGAAATCGATCTAATTTTGAAAAATTTGGAATCAAGAAATATTTAAATATTTTCAACGAAACTTGGAAAAAATTCGGGGATCTATTATGTAATTCTTTTTTGATTATTGAATAAATTTTCTATATCTAAATAATTTCAACGAAAATTGGGGAAAATTCGGGTTCTATATTTTCTGTAATTCTTGTTTGAGTATTGAAAAAATTTTGTATATCAAATATTAAAACGAAAGTTGGGGAAAATTCGGAGTCTATATTTTGTGTGATTCTTGTTTGAGTATTGAATAAATTTTGTAAATATAAATAAGTTCAACGAAAATTGGGAAAGATTTGGGGGAATAATTATTATTTTTGTAAAAAAAATTCTTTTTAAAAATAAATAAAAAAATTGTGTTGTTTTTATCATTCTCTGAAAGTATGAAAATTATTTCATTCGAACAGCTGCAACACTACTAGAAGAGGAGCCTTTCTCAACCGAGACTCGATAGGTGCGATTAACATTGTACGCTGTCTAATCTGGCATGTTTTTCATAAATATTTTGTTGTACCAAGAGAAAGATTGGTTCAAAGAACACACATTTTGGGTAGAAATTTGCAAGTCTACCCATAGTTGAATTAAAACTGTAACCTGGGCAAAAAAGCGAAGCAGAGGAATGTCCACGTCGAATCCAGGACACTTTTGTCCAATAGTTAAGTAAATAATAAATTGGTTATTCATATATTCATATTTCAAAAAGAAAAGATAAAAATAAATTACATTTTCTTCATTTTCTCATAAAAAAATGTATTCGTTTTATAATTTAACACGAAAAAGAATTATTAGATATCAACAAATATACGGATGACGATTCTAAATATTTTACTCATTACTTGAACCAGGAAATATTTTACAATTACTCCCTTTTCATTTATATCAAAAGCATGGTTTGAAAAAGAAGGAACTTTATTTATAGCAGATGATAATTATTTTGGCACTTTTTTCAACGTTATTTCCAAATTCAAAATTGAGAAAGGTTATGCATTATTTACCTGAAATTTTTTTTTTAGCGAAAAGGATTAAAGACAAAAAAATGTTTTCTTTTTTATTAGCTTTGCAAGGAATTAAATTACCTGAATTTCCTTTTGAACTTTCACAAATTATTCACTTTTCTCAATTAAATTGCGAAGAAAAATACAATTTTTCAATATTTTATGGCAAATTGCACAAATGTCCCTTCATAAATTCAAAAAAGGAATATGTGATAATCATGAATCCTCTAACAATTTTTGTTTCAAATCAAAAGAATCAAATGATTTTTCACGATCCTTTAGAAATTAGTTTTTATAAAGTTAGTGCCATACAAAACCGTAACAATGTATCCATCGATTATTTAGTGTACACAATACTAATAAGAAAGTTTGAAATTTGCAGAAACATAAGTAAAAAATATATCATCGACGACTTCTTCGCTCATAATCAAAATAACCGAGATTTAAAAATTCCAGATTGTTCAGAAAAACTTAGGGAAAATAAATCTAAAGTCTAATAATGATTACACTTTTTCGGCTCCTATTGATGGTGAGGTGAATTATTTAAGGACGAGTATTTTTATGAAAGACAATATATTTAACAAAGAAAAAGTCCCTATGGAAAAGCTTTGTTCAATAAAATTGAATTTCGGCGACGAGATTATCATATGTAATGAGAACAAAATTGAACTAAACAAAGTTATTTCTAAATATTCACGTTTAGATTTAATGCCATACGCGAACGAGTGTTTTTTTTTTTGTAGGAATCAGTTGTTCGAAGTAGCTATCGGTATTTCTCTTTTAGAATCATATTTCAATCGACAACACTCGCCTAATCTCGAAGCAAAAAGTTTAGTTATTCAATTTAACAAAAAGAATCTTGTGAAAAACAAATATATTTAAGTGGAAATATTTTGGTTCAAAGTTTTTAGCCACAGAAAAAAAAAGAATAATAAATCCTGATAGCAATCTAAAAATTAATAACCCTAGATAATTCATTAAAACCAATAATTTTAGACTTTGTTCATCGTTACACTTTAAACAAGATTTTGAAGGAAATTATATATTATTAACGTTTTTCCAAAGTAAATCACATTTTTATTTCTATTTAAAAAAAAATCCTCATTTTAAAAAATATAAGATACCCGATTCTTTAATCAAAAAATTTAATGAAAAACAGATAAATTCTTTTTGTGATAAAGCAATTATTATACCTTATAATTATATTTATACTGAATGTTTTTTTTTTATTCTTATGCATTTAAAATTAGCAATGGAGATAATATTAATCATTTAAAAATCATTTTTGAAGCTTATAAAGGGTGTTCCAATAACTTGGTCCGATTTTACATGTGAGTTAAGTCTAATGATTTTTTCTTTTTCTTTCACATTTAGCAACTTCAGTCTTTGGCAATTTCAACCATGGAAAGATTAACAATCGAACAACGTATTAAAGTTATCCTAGTCTATTACAAAAATGGACGTTCAAACAGAAACGCATTTCGGGCACTCGCGATTTTTTTGGTCAACATAATCGACCAACCGAGAGTGCAATTGAGAAAATTGTTCTTAAATTCAAACAAATAAGGTCGGTGGCAGATATGAAAACGCCATTGCGTGCTCGTTTACGCCGTTCAGCTGAAAACATTGCTGCAGTGCGCGAGAATGTGGCCGAAAATCCAGACACCTCTATTCGTCATCGCGCGCAGGAATTGAACCCCTCCACAACAACGTTACATCGAATTTTGACAAAATATTTGTCTCTACACGCTTTCAAAATTCAATTGACACAAGAAATGAAGACTGCTGACTATTTGAAGCGCCGAATATTCGTCAATTGGGTGCACGAGCAAAGACAATCCGATGATAATTTTTCGCAAAAAATCATCTTTAGTGATGAAGCTCATTTTCATCTTGGTGGATTTGTTAATAAGCAGAATTGTCGCATTTGGGCTGATGAAAATCCCAGGAAGATTGTTGAAAAGCCACTGCATCCAAAAAAGGTCACTGTTTGGTGTGCACTTTTTACTAGCGGAATCATTGGGCCGTATTTCTTCGAAAATGATGCCGTGAATTCTGTTACGGTGACAGGCGAGCGATACCATGCCATGATAACCAACTTTTTATAGTCTGAATTGAATTCTATGGATGTCGAAGATTTGTGGTTTCAACAAGACGGCGCCACATGCCACACAGCCAATGCAGCAATGACTTTATTGAATGAGAAGTTCCCAGGTCGCATCATCTCTCAAAAACAGCGAGGTCAATTGGCCACCGCGATCGTGTGACTTGACGCCTTTAGATTTCTTCCTTTGGGGTCAACTCAAAAGTAAGGTCTATGCCAACAAGCCAACAACAATTCAACAGCTGAAGGATGAGATAATAAGGCATATTGGTGAGATCGAGGAGCAACTATGCACAGACGCCATCAAAAATTTTGACCATCGAGTGGAGGTGTGCCGCCGAAGCCTTGGCGGACATTTAGGCGATATTATTTTTCACACATAATTGCCATGACTCAACTAACATGATCCAATAGTGAAATCAATAAATTTTCACCAATAACACTGTTTTATTTGCTGCTAACTTTGATCTTTCTTAATGGAACACCCTTTATAAAGAAATCAGATATAACTGACGTTTTTTTAGAAAATCATTATAAAATTATTTTTAAAAGGCTTTCCCAAACTAAAAAAAGAGAAATATTTGGAAAAGATTTTTTGGATTTTGAAAATAAATCATTACCAAAGTCACTTTTAAAATAAAGGATGTTGATTTAAAACATTTTTCTATTACTGATTTGGATATTTATAAATAAAACCTCTTGGGGGGGGAGGGATTTCATGTGTGTGAAAATAAGTAGGATGAAGAGTTTGCGCTTCGCTGGGCGGCCACACCTAAGGTTAGACTAAATGAAAGCTATCAAACAATATGGATAAGAAATATTTCCATCAAACTATTTAAATAGAGGGAAAGGAAGGTAAAAAACAAACAAAAACAAAACAATATAATACTGTAGGAAATGCACTGGGAACCTGGTGAAAAATTCGCTTTTCTATCTTTATAATTAAGCGAGATATAGTCGAAAATCCTCAAGGAAAACATATATCAATACCGTGGTTATAAATTAATTCGTTTAGCTTTCAAAATCGGTAGCTTTCACCTGTTTTGATTGAACATCATGACGAATGTCTTTTTTTTTAACTTGATTCGGGCAGATATCGTAAAATGAATTTCTCTTTCGCTTATTTTTAAAATTATGGTGTTTAACCATTATATTACATTGTATCACATTTTTAAAAAATAATAATTATCAATTCCAGCTTCTCATGTATTCAGCGGAGTCATGCTTCTTTAGGCAAGGTTAATAATATTTTCTTTAATATATGTATATTCATTTTCTAAACTTTTTAATAAAAAACACAACGTATATTTAAGCTCAGTTGATTCGTTGAAAGTCTAAAAATATTTATTCTCTTTTCTAAAGTGTAATTATTAAAATTTTCATTGATTTCCATATTTTGTTCTTTCTTTCCCGATTCGAAGTTTACAAAATTAACATGTAAAATATGTTTTTAAAATAGTTTTAAAACATCTGGAGACTGGAAATATTGGTCGATCAATTTCGTATTTACAATATGTCAACAAAATACAAACAGCATATTATAATGCCAAATCTCTCAAATTAATAATTCTGTACAATAAATTTGGCAATAATTTGTTAGTTTTTTCATCAACAATCAAAAATATATTATTGAATAACGAGTGTCGTCCCAAAGAACTAACATAATTATTAATCTCATTCTGGGGTTCGTATGATAAATATTTTATTTGATTTTTATTTAAATGTAATTGTGTGCGCAAATATTTTCTATTTTTTCCAGGGAATTTTCGAGGGGCGGTCAATAATTTTTGCGAATCGGTAGGGCAAAACAGAGGAAGGGGGGTGGCTGTTTGAGAGGGTGTTAGGACAAGTCATGACAAGTCAGGACCTGCAGCCGCACGCTCCTGCCTCGTCTATTTAAGAAGCAGTAGCTCATCGCAGATCGTCAGTCACAAATTTTTCAACAATTGAGAAGGTTGAGCACCGCGCAGTGATCAAACTTTTGACCAAAGAAGGCAAGAATGCAAAAGAGATCCATGAACGCATGGTTGCAATGTACACCGACACCGCCCCTTCCTATGCAATCATTGCTCGCTGGAATAGGGAGTTCCGCCATGGTGGGGAGTTCCTTGGAGATGCTCCCCGTCCAGGATGCCCGTCAGACGTGACCAACGAGGACAATTTGGCCCGTGTGGAGAGGATCATTCTCGAAAATCGACGGATGAAGGTCGAAGAAATCGAGCAACAACTTGGAATATCACATGGAAGTGTTATCAACATCATCCAGGACAATTTGGCCATGACCAAGGTCTCTGCCCGTTGGGTCCCTAGAAACCTCACGCCCCATGATCGACTTCAACGTCGTCAAAGTTCGGATGAGCTGCTGCTCCTGTACAACCAAGACCCGGCGGGATTCGAGTCACGCATAGTGATAGGTAATGAAACGTGGGTCCATCACTGGGATCCCATAGCGACTATTTTTATTCCGCCAGCTAAGGCTGCACTGCGTGGACGCCGGTTTGGGGACGATGAAAATGTCCAGCTCGCCGACCAGGAGTGGATTGAACAGCAGTCGGGAGATTTCTGGTTGTTGGGAATTCGAAGCCTCAGGGACAAGTGGCGCAAGTGCATTGAAGTCGAAAGTAGTTATATTGAAAAATAATAAAACACTTTCTGCCCGTTGGGTCCCCAGAAACCTCACGAAACCTCACGCCCCATGATTGACTTCAACGTCGTCAAAGTTCGGAGGAGCTGCTGCTCCTGTATAACCAAGACCAGGCGGGATTCAAGTCACGCATAGTGATAGGTGATGAAACGTGGGTCCATCACTGGGATCCCATAGCGACTACTTTTTATTCCGCCAGCTAAGGCTGCACTGCGTGGAAGCCGGTTTGGGGACGATGAAGATGTCCAGCTCGCCGTCCAGGAGTTTATTGAACAGCAGTCGGGAGATTTCTGGTTGTTGGGAATTCGAAGCCTCAGAGACAAGTGGCGCAAGTGCATTGAAGTCGAGGGTAGTTATATTAAAAAATAATAAAACACTTTTCCTCATATCTCGTTTCCTTATATCCAAATTGCAAAACTTATTGACTCCCCCTCATAAGATACAAACTCGTCTTCCACTCACGGGAGGACGCAGTCAAGTTCCACGAGCTTGCGTTTGACACACTCGCCGCACGGGACCTTCACACAAAGCTAGCCGACGGTATGCGCAGGAAGCACCAAATACGAGTCCTCAAGACCAAACTACTATGGTTGGCTTTCTCCACCGATGACCTCCGCACACATCTCAGACAGAAGTGGGGGGGTCATCAGAGACTTCTACTACGGCTGAACAAAGCAATGGACAGTAATTACACAGTCCGATGAACAAAAAACACTGCTGCTATATCAAGGCATCAAGGTCTGCGGCACATTAACATGCCCACATAACATTGAGCCACAGCTGAACGCAAGGCCGGACACGAGAGACGTGAACTTTCCAAGTAGAACTTATCTGCTCAAAGTGTAGTGTTTTGGGCCACCACTACACTACTTGCACAGCTACCACGCCCCTCTGCCCAAACTACGGCGGCGACCATGTCACCGTCAACCCTAAATGCCCTTACCTAGGTAAGGCCAGCTCTGACGCCGTAGCGGCGGTGGGTAGTCCAAAACCCAGCAACACAACCACAGTCCGCCGCCGCCGACGCTTCCGCCCCTCCTCCCCTCACAAGAACATTCGCTGTCGCTACCGGTGCAACGCTATGCACACCACCCACTGTCTTACCCCAGTCTACATCCTCCCATAACAGACTGAGCATTGCGGGCTACCACACATATTTAACTCAACAAGTGCTGCACCTAGGATCAGCGATCATAATAAAGCGCTCTATAAACCACTCCCTCATTCAAACACGTGATGACTCTTTGCTAGCCTGTAAGGTACAGACAAGCTCCGGCCCCATCCTAGTGGCCACGCACTACAGACCACTACACTTACAATTAAACATAGAAGTCCCACTCCGGGCTCTATCAAACCCCAACCTACCTATCTTCTTAGGCTGGGGACCTCAACGCTTTCCACCCAACACTCCTTTCTAACATCACAAATGATGCAGGAAGGTACCTGGCCGGTGCCCTGCCGCGTTTTCGCTACGAGCATATCGGCCCGACCCTCCCCACCTTCTTCGGTAATCGCTGAGGGACCATATCTCCGGACGTGGTCTTCCGCAACGACCACGCAATACGCTTCTACACTCACATCTCACCGGGTCCTCACCTACTCTTTGACCACATACCGATATGCCTTATCATATCCACATCTCCTATACTCATACCCACACCACCTCTCTTCGACTTCAAAAACATGAGCTGGGAGAAGAGTTCAAGAGACACAACATAAAACATGCCACAAAACCTCGACCTGTACCACACCAATCCAGATTTATTAGAGGACCACTGGTGCTCAATCATGAATATTATAACCACAGCACGCGACCTACACACACCACACAAAACCTACACATCTATAAAACATTTCACATATTCCATACACACTCAGAGACTCATGACACAGTACAACAACCACTACACCAGAGGTCCACGACAACACAACATCACTCACCTACGTGCCCGCATCCTACAGTGCGTGCAACTAGATAGGAACCGATAGCGGCGAGAGGTCGTAAGCATCGCGGACGACACTCGTTGCACTGACCCCTTCTTCTTCTGGTGGCGCGTAAAAAGGATGCTAACCACCGATCCACCCAAACTCACCACCCTCCAAGTAAATAACCAAACACTCACAGACACCAACGTCATCCTCGACGCATTTAGGTCTCACTGGGACACAATACACACACACACAGCCCACCCAAATCACACGCGCAAGAGCACTTTCAGGAAGTCCAGGAGTGGTATTGGGCACCCGCTCACGAGCTAAGGCCCGCCCACCTGAGACGAATGGAGCTGCTCGACAACACATCTACACTGACCACTCCCATCACTGTCGCGGAAACCAAACACTATATTAAAACACCAAAACGCGCACCCGGCCCCTCCGGCCGCATTAATACACAACCTCCCCGCAAACATATACCATACACTTACTCAGCTATTCAACGCCTCACTAGCCTCAGGCTACTTCCCCAAAATATTCAAAGTCTCTCACAACATACATCTATACAAAATAAACAAAGACCCCAAACAAATACAGGCCTATTGCTCTATTAGAGCACCTAGGCAAAATACTCGAACGTATGATCAACTACCAGCTACGGGACTACCTTGAAGAGTTGGACTGGTTCTCCCCCACCAATATGGGTTCAGGAGGGGTCGATCCACTCAGACGGATGTGACCTTCGTTCACGACATAATACAAAAAACACGCCAGGCACAAGAAAAGACACTCTCCATCAGCAAGGACGTGGTGGAGAAGGCCTTTAATAATGTGCGGCATTAGGGACTCCGCTGGAAACTCGCTAACAATACGGAATTATCCCTCTTCACCAGAAGGCTCTTCTCGCATTACCTCACTAAACGGAGATATCACATAAAATAGAACAATACCTTTCACACCGCGCTCAGGCGTTCCCCAAGAAAGCGTACTGGCACCCACACTTTACATCATTACACAAACGACACCCCACGCCCACCCAAAAACTGCCACCACACCTACACAGTGTCCTACGCCGATAACGAGAACATTCTCATCAGCAGCCGCGGACCAAACGAGATCGTGCACCACGCACAAATAATACTAGACGAAAAGACAGAGTACGAGGATAAATGGCTGATTGCCACGAATCCTCAGAAGACACATATGACACTCTTCGGCACAAGAGATCACTACATAAATAACCTACAAATTTTCTCACACACACCAGACACGAATCAACTAAACCCAACAAGGCTCGACTACACACAACATACAAAAATATTTGGTGTAACTTTTAACAAGTCTCTTAGGTTCAATATACACTAGCATATAATACAAGCAAAAAAAATGCTGCGCAGGTTCTACCCTGCCTGCAAAAAACTACAGTTACACCTATATAAAAAACTCGTGCGACCTCTTCTCACGTACGCCCCAGTATCACTCGTAGCTGTGAGTGTTACTTGGAAGAAAAAGGCTCAGCGCATTCAGAACTCTGCTCTGATGCGCGCTTGCCGCTTCCTTATATACGCAAGAATATCTTCACACTAGACTCACAAAATAACTCGGAAAACTCGCCAGAGACCCCATATATACCGCACTACACGCAAGACTGTATGTTGCGATGGTACTGCGCTACCCCGCAGCCCATGAGCACCAGCAATCCATACCGTTCTACGCTTAAGTTAAGAGCATCATGAATAACGTGTTTCCGACTATGCAGACACGATCTCTTTCCTGACCATCCCCCAACCATCGTCGAGTTATGAACACCCCAAAACACATGCAACTGCACCACGCATTGGTTTCTAGCCACCGACCTATCAACTCTTCCTCTCCCCTATCAAGTTATTTCCGTACCCTTTTCCTCTAAGACTACCTGATCGTCTGTGTTACACAGTGATCCCTCTCTGTTCTTTCTATATACATCGATTCGATTAAACCTAAACCATTGAATTTGCCACTTGGAATGCCTTCTCGCTGAATCACTCACGCTTGGTAAAGTAATCACGGAAAGCAACGCCGCCCTTTCGTTCGAAGAGATTTTCGCCCCTGAGGTTTGAAAATTAAATACGAAGGAAGTCGTTTGGATGAAAAAATTCACGCTTGCGAAAAAGATCATCTCAACCTTACTTCATCTTCATTCTTATTTTCATTTAAATTTAATCTATTGTCTCCTGCACCTTTTCTCAACCACACTAAAAATCTTCCCATTCGGGAGGTACTAAAAAATAGAGGATACATATTTTAATTAGGTGCATCATATTCATCATGATCCCCTAAGCCCCCACCCCCACCTCCAACCTGGGCACGTTGCCTTGACTAATGGACGCTGTCCTTTCAACCTCGTCTCAATTATGCAGTGCACTTGCGATTACACAATTGGGGGTATGGGAGGAGGAAGGTCTGAGGAATATCCCGTTGCCAGATACTCGGATAATGCGCCGGATTGCAACCTTCGCAGGGGAGTTTAAGCACTTTGCCTGTGAAGGGCCACCAAAATCGCTGAGGGACATACAACCCTCTCAGCATATGTCAGGCACAACCGCGGTTTTTAATTCCATCGAGGAGGTGGCACCCAGGTTAGCGCTGGTTGATTCCACGCTAACCAACAAAAAATCTTACCCGAATGTACACAATCATCAATCATCATCTTATTTAATAACGGCCAAACTAGTCGGGCAGATGCACTGGGAAGGGGGAGAGACCAAAACATGACAACACAAATGGAGAACAATTTGGAATATCGAAGATTCCCGTTAAGAATCGAAGCAGGAAAACAGAAACCTAAAAGAAGTATACTTACCCGCACGCTATACACGGAACTGAAGATCGTCCTCACAAAACTGCTAGAGGTTCCCTATAGCTATATAGCTCTATGCCACAAGCAGGACGATATAGAACGACTGGTGGCAAACCGATCCTTTATCTGCCGAAAGATCGATCTATACTTCGGATCCCACACAAAAAAAGCTAAAGAAGGAAATAGAGAAGGGGAACAAACACGTAAAAATCCCGGAACTAATAAAATTCGGACACCATACGCATGTGTTCAAGGTCATCTGTGCCACGGCAGAAATGGCAAGCAAAGCCACCAGCAACGGAATCCTTGTATTTGGTATAAGGATCCCTCCCGAAAATATAGAAAAGGAAAATTTATTAATGTACAAACATCGTTTCAATGCTACGCCATTGAAGAACATGTAACAAAGAACTGCCCCCAACTGTACAAAGAAATATGCTCTGAGTGTGAAAAATATGGACACACGTTCTGAAACTCTAAAGAAACAACGAAGAAATGCATCAATTGCCAAGGCCCCCATAGAACAATGACGATAAATTGCCCCAAAAGGAAAGACATAATCAAAAAGAAAGAACAAGAAAAAAATGGAGCAGGAAACAAAAATAAACCGAACATACACGAACGTAGCAAAAGCGGCTATAAAGGAGATCAAAGAAACACAGGAACCAAAAATAAATATAAATGTAAACGAAGGAACCGGCTTTGACATACTTGCCTGCATAATGTTCGCACATGTGCAGAATATTGCCCAGCCAGGGACCTTCTCGGAAACACTAAACCTACTACTAGAAAAGAACGGCGTAAGGAAAATGTGGTTCCGCCCAACCCCCCATCGGGACTCATTTATGGGGTAACAGCGGGAAAAACCTTACACGTCAAAGATATGCTAAATATGGGGAAGAAAATGAAAAACAGACGGAAACAGAAGACTCTATTGAAGAAGGAAAACAAACAGACAAATCGGAAAAGGAACAAACAAAGAAAAAGAACCACAGGAAAATAAAGAAGAGCCACAACACAAAACAACAAACCGAAACGAATACACAAACAGATAACGAATTCGAGAATGAGGAGAGCTGTTGGTACGAAGCCAGAGACTTCAAAATGAGAATCTTCGTAGACGAGGCCTACCCCTTGTCAAAAGGAGCCAAAAAACGGACATAATGAAGGGTATAGAAAGTGGCACGTGTAAGTGGAACTACGTGTCGGAACATGACGTGAAAAATATACAAACTGCTGGAAGAGAATATAGTCAGAATCTACCCCGACGACGTGAAAATAATTCAAAAGGAAACGTTCGATAAAATCACCAACGGAAAATGGAAAACCCAAAGACGAAAGGTAATTAGCACACAAAAATAAGAAACAATGGGCAACACGATATCAAGTTTAAAAATACTACATCAACACCAACGGATGGAAAAACAAATCAACACGGTACGGGAATATATTTCGACAAATAGACCCTGAAGGCTTCACCATCTCAGAGCACGGACTAGAAGACAATGAAAATATGAAAATATTCAACTATTACATAATTATGAAGAGCCCCACCGGAAAAAGGTACGATGGTACAGCCATCGAAGTAAAAAAGAACTTTAAACAAACACAGGAACGGGAGGTGGACGAGGCTTATGCCGCTGTGACTCTAGAAATGGAGTTCACTCTTTTGAGGACAATAGCGGCCTGCCAACCACTGCGGCGTTCGTACATTCCTGTCCATTCAGTAATGGAATTGTTCAACAAGAACAATCCAACTATACTGCTGGATGATCTGAACGCGATAATACCGGAATCAGGATATAAAACAACAAACAACGCGGGAAGAAACCTCGAACTGCTAATGGCGAGGAAAATAATAAGAAGAGCCGGCCCGGAATTCCCGACATACTTCACCCGAAAAGCATCCAAAAAAACAGATATAATACTAACCAACCTAGACTTCCCTTACAATATGCACATGGAACTAATAACAATTCCATGCAGTGACCACATTGGCATTCTGGTGACCATCAACCAGAATCCAATATAGGTCCCTATTAAGCCACGAAAATCATACAGGAAAGCAGACCGGTTAAAATACGTAACAATGCTGAAAAGTCACAAGCAGCAAGACCTAGACGGAAAACCCCATGGAGAACTGGAAGAGACACTCAAATTCTTAATAGAGAGCATCAGTCAGGGAGATGATGCAACTGTACCAAGGATAAGGTACAGGACTCTTCCACATACAAAATAGACCGGAGAAATAAAGAGAAAAGCTAGAAAAATTAAATAAAAATATACAGAAATAAGAGAACAAGTACCAAACAGACAAAGGAGCAAAGAACTGATAAGAGTCAAAAGAGAAATGATCGTTCTCATAGAAGAGAAACAAGAAGAAAACTGGGACAACTTTCCAAAAAAGTAGAAAGCACACAAAACCCAAGTGAGGCTTGGAAGTTAATAAAGAAAATAAAAGGTCAACCACCAAGAAAGCCGATAAGAATAATAAACGAACAAGGTGAGTGCTTAAGGAATAGCGAAGAAACAAAGGTTCAGAAACCATTGGTGAAAAATTTACACAATAGAATAAAAAGACAATGAAAGATACGACAGAGAGACGGAAGAAATAGTAAATGGGAATCTAAGAACAAATATTCATAGGCTAACACCGGAGAGAAGAGTTGACCAACGAACAGGCCAGCAAGCGGGAATATGAGCGACGATCACACTGCAGGAACTTAAAGACGCCATCGGCTCCTTCAAACAAAAAGCTCCCGGCAAAACAGAACTAGCGAAATGGAATTATGATCGTGCACCATAAAATATGTTAAGAAATATTACGGACATATTTAACGCGTACCTTAATATAGGGGCCTTCCCGGAAGTGTTCAAGGTATCAAAAATGGTATTTCTACCCAAACCAGGCAAACCACCAAACATGGTCTCCAGTTATAGACTAATATCGCTCCTGAACTTTCCGGGTAAAGTGTTTGAAAAAATAATAAACAAGAGACTAGCTAGCACCTAGAAGAAAATGGAAAACTAAACACACATCAGTACCGATTCAGAAAAGACAGAGACTAGACCATGGCAATCGCAAGAATAACGGAGAAGATTGCCCAAGCCAAATCTGGAAAAGGGTACGTAGACGTGGTACTACGGGATGTCAAGAAGGCCTTCGATAAGGTAGGCGTGGAAGGACTGAAACATAGATTCTTTCAACTCGATCTTGGCATCCGGACGGAGAGAATACTGGCTGATTACATATCAAACAGGGAGACACATCAACATCGAGGAATACGAAGGACCCACATTCCAAATCCAAACTGGGGTCCCACAAGGAGGGTGCATGAGCCCCACCTCATATGCCATTTATACGACCGTCCTCTGCCTCCCCCCAACTTCATGGTGTATGAACATACAGTACGCCGATGACATCAGCCAGGTGATCTCCACACGCACCACGAACCCTAGATGGCAGGCAAGAACTACGGAACGGGAAATAAAAAATATAAATGATTACGAGAAAAAATGGAAAATTAAAACTAATATGAACAAATTCAAAGTCATCCCCATAATGAGGCGCAAAAAAGACCGATTAACCATCGACAGGGTAGAATACGCATACACGTCGGAAGGAAAGGTACTAGGCTTACAGATGGGGGAAAGAGGATATCAAGCACATATAAAGGAAAGAATCCAAAATGGGAATAAGGCTATTTATTATAAACCCTTAGAAATCTTGATCGGAAACGAAAAAGGACACTATATAAAGCATTCGTAGAATCGATATTGGTGTATCCTCCGATCCCAATTCACACCAAAAGAAAGTAATAAAAAGAAACTGCATAGGGTCCAGAACAAAGCGGCCTATGTAATTACAAACACTAGAAGAAGAGAAATGAAAAGAATAGAGGAAATTATCGACACGGCCGGGCTAATTCCAATCAACAAAATATTAGAAGAACGGCCCAAAAAGGTCTATCAAAAGATCGAGGAAAAACACATTGAAACAAGCAGATAACTTATCGTTGAAAATAATAACTCCCAACGCAAATCCTTCCGAAGCAGCAGGCATCATCTCCGAAGAGAGGAAGAGCCAATAACCAAATAAGACCAAAAACAAAGTTAACCAAGAATAACTTCAAATAAAGGCATGAATGCCTGAATTAGAAACAAACCGATTATCACGAAAGAACCAATGTAAAATTTGAAGCAAACAAAACAAAATGAGTAAACGCAAACATACATGCAAAACAGATAACCTATAAAAAAATTAGAATTAACGTTAACTTAGAAGGTACCCCACTCAAAACTCTAAAATGAAAAACTAAATACAAGAAGGAAAATGAATTAGAAGTAAACTGAGAAAGAGAAAAAGCACACAGGAAATAGAAGAAAGAAGACTTTGCAAATAAAGAAGATCAACCAATATCCTGGCACTTGCTGAACCCTCTTAACACACATACACTACTTTAACTCATCCCCCCCTTTAAAAAAAATTAAAATTCTCATGCTATATTCTAACTATCTCTCCCTTCTTCTCTCATCTATCTAAACCATTCCTAGTTTGGATTCTTCTCAGCTCAATACTTCTCTGAAGAAGGACCAAGCTCAGAAATAAATCCTCAAAGCTCAGTCATGCATATCATTTCCCACAACATGTTTCCTTAGCTACAAGTTTTTCGTGATATATATATATATATATATATATATATATATATATATATATATATATATATATATATATATATATATATATATATAATATATATATATATATATATATATATATATATATATATATATATATATATATATATATATATATGTACTGGTGTTTAGCTAGGCGGAGGGGCTGCCTCTAGCAGCCAACGGCGAGATGAGGAGCGGACATCTTCAACTGATCCGACGGTCAAGTGTAGGCGAGTAAACCATCCATATCAGGATGGAGGGAGCCCCGCAGGCGGACTAGTGCGCTGTGCTTACTGACTACTGCAGCTCTTGCAGCAAATCCTGTGCCAAATGTACTGCTCAACATTCCTTTGGATGACACCAGCGAGGCCGAGAGGAGAATTTTGACGACTGCGCAACCCAGTATCTCCATACACTTCTCACATAGAGAAGAAGATAACGCATAAAATAAGGTTTTATAATACAGCAAAAAATGTCTTTCGATCGGCCTTTTTAATTATCTTTCCCTGCCCATTAACCACATAATTATGATTGCCTTTTGGCAAATATTTCTCAAAAAAGAAGAAGGCAGCAAGGCAACAAGAAGGAAGAGCGCTCCGGCGTCAAGGGTAGGCCCGCCTCCCTCCGCGCAGGAACATTCGACATACAAAACCAGTCAAATAAAGTGGAGTAGGCCAACCTCCCACAAATAAGGAGTATAGTCCACAAGTCTATGTGTACATGAACCACTTCCAAGTAAAAGGGACCAGCGGTTACGATCCCGTTCGTCCCGCTACTGGGACAGGTAACTACGCGAAGATCACCCAGACTGGGACATTCAATAAGAATATGCCGAAAAGTCTGGGGACAAGACAGTCGTCACAATAAAGCACATGCGAGCGCTCCATCAAATGGTGGTTTGTCCCGCGAGTGTGCCTAATTCGGAGACGATAGAAAGCAACCTGAAACCAGTGTCGGCATTGTGGATAGGTCTATGGAAACAGTCGCGGCGCAATGTCACACAACTTTAAGTTCGCCTCGACCGTCTTCCACCTTCTTTGCCAAGCAGTCCGGAGAGCTGCCATGTAATCGGTGTGAGGAAGAGCAAAACGCTAGTCTCGCCTCCCAGTCCTCGTGGACTCTTCGGTACCCTCATCGGACGCTCATTCCCCGCAATTCCTACAGGTACAGAAACCCATCAGAAGATAATCTCGACATCCGCAAGGCTCGCCAAAACGGTGGCGTTTCGGATATCGCGAACCAGGAGATCCGGCGATTCCAATGACCCGAGAGCATTCAGGGCGTTTTGTGATTTGCTATAAATCACAATCTAGTTTCTGAACCGGGTGAGTCGCGTTATCTCCCGTACTGAGCGTGTATTGCAACCAGCTCAACCGTGAAGGCAGATGTATAAATACACGGGTTGAAATATACTCATGGGCATTACAATTATTCATTCATCATTATTAGTATCAGCCAGTCAGAAGGAAAGCCTCCATCCTAAACATTAAGTAAGCCTGAAGAAGAAGGCATAGTCACCAGTTATGGGGTGCTTTTCTCTCAAGGAGGTAGACTCTATGACCGGTCACCGCTCAAAGCATAGAAAAGAAGATGCCTGGTAAATTCCTATGTAAAAATAAAGAATCCGCCATCTCAATCCTCGGTCCTGTCATTCTTTCATCTCCTATAAAATGGTGACCCCTTCAACTGGACAGTATGAGTAATATACGAAGAAATATGGACACATAGAACCATCAACAAGCAGAACAAGGAGAGACAGAGATCGTGAACGCCATTACCATCAAGCCTTTTCATCATCATCGGCTTCCCTTTTTCGAAGAAGCAGCAGTTAAAATGGTAGAAGGCCGTATTTCTACACTGGAACAAGATAAAGACAGACAAACTCACGCCATACGTTCGGGTACAGTTTTTAAATATGTTTAAATAAAAAATGTAGAAAGTGTTGTGTGTTCAAGTGCTAATTCATTTAACTGCTGATATTGACTATTTTTTTTTCAAAGTAGTTAACAGTAAATGACGGACAATGTGAAAAGAACCATCAGTTTTGCTATACCAAATGGTAACTCCGGTTTAAGTGTAGATAGTCCTTGTACTTTTTAAAATTTAAAGTTAACTCATTATGCGTAGGTTCAGCCCTGTTGAAAGAGCAGTAGTATGGTACACACACAAACAATTAATGTATAAATATTAAAGGCTTTGTTCGAGAGTTAGGAACTGCAGCTCTGACATGCGAGCGCTCAAATATTAAATAAAATGAAATACAATAATAAAGTTGTGTCGCGCATACACGCAAACAAAATTTTCTTCGCATTAAAGAATCGCAGTTCCCACGTCCGGACGCTCCAGAAAACTGCTAACTACCGCTCACCCGTATCAGAGCCATAGTCCATTAGAACTCTAAGCTATGTAACATAATGTATATAAAAATTAAATTTACCTCTCATCTCCATAATGTAAAATAGTGTAAGACTCTTAGTTCATTCGGAAGGTGGAATAATTTCTATACCGCATATAGCGCCCATTGCAAGGTGGATTAGGATCAACAATGAAGCCTCACAGATGAATGTCATAAATCCTATGAAGTCTGAAATGGGCACTCAAATAATCAAGCACATAAAAAGTGTACTACCTTGTATCAAGGAATAAGATGAATGCAATAATTTTATAATGAAAGACAAAAGTGAAATGCAAGGCTGAGTAGGTTAAAATATTACGCCTCACAAATGAATATCATGTGAATCTTATAAAAGCTTGGAACAGGCACGCAAAAAAATAGAGTCTGCCATCTTAATCCTCGGTTCGGTCACCCCTTCACCCCTAATAAACTGGTGATCGTCATTCTCATTTTGATCTCTTTATTTACTATTAGCATCACGAGTCCTTTTCTAGTCCTTAAGTCTAGCCGTCTAGCCCAAACTATTTAAAGTAGAGGAACATTTACAATAACCAGCGTAAGACTTGCCTGTCTCGCTTGCCACAATAAGGTAGAACTAAAGCCTACAAAACCCCATTTTCCTTTCGATTCTTCCATTAACCCAGTGATAACCAGGAACCCAGCCTATCAACGGATTCCCCGTAACAACTTTGGGAGTGAGAGCAAACTCGACGGTAAGTTCTCAAACGCCTTCATCTGAAACCCCTTTACGGGTGACCTGCATCACGAATAAAACTTTACATCAACTCTCGAAGGAGCTTCTTTGTTCTAAACTCAAAGGGCGTGGGGTATGCCTGGCATATCTCGGCGACATAGGCACCGTCAAAATAAGCTGTGGATGCAGTGAGAGCTGTTGGCGATAAAGGAGGCGCAGCGATCGCGCGTACAGGTGAGCACTATGTACGAAACAGAGTAATTGGCATCTCCCAAGTATCGATAGGAAGAATCTTAATGGAGGACTTGCAGAATCCACCGATCGTCAGGCGAAGGCCAGGGTGGTGGATCAATCTATCTTCTTCAATACACGCTCAGCAGCGGATGCATAAAACTCGCATCCGTAGTCGAGCTTCGAACAAACAAAGGATCGGTAAAAAAGTAAGGCAGTAGCCCTATCACCGCCCCAGCAGGCGCAGAATTCACAGAACGAAGAATATCTATGGCGCGGGTACCTGAGATCCTAAGGCTACGAATATGAGTCTCCCACGTGAAACGTCGGTGAAATACAACACCAAGGCAAGGGTGCGAATCCACCATTTCTAGGTAAACCCCATTTAGAGAGACGTCTGGGTCAGGTTGAGGCTTGTATGGCAGCAGAAGTGCACTACCTTAGTCTTGTCCAAGTAAAATCGAAACCCGTGCGCCTCGGCAAAGCGAGAGACGCAGTTCTATGCCTTTTGAAGAAGTCGATGCGCCAGATTTGGCATCTTGGCCTCGCCACAAGAGATCGAAAAGTCGTCCACGTAGAGTGTAGCGAGAAAATCTTCCGGCAGCATCGAGGTGATGTCGGTTGACAATCAGGGCAATAAGAGTGCCCTTTAGGGACACTCTCTCCTGCTTCCTTAGCTTGAATATGGCGTCCTCCGCCCATACGCTGATTCGACGATCTCGCAAAAATTGGTTTATTTCCAGATAGAAAAACACCGTGATGTAATGCTATTTACGAAGGAGGGCCTCGCAGAGGGCATTTTCCTGACAGATTAGAACATATTACGTGGATTGTAACTTGCCAAAGGCAGACTGTTCAGAAGACAGGTGTCCGCTTTTTTCCATAAAAAGGCTAATCTAATATTTAACAATTTCTCCATCAACTTTCACATGCAGGAGGTTGGAGAGATTGGGCGGAAGCCCAATCCTGTTAAACAAATCTAAAAGAAAGACCATACCTCGCTCACCCAGGTGTCGTATCATGGCGTACGGGACATCGTCCGGACCAGAGGCAGTGTCCGTGCACGAATCGAGAACGGAACGCAACTCGCTCACTGTAAACCTGTCGTTGAAGGGTTTTCCGTCTCCGGAATTAAAGTCCAGTTGGCGTCCTTCCGCGACATTACGACGCGCAATGAATGCTGGTGGAGCAGCATCCCGGCTAAAGAATGCGGAGAAAGGGGTCGCGAAGGGCTCCCCAACCAACGCGGGGCCCTAGATTGCGGTCTCATTTACCTGGAGAACGGGAGGGGAGTCCTGCGTGAACTTGCCCCGAATCCTTTAGACTCACTTCCACACATCTACGAAAGGGAGTTTTCCCGTTACGTAAGGACACGTATGGCAGCCAGGAAGAGCGGCGAGCGTGATTCAAAACATACCGGAATCTAGTCCTAGCTTAAAGAAATTCACTGACAGTGAAATCGATCGGGCGACGCTTATAGCTCATGTATGCAAAACGCTTCTGTTTGAGAGCGACTTAAAACTCGGCTGACCACCAAGGAAGCGGTCGGCTTGCAAAACAGCCGGACTTTCTAGTAATATTAGTTAGGCCTACGGCTATGAGGTTGCCGGAGAAGAACTCAACGGCCTCATCCTCCGACCTAAGCTCCTCGACTGAGACAGAGAATCAGTCATTTCCTGAAATGCGGACCACCGCGCCCGCGCCAAGCACCACCAGAACTGGCTCTCAGGCGGCAGTAGCCTATAAACTGATATTTGAATTGGAAAGTGATAACTACCATGGAGGTCATCGCCCCTGCCCCCCCCGAAAGAAAAATCAGGCTTTGCATCCGGAAAGCATAAGGATAGATCAAGACAGGTCAAAGAAGTGGTTCTCTGGCAGTGATGCGTAAACTCCCCCATATTTAAGACACTTATCTCCAGCTTGACGATGAGGTCGGCAAGAACTTGACCAGAGAAAGAGAAAGGGCCGGGAAAACCGTGCCACGACGCGGCGGAAGTCTCCCGTGTCGAAGTCGCTTGACGGTTTAATGTACGCAGAAATAACAGTATACCTCCTATACAGGTGCAGCTGAACAGCTACTGCCCGAAATAAGGTATTCAAAGCGAAGAGAAGGACGGAGACATCATCCGAAGTGTAAATGGCGCATACTTCTGGCCGTCTCCAATCCCATGTTAGTTGGGTCGCAAAGCACTTATACCTGGGGAGGGTGATCAGGGGGCGCGCGCCCAGCATGGTCTTCTGCAAAGTGATAGCCCAGAGAAAACGGGGGGAGACGAGCCTCCTAGATCCTCTCGCTTGGCCCGGATCCGTGGCAATTCTATTGATGGAATATGCCCTTCATTACTATCTTGGACGAGATGCGGAGCCCTATTCGAAGAGAAAACCCTCACGCGAATGGTTATACGCTTCCCCGGGAAAGATCTTAGGCGCTGTAAACCATATAAGGCGCTGAAGGTGCTGTCGCCTTCGAGGAAGGATTGTGGTTGTTATGCGAGTTTTTTTCTCCTTCTGCCTTGAAACCATTGGAGGTCGCGGGGATGTTGCAGACGTGGTCCCTCTTTTGGGGGGTCTCACGTCTGCGAGTCGCCCGATACAGACTTCGATGAGGGCGTAAGAGCTGAAGTTCCTTTAGTGCAATACTCTTTACGGGCGGCAGTATTAGGGGCCTCTGGAGACAGCCTAACGACTACCTTTGTGGGGCTTGCCCCTTGTAAGTCAAAGACTCGATGGAAGTACGTGGTCCTTTAGTCTTACGGGCCTTAGTTTTAGCCGAAGCTTGGCGCTAAACTTTTGTGCTGCAACCTTTACCCTGGGAGACTTAGGGGTGGATAGAACTTGCAGAACTGTTTCGAATAAGCTCGGAAACGAACGAGCTCGTAGACATGGACGGGCTGGGAGCAGAGGGTGACTTTTTAACTCATGAGGCAAAAGACGTCCTAATGTGGCGCTTGGGCGCTTTAGGACCAAGTCCTTAGCCTCACGAAAGGAGATACGATGAGCAGCCAGAACGGCATACATGCCCTTTTCCATGAGATACTCGCCACATTAATTCAAGAAGGCAGGGCACCACTGTTCACATTTGACACTCTTGGCCGTAGGCGATCAGAACTTATCATATATTGCTTTTCAGTAACTTACACATATCTCCGGTAAATACTATTTTGCACATATATCTCCGTGGCAATGGCATTAATGCATTCTCACGCTAAAGATACCAACCGGCCGGCACATACTCAGAGAACCTGTCACGATCGAACGTGACGAAAATTGTATTTGGGGTCTCGAGGATCCCCATTGTTTTTCGTCGCACCTTAACTGCCTCATGGTCAGCCATTTTTTGAGTGATGTCTTTAAGAAATAGTCCACGAGTTACATCTCTTAGACCACTCACTTCTTTGAGAAAATTCATGGTAGAGTGCGGCGTCGTCACAATGACCGGCGAGCCATCGAGTGTCCAAAAGGGCGGCCTCGGAAGGGTTCTCCACATTCGCCAAAAGGTTTCCGTCCAAAAAAGGGGTCATTTTCGGCACTCTACTAGTCAGTCTAAAAAAAACTCTCCTTTGATGGAGCGTGTGGCCATTGGCCAACTTGCTGGCATCAGTTGAGCGAATAACTAAAAGAGTTTGAAGTCAACGGACTCAAAAATGATAGGTAATCTCTGAATGAGGAGTCCCATATAATCGAGGCTCCACCCTCTGCACTTGTGACTTTGGTCGTCGTCTGGGCCTCCCAGCCCCAGGGCGCCTTGGCAACGGACGTGGTAATGTTGGTCTGGTCTCTGACGAGGGCCTTGTACATGGATGGACTCATGTCGCTGTCTGGACCCGAGGCCAGATTCGCCATATGTAAGACCCTACCATATGGTACGTGGGCCTCATCCGTGTAATTTTCACCTCAAGAATGGTTTGCAATGGTCATCCCTCTCCCGTTAGGGTGCCCCAACCGGTATCTCCAGGGCCTATGGTTCGTCACAAACATCACAGGAGCCAACATTCAGACGGGAATTATTACGAAAGGCGGAGGGGGCATACCGGCTCCAATCACGTGAAAATCCTCGGCTAACGAGGTATTTTGGCAAGGCAGAGGGGACGATGCTACATTTTACCCATCTAGGGTGGTTGTGGTTAGTCACTTGAACCAAACAGGAGTGGTGAGAGACCTAGGAAACGCGTGCTTTGTCTCGCTGTGTTCTCAGCGAGTCCTGAGAAAGAAAAGGAAGACCCGCCCCAACTAAAAGGACACCCGGAGGCAAGTCTGCAAAAGGCGCTAAGGAGAAAATCCCAGAAACATTAAAAAATGAATTGGGAGAAGCATCCCCTTCGCTAGAATAGTCTTCTAGAGGCCCCTGAGAAAGCACAGTTGGCTATCTCCGTCATATAGGTGGAGCTTCTCGGGGACAGCTCCGAAGTTGTCAAAGGGGAAACCTCTTTATCGCTTTCAGAATGTTAAAGGTGAGCCTCTCCGCCGGTCAGAGCGCTGCTTCAGTTAGACTCCTCTTCCACCCTAACTTTTAAGAACCTGCCAACAAGCTAAATTTTCCGACACTTGTAAACACTAAAAAGATAAAAAGAGTGGTTGGTTGGCTAAATCACAAGTCCAGTTCCTTCCTCCTATCTAGTCTCGGAATTAAGGGCTTTAAGGAGTCCGCCTTAGGTGCGTGAACGATGGTGTTAGCAACCAAGACACACGCACCAAACATAAGTTATCCAGGGGCCGTTCCTTACCCATAGGTCGAATGTCACGACTAAACAGCCTGATAGGCAGGGGACAGAACATATATCCGTAATATTGCTCGATAGGCTGGCCAAGATCTGAATATATGTATGTTGTAAGACCCAGAGACGGGACCTAAATATTGCGGTTGGCCTGGCCGCCAATAAGGCAGTAAGCCCACCCGCCACAAGCAGTAAAGACTTATGAACCAAAGAAAGGCAACAGGGAGGTGGTAAGTCTATTACACGCAGGGCACTGGTTATTGGAACAAAACTGATCTTTCCCTTATTCGCGCTCCATTGCCTAAGTCCTCTACTGTATTCGCTTTGCTATTTTAGTAAAGGAAATACAATCATATGTTTCTGCAAAATAAGGCAGAAAAAATGTTGTTATTTTCTATTAATTAGCAAAGATACGATGCTATAATTCCAATTTTTAAAATGAGAACAATGCTTGAATTTGCTCAGTGTCGAAGGAATATGTCTAAAATCTGAATTGTTTATTTATTGTGTCAAATTAATTCCTTACATACTCGTATATGTAGGATGCATCAAAAATTGAGCATTCCAATATTTTTATTTCCTTTAACTTCAAATAACTGAAGAGTAATGTGGTAGAGGTAATGATGATTGATCACAGCACTGCCGGGGGTAACAAAATCAAACTGTTTGAGAATCACTGGCCTATTTAGATCACCCAATTCTTCTTAGTTACATAGGTAATTAATTGTAATCGTCTGTCGATTGTTATCAGAATTATCCACGTGCATTCATCCAGGACTTTAATTATTAAATTAAATGAAAGAAATTTGCAATGATTCACATTTATTAAAATAACATTCAGAAGAGTCCATTCTGATTAAAAAATACAATTTGCATAACACAAAAGGAAAATCGACGCGTTAACTTTTACTGGATCTTACACTAGTAAAGAATTACGGCCAACAAATATATGTAGGTGCATTTCCGGTCATCATTTTTAATCTAAATAACATGGCCTGCTTCTGGTAGCTAAGCCCGGATGAATTTCGCTGGGCTGGAAACTAAACACCAGGAAACATATTATATATTCCTGGTTACCATATCAACGTGTAGATGAAATGGGTTAATGACGTGGCAGCTGCGTTACATATATTTAAAATAGAAATATGGTGGTCTTGATATTTTAATTTCTTTACTATCAATTATTTATTTAAATAATTAAGATGAACCAGTGGTTTGCTTCTCTTAAAATTACTGGTAGGCTGTAGGATTGTCTTTGTGCGTGTGTGTGTGCGAAATATTTCTTCTTCTTCTTCTTCCTTATTTCCCTGAAGACATCTTTCTCTTTCCCAATGCCACTTCAATGAAGAAAGAAATGGTGGAAAGGGTGAGTCCTGTGTGGAGAATAATAAAATATAGATATATTTATGAATGGTTGATAAAAGAGAAAAAAAGATAAGATGCTACAAAATTACAGTTAATTCTTATGGTTTGTACACATGAATAAAGAGGAATCAAAGCATACTCTAACAAACAGCACAACGAACAAATTAAAAGAATAGTTATGGTTGAAAATACCGCCATCCTCAGAAGAAACTCGGATCTTCGCCACCTGAAGATTCTGGAGGCTCTGCTCATCAAAAAATATCACAAACCTTAACACCAAGCACCTCAGGTCAGAGCTAGAACTGCACCTTTTATGCTAAAAGTGAACTGTACTCTGAATCTAAACTATAAATGTTTTAAAGAACGAAAAGCAAGTTATTGATTGCTTTCTGCTGGATAGACTTGACCTGCATTGGCAAAGGAAGAAATGCGCAGAGAAAGTTCTACTACTGCCGTCTTCTGATATCATCAATGCGAATCGCTGCCGAAGAGAAGTCCCGGAATTTTAGATCGCTGTTTGAGTCCAGCTACAATCTAGTGCAGTATGCACACGGACCATTGACCGTGCTTGCGCGCGCGCTAGTGTACGGAAAGAATCGAAGGCGCAAAGCTCGTTCCGAAAACTTCTCCTGCTCCCACAGGACCACATCTCTGGGCGTAATAACCTTTCTGCCAAATGGGGTCTTTAGAAGCAGCCTGTCTCTGATTTGTCGGCACTTTGGAAGGAAGCCCAGCAGGGGGCAAGTGAAGAAAGGGGCCTCATTCTGGGGCGGAGTTATCAGGTTGGGTAGGAGGACTCTGGTAGACATCCAAATTAGGTAGGGCAGATAAGGATGAACCAGAGGAGATATAGGAACACGCCCCCTCAATAAGGGCCTGTTAGGTTCGAAAATATGAATCTCCGCGGTTGGGGCCCCATCAACGAGAAGCATGTCCTTTTCCGGGTCAAGGAGCGATGGCAGGTGCCCGCGCGCAAAAATGTCTTCGAAGTCGTCTACTCTAAATTGGGTATAGCGCTCTATCAATGAGGCTTTATTAGGGCTGTTCAACGCTTGTCTTAACATCGGATATTTGCCAGACCAGTTCAAAAGGGCCAGAATGATATTCCTGCTGAAGCTAATTAAACCGAAAAAGGATATAAGCCATTTACAGGCCGATTTCACTTTTGAAGTTTATGGACAAGCTTCTAGAGAAACTCTTAAACAATAGGCTGAGGAACTATTTAGAAACCAAAGATTTACATAACGACCAGCAGCATGTATTCCAGAGAAAATTCGGTACGGAGACGAAATTAGCATTAATCACTGAAAGAATTGTCATCGACAATAACAAAGACTGCAATGTAGCCGTGGTGTTTCGTGAAGTCTCCTCAACTCTCGGTATGGAGCAAAATATAGTGAGAATTCTCTGTGACTATTTAGAAGATCGACAAGCAGTCGTAAAAATAAACGATATTGAAGGGAAGTCATTCAAGCGGGAGACAAGGGTTCCGCAAGAGGGATATCTTAGTCCTACCTTATATGCGATATACACTGGCGTCCTACCTCACCCTAATTACGATTTCGCATAATATATTCAGCTGGCATATGATATCCCGCAGGTTGTCACTCGTAACTACGATAACCCCAGAGATGTTTCCAACAAGATAGGAGGAGAGATTGAGAATCTCAATAACTATGAAGAAGTAAACAAGAAAAAAATAAACATCAACAAGTTTAGAATGAAAGCGATGAGACGACGAAAGACAGCGGATATATTGGTGCAGTACGAACATTACGCATACTCTAGAGATGGCCGAGTACTTGGCCTTAAATTAACATCTGACGGATATGCTGCAAACTACAAACAAATACAAATTGATGCAGCGAACAGGACGTTACAGTCACTGTTTCGTTTTAGACTTCTTTCAACTTGAAATAAAAATAAATTATACATGCAATTGGTAAGACCGTTACTGTCACATATATCCCGCTATTCCCTTTCATATCTCAAGCAAGATATAATTTAAAACGGTTTGCTGACCAAAAAGTCGCGTGCTCTCACTTATTTTGATTTATGACCTTACGACCGTCTAAAGGTTCAATAATTCCCTGACTAACCTTGGGAGGACCTTAGCAATTATATCATTCCATAAGGAATGTAAAACAACATAAGAGTTCAAATTTCGATATAATCGGCGAATAGTTATGATGTTAATACTCCGAAAAATACTACTCAGGCTAGCCTTGGGAGGACCTTGTCAATTATATCATTCGAAACATAATATAAAACAACATAAGGGATTCATATTTTGTTAGAATCAGTCAAATAGTTATAACGTCATTGCCAAAACAAAACAATTCCCTGACTAACCTTCACAGGACTTTGACAATTATATCATTCGAAAGAGAATGTAAAACAACATAAAGGTTTCAAATTTCGATAGAATCGGCCGAATAGTTACAATTTAATTACAAAAAGAAGCAAAACGGTGCCCGACCGATCAACATAGTGAGATGTATAGTCGCACGCGACTAAAAAGCAAAAGTGTCCAAAACAAAGGAATAAGATTCATAATAATGTTACTTCTGGGGACCAGATTCCATCGGTGTTACTAAGTAAATCACCGACATTTACTCTCTAAATATCACACTGCATAAACATGCAAATGAAATATGGCAAATAATATAGCAAATTTTAATAGAAGACACCCAACAGATAGAAGTTGGAGACGAAGACTTACCGAACCTACACTTCAGACAAGCCTTCAAAAGTAGCCAGCTGCAGACGCGGAAGGTGATTGACCCTATTTAATAATACTAATAATACTAAAAATAATAATAAATAAATAATAAATTAATGATTAAAGATCCGTAGTGGAAAAATTAATACATTAAAACAAGAGTTCCTTAGTAATCAAATTAAAAACAAAATAATGATAATAGAAATAATTATAAAAATAAAAGATAACATAAAGTAGACAAAAATATTGAAAAATAGAAAGTGGAGAAATCTAAAACAAAAGATCCGTAGAGGACGAACTAATGATATTATAATTAACTGTAAAAAAGAATACAAAGTAGACAAAAATGAAAAGAACAATAAGAGAACGAAAGCAGTGACAAGTTCTCTTAATTCACAGAAAAGCTCTTGTCAACGAAAACAAAGGCTCGAAAGCTTCGCTCATTTTTATGAGTAATCATGAAAGAAACAAGAGGATAAAATAAGCATCATAACTGAGGTTACCAGACGACCTGGTAAATAACTTCTTTTCCCATAGACACTCTCTTTCCTATCTTTCCCTCTACATCTATCCCATACACTACTTCCCATCTTAAATTTTAGTCGAGTAGAACATCATTAGGCAATTGAAATAATGAGAAGCTGGTAGAGGAGGCAAAAGCGGAGAACAACGCAAACAATAAGAAATAGATGCGTCTTTTTTACTGATTAAAGTTTTCTCGTATGTTCAGTGGACGAGGTATATACTCTAAAGGGGGCTTACACCATTAATGTCTTCTTAATTACTCGCTATAACTTCTAATCACTCCACCGACTAGAAGCAACATAACAACCATCACAGCCTCCAGACTCCATAAAAATAAGGTAGAGTGAACTCCAAAACGAAGCTCCCCTCTAGGGTGCGAAGAAAAGGGGTCATTAGAACCACGAGCCCGAAATTATGTGGAGCCTTCTAATAGCTCAGGTCCATATGGGCAGGGTGGTGGTAAAGCGCTAACCGTGGGTAGGCAGATAAGCAATTAAGGAAAGCTTGTACTCTCTTTTCTTCCAGTTATTTCTACGTGAAGCCAGGAAAAAACATCAAATCCAGAAATAGGATCACTAAGAAGAGCGCCTAAGTGATCGCAATCACGTGATGGGGACCACCACCCACTAGGTACAGGTACACCTAGAGTGCCTCCGAGGACCACTACGCACCATCGAGCAGTATAATAAGTCCGACATAGAAAAGATCTAAATTGCTCTAGTAAAGATCATCAACATTCAAATTTGTAATATTGTGAGATGCAACGCAGAGATAAACACCAGAAGTTCGCACCGAACGAAGAGATCAAAGTTCTGAAAAAGCTTAGTACCGAAACACCCTCCTTCCCAAATCATAGCAAATAGAATGGAAATCTACCAGAAGGTATATAGATATCTGAGTAGGACCGTATAGAAAAGAAACACGAGAGAATTATAGTAAATAAAATGATGAAATTTGGAAAACACACACACGTAATCAAGATAGTGTGTGCCACCACATAAATGGCAAGCAAGATCAACCAAAGAAAACTACTCATGAGAATTTCCACGGAACACAGAGACCGCATATAAATATGCAAATAGGCTTCCGATGTTACACAATGGAAGATCTCCTTACAAAACAATTTCCTGGAATGCGGACAAAGAAAATATGAATAGAGAGATTGTATAAAAAAAACGAAACATGTATCAACTGCAAGGGGGCCACACATAGCAATGTCCATGTCCTATTACAAAAGGAAGGAAATTATCGAAAGAAAGAAAATGAAACAAAATTCGAAGAGGAAAGGAAAAGAAACGCAACTTGTGGGAGCAGCAAAAGCCACACAGACAAAGGAATGAAGCACGAACTCATCTGACAATGCCCAAAGGAAATCCAACCTAACTACTGACGTGCATCCTATACTCACACGTTAAGAACACATGGAAACAAGGTACACTTTCAAAAGCACTCAATACTATGAGAGAATAGAACGGATGAAGAAACGGTGATTTCCAGAGAACATAATATACATCAACCTGAAAGTATACCTTCCCTCCAAAGAGAAAAAAAAACAAGAAGACAAGTTAACGCCCTGAATGAAGGAAAATGTACGGGGGTATTTAAAGAAAAATCAAAAGAAATGGATGCAAAAGAGATTGATGAAAAGAGACCTAAAATTCAGCGAGATCAACAACCTGGATGCGATATTTTTTGCCGTAAAAATTGAAACAGAAATGATGCAAATAATACTTTTTACATGCTACTAAGTGCCTAGAAAAAACTACCTCCCCCTACACAACCTAATGACAATGTTTGGCAGAGAACTCCCTAGAATATTTATGTACGATATCACAACCAGTTGCAGAGTAAACAGTTACCCCACAAGGAACAAAGGAGGAACTAATCTAGAATTGATGTTGGAAATTAATATTTTTAAAAGAATAGGTCTAGACTTTCCAACATATGTCAAAAGCAATGCTGTGACGATGCCAGACCTCAATTTAGACAGCTACAACATGCTTTTTAACATCTATATGCAGCCCATCACCATTGCATGTATTGATCATGTTTGAAACTTACTGTTCATGAATAAATATCTAATACAAGTGACAAGGCCGGAGAGGTTACAAAGAAGAACTCCGGAATTTCATCCCAGAGATTCTCTGGGAGAAATCAACAAAGAATCCTCAATCTTAGCAGGTCGATTAACACGGCAAACAAAAAAAAACATCCCTCGGAAAGAGTCCATACTCTTTACTACTGTCAATGGACGGATGAAATAAAGAGGAAAAATATACAGCTAAGTGAAATATACGTCCAAATAAAGTTCCTTGGACCGAGAAGAGAAAGATTTACTGCGCTCAGTAGGAGGAAATAAGAACTAAGGTATCATTTAAGAGCAAAGATAGCATAGATGGGATAGCATGATAGAAAAATCAACTTAGGGGAAATACCTAAAGAAAACTGAAGACTAATAAAAAAAATTAAGGGCGAACTACAGAGAAAGAAAATAGCAATAAACAACAAACTAAATGATGGTGGTTGATTCAAGTAAATATGACCACACGTGAACAATTTCGCACCCACTGGAAATCTGTATCCTCCATATTACTAATATAATTAAAATAGACTACAATTATTTGTGAAACAAGATTGAAAAGGTAGCCTCAGCACCACCGCCAACACAAGAGAGGGAAAAATTTTGGCTACAGACGCAAATATAAATAATAAAAGGGACAATTTATTCATTAAAGCAAGACTCTCCAGACACAACAGGCATGACTAGAATAAATATCACTAAGGCAATAAAAACTTTGTAGAAACATTAAACATCATTTATAAGGCGCCCTAACGCCAGTTACTTCCCAGATGGCTACAAACTAGCCAAATAAAGTTCTTTCCTAAACAAAGTAAACTACCTAATCACCACAAAGGTTACATGCCTATATCAGTATTGAATTCCATCTACATAGTATTCGAAACAATCCTCAATCTAGAGACTGAAAGAATATCTTGATGAAAAATCTTGATATAACGAATCCCAGTTCGTATTGGAGAATGAAGAGACACTACGAGGACACTTGGCATGATATCAGAAAAAAATAGTCAAGCAAAAGCTGAGAAAAACTACATCGCTGTGGAACTAAAAGATATAGAGATAACTTTTGTTCGTTTTGGTCAGAAGAATGCAATATAAAATCTGAAATCTCCAGAAATACTACAATATGTAGAGAATTCATTGCGATTAACTCACAGACAGAAAAATATACGTAATGATTAATGATTATATAGGACCATGATACGAACTTAACGCTGTACTCCCACAGAGTTGCTGCCTATGCCCACACGCTGTAATAAATCTATATGGCGGACATGTCAGTACCATTAATATCCGATTTCTTAAACATACATTTCGTGGTGACAAAAGCCAGCCGGTTGAAACACCGTATAAAAACGAAAGCTTTCAGTCTAGCAAGTCAGCACTAGAAATTATTAAGATCAACAATTTTGAAAGGGATTTTAAGATAAAATATATTAGGAGAAAATTTACGATAGTCCCAATCTCCAGGAAAAAGGTATCAGGTATCAAAGTATAAGACTAGAACTAAACATATCATTCGGAGGGTAAAGTATTAGGATTAAAAATAACTACAAGAGGCAATAAAAATGAATAGCTAAAAAACAATAAGTCATCATTAATGTTAAAGCTTCCATAGGGCTTAAGGTGCTTAAACATGAAAAACAAAAAGAAAATTAGATCTCACTAAGGATAGTTGGGGGGTAGGGGGGCTCCTATACCTACAAATCCTAATCAACAACGAAACAGAGAGTAAAAAACTTGACTTCCAGATAATATGGAACAAAGCTCTTTACTTAATTACGAACATGCAAAGAAAAAAAGCAAAGAGTTCAGAGAAGTGTACATCAAGAGGCAGAATGAGAAACACTCAATTCCAAAATCAAAAAAGGCGGAGAAAATATGGAGGTGAAATAGAATCACTTCCTCCAATATTTGCACAGCGGATCACCATCAGAGGCGAAAACCCCTTTAACACTCGATTCCACAGTGAAAGGAACCACTTTTGTTTAATTAAAGTGAAGTCGTCAATGAGAGCAAATAAGAACTAAACCAGATAAAACCATAATATAACCCGACCGATACCATAATAACCGACACAAATCACCAAACAGGAATAGCGGTGAAATCCTCGGAAAAGTAAACCCGAAGTGAATCAAATTACCCCAAATGGAATAACCAATATGTGAGAGCAGTATAAGTGGATTAATACTAAACTCAAATATAAAAGGATACAAATTGGAGTGTAACATTATATTATCAAAGTTAAGCTAAGTTAAGTATAAAGTGCCTAAAGTCAAGCAATCAAGTTAAACTTAAAATAATTTAATGGGAAAGGGGAGAATTAATTCATAAATTTAATATTAACATCTAAATAAAACACTGCAACATACACAAGATAAACTAAACAAATATCAATATAGATACTCTCATACAACTTGAATACACATAAGGGCATGAATGCCACAATAAAAGCACGAATAAAACAAGAACTGAAAAGCTAACAGAGATCATATTGCTCTCTCGCTATCTGTATGAAGTGGAATGCGAAAAGTGGAATGAAATAGCTAAAAAGATAGAAGGAACTGAGTAATAGTTGGGTGAGTCGTGCGCACCATTGCTCTACTCAGTCTTCTTGTACTTGAAACTACCTGATGGGAATTGAATTCCCACGAGATAATTCCAAGTGCTAAAAGAAGGAGTCGAGCAATGGGGCGCACTTCACCTTGTCACCCCAAGTTGCTAATCACGATGGGAAAGTAGTTTAATCTCTTCCCTGATGGGAATTAGTTCGGTTACACGCTTCCATAGTTTGTTCCTTAGTAAGTCTCTAACCATATTTTGAAATATACGAGCCCAATTTCTTGTAATATTTGTCCACTTTGCCTTTGAATATGATAGGAGCTGTATCGAAACGCGTCAGTGTGATAAAATAGTGTGAAAAAATACCTTAATTCCCTGCAACCTTCTTTAACGATAGAAACTTTTAGTTTTTAATGCACTTTGGGGAGTTGATTCAGGAGTGAACAAACAAGAGAAGGTGAATATGCAACAAATCAAGAGGGTTAAAAAATATTATTAATTCAAATTCAACCAGAGCTTTCAATAAAACTTGCCATGATGAACATCAGATATATATATATATATATATATATATATATATATATATATATATATATATATATATATAATATTGAGGACAAATCCCAGAGCCACGAGAAACGGATGCAGCATCTTTTAATTTTTCACAACGTTTCGAAAACTACAAGTTTTCATCTTCAGGCTAAAATAAGTTTACAAAGTTAATACATATGCAGAAAACTTGAAAAGGCCAACAAGACATTATTTTAAAGGGTGACCAATTATAAAATATCAGTAAAATGTACTATAAGTTAATTTTTTTTATTAAATATGACTTGGCAACAGTTAAATTTGCTTTAAAACTGACTCAAAAATTAGTTAATAAATTTAAAGTTTATTGCAGGAAATTAATTAAAAACTATAAGACAAATTAACCTAGCATTATTTATAGATAGTAAATTTAAACCTTGTTTTTAATTTTGTAAAGACTGTAAGAGTTAAAAAACATTCAATATAAAAACGGTAAATTTGGGTACTGACTAAAGTGGATCCATCCTAGAGAGTGAATGGTGGGTTTAACAAGGCGCTACCTCACGCTTCAGATGATGGAGCACACGTAGATGGCTTTCGGAGATAGAAATCCTCGCCAGATACTCGCCGATTGACTATGGCAGAGTTCACAGATGTCGATTTATCCTTCGTCCTGAATTGAAATCGTCGTTGTCTCCGATCGCGGGGGAGGAGGGGGTCCTTCAGCTCGTTATCGGTGGTAGGTGGGAAGTCTATTAGTGCTCCTTACTAAGCCAAGTCGAAGAATTATATAGACGCTCGGCGAGGTGGCTTTAGATGGCTTGGCTGCCGCCTCCACACACGTGCGATTTTGGGGAAAAGTTAGTGTGACTCCTTCAGGGGGAGGGGGAATTGAGATAACGTTGACGTACAATGTTCGACTTACTTCGATCTATGACGAAAAGACAGTAATGTTGGCTAAAAGGCGGCCATGGGAGACGATGAAATCGGTCCCTACGCAAATAGAGCTGGGGTGTGATAAACGGCGTGGGCCGCACCCTCGTCCTGGTTCAGCTGTGCTTTAAAAGCTCCATGCGGTGATTTCGAGACTACGTAGGTACAGAAGGGCACGTGGTCGCCCTTCGACCTTATTCTGCTACACAATGTTCAAGTGAATACCGGACAAGGCAATAGAATAATTGTTTGGTTAATACAATAATATACTCACGGTACCTCTAATTAATGGAGCCACTAACTACTACTTTCCGAAAATCTAATGCCTACTTACAGAAAAGTTCATTTGGATAATGAACAAAAATGTGAATGAACAAAATGATTGTTATAAAATATACCAATTCTACAAGCAATGCAGAGCAATAAACTAACAAACACATCGATCATGACTAATCGCTTATTAAAATAAAAAAACAAACGACTGTACCTCCAACAAGGATAAAGAAAATTCCGCTCAAGTCAGCTATGTTAAATGGTTTCAGGTCACTAGCATTCGAAGGCCTCGAAACCTTCAAGCAAACGGTTCCTTTACTATAAGACCTGCTTTTCCAAAGATCATAAATGCCCGACTCTTGCAGACGTGTAATCCTGTGGAGGCAAAGATCTACATTCAGAAACCTTAAAGAATATATCTGACCATCTACTCCGAAACAAATGCCCGTCTAAATAAGCAAGCGCCCATTGTTTATTTTCCATGGGAATCGCAAGTTGAAGATATTTGTTCCAGCAGCGGATCGAACCTCTGCCAAGAAAGTAAGCTAGTAACGAACAGCTCGATTAGAGTCTTCGACGAAAGATGTTGTTTTGATAGTTGTGTTGTATTTAACGAGGATTTTAACTACCATATCTATATCTTTTTGACGATCTACAGTTCAACGTAGGATACAAACCATGAGTCGCTACAGCACTGTTTTGTTCCTAACCTAGTTAGTATTTACAAATTTACCAGTATCCACAGTATGAGAAGATACCAATGAACTTCCTAACCTCTAAGCGAGCTACCTAAGCATTCAGTGAAATTTATGTAACTCGAAGACCCGCTTAGCTTAGGTTTTATGTAAGTTAATGCATTCTTTTCTTTATAGCTCAAACCAGGTGAGAGAACGAATGAGAATGGGTACAAAAAAATATAATAATAATAATAGATGAAATGTCTTTTTGCGACCAGCCGTTATTGATCATGATAGTTTGGAATCACGGCGAGAATTGGATAGTTCTAGAATCAAAATTGTCAAAGGTAACAAGTATGTATATTGCTATGGGTGATTGAATGGTTAACGATAACTACACTATTGAAGGAAAATCAATATTTATTTTGAAATAAAAAATTTCAATTAATAAAATTTGATATGAAGTTAAAAAATGAATGAGATTTGAAATAAATTTAATTTCATGCAATCCAAAGAATTAGACAACAGCCGCTTTGCTTCTTAAACATTAATGCAAAGATGGGGCATGAATTAATGTGAAGCTGGCATGAAATTGAGTAGAAGGTTGCGCATTTGAGTGATGAATGTTACATCAAGTTGAGTTGTGTTTGTTTGCCTTAAGAGAATCGTTGTTTCGCTAATAGTTGTAGGCCGATACAGGCACGTTGTAGTCTTGGCGTCTTTCCTCACCTCTGGAGATTGGAATGTGGCTAACACGTTCGCTCGTATTATTCGAGAAGCTCTTTTTCCCAGTTGCATTCAATTTTCCACTCTTAACATCAAACTCTTTCTGCTGGTTACATGGATTGATGACGCTGGGTGATAAGCCCTGCTGACAACTCGTATTGCATCCTGCCGCTGAGGCACTTTGAGCGAAATATCTATTAGCTACCACAAGAGAATATGTTTGTACATACATAAATGTGTTTATCTTACATGTAGTTCAGTTGAAGTCGAATTGGTGAGCCCTTCTTAACAATTAACCTGAGTGGGCGTGGCCAGGCTATTTCCTCCATCATTGTCATGGTGCAGATGCCTCGCTGTAAAATAGAAATCGCTTTAAACTTACAATTTACAGAAGAACTTTATACATATAAGGAACATATTATCTATTTAATGATATTACCCTCCGTCCTGTATTAATTATTTTAGTCCTCCTAAATGTTCTATATTTCGATATATATAATTGAATTCTTCTGTCAGTGTATGCACCAGAGATTATTAATTAGAGACAAGTTATCAGTATAATTTGAAGTAATTTAAATAATTATATTTTAAGTCGATATGAAATTAATATTTTGTTAACAGGGACTAACCTATGTAAATTTTCCTTTAGTAAATGTTTAATTAAATCGAAATTTCTACAAATACAATATTTTTCTTTACATCAAACTTTATTCAATGTAGAAGTATTGCCCTCTTTCAAGAAGGATGTATATAAAAATCGACCTTTTCTTCAAAATACTCATTTAATTTCCTTAAAATTTGCTCAGTCTATTCTTAAAAGTTTGCAGAATATGCAAGTTTCAGTTTTATAGAAGAGTCGATGAAAATAGTTATCAGGAAAGTAATGCCTATTTATTGAAAGGAAGCAACTAACAATAAATAATTATAACTTATAACCAGTTAGACGGAATAATTCGTTAACGTTTTAATGGTAACATCATCCTATGTGTAATTTTGAATACTATTAATGGTAATAGTCATTTATCAGGATGGCGAGACGACTTAAGTTTGACTAATTATATTGTGATAAAGTAGGTTGTTCATTAGACGAATGAGGAAATGTAACTTTTTGACATTTCAAGGCATTGCATCAGATTAAAAAGTAAACAGAGAACAAATATCAAAACTAATAAGTCTAAAATTATTCGAGTAAAGAATTTTACATTTGTTAGTTTACTCTCTTTTCACAAAAGTACCAAATGAACGATTTGTTTCCATTCGTTGTTGATAAATTACAGGATAGAGATGTCGCCGTGCCTGTTAATACTTTTATCCACCTTATTTCTCTTTTCTCTAAGATATGTAAGTTCTTATTCAATGATAAATTTTGCCTCCAAAAATTTGGTCTCCCGATAGATGGCTGTTTATCACCCGACCTTTTTAATATTTATATCGAATTTTTGGAGAATAAATTATTCTCCCAGATTCCTCATTGTCTTTTTTTTGGTTTATATATATTGAATTTTTATCCGCGTAGAGCGTAAAGAAAACATTTTCCTGCAGCAGTAAGGTGATATCGTTGATGCTCAGGGCAAAGAGTGTGACACTGAGGAGACCTCTCTGCGGGAGTCCCTCTTCATTATTAATTGGGCTGCAGAGTGCTCCCGTGGACGTACACGAAGTCAAAGATATGGCAGAAATTCAAAAAAATAAGACTGGGAGGCGTTCTATCGCCCATATCTTATGAAAAGCTTTCATAATACCATATCATCATGAGGTATCATACTCTTCCAAATCGAAAAAGAGTGGCGAATTGCTGTCTCCGAAGTAAGGACTTGCAGACGGCATTTTTCAGTCGGAGCAGAGCATCTGATGTGGAGTGGAATTTAAGGAAGCCACACAGTACAGCCGACAAGTGGCGTACACTCATCCAGATTTAAGATACTTATCTCTAGGTCGATAAGGTCAGCAAGGACCTGAACTCTGGAATTGATCATGTAGTCCTGCTAAGACTCCCGTCCCGTTGTGGTGGGTCGAAAACCCTGTACCCAGGATGAGTAGGAAGAGGACAATTGGCCAGTATGATCCCCTACAGGAAGATAGCTACCTGGAGACGGGAGGAGACGAGCCTCCGCATATCCTCACACTTGCCCCGAAGTCCGCGGCGATTTCATTAAAGGCATATGCCCTCCAGCCTAGCTCGAGTAGATTTGGGGGCTCTCTTCGAAGAAGACACCTTCTTGGGAATGGCCATACGTTTCCCGGAGGAAGAACTCTGGGTGCTGTTTGCTGAACATGGTGTTGAAGGCCTCGATGACTTATCGGTGAATGTTTTGCTTGCTAAACGAGTATTTTCCTCCTTTCAACTCGAAACCTCTGGTGGTCATGCGGCTTTCAAAGCGGGGGTGTCTCTTTTGGAAAATTTCCCTTCTTCGAGCTACCCAATTTAGCCTTTTATAAGGAGTAGGAGCCGAATCACATTTAGTGCTGTTTTACTCTATGGAGAAAACATTAAGAACCCCAGAAGGCGGCCTCCAGACCTCCTTCAGAGAGGTTGCCTCCTATGATTTAATGAGTCGGTAGAAGCGCGCAGCCGTTTCGCATTATGGAGGTTGGAGCCATTGTTTTAGCAGTGGCTAGGTGTGAATTTTTGTGCCAACAGCTTTACCAGGCAAGCTCCCGGTTTGGTAGAGCATTCAAAATAGCTCAGATGGGTGAGGCCAGGAGCAGAAGGTCCCATTTTAGAGTTAATGCACAAGATGTCACAGGCAGCACCGGGTGTGCCAAGACCATGTCCATAGCCTCGAAGAATGAGAGAACATCTGAGGCCAGGATGACCAGGATTTCCTTTTCCACGATTGACCAGCTACATCGTTTTGGTGAAGAAGGATGCAGCTCTCCACAATTGGCACGATAAGAACTTATCGTGTATGGCCTTAGAGTAAATTTGACAGATCTACTGGTGAACCCGAATTTTTACGCCTACATGAGCGATTCGTATGACCAAAGCTATGGCAATACTCAAACTACCGTAGCAGTAGCAGAATGCATTCACTTGGTAGCGATACCAACCAGCATGAACCGACTCAGAGAGCCTCTAAGCATGATGGACCGGCCTTACCAAGATACTTCTTCAAAATGGGTAAGGACTTGGCTGTCGTAAATGCACTTGATAGAGAAGGAAGTCCCCCCTCTTCGTTAAAGTCCTCGGGGCCCGTGTCGGATAAAGAGATGCTTGCACAAGGGTGAACTAAGTATGGACGTTTCGCCCTCATAGAAGATCTCGCTATCTTGGGTGGGGTTACCTCTGACAGCATTTCCAACTGAAGGGCAGGGGCTCCAAGTAACCATGTCCCACAAAGGTATCCCCGTTTGTTTTTTGACCAGCAAAGCGACCTTAATCAGGAGAAAGGCAGTGGCAGGTATGCAGGACACCCGCAAGCTTAAAATACATGGCTGCAGGAAAGTAGTAGGCACAATCCGGCGGACCCAGGATCTCGATGCGCCTGCATTCGTTCACTATTTCCCCATGCTGTAGCCATGATGACAGTAAAAGGAAAAAATAAGGAAGAGAAAGTAGATATTATGACCTCCCAGTAACTTGTGAAGTTAGGAAAAAAGTCTCCATAGGATCAGAAAGTTCCAGAATGTCATCATTTATGCATACTCGGCCCAGGGGTCTGGGCTAAGATAGGCCTTGACAACCCGTCTCCCGTTCAAGCGAAATTACCCTCGAGCTTTAGCAATAAAAGATGATGCAGCCTCTCAATCCATCCACCCCCTCTCTCTCCCCTCTCTCCCTCATTGACTTAAAAAATTAACTAAATATTCATGTGTATTGAAAAGCATCAAAAGTACGTAAAAAACACTTTTGGGAGGTTCTATAACCTTTTTGCCCTGTAGCATATATAAGTGGCTTTCCTATAAACTCCCCTCTCTCTCCCCTCTCTCCCTCATTGACTTAAAAAAATTAACTAAATTTTCATGGATATTGAAAAGCATCAAAAGTATGTAAAAAACACTTTTGGGAGGTTCTATAACACTTTTCTCCTGTGGCCTATATAAGCGGCTTCCCTATAAACTCCCCTCTCTCTCCCCTCTCTCCCTCATTAACTTAAAAAATTAACTAAATTTTCATGGATATTGAAAAGCATCAAAAGTACGTAAAAAACACTTTTGGGAGGTTCTATAGCATTTTTCCCCACTGGCCTATATAAGCGGCTTTCCTAAAAACCCACCTCTCTCTATTCTCTCTCCATGATTGACTTAAAATATTAACTAAATTTTCATGGATATTAAAAAGCATGAAAAGTATGCAAAAAACACTTTTGGGAGGTTTTATGACATTTTTCCCCTGTGGCCTATATAAGCGGCTTTCCTATAAACTCCCCTTTCTCTCCCCTCTCTCTGTCATTGACTTACAAAATTAACTAAATTTCATGGATATTGAAAAGCATCAAAAGTATGTAAAAAATACTTTTAGGAGGTTCTATAACATTTTTTCCCTGTGGCCTATATAAGCGGCTTTCCTATGAACTCCCCTCTCTCTTCCTTCTCTCCCTCATTGACTTAAAAAATTAACTAAATTTTCATTGATATTGAAAAGCATCAAAAGGACGTAAAAAACACTTAGGGGAGGTTCTATAACATTTTTTCACTGTGGCCTATATGGGCGGCTTTCCTATAAACTCCCTTCTTCCTCCCCTCTCTCCCTCATTAGGTTAAAAAATTAACTAAATTTTCATGGATATTGAAAAGCATCAAAAGTACGTAAAAAAACACTTTTGGAGGTTATATAACATTTTTCCCCTGTGGCCCATATAAGCAGCTTCCCTATAAACTCCTTTCTCTCTAACCTCTCTCCCTCATTGACTTAAAAAATTACAAAATTTTCATGGATATTGAAAAGCATCAAAAGTACGTAAAAAAACACTTTTGAGAGGTTCTATAACACTTTTCTCCTGTGGCCTATATAAGCGGCTTTCCTAAAAACTCCCCTCTCTTTCCCCTCTCTCCCTCAATGACTTAAAAAATTAACTAAATTTTCAGGGATATTGAAAAGCATCAAAAGTATGTAAAAAACACTTTTGGGAGGTTCTATAACCTTTTTGCCCTGTAGCATATATAAGTGGCTTTCCTATAAACTCCCCTCTCTCTCCCCTCTCTCCCTCATTGACTTAAAAAAATTAACTAAATTTTCATGGATATTGAAAAGCATCAAAAGTATGTAAAAAACACTTTTGGGAGGTTCTATAACACTTTTCTCCTGTGGCCTATATAAGCGGCTTTCCTATAAACTCCCCTCTCTCTCCCCTCTCTCCCTCATTAACTTAAAAAATTAACTAAATTTTCATGGATATTGAAAAGCATCAAAAGTACGTAAAAAACACTTTTGGGAGGTTCTATAGCATTTTTCCCCACTGGCCTATATAAGCGGCTTTCCTAAAAACCCACCTCTCTCTATTCTCTCTCCATGATTGACTTAAAATATTAACTAAATTTTCATGGATATTAAAAAGCATGGAAAAGTATGCAAAAAACACTTTTGGGAGGTTTTATGACATTTTTCCCCTGTGCCCTATATAAGCGGCTTTCCTATAAACTCCCCTTTCTCTCCCCTCTCTCTGTCATTGACTTACAAAATTAACTAAATTTCATGGATATGAAAAGCATCAAAAGTATGTAAAAAACACTTTTAGGAGGTTCTATAACATTTTTTCCCTGTGGCCTATATAAGCGGCTTTCCTATAAACTCCCCTCTCTCTTCCTTCTCTCCCTCATTGACTTAAAAAATTAACTAAATTTTCATTGATATTGAAAAGCATCAAAAGGACGTAAAAAACACTTAGGGGAGGTTCTATAACATTTTTTTCACTGTGGCCTATATGGGCGGCTTCCCTATAAACTCCCCTCTTCCTCTCCTCTCTCCCTCATTAGGTTAAAAAATTAACTAAATTTTCATGGATATTGAAAAGCATCAAAAGTACGTAAAAAAACACTTTTGGAGGTTATATAACATTTTTCCCCTGTGGCCCATATAAGCAGCTTCCCTATAAACTCCTTTCTCTCTAACCTCTCTCCCTCATTGACTTAGAAAATTAACAAGATTTTCATGGATATTGAAAAGCATCAAAAGTACATAAAAAAACACTTTTGAGAGGTTCTATAACACTTTTCTCCTGTGGCCTATATAAGCGGCTTTCCTAAAAACTCCCCTCTCTTTCCCCTCTCTCCCTCATTGACTTAAAAAATTAACTAAATTTTCAGGGATATTGAAAAGCATCAAAAGTATGTAAAAAACACTTTTGGGAGGTTCTATAACATTTTTCCCATATGGCCTATATGAGCGGCTTTCCTATAAACTCCCCTCTCCCTTCCCTGTCTCCCTCATTGAATTAAAAAATTAACTAAATTTCGATGGATATTAAAAAGCATCAAAAGTATGTGAAAAACACTTTTGGGAGGTTCTATAACATTTTTTCCCTGTGGCCTATATAAGCGGCTTTCCTATAAACTCCCCCCTCTCTCTCATTGACTCAAAAAATTACCTAAATTTTCATGGATATTGAAAAGAATCAAAAGTACGTAAAAAACACTTTTGGGAGGTTCTATAACATTTTTTCCATGTTGCCTATATAAGCAGCTTTCCTATAAACTACCCTCTCTCCCTCATTGACTTAAAAAATTAACTAAATTTTCATGGTAATTGAAAAGCATCAAAAGTATGTAAAAAACACTTTTGGGAGGTTGTATAACATTTTTCCCTTTGTGGCTAATATAAGCGGCTTTCCTATAAACTCCCCTCTCTTTCCCCTCTCTCCCTCATTGACTTACAAAATTCACTAAATTTTCATGGATATTGAAAAGCATCAGAAGTACGTAAAAAAAAACTTTTGGGAGGTTCTATAACACTCTTCCCCTGTGGCCTATATGAGCGGCTTTCCTATTAACTCCCCTCTCTCTCCCCTCTCTCCCTCATTGACTTAAAAAAATAACTAAATTTTCATGGATATTGAAAAGCATGAAAAGTATGCAAAAAACACTTTTGGGAGGTTTTATGACATTTTTCCCCTGTGGCCTATATGAGTGGCTTTCCTATAAACTCCCCTATCCCTCCGCTCTCTCCCTCATTGACTTAAAAAATTAACTAAATTTTCATGGATATTGAAAAGCATCAAAAGTACGTAAAAAACACTTTTGGGAGGTTCTATAACATTTTTCCCCACTGGCCTATATAAGCGGCTTTCCGAAAAACTCCCCTCTCCCTCCCCTCTCTTCCTCATTGACCTAAAAAATTAACTAAACTTTCATGGATATTGAAAAGCTTAAAAAGTACGTAATAAAACACTTTTGGAGGTTCTATAACATTTTTCCCCTGTGGCCTATATAAAAAGCTTCCCTATAAACTCCTTTCTCTCTCCCCTCTCTCCCTCATTGACTTAAAAAATTAACAAAATTTTCATGGATATTGAAAAGCATCAAAAGTACCTTAAATAACACTTTTGGGAGGTTCTATAACACTTTTCTCCTGTGGCCTATATAAGCGGCTTTACTATAAACTCCCCTCTCTTTCCCCTCTCTCCCTCATTGACTTAAAAAATTCACTAAATTTTCATGGATATTGAAAAGCATCAGAAGTACGTAAAAAATAACTTTTGGGAGGTTCTATAACACTTTTCCCCTGTGGCCTATATGACCGGCTTTCCTATTAACTCCCCTCTCTCTCCCCTCTCTCCCTCATTGACTTAAAAAAATAACTAAATTTTCATGGATATTGAAAAGCATGAAAAGTATGCAAAAAACACTTTTGGGAGGTTTTATGACATTTTTCCCCTGTGGCCTATATGAGCGGCTTTCCTATAAACTCCACTCTCCCTCCCCTCTCTCCCTCATTGACTTAAAAAATTAACTAAATTTTCATGGATATTTAAAAGCATCAAAAGTACCTAAAAAACACTTCTGGGAGGTTCTATAACATTTTTCCCCACCGGCCTATATAAGCGGCTTTTCGAAAAACTCCACTCTCCCTCCCCTCTCTTCCTCATTGACTTAAAAAAATAACTAAACTTTCAAGGATATTGAAAAGCATCAAAAGTACGTAATAAAACACTTTTGGGAGGTTCTATAACATTTTTCTCCTGTGGCCTATATACGCAGCTTCCCTATAAACTCCTTTCTCTCTCCCCTCTCTCCCTCATTGACTTAAAAAATTAACAAAATTTTCATGGATATTGAAAAGCATGGTAAGTACCTAAAAAACACTTTTGGGAGGTTCTATAACACTTTTCTCCTGTGGCCTATATAAGCGGCTTCCCTATAAACTCCCCTCTCTCTCCCCTCTCTCCCTCATTGACTTAAAAAATTAACTAAATTTTCATGTTATTTGAAAAGCATCAAAAGTATGTAAAAAACACTTCTGAGAGGTTTTAAAACATTTTTCCCCTGTGGCCTTTATAAGCGACTTTCCTATAAACTCCCCTCTCCCTACCCTCTCTCCGTCATTGACTTAAAAAATTAACTAAATTTTCATGGATATTGAAAAGCATCAAAAATAAGTAAAAAACACTTTTGAGAGGTTCTATAACATTTTTTCCCTGTGGCCTATATAAGCGGCTTTACTATAAACTCCCCTCTCACTCCCCTCTCTTCCTCATTGACTTAAAAAATTAACTAAATTTTCATGGATATTGAAAAGCCTCAAAAATAAGTAAAAACACCTTTGGAAGGTTCTATAACATTTTTTCCCTGTGGCCCCAATGAGCAGCTTTCCTCTAAACTCCCCTCTCCCTCTCCTCTCTCCCTCATTGACTTAAAAAATTAACTAAATTTTCATGGATATTGAAAAGCATCAAAAGTACGTAAAAAGCACTTTTACGAGGTTCTATAACATTTTTCCTCTGAGGCCAATATAAGCGGCTTCCCTATATATAAACTCCCCTCTTCCTCCACTCTCTTCCTCATTGACTTAAAAAATTAACTAAATTTTCATGGAATGTGAAAGACATCAAAAGTACCTAAAAAACACTTCTGAGAGGTTCTATAACACTTTTCTCCTGTGGCCTATATAATCGACTTTCCTATAAACTCCCCTCTCCCTACCCTCTCTCCGTCATTGACTTAAAAAAATTAACTAAATTTTCATGGATATTGAAAAGCATCAAAAATACGTAAAAAACACTTTTGGGAGGTTCTATAAAATTTTTTCCCTTTGGCCTATATAAGCGGCTTTCCTATAAACTCCCCTCTCCCTGCCCTCTCTTCCTCATTGACTTAAAAAATTAACTAAATTTTCATGGATATTGAAAAGCATCAAAAGTACGGAAAAAACACTTTTAGGAGGTTCTATAACATTTTTCCCCTGTGGCCTATATGAGGGGCTTTCCTATAAACTCCCTTCTCCCTACCCTCTCTCCGTCATTGACTTAAAAAATTAACTAAATTTTCATGGATATTGAAAAGCATCAAAAATACGTAAAAAACACTTTTGAGAGGTTCTATAACATTTTTTCCCTGTGGCCTATATAAGCGGCTTTCCTATAAACTCCCCTCTCCCTACCCTCTCTTCCTCATTGACTTAAAATTTACTAAATTTCCATGGAATGTGAAAGACATCAAAAGTACCTAAAAAACACTTCTGAGAGGTTCTATAACACTTTTCTCCTGTGGCCTATATAAGCGGCTTTTCTAAAAACTCCCCTCTCTCTCCCCTCTCTCCCTCATTGACTTAAAAAATTAACTAAATTTTCAGGGATATTGAAAAGCATCAAAAGTATGTAAAAAACACTTTTGGGAGGTTCTATAACATTTTTCTCATATGGCCTATATGAGCCGCTTTCCTATGAACTTCCCTCTCCCTCCACTATTTTCCTCATTGACTTAATTAAATCACTAAATATTCATGGATATTGAAAAGAATCAAAAGTACGTAAAAAACACTTTTGGGAGGTTCTATAACATTTTTTCCCTGTAGCCTATATAAGCGGCTTTCCTATAAACTCCCCTCTTCCTCCCCTCTCTCCCTCATTAAATTAAAAAATTAACTAAATTTTGATGGATATTAAAAAGCATCAAAAGTATGTAAAAAACACTTTTGGGAGGTTCTATAACATTTTTCCCATGTGGCCTATATAAGCAGCTTTCCTATAAACTACCCCCTCTCCCTCATTGACTTAATAAATTAACAAAATTTTCATGGTAATTGAAAAGCATCAAAAGTATGTAAAAAACCCTTTTGGGAGGTTGTATAACATTTTTCCCCTGTGGCCTATATAAGCGGCTTTTCTATAAACTCCCCTTTCTTTCCCCTCTCTCCCTCATTGACTTACAAAATTCCCTAAATTTTTATGTATATTGAAAAGCATCAAAAGTACGTAAAAAACACTTTTGGGAGATTCTATAACACTTTTCTCCTGTGGCCTATACAAGCGGCTTTCTTATAAACTCCCCTCTCTCTCCCCTCTCTCCCTCATTGACTTAAAAAAATAACTAAATTTTCATGGATATTAAAAAGCATGAAAAGTATGCAAAAAACACTTTTGGGAGGTTTTATGACATTTTTTCCCTGTGGCCTATATGAGCAGGTTTCCTATAAACTCCCCTCTCCTTCCACTCTCTCCCTCATTGACTTAAAAAATTAACTAAATTTTCATGGATATTAAAAACCATCAAAAATACGTTAAAAACACTTTTGGGAGGTTCTATAACATTTTCCCCTGTGGCCTATATGAGCAGGTTTTCTATAAACTCCCCTCTCCTTCCCCTCTCTCCCTCATTGACTTAAAAAATTAACTAAATTTTCATGGATATTGAAAAGCATCAAAAGTACGTAAAAAACACTTTTGGGAGGTTCTATAGCATTTTCCCCCACTGGCCTATATAAGCGGCTTTCCGTAAAACTCCCCTCTCCCTCCCCTCTCTTCCTCATTGACTTAAAAAATTAACTAAATTTTCATGGAATGTGAAAGGCATCAAAAGTACCTAAAAAACACTTTTGGGAGGTTCTATAACATTTTTCCCCTGTGGCCTATATAAGCGCCTTTCCTATAAACTCCCCTCTCCCTTCCCTGTCTTCCTCATTGAATTAAAAAATTAACTAAATTTTGATGGATATTAAAAAGCATCAAAAGTATGTAAAAAACACTTTTGGGACGTTCTATAACATTTTTTCCCTGTGGCCTATATAAGCGGCTTTGCTATAAACTCCCCTCTCTCCCTCATTGACTCAAAAAGTTACCTAAATTTTCATGGATATTGAAAAGAATAAAAAGTACATAAAAAACACTTTTGGAAGGTTCTATAACATTTTTCCAATGTGGCCTATATAAGCAGCTTTCCTATAAACTACCCTCTCTCCCTCATTGACTTAAAAAATTAACTAAATTTTCATAGTAATTGAAAAGCATCAAAAGTATGTAAAAAACACTTTTGGGAGGTTCTATAACACTTTTCTCCTGTGGCCTATATAAGCGGCTTTCCTATAAACTCCCCTCTCTCTCCCCTTTCTCCCTCATTGACTTAAAAAATTAACTAAATTTTCATGGATATTGAAAAGCATCAAAAGTACGTAAAAAACACTTTTGGGAGGTTCTATAGCATTTTCCCCACTGGCCTATATAAGCGGCTTTCCTAAAAACCCACCTCTCTCTATTCTCTCTCCATGATTGACTTAAAATATTAACTAAATTTTCATGGATATTAAAAAGCATGGAAAAGTATGCAAAAAACACTTTTGGGAGGTTTTATGACATTTTTCCCCTGTGGCCTATATAAGCGGCTTTCCTATAAACTCCCCTTTCTCTCCCCTCTCTCTGTCATTGACTTACAAAATTAACTAAATTTCATGGATATTGAAAAGCATCAAAAGTATGTAAAAAACACTTTTAGGAGGTTCTATAACATTTTTTCCCTGTGGCCTATATAAGCGGCTTTCCTATAAACTCCCCTCTCTCTTCCTTCTCTCCCTCATTGACTTAAAAAATTAACTAAATTTTCATTGATATTGAAAAGCATCAAAAGGACATAAATAACACTTAGGGGAGGTTCTATAACATTTTTTTCACTGTGGCCTATATGGGCGGCTTTCCTATAAACTCCCCTCTTCCTCCCCTCTCTCCCTCATTAGGTTAAAAAATTAATTAAATTTTCATGGATATTGAAAAGCATCAAAAGTACGTAAAAAAACACTTTTGGAGGTTCTATAACATTTTTCCCCTGTGGCCCATATAAGCAGCTTCCCTATAAACTCCTTTCTCTCTAACCTCTCTCCCTCATTGACTTAGAAAATTAACAAGATTTTCATGGATATTGAAAAGCATCAAAAGTACATAAAAAAACACTTTTGAGAGGTTCTATAACACTTTTCTCCTGTGGCCTATATAAGCGGCTTTCCTAAAAACTCCCCTCTCTTTCCCCTCTCTCCCTCATTGACTTAAAAAATTAACTAAATTTTCAGGGATATTGAAAAGCATCAAAAGTATGTAAAAAACACTTTTGGGAGGTTCTATAACATTTTTCCCATATGGCCTATATGAGCGGCTTTCCTATAAACTCCCCTCTCCCTTCCCTGTCTCCCTCATTGAATTAAAAAATTAACTAAATTTCGATGGATATTAAAAAGCATCAAAAGTATGTAAAAAACACTTTTGGGAGGTTCTATAACATTTTTTCCCTGTGGCCTATATAAGCGGCTTTCCTATAAACTCCCCCTTCTCTCTCATTGACTCAAAAAATTACCTAAATTTTCATGGATATTGAAAAGAATCAAAAGTACGTAAAAAACACTTTTGGGAGGTTCTATAACATTTTTTCCATGTGGCCTATATAAGCAGCTTTCCTATAAACTACCCTCTCTCCCTCATTGACTTAAAAAATTAACTAAATTTTCATGGTAATTGAAAAGCATCAAAAGTATGTAAAAAACACTTTTGGGAGGTTGTATAACATTTTTCCCTTGTGGCTAATATAAGCGGCTTTCCTATAAACTCCCCTCTCTTTCCCCTCTCTCCCTCATTGACTTACAAAATTCACTAAATTTTCATGGATATTGAAAAGCATCAGAAGTACGTAAAAAAAAACTTTTGGGAGGTTCTATAACACTCTTCCCCTGTGGCCTATATGAGCGGCTTTCCTATTAACTCCCCTCTCTCTCCCCTCTCTCCCTCATTGACTTAAAAAAATAACTAAATTTTCATCGATATTGAAAAGCATGAAAAGTATGCAAAAAACACTTTTGGGAGGTTTTATGACATTTTTCCCCTGTGGCCTATATGAGTGGCTTTCCTATAAACTCCCCTATCCCTCCGCTCTCTCCCTCATTGACTTAAAAAATTAACTAAATTTTCATGGATATTGAAAAGCATCAAAAGTACGTAAAAAACACTTTTGGGAGGTTCTATAACATTTTTCCCCACTGGCCTATATAAGCGGCTTTCCGAAAAACGCCCCTCTCCCTCCCCTCTCTTCCTCATTGACCTAAAAAATTAAGTAAACTTTCATGGATATTGAAAAGCTTAAAAAGTACGTAATAAAACACTTTTGGAGGTTCTATAACATTTTTCCCCTGTGGCCTATATAAAAAGCTTCCCTATAAACTCCTTTCTCTCTCCCCTCTCTCCCTCATTGACTTAAAAAATTAACAAAATTTTCATGGATATTGAAAAGCATCAAAAGTACCTTAAAAAACACTTTTGGGAGGTTCTATAACACTTTTCTCCTGTGGCCTATATAAGCGGCTTTACTATAAACTCCCCTCTCTTTCCCCTCTCTCCCTCATTGACTTAAAAAATTCACTAAATTTTCATGGATATTGAAAAGCATCAAAAGTACGTAAAAAATAACTTTTGGGAGGTTATATAACACTTTTCCCCTGTGGCCTATATGAGCGGCTTTCCTATTAACTCCCCTCTCTCTCCCCTCTCTCCCTCATTGACTTAAAAAAATAACTAAATTTTCATGGATATTGAAAAGCATGAAAAGTATGCAAAAAACACTTTTGGGAGGTTTTATGACATTTTTCCCCTGTGGCCTATATGAGCGGCTTTCCTATAAACTCCACTCTCCCTCCCCTCTCTCCCTCATTGACTTAAAAAATTAACTAAATTTTCATGGATATTTAAAAGCATCAAAAGTACCTAAAAAACACTTCTGGGAGGTTCTATAACATTTTTCCCCACCGGCCTATATAAGCGGCTTTTCGAAAAACTCCACTCTCCCTCCCCTCTCTTCCTCATTGACTTAAAAAAATAACTAAACTTTCAAGGATATTGAAAAGCATCAAAAGTACGTAATAAAACACTTTTGGAGGTTCTATAACATTTTTCTCCTGTGGCCTATATACGCAGCTTCCCTATAAACTCCTTTCTCTCTCCCCTCTCTCCCTCATTGACTTAAAAAATTAACAAAATTTTCATGGATATTGAAAAGCATGGTAAGTACCTAAAAAACACTTTTGGGAGGTTCTATAACACTTTTCTCCTGTGGCCTATATAATCGGCTTCCCTATAAACTCCCCTCTCTCTCCCCTCTCTCCCTCATTGACTTAAAAAATTAACTAAATTTTCATGGTATTTGAAAAGCATCAAAAGTATGTAAAAAACACTTCTGAGAGGTTTTAAAACATTTTTCCCCTGTGGCCTTTATAAGCGACTTTCCTATAAACTCCCCTCTCCCTACCCTCTCTCCGTCATTGACTTAAAAAATTAACTAAATTTTCATGGATATTGAAAAGCATCAAAAATACGTAAAAAACACTTTTGAGAGGTTCTATAACATTTTTTCCCTGTTGCCTATATAAGCGGCTTTACTATAAACTCCCCTCTCACTCCCCTCTCTTCCTCATTGACTTAAAAAATTAACTAAATTTTCATGGATATTGAAAAGCCTCAAAAATAAGTAAAAACACCTTTGGAAGGTTCTATAACATTTTTTCCCTGTGGCCCCAATGAGCAGCTTTCCTCTAAACTCCCCTCTCCCTCCCCTCTCTCCCTCATTGACTTAAAAAATTAACTAAATTTTCATGGATATTGAAAAGCATCAAAAGTACGTAAAAAGCACTTTTACGAGGTTCTATAACATTTTTCCTCTGAGGCTAATATAAGCGGCTTCCCTATATATAAACTCCCCTCTTCCTCCACTCTCTTCCTCATTGACTTAAAAAATTAACTAAATTTTCATGGAATGTGAAAGACATCAAAAGTACCTAAAAAACACTTCTGAGAGGTTCTATAACGCTTTTCTCCTGTGGCCTATATAATCGACTTTCCTATAAACTCCCCTCTCCCTACCCTCTCTCCGTCATTGACTTAAAAAAATTAACTAAATTTTCATGGATATTGAAAAGCATCAAAAATACGTAAAAAACACTTTTGGGAGGTTCTATAAAATTTTTTCCCTTTGGCCTATATAAGCGGCTTTCCTATAAACTCCCCTCTCCCTGCCCTCTCTTCCTCATTGACTTAAAAAATTAACTAAATTTTCATGGATATTGAAAAGCATCAAAAGTACGGGAAAAACACTTTTAGGAGGTTCTATAACATTTTCCCCCTGTGGCCTATATGAGGGGCTTTCCTATAAACTCCCTTCTCCCTACCCTCTCTCCGTCATTGACTTAAAAAATTAACTAAATTTTCATGGATATTGAAAAGCATCAAAAATACGTAAAAAACACTTTTGAGAGGTTCTATAACATTTTTTCCCTGTGGCCTATATAAGCGGCTTTCCTATAAACTCCCCTCTCCCTACCCTCTCTTCCTCATTGACTTAAAAATTAACTAAATTTCCATGGAATGTGAAAGACATCAAAAGTACCTAAAAAACACTTCTGAGAGGTTCTATAACACTTTTCTCCTGTGGCCTATATAAGCGGCTTTTCTAAAAACTCCCCTCTCTCTCCCCTCTCTCCCTCATTGACTTAAAAAATTAACTAAATTTTCAGGGATATTGAAAAGCATCAAAAGTATGTAAAAAACACTTTTGGGAGGTTCTATAACATTTTTCCCATATGGCCTATATGAGCCGCTTTCCTATGAACTTCCCTCTCCCTCCCCTATTTTCCTCATTGACTTAATTAAATCAAGAAATATTCATGGATATTGAAAAGAATCAAAAGTACGTAAAAAACACTTTTGGGAGGTTCTATAACATTTTTTCCCTGTAGCCTATATAAGCGGCTTTCCTATAAACTCCCCTCTTCCTCCCCTCTCTCCCTCATTAAATTAAAAAATTAACTAAATTTTGATGGATATTAAAAAGCATCAAAAGTATGTAAAAAACACTTTTGGGAGGTTCTATAACATTTTTCTCCTGTGGCCTATATACGCAGCTTCCCTATAAACTCCTTTCTCTCTCCCCTCTCTCCCTCATTGACTTAAAAAATTAACAAAATTTTCATGGATATTGAAAAGCATGGTAAGTACCTAAAAAACACTTTTGGGAGGTTCTATAACACTTTTCTCCTGTGGCCTATATAAGCGGCTTCCCTATAAACTCCCCTCTCACTCCCCTCTCTTCCTCATTGACTTAAAAAATTAACTAAATTTTCATGGATATTGAAAAGCCTCAAAAATAAGTAAAAACACCTTTGGAAGGTTCTATAACATTTTTTCCCTGTGGCCCCAATGAGCAGCTTTCCTCTAAACTCCCCTCTCCCTTCCCTCTCTCCCTCATTGACTTAAAAAATTAACTAAATTTTCATGGATATTGAAAAGCATCAAAAGTACGTAAAAAGCACTTTTACGAGGTTCTATAACATTTTTCCTCTGAGGCCAATATAAGCGGCTTCCCTATATATAAACTCCCCTCTTCCTCCACTCTCTTCCTCATTGACTTAAAAAATTAACTAAATTTTCATGGAATGTGAAAGACATCAAAAGTACCTAAAAAACACTTCTGAGAGGTTCTATAACACTTTTCTCCTGTGGCCTATATAATCGACTTTCCTATAAACTCCCCTCTCCCTACCCTCTCTCCGTCATTGACTTAAAAAAATTAACTAAATTTTCATGGATATTGAAAAGCATCAAAAATACGTAAAAAACACTTTTGGGAGGTTCTATAAAATTTTTTCCCTTTGGCCTATATAAGCGGCTTTCCTATAAACTCCCCTCTCCCTGCCCTCTCTTCCTCATTGACTTAAAAAATTAACTAAATTTTCATGGATATTGAAAAGCATCAAAAGTACGGAAAAAACACTTTTAGGAGGTTCTATAACATTTTCCCCCTGTGGCCTATATGAGGGGCTTTCCTATAAACTCCCTTCTCCCTACCCTCTCTCCGTCATTGACTTAAAAAATTAACTAAATTTTCATGGATATTGAAAAGCATCAAAAATACGTAAAAAACACTTTTGAGAGGTTCTATAACATTTTTTCCCTGTGGCCTATATAAGCGGCTTTCCTATAAACTCCCCTCTCCCTACCCTCTCTTCCTCATTGACTTAAAATTTACTAAATTTCCATGGAATGTGAAAGACATCAAAAGTACCTAAAAAACACTTCTGAGAGGTTCTATAACACTTTTCTCCTGTGGCCTATATAAGCGGCTTTTCTAAAAACTCCCCTCTCTCTCCCCTCTCTCCCTCATTGACTTAAAAAATTAACTAAATTTTCAGGGATATTGAAAAGCATCAAAAGTATGTAAAAAACACTTTTGGGAGGTTCTATAACATTTTTCCCATATGGCCTATATGAGCCGCTTTCCTATGAACTTCCCTCTCCCTCCCCTATTTTCCTCATTGACTTAATTAAATCACTAAATATTCATGGATATTGAAAAGAATCAAAAGTACGTAAAAAACACTTTTGGGAGGTTCTATAACATTTTTTCCCTGTAGCCTATATAAGCGGCTTTCCTATAAACTCCCCTCTTCCTCCCCTCTCTCCCTCATTAAATTAAAAAATTAACTAAATTTTGATGGATATTAAAAAGCATCAAAAGTATGTAAAAAACACTTTTGGGAGGTTCTATAACATTTTTCCCATGTGGCCTATATAAGCAGCTTTCCTATAAACTACCCCCTCTCCCTCATTGACTTAATAAATTAACAAAATTTTCATGGTAATTGAAAAGCATCAAAAGTATGTAAAAAACCCTTTTGGGAGGTTGTATAACATTTTTCCCCTGTGGCCTATATAAGCGGCTTTTCTATAAACTCCCCTTTCTTTCCCCTCTCTCCCTCATTGACTTACAAAATTCCCTAAATTTTTATGTATATTGACAAGCATCAAAAGTACGTAAAAAACACTTTTGGGAGATTCTATAACACTTTTCTCCTGTGGCCTATACAAGCGGCTTTCCTATAAACTCCCCTCTCTCTCCCCTCTCTCCCTCATTGACTTAAAAAAATAACTAAATTTTCATGGATATTAAAAAGCATGAAAAGTATGCAAAAAACACTTTTGGGAGGTTTTATGACATTTTTTCCTTGTGGCCTATATGAGCAGGTTTCCTATAAACTCCCCTCTCCTTCCACTCTCTCCCTCATTGACTTAAAAAATTAACTAAATTTTCATGGATATTAAAAACCATCAAAAATACGTTAAAAACACTTTTGGGAGGTTCTATAACATTTTCCCCTGTGGCCTATATGAGCAGGTATTCTATAAACTCCCCTCTCCTTCCCCTCTCTCCCTCATTGACTTAAAAAATTAACTAAATTTTCATGGATATTGAAAAGCATCAAAAGTACGTAAAAACACTTTTGGGAGGTTCTATAGCATTTTCCCCCACTGGCCTATATAAGCGGCTCTCCGTAAAACTCCCCTCTCCCTCCCCTTTCTTCCTCATTGACTTAAAAAATTAACTAAATTTTCATGGAATGTGAAAGGCATCAAAAGTACCTAAAAAACACTTTTGGGAGGTTCTATAACATTTTTCCCCTGTGGCCTATATAAGCGCCTTTCCTATAAACTCCCCTCTCCCTTCCCTGTCCTTCTCATTGAATTAAAAAATTAACTAAATTTTGATAGATATTAAAAAGCATCAAAAGTATGTAAAAAACACTTTTGGGACGTTCTATAACATTTTTTCCCTGTGGCCTATATAAGCGGCTTTGCTATAAACTCCCCTCTCTCCCTCATTGACTCAAAAAGTTACCTAAATTTTCATGGATATTGAAAAGAATAAAAAGTACATAAAAAACACTTTTGGAAGGTTCTATAACATTTTTCCAATGTGGCCTATATAAGCAGCTTTCCTATAAACTACCCTCTCTCCCTCATTGACTTAAAAAATTAACTAAATTTTCATGGTAATTGAAAAGCATCAAAAGTATGTAAAAAACACTTTTGGGAGGTTCTATAACACTTTTCTCCTGTGGCCTATATAAGCGGCTTTCCTATAAACTCCCCTCTCTCTCCCCTCTCTCCCTCATTAACTTAAAAAATTAACTAAATTTTCATGGATATTGAAAAGCATCAAAAGTACGTAAAAAACACTTTTGGGAGGTTCTATAGCATTTTTCCCCACTGGCCTATATAAGCGGCTTTCCTAAAAACCCACCTCTCTCTATTCTCTCTCCATGATTGACTTAAAATATTAACTAAATTTTCATGGATATTAAAAAGCATGGAAAAGTATGCAAAAAACACTTTTGGGAGGTTTTATGACATTTTTCCCCTGTGGCCTATATAAGCGGCTTTCCTATAAACTCCCCTTTCTCTCCCCTCTCTCTGTCATTGACTTACAAAATTAACTAAATTTCATGGATATTGAAAAGCATCAAAAGTATGTAAAAAACACTTTTAGGAGGTTCTATAACATTTTTTCCCTGTGGCCTATATAAGCGGCTTTCCTATAAACTCCCCTCTCTCTTCCTTCTCTCCCTCATTGACTTAAAAAATTAACTAAATTTTCATTGATATTGAAAAGCATCAAAAGGACGTAAAAAACATTTAGGGGAGGTTCTATAACATTTTTTTCACTGTGGCCTATATGGGCGGCTTTCCTATAAACTCCCCTCTTCCTCCCCTCTCTCCCTCATTAGGTTAAAAAATTAACTAAATTTTCATGGATATTGAAAAGCATCAAAAGTACGTAAAAAAACACTTTTGGAGGTTATATAACATTTTTCCCCTGTGGCCCATATAAGCAGCTTCCCTATAAACTCCTTTCTCTCTAACCTCTCTCCCTCATTGACTTAGAAAATTAACAAGATTTTCATGGATATTGAAAAGCATCAAAAGTACATAAAAAAACACTTTTGAGAGGTTCTATAACACTTTTCTCCTGTGGCCTATATAAGCGGCTTTCCTAAAAACTCCCCTCTCTTTCCCCTCTCTCCCTCATTGAATTAAAAAATTAACTAAATTTTCCGGGATATTGAAAAGCATCAAAAGTATGTAAAAAACACTTTTGGGAGGTTCTATAACATTTTTCCCATATGGCCTATTTGAGCGGCTTTCCTATAAACTCCCCTCTCCCTTCCCTGTCTCCCTCATTGAATTAAAAAATTAACTGAATTTCGATGGATATTAAAAAGCATCAAAAGTATGTAAAAAACACTTTTGGGAGGTTCTATAACATTTTTTCCCTGTGGCCTATATAAGCGGCTTTCCTATAAACTCCCCCCTCTCTCTCATTGACTCAAAAAATTACCTAAATTTTCATGGATATTGAAAAGAATCAAAAGTACGTAAAAAACACTTTTGGGAGGTTCTATAACACTTTTCTCCTGTGGCCTATATAAGCGGCTTTACTATAAACTCCCCTCTCTTTCCCCTCTCCCTCATTGACTTTAAAAATTTACTAAATTTTCAGGGATATTGAAAAGCATCAGAAGTACGTAAAAAATAACTTTTGGGAGGTTCTATAAAACTTTTCCCCTGTGGCCTATATGAGCGGCTTTCCTATTAACTCCCCTCTCTCTCCCCTCTCTTCCTCATTGACTTAAAAAAATAACTAAATTTTCATGGATATTGAAAAGCATGAAAAGTATGCAAAAAACACTTTTGGGAGGTTTTATGACATTTTTCCCCTGTGGCCTATATGAGCGGCTTTCCTATAAACTCCAGTCTCCCTCCCCTCTCTCCCTCATTGACTTAAAAAATTAACTAAATTTTCATGGATATTTAAAAGCATCAAAAGTACCTAAAAAACACTTCTGGGAGGTTCTATAACATTTTTCCCCACCGGCCTATATAAGCGGCTTTTCGAAAAACTCCACTCTCCCTCCCCTCTCTTCCTTATTGACTTAAAAAAATAACTAAACTTTCATGGATATTGAAAAGCATCAAAAGTACGTAATAAAACACTTTTGGGAGGTTCTATAACATTTTTCTCCTGTGGCCTATATACGCAGCTTCCCTATAAACTCCTTTCTCTCTCCCCTCTCTCCCTCATTGACTTAAAAAATTAACAAAATTTTCATGGATATTGAAAAGCATGGTAAGTACCTAAAAAACACTTTTGGGAGGTTCTATAACACTTTTCTCCTGTGGCCTATATAAGCGGCTTCCCTATAAACTCCCCTCTCTCTCCCCTCTCTCCCTCATTGACTTAAAAAATTAACTAAATTTTCATGGTATTTGAAAAGCATCAAAAGTATGTAAAAAACACTTCTGAGAAGTTTTAAAACATTTTTTCCCTGTGGCCTTTATAAGCGACTTTCCTATAAACTCCCCTCTCCCTACCCTCTCTCCGTCATTGACTTAAAAAATTAACTAAATTTTCATGGATATTGAAAAGCATCAAAAATACGTAAAAAACACTTTTGAGAGGTTCTATAACATTTTTTCCCTGTGGCCAATATAAGCGGCTTTACTATAAACTCCCCTCTCCCTCCCCTCTCTTCCTCATTGACTTAAAAAATTAACTAAATTTTCATGGATATTGAAAAGCCTCAAAAATACGTAAAAACACCTTTGGAAGGTTCTATAACATTTTTTCCCTGCGGCCCCAATGAGCAGCTTTCCTCTAAACTCCCCTCTCCCTCCCCTCTCTCCCTCATTGACTTAAAAAATTAAATAAATTTTCATGGATATTGAAAAGCATCAAAAGTACGTAAAAAGCACTTTTACGAGGTTCTATAACATTTTTCCTCTGAGGCCAATATAAGCGGCTTCCCTATATATAAACTCCCATCTTCCTCCACTCTCTTCCTCATTGACTTAAAAAATTAACTAAATTTTCATGGAATGTGAAAGACATCAAAAGTACCTAAAAAACACTTTTGGGAGGTTCTATAACATTTTTCCCCTGTGGCCTATATAAGCGCCTTTCCTATAAACTCCCCTCTCCCTTCCCTGTCTTCCTCATTGAATTAAAAAATTAACTAAATTTTGATGGATATTAAAAAGAATCAAAAGTACGTAAAAAACACTTTTGGGAGGTTCTATAACATTTTTCCAATGTGGCCTATATAAGCAGCTTTCCTATAAACTACCCTCTCTCCCTCATTGACTTAAAAATTAACTAAATTTTCATGGTAATTGAAAAGCATCAAAAGTATGTAAAAAAACACTTTTGGGAGGTTGTATAACATTTTTTTCCCTGTGGCCCCAATGAGCAGCTTTCCTCTAAACTCCCCTCTCCCTCCCCTCTCTCCCTCATTGACTTAAAAAATTAACTAAATTTTCATGGATATTGAAAAGCATCAAAAGTACGTAAAAAGCACTTTTACGAGGTTCTATAACATTTTTCCTCTGAGGCCAATATAAGCGGCTTCCCTATATATAAACTCCCCTCTTCCTCCACTCTCTTCCTCATTGACTTAAAAAATTAACTAAATTTTCATGGAATGTGAAAGACATCAAAAGTACCTAAAAAACACTTCTGAGAGGTTCTATAACACTTTTCTCCTGTGGCCTATATAATCGACTTTCCTATAAACTCCCCTCTCCCTACCCTCTCTCCTTCATTGACTTAAAAAAATTAACTAAATTTTCATGGATATTGAAAAGCATCAAAAATACGTAAAAAACACTTTTGGGAGGTTCTATAAATTTTTTTCCCTTTGGCCTATATAAGCGGCTTTCCTATAAACTCCCCTCTCCCTGCCCTCTCTTCCTCATTGACTTAAAAAATTAACTAAATTTTCATGGATATTGAAAAGCATCAAAAGTACGGAAAAAACACTTTTAGGAGGTTCTATAACATTTTCCCCCTGTGGCCTATATGAGGGGCTTTCCTATAAACTCCCTTCTCCCTACCCTCTCTCCGTCATTGACTTACAAAAATTAACTAAATTTTCATGGATATTGAAAAGCATCAAAAATACGTAAAAAACACTTTTGAGAGGTTCTATAACATTTTTTCCCTTTGGCCTATATAAGCGGCTTTCCTATAAACTCCCCTCTCCCTACCCTCTCTTCCTCATTGACTTAAAAAATTAACTAAATTTTCAGGGATATTGAAAAGCATCAAAAGTATGTAAAAAACACTTTTGGGAGGTTCTATAACATTTTTCCCATTCGGCCTATATGAGCGGCTTTCCTATGAACTTCCCTCTCCCTCCCCTATTTTCCTCATTGACTTAAATAAATCACTAAATATTCATGGATATTGAAAAGAATCAAGTACGTAAAAAACCCTTTTGGGAGGTTCTATAGCATTTTTTCCCTGTAGCCTATATGAGGGGCTTTCCTATAGACTCCCTTCTCCCTACCCTCTCTCCGTCATTGACTTAAAAATTAACTAAATTTCCATGGAATGTGAAAGACATCAAAAGTACCTAAAAAACACTTCTGAGAGGTTCTATAACACTTTTCTCCTGTGGCCTATATAAGCGGCTTTTCTAAAAACTCCCCTCTCTCTCCCCTCTCTCCCTCATTGACTTAAAAAATTAACTAAATTTTCAGGGATATTGAAAAGCATCAAAAGTACGGAAAAAACACTTTTAGGAGGTTCTATAACATTTTCCCCCTGTGGCCTATATGAGGGGCTTTCCTATAAACTCCCTTCTCCCTACCCTCTCTCCGTCATTGACTTAAAAATTAACTAAATTTCCATGGAATGTGAAAGACATCAAAAGTACCTAAAAAACACTTCTGAGAGGTTCTATAACACTTTTCTCCTGTGGCCTATATAAGCGGCTTTTCTAAAAACTCCCCTCTCTCTCCCCTCTCTCCCTCATTGACTTAAAAAATTAACTAAATTTTCAGGGATATTGAAAAGCATCAAAAGTATGTAAAAAACACTTTTGGGAGGTTCTATAACATTTTTCCCATATGGCCTATATGAGCGGCTTTCCTATGAACTTCCCTCTCCCTCCCCTATTTTCCTCATTGACTTAAATAAATCACTAAATATTCATGGATATTGAAAAGAATCAAAAGTACGTAAAAAACACTTTTGGGAGGTTCTATAACATTTTTTCCCTGTAGCCTATATAAGCGGCTTTCCTATAAACTCCCCTCTTCCTCCCCTCTCTCCCTCATTAAATTAAAAAATTAACTAAATTTTGATGGATATTAAAAAGCATCAAAAGTATGTAAAAAACACTTTTGGGAGGTTCTATAACATTTTTCCCATGTGGCCTATATAAGCAGCTTTCCTATAAACTACCCTCTCTCCCTCATTGACTTAATAAATTAACAAAATTTTCATGGTAATTGAAAAGCATCAAAAGTATGTAAAAAACCCTTTTGGGAGGTTGTATAACATTTTTCCCCTGTGGCCTATATAAGCGGCTTTTCTATAAACTCCCCTTTCTTTCCCCTCTCTCCCTCATTGACTTACAAAATTCCCTAAATTTTTATGTATATTGAAAAGCATCAAAAGTACGTAAAAAAACTTTTGGGAGATTCTATAACACTTTTCTCCTGTGGCCTATATGAGCAGATTTCCTATAAACTCCCCTCTCCTTCCCCTCTCTCCCTCATTGACTTAAAAAATTAACTAAATTTTCATGGATATTAAAAACCATCAAAAATACGTAAAAAACACTTTTGGGAGGTTCTATAACATTTTCCCCTGTGGCCTATATGAGCTGGTTTTCTATAAACTCCCCTCTCCTTCCCCTCTCTCCCTCATTGACTTAAAAAATTAACTAAATTTTCATGGATATTGAAAAGCATCAAAAGTACGTAAAAAACACTTTTGGGAGGTTCTATAGCATTTTTCCCCACTGGCCTATATAAGCGGCTTTCCGTAAAACTCCCCTCTCCCTCCCCTCTCTTCCTCATTGACTTAAAAAATTAACTAAATTTTCATGGAATGTGAAAGGCATCAAAAGTACCTAAAAAACACTTTTGGGAGGTTCTATAACATTTTTCCCCTGTGGCCTATATAAGCGCCTTTCCTATAGACTCCCCTCCCCCTTCCCTGTCTTCCTCATTGAATTAAAAAATTAACTAAATTTTGATGGATATTAAAAAGCATCAAAAGTATGTAAAAAACACTTTTGGGACGTTCTATAACATTTTTTCCCTGTGGCCTATATAAGCGGCTTTGCTATAAACTCCCCTCTCTCCCTCATTGACTCAAAAAGTTACCTAAATTTTCATGGATATTGAAAAGAATCAAAAGTACATAAAAAACACTTTTGGAAGGTTCTATAACATTTTTCCAATGTGGCCTATATAAGCAGCTTTCCTATAAACTACCCTCTCTCCCTCATTGACTTAAAAAATTAACTAAATTTTCATGGTAATTGAAAAGCATCAAAAGTATGTAAAAAACCCTTTTGGGAGGTTGTATAACATTTTTTTCCCTGTGACCTATATAAGCGGCTTTCCTATAAACTCCCCTCTCCCTCCCCTCTCTTCCTCATTGACTTAAAAAATTAACTAAATTTTCATGGAATGTGAAAGGCATCAAAAGTACCTAAAAAACACTTTTGGGAGGTTCTATAACATTTTTCCCCTGTGGCCTATATAAGCGCCTTTCCTATAAACTCCCCTCTCCCTTCCCTGTCTTCCTCATTGAATTAAAAAATTAACTAAATTTTGATGGATATTAAAAAGAATCAAAAGTACGTAAAAAACACTTTTGGGAGGTTCTATAACATTTTTCCAATGTGGCCTATATAAGCAGCTTTCCTATAAACTACCCTCTCTCCCTCATTGACTTAAAAATTAACTAAATTTTCATGGTAATTGAAAAGCATCAAAAGTATGTAAAAAACACTTTTGGGAGGTTGTATAACATTTTTTTCCCTGTGACCTATATAAGCGGCTTTCCTATAAACTCCCTTCTCTTTCCCCTCTCTCCCTCATTGACTTACAAAATTCCCTAAATTTTCATGTATATTGAAAAGCATCAAAAGTACGTAAAAATCACTTTTGGGAGGTTCTATAACACTTTTCCCAGTGGCCTATACAAGCGGCTTTCTTATAAACTCCCCTCTCTCTCCCCTCTCTCCCTCATTGACTTAAAAAAATAACTAAATTTTCATGGATATTAAAAAGCATGAAAAGTATGCAAAAAACACTTTTGGGAGGTTTTATGACATTTTTCCCCTGTGGCCTATATGAGCGGCTTTCCTATAAACTCCCCTCTCCCTCCCCTCTCTCCCTCATTGACTTAAAAAATTAACAAAATTTTCATGGATATTGAAAAGCATCAAAAGTACCTAAAAAACACTTTTGGGAGGTTCTATAACACTTTTCTCCTGTGGCCTATATAAGCGGCTTTCCTATAAACTCCCCTCTCTTTCCCCTCTCCCCCTCATTGACTTACAAAATTCCCTAAATTTTCATGTATATTGAAAAGCATCAAAAGTACGTAAAAAACACTTTTGGGAGGTTCTATAACACTTTTCTCCTGTGGACTATACAAGCGGCTTTCCTATAAACTCCCCTCTCTCTCCCCTCTCTCCCGCATTGACTTAAAAAAATAAGTAAATTTTCATGGATATTAAAAAGCATGAAAAGTATGCAAAAAACACTTTTTGGAGGTTTTATGACATTTTTCCCCTGTGGCCTATATGAGCGGCTTTCCTATAAACTCCCCTCTCCCTCCCCTCTCTCCCTCATTGACTTAAAAAATTAACAAAATTTTCATGGATATTGAAAAGCATCAAAAGTACCTAAAAAACACTTTTGGGAGGTTCTATAACACTTTTCTCCTGTGGCCTATATAAGCGGCTTTCCTAAAAACTCCCCTCTCTTTCTCCTCTCTCCCTCAATGACTTAAAAAATTAACTAAATTTTCATGGATATTGAAAAGCATCAAAAATACGTAAAAGACACTTTTGGGAGGTTCTATAACATTTTCCCCCTGTGGCCTATATGAGCAGGTTTCCTATAAACTCCCCTTTTCCTCCCCTCTCTCCCTCATTGAATTAAAAAATTAACTAAATTTTGATGGATATTAAAAAGCATCAAAAGTATGTAAAAAACACTTTTGGGAGGTTCTATAACATTTTTTCCCTGTGGCCTATCTAAGCAGCTTTCCTATAAACTCCCCTCTCTCCCTCATTGACTCAAAAAATTACCTAAATTTTCATGGATATTGAAAAGAATCAAAAGTACGTAAAAAACAATTTTGGGAGGTTCTATAACATTTTTCCCATGTGGCCTATATAAGCAGCTTTCCTATAAACTACCCTCTCTCCCTCATTGACTTAAAAAATTAACTAAATTTTCATGGTAATTGAAAAGCATCAAAAGTATGTAAAAAACCCTTTTGGGAGGTTGTATAACATTTTTCCCCTGTGGCCTATATAAGCGGCTTTTCTATAAACTCCCCTTTCTTTCCTCTCTCTTCCTCATTGACTTAAAAAATTCACTAAATTTTCATGGATATTGAAAAGCATCAGAAGTACGTAAAAAAAAACTTTTAAGAGGTTCTATAACACTTTTCCCCTGTGACCTATATGAGCGGCTTTCCTATTAACTCCCCTCTCTCTCCCCTCTCTCCCTCATTGACTTAAAAAAATAACTAAATTTTCATGGATATTGAAAAGCATCAAAAGTATGTAAAAACACTTTTGGGAGGTTCTATAACACTTTTCTCCAGTGGCCTATATAAGCGGCTTTCCTATAAACTTCCCTCTACCTCCCCTCTCTCCCTCATTGACTTAAAAAATTAACTAAATTTTCATGGATATTGAAAAGCATCAAAAGTATGTAAAAAACACTTTTGGGAGGTTCTATAGCATTTTTCCCCACTGGCCTATATAAGCGGCTTTCCTAAAAACCCACCTCTCTCTATTCTCTCTCCATGATTGACTTAAAATATTAACTAAATTTTCATGGATATTAAAAAGCATGGAAAAGTATGCAAAAAACACTTTTGGGAGGTTTTATGACATTTTTCCCCTGTGGCCTATATAAGCGGCTTTCCTATAAACTCCCCTTTCTCTCCCCTCTCTCTGTCATTGACTTACAAAATTAACTAAATTTCATGGATATTGAAAAGCATCAAAAGTATGTAAAAAACACTTTTAGGAGGTTCTATAACATTTTTTCCCTGTGGCCTATATAAGCGGCTTTCCTATAAACTCCCCTCTCTCTTCCTTCTCTCCCTCATTGACTTAAAAAATTAACTAAATTTTCATTGATATTGAAAAGCATCAAAAGGACGTAAAAAACACTTAGGGGAGGTTCTATAACATTTTTTTCACTGTGGCCTATATGGGCGGCTTTCCTATAAACTCCCCTCTTCCTCCCCTCTCTCCCTCATTAGGTTAAAAAATTAACTAAATTTTCATGGATATTGAAAAGCATCAAAAGTACGTAAAAAAACACTTTTGGAGGTTATATAACATTTTTCCCCTGTGGCCCATATAAGCAGCTTCCCTATAAACTCCTTTCTCTCTAACCTCTCTCCCTCATTGACTTAGAAAATTAACAAGATTTTCATGGATATTGAAAAGCATCAAAAGTACATAAAAAAACACTTTTGAGAGGTTCTATAACACTTTTCTCCTGTGGCCTATATAAGCGGCTTTCCTAAAAACTCCCCTCTCTTTCCCCTCTCTCCCTCATTGAATTAAAAAATTAACTAAATTTTCCGGGATATTGAAAAGCATCAAAAGTATGTAAAAAACACTTTTGGGAGGTTCTATAACATTTTTCCCATATGGCCTATTTGAGCGGCTTTCCTATAAACTCCCCTCTCCCTTCCCTGTCTCCCTCATTGAATTAAAAAATTAACTGAATTTCGATGGATATTAAAAAGCATCAAAAGTATGTAAAAAACACTTTTGGGAGGTTCTATAACATTTTTTCCCTGTGGCCTATATAAGCGGCTTTCCTATAAACTCCCCCCTCTCTCTCATTGACTCAAAAAATTACCTAAATTTTCATGGATATTGAAAAGAATCAAAAGTACGTAAAAAACACTTTTGGGAGGTTCTATAACATTTTTTCCATGTGGCCTATATAAGCAGCTTTCCTATAAACTACCCTCTCTCCCTCATTGACTTAAAAAATTAACTAAATTTTCATGGTAATTGAAAAGCATCAAAAGTATGTAAAAAACACTTTTGGGAGGTTGTATAACATTTTTCCCTTGTGGCTAATATAAGCGGCTTTCCTATAAACTCCCCTCTCTTTCCCCTCTCTCCCTCATTGACTTACAAAATTCACTAAATTTTCATGGATATTGAAAAGCATCAGAAGTACGTAAAAAAAAACTTTTGGGAGGTTCTATAACACTCTTCCCCTGTGGCCTATATGAGCGGCTTTTCTATTAACTCCCCTCTCTCTCCCCTCTCTCCCTCATTGACTTAAAAAAATAACTAAATTTTCATGGATATTGAAAAGCATGAAAAGTATGCAAAAAACACTTTTGGGAGGTTTTATGACATTTTTCCCCTGTTGCCTATATGAGTGGCTTTCCTATAAACTCCCCTATCCCTCCGCTCTCTCCCTCATTGACTTAAAAAATTAACTAAATTTTCATGGATATTGAAAAGCATCAAAAGTACGTAAAAAACACTTTTGGGAGGTTCTATAACATTTTTCCCCACTGGCCTATATAAGCGGCTTTCCGAAAAACTCCCCTCTCCCTCCCCTCTCTTCCTCATTGACCTAAAAAATTAACTAAACTTTCATGGATATTGAAAAGCTTAAAAAGTACGTAATAAAACACTTTTGGAGGTTTTATAACATTTTTCTCCTGTGGCCTATATAAAAAGCTTCCCTATAAACTCCTTTCTCTCTCCCCTCTCTCCCTCATTGACTTAAAAAATTAACAAAATTTTCATGGATATTGAAAAGCATCAAAAGTACCTTAAAAAACACTTTTGGGAGGTTCTATAACACTTTTCTCCTGTGGCCTATATAAGCGGCTTTACTATAAACTCCCCTCTCTTTCCCCTCTCCCTCATTGACTTTAAAAATTTACTAAATTTTCAGGGATATTGAAAAGCATCAGAAGTACGTAAAAAATAACTTTTGGGAGGTTCTATAAAACTTTTCCCCTGTGGCCTATATGAGCGGCTTTCCTATTAACTCCCCTCTCTCTCCCCTCTCTTCCTCATTGACTTAAAAAAATAACTAAATTTTCATGGATATTGAAAAGCATGAAAAGTATGCAAAAAACACTTTTGGGAGGTTTTATGACATTTTTCCCCTGTGGCCTATATGAGCGGCTTTCCTATAAACTCCAGTCTCCCTCCCCTCTCTCCCTCATTGACTTAAAAAATTAACTAAATTTTCATGGATATTTAAAAGCATCAAAAGTACCTAAAAAACACTTCTGGGAGGTTCTATAACATTTTTCCCCACCGGCCTATATAAGCGGCTTTTCGAAAAACTCCACTCTCCCTCCCCTCTCTTCCTTATTGACTTAAAAAAATAACTAAACTTTCATGGATATTGAAAAGCATCAAAAGTACGTAATAAAACACTTTTGGGAGGTTCTATAACATTTTTCTCCTGTGGCCTATATACGCAGCTTCCCTATAAACTCCTTTCTCTCTCCCCTCTCTCCCTCATTGACTTAAAAAATTAACAAAATTTTCATGGATATTGAAAAGCATGGTAAGTACCTAAAAAACACTTTTGGGAGGTTCTATAACACTTTTCTCCTGTGGCCTATATAAGCGGCTTCCCTATAAACTCCCCTCTCTCTCCCCTCTCTCCCTCATTGACTTAAAAAATTAACTAAATTTTCATGGTATTTGAAAAGCATCAAAAGTATGTAAAAAACACTTCTGAGAAGTTTTAAAACATTTTTTCCCTGTGGCCTTTATAAGCGACTTTCCTATAAACTCCCCTCTCCCTACCCTCTCTCCGTCATTGACTTAAAAAATTAACTAAATTTTCATGGATATTGAAAAGCATCAAAAATACGTAAAAAACACTTTTGAGAGGTTCTATAACATTTTTTCCCTGTGGCCAATATAAGCGGCTTTACTATAAACTCCCCTCTCCCTCCCCTCTCTTCCTCATTGACTTAAAAAATTAACTAAATTTTCATGGATATTGAAAAGCCTCAAAAATACGTAAAAACACCTTTGGAAGGTTCTATAACATTTTTTCCCTGCGGCCCCAATGAGCAGCTTTCCTCTAAACTCCCCTCTCCCTCCCCTCTCTCCCTCATTGACTTAAAAAATTAAATAAATTTTCATGGATATTGAAAAGCATCAAAAGTACGTAAAAAGCACTTTTACGAGGTTCTATAACATTTTTCCTCTGAGGCCAATATAAGCGGCTTCCCTATATATAAACTCCCCTCTTCCTCCACTCTCTTCCTCATTGACTTAAAAAATTAACTAAATTTTCATGGAATGTGAAAGACATCAAAAGTACCTAAAAAACACTTTTGGGAGGTTCTATAACATTTTTCCCCTGTGGCCTATATAAGCGCCTTTCCTATAAACTCCCCTCTCCCTTCCCTGTCTTCCTCATTGAATTAAAAAATTAACTAAATTTTGATGGATATTAAAAAGAATCAAAAGTACGTAAAAAACACTTTTGGGAGGTTCTATAACATTTTTCCAATGTGGCCTATATAAGCAGCTTTCCTATAAACTACCCTCTCTCCCTCATTGACTTAAAAATTAACTAAATTTTCATGGTAATTGAAAAGCATCAAAAGTATGTAAAAAACACTTTTGGGAGGTTGTATAACATTTTTTTCCCTGTGGCCCCAATGAGCAGCTTTCCTCTAAACTCCCCTCTCCCTCCCCTCTCTCCCTCATTGACTTAAAAAATTAACTAAATTTTCATGGATATTGAAAAGCATCAAAAGTACGTAAAAAGCACTTTTACGAGGTTCTATAACATTTTTCCTCTGAGGCCAATATAAGCGGCTTCCCTATATATAAACTCCCCTCTTCCTCCACTCTCTTCCTCATTGACTTAAAAAATTAACTAAATTTTCATGGAATGTGAAAGACATCAAAAGTACCTAAAAAACACTTCTGAGAGGTTCTATAACACTTTTCTCCTGTGGCCTATATAATCGACTTTCCTATAAACTCCCCTCTCCCTACCCTCTCTCCTTCATTGACTTAAAAAAATTAACTAAATTTTCATGGATATTGAAAAGCATCAAAAATACGTAAAAAACACTTTTGGGAGGTTCTATAAATTTTTTTCCCTTTGGCCTATATAAGCGGCTTTCCTATAAACTCCCCTCTCCCTGCCCTCTCTTCCTCATTGACTTAAAAAATTAACTAAATTTTCATGGATATTGAAAAGCATCAAAAGTACGGAAAAAACACTTTTAGGAGGTTCTATAACATTTTCCCCCTGTGGCCTATATGAGGGGCTTTCCTATAAACTCCCTTCTCCCTACCCTCTCTCCGTCATTGACTTAAAAAATTAACTAAATTTTCATGGATATTGAAAAGCATCAAAAATACGTAAAAAACACTTTTGAGAGGTTCTATAACATTTTTTCCCTTGGGCCTATATAAGCGGCTTTCCTATAAACTCCCCTCTCCCTACCCTCTCTTCCTCATTGACTTAAAAAATTAACTAAATTTTCAGGGATATTGAAAAGCATCAAAAGTATGTAAAAAACACTTTTGGGAGGTTCTATAACATTTTTCCCATATGGCCTATATGAGCGGCTTTCCTATGAACTTCCCTCTCCCTCCCCTATTTTCCTCATTGACTTAAATAAATCACTAAATATTCATGGATATTGAAAAGAATCAAAAGTACGTAAAAAACCCTTTTGGGAGGTTCTATAACATTTTTTCCCTGTAGCCTATATGAGGGGCTTTCCTATAGACTCCCTTCTCCCTACCCTCTCTCCGTCATTGACTTAAAAATTAACTAAATTTCCATGGAATGTGAAAGACATCAAAAGTACCTAAAAAACACTTCTGAGAGGTTCTATAACACTTTTCTCCTGTGGCCTATATAAGCGGCTTTTCTAAAAACTCCCCTCTCTCTCCCCTCTCTCCCTCATTGACTTAAAAAATTAACTAAATTTTCAGGGATATTGAAAAGCATCAAAAGTACGGAAAAAACACTTTTAGGAGGTTCTATAACATTTTCCCCCTGTGGCCTATATGAGGGGCTTTCCTATAAACTCCCTTCTCCCTACCCTCTCTCCGTCATTGACTTAAAAATTAACTAAATTTCCATGGAATGTGAAAGACATCAAAAGTACCTAAAAAACACTTTTGAGAGGTTCTATAACACTTTTCTCCTGTGGCCTATATAAGCGGCTTTTCTAAAAACTCCCCTCTCTCTCCCCTCTCTCCCTCATTGACTTAAAAAATTAACTAAATTTTCAGGGATATTGAAAAGCATCAAAAGTATGTAAAAAACACTTTTGGGAGGTTCTATAACATTTTTCCCATATGGCCTATATGAGCGGCTTTCCTATGAACTTCCCTCTCCCTCCCCTATTTTCCTCATTGACTTAAATAAATCACTAAATATTCATGGATATTGAAAAGAATCAAAAGTACGTAAAAAACACTTTTGGGAGGTTCTATAACATTTTTTCCCTGTAGCCTATATAAGCGGCTTTCCTATAAACTCCCCTCTTCCTCCCCTCTCTCCCTCATTAAATTAAAAAAATTAACTAAATTTTGATGGATATTAAAAAGCATCAAAAGTATGTAAAAAACACTTTTGGGAGGTTCTATAACATTTTTCCCATGTGGCCTATATAAGCAGCTTTCCTATAAACTACCCTCTCTCCCTCATTGACTTAATAAATTAACAAAATTTTCATGGTAATTGAAAAGCATCAAAAGTATGTAAAAAACCCTTTTGGGAGGTTGTATAACATTTTTCCCCTGTGGCCTATATAAGCGGCTTTTCTATAAACTCCCCTTTCTTTCCCCTCTCTCCCTCATTGACTTACAAAATTCCCTAAATTTTTATGTATATTGAAAAGCATCAAAAGTACGTAAAAAAACTTTTGGGAGATTCTATAACACTTTTCTCCTGTGGCCTATATGAGCAGATTTCCTATAAACTCCCCTCTCCTTCCCCTCTCTCCCTCATTGACTTAAAAAATTAACTAAATTTTCATGGATATTAAAAACCATCAAAAATACGTAAAAAACACTTTTGGGAGGTTCTATAACATTTTCCCCTGTGGCCTATATGAGCAGGTTTTCTATAAACTCCCCTCTCCTTCCCCTCTCTCCCTCATTGACTTAAAAAATTAACTAAATTTTCATGGATATTGAAAAGCATCAAAAGTACGTAAAAAACACTTTTGGGAGGTTCTATAGCATTTTTCCCCACTGGCCTATATAAGCGGCTTTCCGTAAAACTCCCCTCTCCCTCCCCTCTCTTCCTCATTGACTTAAAAAATTAACTAAATTTTCATGGAATGTGAAAGGCATCAAAAGTACCTAAAAAACACTTTTGGGAGGTTCTATAACATTTTTCCCCTGTGGCCTATATAAGCGCCTTTCCTATAGACTCCCCTCCCCCTTCCCTGTCTTCCTCATTGAATTAAAAAATTAACTAAATTTTGATGGATATTAAAAAGCATCAAAAGTATGTAAAAAACACTTTTGGGACGTTCTATAACATTTTTTCCCTGTGGCCTATATAAGCGGCTTTGCTATAAACTCCCCTCTCTCCCTCATTGACTCAAAAAGTTACCTAAATTTTCATGGATATTGAAAAGAATCAAAAGTACATAAAAAACACTTTTGGAAGGTTCTATAACATTTTTCCAATGTGGCCTATATAAGCAGCTTTCCTATAAACTACCCTCTCTCCCTCATTGACTTAAAAAATTAACTAAATTTTCATGGTAATTGAAAAGCATCAAAAGTATGTAAAAAACCCTTTTGGGAGGTTGTATAACATTTTTTTCCCTGTGACCTATATAAGCGGCTTTCCTATAAACTCCCCTCTCCCTCCCCTCTCTTCCTCATTGACTTAAAAAATTAACTAAATTTTCATGGAATGTGAAAGGCATCAAAAGTACCTAAAAAACACTTTTGGGAGGTTCTATAACATTTTTCCCCTGTGGCCTATATAAGCGCCTTTCCTATAAACTCCCCTCTCCCTTCCCTGTCTTCCTCATTGAATTAAAAAATTAACTAAATTTTGATGGATATTAAAAAGAATCAAAAGTACGTAAAAAACACTTTTGGGAGGTTCTATAACATTTTTCCAATGTGGCCTATATAAGCAGCTTTCCTATAAACTACCCTCTCTCCCTCATTGACTTAAAAATTAACTAAATTTTCATGGTAATTGAAAAGCATCAAAAGTATGTAAAAAACACTTTTGGGAGGTTGTATAACATTTTTTTCCCTGTGACCTATATAAGCGGCTTTCCTATAAACTCCCTTCTCTTTCCCCTCTCTCCCTCATTGACTTACAAAATTCCCTAAATTTTCATGTATATTGAAAAGCATCAAAAGTACGTAAAAATCACTTTTGGGAGGTTCTATAACACTTTTCCCAGTGGCCTATACAAGCGGCTTTCTTATAAACTCCCCTCTCTCTCCCCTCTCTCCCTCATTGACTTAAAAAAATAACTAAATTTTCATGGATATTAAAAAGCATGAAAAGTATGCAAAAAACACTTTTGGGAGGTTTTATGACATTTTTCCCCTGTGGCCTATATGAGCGGCTTTCCTATAAACTCCCCTCTCCCTCCCCTCTCTCCCTCATTGACTTAAAAAATTAACAAAATTTTCATGGATATTGAAAAGCATCAAAAGTACCTAAAAAACACTTTTGGGAGGTTCTATAACACTTTTCTCCTGTGGCCTATATAAGCGGCTTTCCTATAAACTCCCCTCTCTTTCCCCTCTCCCCCTCATTGACTTACAAAATTCCCTAAATTTTCATGTATATTGAAAAGCATCAAAAGTACGTAAAAAACACTTTTGGGAGGTTCTATAACACTTTTCTCCTGTGGACTATACAAGCGGCTTTCCTATAAACTCCCCTCTCTCTCCCCTCTCTCCCTCATTGACTTAAAAAAATAAGTAAATTTTCATGGATATTAAAAAGCATGAAAAGTATGCAAAAAACACTTTTTGGAGGTTTTATGACATTTTTCCCCTGTGGCCTATATGAGCGGCTTTCCTATAAACTCCCCTCTCCCTCCCCTCTCTCCCTCATTGACTTAAAAAATTAACAAAATTTTCATGGATATTGAAAAGCATCAAAAGTACCTAAAAAACACTTTTGGGAGGTTCTATAACACTTTTCTCCTGTGGCCTATATAAGCGGCTTTCCTAAAAACTCCCCTCTCTTTCTCCTCTCTCCCTCAATGACTTAAAAAATTAACTAAATTTTCATGGATATTGAAAAGCATCAAAAATACGTAAAAGACACTTTTGGGAGGTTCTATAACATTTTCCCCCTGTGGCCTATATGAGCAGGTTTTCTATAAACTCCCCTTTTCCTCCCCTCTCTCCCTCATTGAATTAAAAAATTAACTAAATTTTGATGGATATTAAAAAGCATCAAAAGTATGTAAAAAACACTTTTGGGAGGTTCTATAACATTTTTTCCCTGTGGCCTATCTAAGCAGCTTTCCTATAAACTCCCCTCTCTCCCTCATTGACTCAAAAAATTACCTAAATTTTCATGGATATTGAAAAGAATCAAAAGTACGTAAAAAACAATTTTGGGAGGTTCTATAACATTTTTCCCATGTGGCCTATATAAGCAGCTTTCCTATAAACTACCCTCTCTCCCTCATTGACTTAAAAAATTAACTAAATTTTCATGGTAATTGAAAAGCATCAAAAGTATGTAAAAAACCCTTTTGGGAGGTTGTATAACATTTTTCCCCTGTGGCCTATATAAGCGGCTTTTCTATAAACTCCCCTTTCTTTCCTCTCTCTTCCTCATTGACTTAAAAAATTCACTAAATTTTCATGGATATTGAAAAGCATCAGAAGTACGTAAAAAAAAACTTTTAAGAGGTTCTATAACACTTTTCCCCTGTGACCTATATGAGCGGCTTTCCTATTAACTCCCCTCTCTCTCCCCTCTCTCCCTCATTGACTTAAAAAAATAACTAAATTTTCATGGATATTGAAAAGCATCAAAAGTATGTAAAAACACTTTTGGGAGGTTCTATAACACTTTTCTCCAGTGGCCTATATAAGCGGCTTTCCTATAAACTCCCCTCTACCTCCCCTCTCTTCCTCATTGACTTAAAAAATTAACTAAATTTTCATGGATATTGAAAAGCATCAAAAGTATGTAAAAAACACTTTTGGGAGGTTCTATTACACTTTTCCCCTGTGGCCTATATAAGCGGCTTTCCTATAAACTGCTCGGTCATTTTCACTCTTTTTTGAACCTTTATAACAGTTTTCTCATTGTGCTCGTTGTTACTTCACTGCACGGTCTTTCATTCAGTGAATATCTATTAATGTTATTTCAGGTTATGATATAAAGAGAGTATCATTAAAATCCACTTCAAAATCTCCGCGCTTTTTACGGAAAGATTACGATGGCAAACTTGTCAGAAACAACAAAACAAAATGTATGAGCGAAACTCTATTCAAATCAGCAAGAACTCTGGATTCTTTTCTCCATTGGCGTGTATTTATATTAGCCATCGAAGAAAGAACTCTGGATTCTTTTCTCCATTGACGTGTATTTATATTAGCCATCGAAAAAAGAACTCTGGATTCTTTTCTCCATTGACGTGTATCTATATTAGCCATCGAAGAAAGAACTCTGGATTCTTTTCTCCATTGACGTGTATCTATATTAGCCATCGAAGAAAGAACTCTGGATTCTTTTCTCCATTGACGTGTATTTATATTAGCCATCGAAGAAAGAACTCTGGATTCTTTTCTCCATTTGTATTAGCCATCGAAGAAAGAACTGTAGATTTTTTTCTCCATTGACGTGTATTTAAATTAGCCATCAAAGAAAGAACTCTGGATTCTTTTCTCCATTTGTATTAGCCATCGAAGAAAGAACTCTGGAGTCTTTTCTCCATTGACGTGAATTTATATCAACCATCGAAGAAAGAACTCTGAATTCTTTTCTCCATTGACGTGTATTTATATCAGCCATCAAAGAAAGAACTCTGGATTTATTCTCCATTGACGTGTATTTATATTAACCATCGAAGAAAGAACTCTGTTTTTTTTTCTCCATTGACGTGTATTTATATTAGCCATCGAAGAAAGAACTCTGGATTCTTTTCTCAATTGACGTGTATTTATATTACCCATCGAAGAAAGAACTCTGGATTCTTTTCTCCATTGACGTGTATTTATATTAGCCATCGAAGAAAGAACTCTGGATTCTTTTCTCCATTGACGTGTATCTATATTAGCCTTCAAAGAAAGAACTCTGGATTCTTTTCTCCATTGACGTCTATCTATATTAGCCATCGGAGAAAGAACTCTGGATTCTTTTCTCCATTGACGTGTATCTATATCAGCCATCGAAGAAAGAACTCTGGATTCTTTTCTCCATTAACGTGAATTTATATTAGCTATCGAAGGAAGAACTCTGGATTCTTTTCTCCATTGACGTGTATCTATATCAGCCATCGAAGAAAGAACTCTGGATTCTTTTCTCCATTAACGTGAATTTATATTAGCTATCAAAGAAAGAACTCTGGATTCTTTTCTCCATTGATGTGTATCTATATTAGCCATCGGAGAAAGAACTCTGGATTCTTTTCTCCATTTGTATTAGCCATCGAAGAAAGAACTGTTGATTCTTTTCTCCATTGACGTGTATTTATATTAGCCATCAAAGAAAGAACTCTCGATTCTTTTCTCCATTGACGTGTATTTATATTAGCCATCAAAGAAAGACCTCTGGATTCTTTTCTCGATTGACGTGTATTTATATTAGCCACCGAAGAAAGAACTCTGGATTCCCTTCTCCATTGACGTGTATTTATATTAGCCATCGAAGAAAGAACTCTTGATCCTTTTCTCCATTGACGTGTATCTATATTAGCCATCGAAGATATAACTCTCGATTATTTTCTCCATTGACGTGTATCTATATTAGCCATCGAAAAAAGAACTCTGGATTCTTTTCTCCATTGACGTGTATCTATATTAGCCATTGAAGAAAGAACTCTGGATTTTTTTCTCCATTGACGTGTATTTAAATTAGCCATCGAAGAAAGAACTCTGGATTCTTTTCTCCATTGACGTGTATTTATATTAGCCATCGAAGAAAGAACTCTGGATTCTTTTCTCCATTGACGTGTATTTATATTAGCCATCGAAGAAAGAACTCTGGATTCTTTTCTCCATTGACGTGTATTTATATTAGCCATCGAAGAAAGAACTCTGGATTCTTTTCTCCATTGACGTGTATCTATATTTGCCATCGAAGAAAGAACTCTGGATTCTTTTCTCCATTGACGTTTATTTATATTAGCCATCGAAGAAAGAACTCTGGATTCTTTTCTCCATTGACGTGTATTTATATTAGCCATCGAAGAAAGAACTCTGGATTCTTTTCTCCATTGACGTGTATCTATATTAGCCATCGAAGAAAGAACTCTGGATTCTTTTCTCCATTGACGTTTATTTATATTAGCCATCGAAGAAAGAACTCTGGATTCTTTTCCCTATTGACGTGTATTTATATTTCCATTGAAGAAAGAACTCTGGATTCTTTTCTTTATTGACGTGTATTTATATCAGCAATTGATGAAAGAACTCTGGATTATTTTCTCCATTGACGTGTATTTATATTAGCCATCGAAGAAAGAACTCTGGATTCTTTTCTCCATTGACGTGAATTTATATTAGCTATCGAAGAAAGAACCCTGGATTCTTTTCTCCATTGACGTCTATCTATATCAGCCTTTGAAGAAAGAACTCTGGATTCTTTTCTCCATTGACGTGTATTTATATCAGCCATCGAAGAAAGAACTCTGGATCTTCTTCTCCATTGACGTGTATTTATATTAGCCATCGAAGAAAGAACTCTGGATTCTTTTCTCCATTGACGTGTATTTATATTAGCCATCGGAGAAAGAACTCTGGATTCTTTTCTCCATTGACGTGTATTTATATTAGCCATCGAAGAAAGAACTCTGGATTCTTTTCTCCATTGACGTGTATTTTTATCAGCCATCGAAGAAAGAACTCTGGATTCTTTTCTCCATTTGTATTAGCCATCGAAGAAAGAACTCTTGATTCTTTTCTCCATTGACCTTTATCTATATTAGCCATCGAAGAAAGAACTCTGGATTTTTTTCTCCATTGACGTGTATTTATATTAGCCATCGAAGAAAGAACTCTGGATTCTTTTCTCCATTGACGTGTATCTATATTGGCCATCGAAGAAAGAACTCTGGATTCTTTTCTCCATTGACGTGTATTTATATTAGCCATCGAAGAAAGTGCGCCCTACGTTGTTAAAGAAGTTCTATTTTCTGGGCAAAGGCCTGAATTCCCACGAAACGAACGGGGAAAAAGGGTTGATTTCCAATAGGAGGTTGAGCAAAATTCCTCGATAAATTAGATGATTTTTTTGAAGTTAGCAAGAGAAAGCGTAAAGATAGCTAAAAACTAAGAGTATAAACATGAACTACTAATGCAGGGTAAGGTGGACGACCAGATTCCATCGTTGACAATAATCGGAAATTCAGATGGAGTGAAAATATTAGGAACTCATAGAAAAGGAAACAGAGAGAAGGAAGAAAGAAAACTTACAAGGAAATTGTAACGAAACTTCTGGTTCACTTCCGACCAGTGTCAAGTAGTGATACTGAATCATTTTAATAATCCAGTTGAAGATAAAAATATCACCTCAAGTGATACGATGAGAATGAGTAAACCATGTTCTTAGGGTATGAGAGATACACGTGTTTTTTTTTCATTCCACGTGTCTGAATCATTAAAGGGATGCAAAATCAGCGATAGAAATGTCATTTATGTTTGTTGCGGCAGAAGTTTGCAACTGTAGTACTAAAAGCTTAATTACTAATTACAGTACTTTCCAACGTAGAGGGTAAAAGTGAGGAGACAGAGGAAAGCAGAAATTAAAGAAAAGTTTAATCTAGCAGATTGCCACGCTTTTAGTATTACCATGGGATGAGAAGCGACTTCCAGCTTCATTTGGCATGCGAAAGGTTGAGAGAGTAGCAATAATTGTTACTTTTCACATAAGAGAACAATTATTTGGTATACCTGAATTTCGCACAGTTTAAGGAAACAAAATCAAACTGTAGACCTGATGTGGTTTTGTTTAAAAAGTTTAAGGAAACCTGGTCAACTATAGCAATAAAAATAATGTAGTGGGATAAAAGGTGTGACTGAAAATGTCCGTATCCTTATTCTGGAATTTATACCACAAATTTAGGCGAGAAACAGCATAGAGATGATTATAACGAATTATTAAAATTGACCATGATTTTCCTCAACGGTTCCCCGTGACAATGAGACTCCTTTCGTCTTCCTGGAGCTTCTAAACATGCTCAGTGAATGACAAAGGATATTTGTCCCTTAAAAATATACCTATTTATTCATAGATCAATATAAACTGACGAAAATAGAAAAAGATTCATCTGAAGCATATATTTTTTCTCTTAACCGACACTATCTGACATTCACATTCTTTAATAATTAAGTCACACTAGACATGACGCAAAAAAGGGCTACTACAGTGCGTTTCAGGTAAACTGATACTAGGATGAACGTTTACCTAAAGGGCTAATAACCGCACCAATTTAAGTTATTTGATCTTGGAAAAGTTCAATAAGAGTTTAATTTCAATGCGGGCAAACGATACTCAGTTTCTTCTTAGTAGAATAACAGCTAAAATAAAAAAACATTACCCCATACTAGCTTCTTTCCGCGCATGAAAATAAGCTTCAAGAGGAGATTGCGAATGTTAAAAACAATGCGGTCGTTTACTCTGAGGTGCTGGAGACTGTAGACAAGCCTTTGATGGAACAAGTAGCCGCGTGAAGGACTTACTTTTCCAATAGGACTGTGTTCCCAGACACAAGGCAAGGAAGACACAAGCGTGGTTGTTTAACAACGTCCCGCACCACTAGTCCCCAGGCTTGTGGCCGCTCAGGTCCCCTGACTGAATCCCCCTAGATTTTTTTGTGTAAGCCCTGTTGTCAACAAGGCTTCTCACAACACTTTAGGATATCTGAAAGCCGCCATTGTTGAGGTAATATAATTCATTGACAAGGACTTCCTACCCAGGGCATGCGACCAGTTCAGGTGCAAATGTTGAGCGTTTCGAATCATTTCGCAACTATGATATCGTTTATTTGTGTTTGAATTCTCATGAGAATAGATTGCTTCGTTGATATACAACTTGTTTTCTTTTCCAGTGTTACAATCTGTATCGATTTAGAAATCCGAATAAAACGATAGATTGACACTGAAGATCTCAACCGTTCAAATTTTCTTAAAAACTACTTATCGATAGGGTGCAATGGGTAATTTTTCACCGTTGGAAACTTGGGTGTAAGTGCATACATGTTGTCTGGTTTCTTCTTCTACATGTCATATTAGACTCAGTTGTTCATCGTATGTGAAAAAAAATCATTCAAAGAAATTGTTATAAACAAGTTGTGCTACTTAATATTTATCCACCGAGTTCCAATGCAAAGAGATCCAAGGGCTTAGATGTTAATCTGAGAACTGTGCAGATGATCAGGAGAGAGTTAGATGAATCCGACAGTGATTACAAAGGTATAGTGGCTCGAAACCCACCAGAGACACGTTTTGCACCTGTTTCTCTTCCCTGAAGGTTGCAAGCTCAATACAGAGGCCTACATTAAGTGCCGGGGAGGAAGGGGGGTTCTGGATCCAGAAAGAGGTCCCTGGAAGGCTGTACGTATAGCAGCACGGGTCTACGCCATGCAGACAAGCAGGAAGAGCCAGTGATGGCTGTCAGAAAATTTCTTTGACCATATCATTGTGAAAATCTGGTTTCCAACTCCATAAAATGCAACTCCCTGGAGTATTATGTGTGGGGGTGTGGTTGAGAGATAGAGAGAGATAGACAAGACCCGTGCACCACCAAGGTGAAGCTTAGTTATAGAATCACCACAGTTTTCGCCATGTTAATCAGGGGGACCATCGTGAAGTCATCAGCAGGTTCAGACATCCCCTGGACTCCTTGGTTCAGATCGAAGGGGATTTTATTGAATAAGATGAATAGTACAATCCTTAAAATCTTTAACTTGTAACTTTGGTAAATATATCTTTATAAAAAAACATTATGTGTTATTTTCTTTTAGGCTGAACTTAAACGTCAGGTTACCTATTGCACCGGGAACATGGAACGATGATGCTAAATTCCAACGTGAGTTACAGATATATAAAAGCATTATAATGGTTAACGAGGAAGCTAAGAGACGAATGAAACTAGTACATAAATGTAAGAACATTCTAACTAAGCACGATGTAAATATAAAAAAAGTACCTAGAAGCTACTAAAGTTGTTTTTACATCGTTATCAATATGTTATTATTGCCATTTTCAAATAATGGTAAGACAAAAATGTTGTAAATAATATTCACTTTGATTTATTCTTAAAAATACCAATTATCGAGAAATTTTGAAATTTAGGAGTCCCTCTACTGGTTTACCTCTAGTAACTGACAAAATTTGGGGAATACGTTAAAAAGGAAGTTTTCACTGGGAAATAAATGGCATCTTAAATAACTGACAACAGATCAGTGGTAAAACTTCAACCACATTTTTATTATTTACCATACTTACATGCTCAATTTTTCATCTTTATTATAATATTTTCCTACTCATCTATTGCATTATTTCCTTCTTTAAGTCTCTTATTATTTAGTTTCCTAAATAATCTATTAATTTGTCTCTTAATCAACCATATCTTTAGCTCTCTATTTATCCCATTATTTCGAATCTTAAACCTCTCTCTTCTCTCATTTACTGTACCTTCATTCCTTTCACTCTCAACTCTAACTACTGTAATATTTTACTCCATATCAAACTGTTATATGCATTCATTATTTCCCATTTAATTCCCTCCTACACCTAGTTTAATTCCTGCTAGGTGTTTATGCTTTTTACCCCAGTAGATGAGATGATCACACTTACTTCAGCGTAATGAATAAGTACTCCAAGTTTGGCAAAGTTAAACGGTCCAACGAAGGCTTTACCATCGTCACGCACCATTGCATAAACGTCATGCGGTTTATTCAGGAAGCCGTCTCCCACCCCGATGAAGATCCGATGAAGAAGGGATCCTTTAGGTGCACTCTGAAATAGCCCATGAAGTTATGATTCCAATGATCATCTCTGCATTTAGGTTGGGTTTTGAGTGTACTCGTGTGAATGGCAAAAGCACACGGATGATAAGATGATATAAAATATTAAAAGCTGATAAAATATGACAAACATGCTCGAAGTGTAAAAATGAGGTAAATCTACAAAATGATTGAAAATGACAATGACTTCTTTCAAAGTTCAATTATAGAATTTTAAAAAATTTTAGCGAGCTCAACTACCCTCTAGCTACTAAGCACGGCCACGAAATAAATAAGAAAAAATAACACTGTCATTTAAAAACAAATAACAGAGACAAATATAAAAAGTTTAAGAGAAGAAACAAGAAAAAGTAAGACCAAAGAATATGAAGCAAGCTCAGATGCCCAGAAGAGGCCCGCCTCCAACAATTTAGAAACGAAAGAGAAGAGAGAAGAACTACTTCGTATAAATAATCATCCATCGCAACCTGGCATGCACGAAGCCAGCCCCAGATGCATTGATAATTCGTGTGACTTCATTTTTCTTATTACCAAGACAAGAAGCACAGGAATTTCATTCAGTCTAAGACAATCAGGTGGTGAATGCTGTCGAATACTGAAGCAATATTAAATGGCTTGAGTCACGGGTGTCATATTCAATCTGTTTTAAAATACAGCTTGAAGTGCTGAACTTATGCGTGTCATGTAGTTTAGAATGTAAAAAAGTTAAATGTGAATCCGATTTCTCAATCTCGAAAGACGGCTTTAACTCCTCTCCGTCGTACATCATTCCAGCAGTATCTATATTTCCAGGAATCCAGCAGAAAATAATTGCTAGATCCCTTGACTTGCAGTAGCCATGATGTGTCGGATAGAGAAAGAGTTTTGGTAGATATTCCAATATTCAATGGTACTTAATGCGCTCTGTATGTCGCCAGTGAGTACTTAAATGGCGAACAGAGCGTGGCTCATAATCCTCAGTGCCGATCAGGTAACTGCCACCAGCTCAGACGAAAAGACACTTGCAGCGCCCAGATGCGCCCTACAAGCATCATTCATGGGAGATAGCGCGCGAGAAAACATTCTTTATAATTTGAAAAGACTTCTTTTATTCACATAATCAATTACAATATAAGTCAGTGAATGCAACAAAAAGTATAAAATAAATACTCACGGTGCTGTAAAAGCTTTAATAGCAGAGGTTATGGTGACAAACGTTCAAAGATAGTATCATACACGCGAGTGTTAAACAGACATCTTGAAGAGGTGTTCAAGTCTTCTCTCCGAAAGCTGTATGGAATAGGGTCGTCAAGATTCTCGGGGAGAGATATAGGAGCCGATGGTGTATAGGGAAGAAGGTGAACACGCGCGAAAAACAGGGAGCTTGATCTGTGCATGAAAAAATGTAAGTGATATCCCAATAGCCATAAAAAGAATCCTGTCTATAGGGGGGGCGGGCCCTAGTCCCCAATCGGCGATCAGAGTAGTTTATCCAATCCTTAAGAAACCTTACGGTGCAACGGAATAAAACTCTCACCCATAGTCATTCTTTGGATGAAGAAGGTGGCGGTAAATAGAAGCTATTTTACTACATCAAGACCCAAGATACGTAACACTAGAGAGTAGATAGAAGAGAATCTCAATGATTGTGGCAGAAGAGAAGGCATGGTGGGAAATATGCTAGTCCAAGACAAGATTTTGGTCGAATGCACGAAGTAGGAATCGGCGCGAGTCAAATTCGTCCAGAAAAGATCCATTTAAGTACAGTTCCGGATCTCGGTCATGCAAGCGACGGCGGCAGATTTAGACCTCAAATTTCCTAAGTAAAAGCTTAGAAAAATTGCATGGAAACCAGTATTGATAGACCATCTTTCCACGCTTGTAAATAGAAATCTCAGTAGCCATTCACAAGGAATCTTGGAACATACCCTCCGACCAGATCCTAATAAACAAAGCGAACAGAATAATCAGGAGTACTCATACAGATAGAATAGAAGAAAGGCAGCATAATACTTTTGTCCGGTATATGGGTAAGATCCGAGCAAAAAACAGGTCATAACAAAGTTCCACCGCTCAGAAGAAGTTTAGTCGGTGACCTTTGCTGTTGGAACAAATTCTCGCTAGAGAATGAAGAGAATGCGTTTGCGAAGGAATCCGCCAAGTACACAGCTTAAGAGATGATCGACAATGTTTAAATGAAGAAAAATGATATGTGCAGAAATATAAATGCTCACATTGAATGAGAAGTAAATCAATTATGATAAAAGCGTCGATTAAAGGATCAATGATGACTGGAAAAACTACAACCCCAATAAACCTTGATTAAAAAGAACTGCACAAAATTACCAAAAGTAACATGGGCTAATAAAAATGAAATGAAATAACAAGAATCGATCTTAAGGGGTCAATTTGTTAAGCAGTACAAAGAGAATGCTGATAAAAGAAGTAGTGCGAAATATCCATGATGATTACCTCCGGCCAATTTTAAAGATGAAAGTGGTGGAAAAAATTTGGTTCAACAAAAATTTATTTATTGTAATTTAAATTCAAAATTAACCTACGCCCGGCCAATTCAACCATAAAACTATTTTTAGTAATAGATTACCATATTTAGGAATTCAATCAATATCATGCATTCTGATTGGTTATCGTTGGTCACGTGACTGTATTCGAGGCCGCTCATTGGATTTCAACTTACAAACCGAGAAACCCTATATTTTTTAACTTAATCTTATTACTAAATTAATTTTGATAACATAAATAAATTCCAAGCAAAAAAGGTATTTTTTTAATGAAACATCATATCAAATGAACGCAAGAAAGACGAAACGCACGAGAAATAAATATCATTGCCCTCAATATGAGAAATAGAGGGATTGTAACGAACAAATAATTTTCGTAAAATCTTTTTTCGTGTTAGCTTTTGAAAAGATTACACTGGATGCCATTCTAGCTTGATCATACCCTTGTCTTTCATCATGACCAGCAATTTTACCACATGCAGTTATTAATTCACTTATTAACCCACACCGATTTGGTGTGGGTTGGGAAAGATGGCAATTCAAATTTGTTGAGAATCAAATCCTAAAGTTTGGGGATGATGAGATTGCAAGTGAGGGTAGACTCGTAAATCGCTTCCTGTGCGAAAGTCCATGATCTTGCGAAGAGCGAAGGCGCGGAGATTTGGATCATCGTCACAGAGGAGAGAATTGAACAGATTTTCTGGGTGCGCATTCCATGATTTGATGTAAAGAAACACTATGTCTCGCGTTGATTGAGGAAGAACGCGGAGACATTTGATTTAGAAAAGAATGTGATTGGAGGCGTCAGAAATGTATAGTCGAGTTTTGATTGCAAACCAGCAAGGAATGTAGTTGGTGACGACGTAGTAGATGGGAGACTGCATGTGCTTCTTAACTTTACCTTCAAAAGGATGCTTGGAGACGTAAGTTGCGCCAAGGCGACAGGCTAAAGTGAACCGACTCGAGTGAGAAATGGGTCCTGGCGCCATAGTTTTCAGTTGTGGATCAATTTGGCGCTTTGAATGGATTTGGCGACGAGAAAAAAGGTACTTCTGATCAGAGGAAAAATCGGACAACACTTCATCTGTCATCGGAATTTCTGGTCCACCTGCAATCGGAACGAACTCTTCTTTCCATTCTATCTCTTCCACTTTTGACAAAAACTTCCGTATTGGTCCTTTGGAAGAATTATTACATGTGGTAGGTCCATCGATGGTTTGACATTGATGACAAAGGCCGAGTTCATTTGTATGGAGATAACAAATTGACCAAAGAACTTTTTCACCTTATCGATCCTCAATCTTTTTCACTCTCTATCTCAGACAAATTACATGTAATTTACTCTCACTCACCTCAAGAAGAGAAATATAGGCTAAATTATCTCGTAGTGTTGGGAGATCTGAGAGTGGCAGCGGCTTAAACCAGCGGCTCTCAAACTTGGGTCCATATGCCCCAAGGAAGCTATGGCAAGGATTTAGGGGAGGTCACGGTGAGCTTTTAGAAATTATACATTTCTAAATAATGTCAGGAATATGAATTTAAAAAAAAACTTGCATCACTCATTCTGTCTTGGGAGAAATTCTTTTATTTTTTCATTGCTTACATTGACAATAAAATTTGAAGTTACATAATTTATAGTACAATTAAAGAACCCCATGACTGAATGTTTACTTGCAATATTCAATAATCATAGATGGGTTGATCCAGTTTTACATTGCCGTCCAGATGCATTCCTGATGAACTATGCAAGATCCTAGAGGTAGTGGTCAAATGTGTCAAGTTGTGAAAGCTGGAGTTCTGAAGTCTCGCCTTTTCCAGAATCTTTGTAGAGACATGGATTTGGAGCATGAACTACTTCTTTTAATCCAAAGTGCGCTGGGTTTCAAAGGGCAACGTTGTGAATCGACTGTTTGAACTTCAGATGGAGGTTACATTGTTTCTGGAAATGCAAGGGAAATTTTATCTCTTGATTCAATTCTATGAGGTTTTGTGTTAGCCAAGTCTTGCATACTTAGCAGATATATTTGAGTAGTTAAATAAGTTAAATCTCAAGTTACAAGGCAAGAAAAGAAATGTGTTTCACCTGATGGATTGTGCTTGTGCATTACGTGCTAAGATCTAGATTTGGCAAAGCACGGATTCCTTGATCTCAAAAATGATTCTCCTGTCAAAGATCTCTATGAAGAAAAATCTCTGAATGTATTCTGGTGTTCAATGTTTCAGTCATATCCAAAAGTTAGTGAAATTACACTTCGACTATTCTTGCCTTTTTCAACTACCTATTTATGTGAGTCTGTTTTCTCCACTCTTCTACAAATCAAAAATAAGATCCGGAACCAACTGGATGTAGACCCCGACATGAAATGTGCATTTTCAGTGACACAACCTCGTATTCGTCAACTACCTGGAAATAAACAGTCACCTTTCTCATTGAGATGTTATACAATTTTTGTGAGGTAAAATACAAATACTTTCGATTTTTATTTGCAAAAGAAATACAATTGCAGATACAAATACTTTCGATTTGGATATGAAAAATACATTTATTGATTGATATGCAAAAAGACAATCACAGATACAAATAATTTCTATCTTTATATGAAAAATACATTAATTGAACTTTAAAGAAGTATATCACAAAATTCTAGCAAAATATAAGATAATTATGATTGTCAACTTTGTAATAAAAAAAAAGCAAAGGTGCTTCTTCATATACATTTTTTACCTTTTGGCGAGTTGGTTATGAACGAAAAATGATTTCGAGCTACAAGGATGTTGAAAATTCATGAAGGTAGGAATGGAGTAAAAAAGGTTGAGAACCACTAGCTTAGATGGTCCGATGACATTACTTGAGCCACTTCGAGAATTAGCATGTTTATTTGTTTTAGGCATTTTTGACAATATATACAAGTAATTTCGAATAATGAAATAGATGTCTGTGGTTGCAGTCTTCGCATGTGTCAAAAATCCACTACTGATTGGCTCGGCTCGAATTTCGGGATCCCTATCCTCCAATCGCAGCTAGAATTTAAGATAACACGTGAATACGCCATGATGCTTCAGCGTAGCGAGAATCTTTGAGCTGATTAGAGTAGTTTTATTTTAAATCTCCTCAATGTTTTTATTTACTTTCTAGTACAATTGTCTGTTCCAATTATTTTTATTCAACACAAGTAACGGTTTTGAATCTGCCCCCTTAATAAATATATCTTGATTTCGTGTAATTTCACAAGTATGGATGATTCGAGGGAATGTTCACCCAAAGGATATGATAAATAATGCAGGAAAATACAGAAATAAACGCAAGGGAAATTCTAATTTATTTCTGTTCTGAGAAGTCTCGTTCTCATCTTTAGCTCCAGAAGAGAATAGAAGTGGAAATTTCTGCTTGCCTTTTAGAACAATTTGCCTGACTTCGTTCAGTGGTCACATTTGGTTGAAAACCAAATTGAGCAAGCCAAGGTGCAAAGAACGCTGATGTAACCAATTGGGATGTAATATAATTCATATTAAATAATTCAGCCCAGTGAAACAAAAGGTTGTAGGTATGTATGTATGCGTGTCCTTTCTACATGGGAAAAGATCCAATAAGATCTAATGGATATGTGCGAAACGTCTGTCGTGAAAGATAATTTGGGGGGCGGCTTCTTGTTGTGTCGGTGTATTTTCGCTCCCCCTGCCATTTGACACATGTCTTGGCCACAAACGCAAATCGTCTTTAATAGATGGATAAACGAAACGGGAAATAATTAGCTGCGAGGTGGCTCGAATTCAAGATTAGGATGAAAGATGGAGAGCGTCATAAACTCCTCCTCTTTGAAGTTGGGGAACATAAGACAAGTATTGTCACTTCTCATTTGTTGACATTGTTTTTCGAATTTGGGAGAATCATCGGTTGAACCTACAAAGCATGGTCTGCCGAGTTTTATACTTGCTTTAGTAACTCGCGTAAGTTTTGAGCGTCCGCCGTTTCAATGTAATTTTTCTCTTGCTGATATTTCCCTGATGCATTCATTCAAGTCTGTAGTAAATTTTGGATATATACTCGTACATATTCCAAATTTCTGCTCTTGCTCGTTGAGATGATCATTGAATCGGATTTGAGCGGCGAAATAATGGACTTATATTCTTTATGGGAAAATGTTCTATTGTTTGGGTATCTGATGTTGCTTATATTGAAGGTCATTCTACGGCAATAGAGATTTTGAATGAAGATTGTTCATGGAATGGAAGGTAAAGGATATCGGTCTCGCCCCATTGAATATTCAACGGATGTAGTCCCGGACAGGTAGTCAATTTCCTCAGGATTTCTTAGTGACTAAATGAATCTTCAGTAACAAGGACTTTGAAGATGGTCGACGACTCCTAGTTTGATGAGTTTGAGTTATAAATGAATTATAACGAATTAAATATTTACTGCGGTATAGTGGGCCAAACAGAGTAGATAAACTGAGGAAATTATTTTTAAAAGGGATATTAATAGAGAAGATTCAGCTCAATTCTGATCGTGAAATATCGAGTAATAAAATTTACTGTCGTGTTAATATTGAACGCCTAAGTATGAATATATTAAGGTTAGAATTTGGAATGAGATATTCTACACCTGAAATGCGGAAACCCCCCCTCACAATGTTTTCTACAGATTGGAAATAAACTGGCGTCTTTGAGTCCTCTTTTTTTTTAGGCGCTACATACGTTGCACGTGTGTTTGTGTCTTTCATCTAAGGTCGATCACATTGTCCTCTACGCCAGTCTTGATGCGAACATAAAGTCGTTTGAGTAGGCTAGTTGTAAAAAAGGAGGCGTACTCTGAATTTTATCATAGCAATGGAGGCCGATTCTCTTAGATCTATACGTTTCCCGAAAATAAACATCGCCCTGACACTTACTCGCATGGATACAAATAGGCAATTGGAATTCAAACTTATTAGATTCGTGGAAGATTCTTAAGCCAAGCATGAGCGATTCCCTCCTCTGTGCATGCTCTCTTCTGTCTTGGCCCTTATGTCCTTAGATTTTTTAGTCTTGCCAGCCTATGGCCAGAGACACGTTGTCTGTGAAGTTTGTCTGGCTTTGCGATGGACACAGAATCTGTTAAAACCCCCTTGCAAACTAAGCTGTCACGATAGTTAATTAGGCAATATCCTAGTTCAACAAAGTCTGTATCCGAGACCAGTAAGCTATTCCATGGCACGGAGCATTTGAATAGGTCGTCTGTCTCCCAAATATTGGGCTGGGAAGTAATTTCAGAAAACCACAAAACAAGTAGTAAATATCGAGAATGATATATTAGGGCCCAAATAGATCGATGATTGTTAAGAATGCTATAAAAAACGATCAACGATACAGATATATCGTTGTTAGGAACTAGTGATAAATAGGATTAAAGGTGAAAAAAACTGGCACACAAAGTTCGATTGTGATCAATTCTTCTACTAAACAAATCAGTGGTGGCACAAACTATGATATAACAAGATAAATGAAAGATTGATACAACAAACAATGATAATGTAAGCCTAACTAAGTTCAATGTTGATAAGGTGGGCTATAAAGAAAAACTCTACTTGAAATTATGAGGGGTCTGGAGGAATAAATTATAAATATTGTTGGTCTTGAGAATTGAACGCCACAAATTCTGATCTGACATTACTGAGAGTGAAACTTCATCATACCTTTGCCTCATTATAGAAGGGACCTCCGTATATCATAAACCATTTCGTTTCAGTCTGTTCGACCATCTCTTCGAAGGTGCGGAAGGGTATATTTATCTTGGGTATGACCAGTGTAGCTTTTAAATTGCACTTGTAGCTAAAACTAAAAAGAAGGCTCGTGATAAGCCAAAAGCCCACAAACATCTTCAAAGAAAGTTTTCTTGGATAGTTGACACCTAATATAGGACAAAATTAGTTAATCGTTTGGATAATTTTCAATGTTATAACATGAATTAAATTTGTAAGCATGTCTTCGACAGACCTTCAATTTTTGTATTTGTATATTTTTTATTTTGTATTTGGATATGTTCAAATACCAAAGATATGTAAAGAAACTACTTAGAAACTTAGAGAAGGCAGAATATGCATATATTTTGGGAACTCACTACATTTTCCTCCGCAAATCGGAGCTCACTTCTTAGACTTCTGCTAGACCAACAGAATGCTGCTATTGAAGTTCCCAACCAATCTGATCATGATTCAAATGGGGTCTTGGATTTTTAACTAAATATTATATTAAGGATTTGCCACCACAATAAATGACATTGTCTTCCCACTATCCATACGCAAAAATATATCAAAATAATAAATATGCTCAGAAGTACAACACTAAAGACCTTGAGCTCTTGCAAGACTATTCGCTATAGCGTTGGATCTCTGACATCGATGCAGGGGTTCATTGCCATCTAGTGTAACAGAAGCGTCATGAGCTTGCCGCACATTGGGCAGATTTACTGAAGCTCTTCACCAACGGGGTAAGTAGCTCCATACGCATCATCGTGTCTTCTCTTTGAGAAGCAAACCTAATGTCATATATGAGGCTTTCATATTAGCATACCCAAGACGCAGAACGGGTACCGACCCTGCTGGATCACACGAATAATTCTTAGGTCACTGATTGGTGCAAAAAAAAAAACCCAATTATCCTGGTAACGGATCTCAAAAAACGATGCAACATACAAATAACGCTACCTACTTACCTCAACTACAAAAAATACTAAAAATGTTCACCAATGGAGATAAAAAAAGCCAGACCTTACTAAGCATCTCGAAATCGGACACGGAAATGCATTAAAAAAAAACACATAAGCTAACTCTTATACCTACGAAGGAGCTCTATCTACTTCACAAAGTCAAAGACCACGCAATCAAGCACGAAAGATCACGATCAAGGCACCAGGGAATTAAATAACCGAATGCTGTCGTCCCGCTACCAGGACTTCTGGCGCAGATCGCACAGGATGGAAAAATGACAACAATGTGACAGGGTATAGAGCGAAAATGTTCCTCAAAGAAGGGTTTCTGGCAATGCTGCCACCAGTGGCAATTTGCTTCGCGGTTTTCCACAAGTATTTCCGAGTCTCAGACGGAAATTATTAATTGCCTCGTGTGTATACATAGTTAATTTTGGTCGACAATCCCGTTACGTTTTTATTTTAAAAAGTTTAATTCGAATTCGCGACCATCATTTCTTCATAAGACCAATTTAAATTATAAGGTGAATCTCTTGGTTTATCCGAAAAGGACCTTCTTTCCTATATACAAGGAGAGAGAGCCGAGAGAGTGGAAAGAAGGGACAGAAAAGAACGAGATAAAGAAAGAGATAGAGCGGAAAGAAGAGAGAGAAAAAAACGAAAAAAAGAAAGATAAGAACGAGAAAAAGAGAAAGAAGAAAGAGAAAGCATCCATCAATATGAGCTGAAAATGGCTTCGCTTTCTTCTGCGATTCAATCGTTGCTAAAGGACCGAGGGTGTTTCACCTTCAAGGAATACCTCGAAGAAGCCGATGTATTCGCTGCAAGCCACAATTCCTACCCTAATGAAGGAAGAAAGTCTGATCCATCGTCCCCCAAAGGTAAAAGTGACAAACAAAAATTTACAACCTGTGACCCTAGTTAGTTTGTCAAAATAACTGGCCCCTCCAAGCCCAGAATTTTCTTCATCATAACCCCGTGACGTCAAGCCATTCTCGTTATACTTCCCCAGGAGGCCCATCGAGTGTTTCTCCTGCGGTATTGAAGGACATTCGAGGACAAACTACCCCCAGAACTCCCAATTCCGTCCTAGTTCTCTCAATCAAGTGCATCAAATTTGCGCTTCCCCCGCGCCACCACCGTCGCAAATTGAACCTCCTCTCTCTCTCCATCTGCTCCTCCTGCCACTGGCCATCAGGTGAACTTCTTGTTCGAGAAGAGCTCCCTAGGAAGCTTCAAGATTGAGACCGGATCAGTAAACGGCTGCCGGGTCTCCACCCTTGTTGTGGATACAGGGTGTACGTGTATTATGGTGTCGGATGAGCTGCCCCCCCGATCGCTCCGAGCCATGATAAGTTTGCGGTAGTACATGACTACCTTGGGCGTGCAAATCGATTCCCCATCGTGAATTGTCTTATTGAATGCCCGTATTATACCGGCTGGGCCAAAGTAGTAGCGGCCCCAATGAACCTCTGCGCTGTTCTGGTTGGAGAGTGCCCACAGGTTACTTCCACCCCCGTGGTTCAACCCAACCTGCCGCATTCCCAGATTAAAAAGGAAGCAGAGTCACCCGCCCCCCTTGAATTCCCGGCAACTACGAGTTTAGCGTCGTTCTGAACAAAGAATTTGCTAAAGAGCAAACGGACTGTAATTCACTCCTCCCCTTTTGGACCAAAGCTCATAATAATAGTCAGGGGTCCTACCCCTTGGAAATAAAGTCGTTTCTTACCTCCTTAAGAACGACTTCCTGTACTACGCTTGCTCGAAAAGGAATAGTTCCGAGGCCCATGCATTATGCATCCCCTACTCGCCGGTCCCCCTCATATTAAAGAGGGCTCGTGATGGTCGTTCTCTAGCCATTTCACTCATACCAAAACGGCTCGGGGGAATTTTTAAGTATCTTTATTGGCCCGGTGCGGCAGATGACATCCTTAATTATTGCCGTTCGTGTAATATCTATCAAAGGACAGCCACAAACGGAAGCATTAGACCCTCTCCGCTGCAGATGGGACCCACACACCTGAACCTTTCGCCCTTGTGGCAATCGATTGGATCGGCCCCACTCATCCTCTAGATCCGCTAAATGTGGTGCAAGTGACTTACATAGAACAGGAAAAGGAGTACCCTTTGCTTACCATGCCCAGCGCTACCGAAGCCCAGTCATCTGACTTAGACGTTAGCGCCCAGCTGTCCCCCGAGTTGAAGAGTCGCTGCAGCAGTTATTGAGTCACATTGGAGACGTGATTTCAGATATTCCCGGCTCTGCCACTCAGTTCAGGCAGGATATTATTTAACCTACCCTGGAGCCTATTCGTTCTAAGCTGTATCCCCTTCACATCCATTTAAGAGAGGTCTTTAACGCAGAAGTTACTAAATTGTTGAATTTAAAGATTCTGATCTACCACTGTTTTGGTAAAGAAGTCAGACGGGTCATATAAACTGTGCATCGATTTTCTGGAACTTATTTCGGTGACCTTGTTCGATGCTGGGCCTCTTCCCTTGATCGACCAAAACCTCTATCTCTTTGAAGAGGCCAATTACATTACCGTAATGGACCTATGTAAGGCTTATTATCAAATTTCCCTTAAATAAGGTGTAAAGAGATACACGGCTTTCTCCACAGACAAAGGTTTAATGCAGTTCCACCGTCTACCGTTCAACTTGGTGACAGCTTGTAGTAATTACAATCGCATGATGCGAAGAATATTATACAGGCTGGCCAACGTGACTTTCTATTTCGATATCTTTTACGTTGCAACTCGCGAGTTGCATCACGTGATCGCCCTCCAGGCCCTGCTGTGTCGCCAAGGAGGCTTTGGCCATTCTATGGGCCATAAAGAAGTTTAGAATGTATTTATTAGGTTAAGAGTTCCTTGTAGAGAGGGATCACAAGCCCCTCGCATATTTGCGAAATGTAAAAAGCAACAATGGTTGCCTTATGTGCTGGAATTTATACCTCCAGGGGTATCAATTTGAAATCAATTATATAAAAGGATCCGAGAATTGTATTGCAGATAGATATTATACTTGTAACTGTTATGTTTAAGTTTGTTCCTCTTGTTTAAACTGTACATATTCGGACAATAAATCTCTCTGTTCATAAATCAAGAACGATCCAGTAAACTCTTGTATTGTTCGGATCAATCAATTCCCAGAATTATATATTTTCCTTTTGTATATTTTTGAATTGTGCTTTTTTATCTTTTGAGGATGTTATTTATTTTTCTTTGTGTGTGTGTAGCTCTAGGTCGTTATTGCCCTTAGGTGATCGACCCCCGTTTGAACTTATGTTATTTCTTGTAGCCCTTATGTTCTTGTCTAGTTCATTTATTCCTTGTGTTCCTGGATACTTTTTATACGTAAATATGTCCGAGCCACCAAAACGTGATGACCCATTCAAAGTCAGGTATCCCCCAATTGCCACCCCCCAGTGAGGTCGGGAAATTTTCAGACTTTTAATAACCATCCAGCGGTTGTCAGGTGTTACATTTTTTAAAGTAACATCTTCAAAATGAAGGAGTGTTTGACCAGTCCAAACCACGAGGTCAGGCTCGAAGTCAGTTCACGTGAGCGGGGACCGTGAGAACAGTCAGAATATCGAACTGCTTTCCGCGATAAGCGAGGGATTGAAATCTCAAACGCGCGCTCCTCTCGTCTTCTAGGGTGTTATCAAAAAACCCTCGCGGGAGTACTTCCCATCCCTCAAGCGCCGTGTTTGTTCGTGAAAGATTCCCATCCCCCCCATCCATTGGCGGAGGCAGTAACGGATCTGGCTGGTCCCTATATATTGTTGATCCTAATAGGGCATCAACAGTATAAGCCTGCCTCTTACCACGAAACACGTCATTCTCGATCATGATCCTTTTTCTCGATGAGCCGAAGGCTAGAATTATACCGAAGGGTCCGGCCCCTAATCAATTGGCCCATCCTTGGTTTCGGTACATTTCGTTTAGCACGAATACTCCCTCCAGTTAGTGTTACTACTAAAGATTAAACTCCCCGTGGTTAAAGCCCCTTGAATAATCATCCGATCCCCAGTTTCATCTCTGAAAGCCTCGAACCCAAGCTAGGCTGAGACGAATCATCTGTGGCTATTCTGGCCAGTCATCCTGGTGTGTTTTTGTACAGAGGCTCGTATCGCCTCTCGACTGCCACCTCTGTAGAGCCCACTCTGAGTAGCTCTGATACATTTGGTCCTTGTACACATAGAGTATCTATTGCCATTATTTCATTTAATCTATTCATTGTGTATAACTGCGTATATATTAGTTTATTTTTGTACCTATCTTTTCCTAAGCCTCATAGCCGGAGCTTTCATTAGTTTAATATCGCCAACTGCACTCAATCTTTGAAACTTAAAATCCTCCGCACTCGTCCCCCTCCCCCTCACTTCTATTTCCCATCTCTGTCGTGACTACAGTAGAATCAAGGTCACGCGTTGACCTTGAGCGTCCAGGTCTATTGGGTAGAAGTGACCTATATATTGGGGTCATTCTACGACATTCGAATAATTGAGTCGCAAGCAAATATTTCCTCGTCATCTTTCGAGCCGCGTCGGTGCATATTGTCCTATACCCAGGGGCTAGCTGCCCTCCTATTGTCTTTATGTGGACTATTATATGATGCTTTCTTGTTTAACAGCTTAAGGCAAAGCCCTATTGAGTGAGTAAACAAATTATTTCCTTGCCGTGAACGCACCTTTACTAAATATCCTGACATTATCAATGAATTTAAATTTTTGAATCTTTCCTTTCCGTTTCTCAATAACCAGTTCCATTGCAATCTGGTTCTTTCAAATAATTTATTCGGGTAATTTGGCATTCATATATCATTAACAGCTTCCACATCATAAAAGACTCAATTCTTTCACCCCACAATTCTACCACACAACACCACTGTACTCTAATAATTTTATTTAGTCTAGTTAGTTATGATGTATTTTCAATTTTCATTAATGTCCCCGAGAAGGATTTCCTGACCTTTCATCACTATTTTCATCAATCTCATTTGTTTGTGCTTATGATTTCCAATTAACTTTTAATGGAAAGTTTATTAGCAGATGCTGAACATCGCCATGGAAAAATGTTTGTTTCATCTCCTCGTAACATCCATATGAAGTCCTTATAAAAGATTCTTATAAAAGTGACCATATGCCTTCAACTCGGTTTAGATCCTTAGATGGCATTCTTTGTATTTGGCTTAATAATCTTAATATTAGTTATTTAGGCAAAAATCAATGAGTAGTTCCTTCAATTAAATTTAGCTTTTATAGTGAAAATTATGACATCTTTCGCCTCTGGTGGTATAATTGTAAAATCGCTGTTTAAGGTTTCCTAATATGCAATTTATCATAAGCCAACGTATTCGGATTCTTTCACGCACTATCATTTTAATCACTATCAAATTATAAAAGGACGGTTTACCTCACTGTTCCTTCGTGCTCTATGGATTTTCTCCAGTAATATTTTGACAAATAGATTTATTTTATACTAGCAGAGGTCCCCGACGTTGCCTGGCATAAAATACCTGTCACAAATAAATACAGATACATATTGTTTGAAATGCCTCTATTGTGGCACCAAAATATCTTTATTTGCTGTTTATTATTAGTATTTGCGGGGTAAAGGCAGATTCAGGAGAGTTGCACACTCTCCCGATCATATAATATCAGATAATATATTTACAATGAGTAAACATGTCACCTCGTGCGCTCGGCAGTTTACGCGCACGCGTGAATGGCCGTTAGTTATGAGTGAACAACGTTCTGGCCGCAGGAACAGATCGAGCGTCTTATAGGTACAGGTAGAATATTAACATGCAATTATGTTGCATCTATCATTGTTGGATAATTGTAAAATCGAGCCGAAAAGTGATTTTATGATTTAATAATATTAAACCAATTTTTTTAAGCCAAAAATTCGTAATCTCTCCGTTTAATGTCTTTTATAGCGCTCCCTCTAATTCTAAAACAATTATCATTAATGATTTATTTAATTATTATTCCTTCTTGTCAAGATTTATCAAATCTAATGTAGAGATTGCCATTAGAGTTACATTGGACAGTTAGGCAAATAACGCAGTGTAAGAAGAACATACTATATTGTCAATCCAATGTTCAAAGCTGCAATGGAAAAAGTGATTTATTTATGCATATGTCCATCTCTAATCAAATTAATAATTGGAACATTGTCAAACTAATCTTACATTCCAGTAACCATCTAACTATAACAGTTCTTCAATATGTCTGTATAACATCACTTCAAATTTCTATATTAATCCAGGTTTGTTTTCTCTCGATCGTTTATTATTTACATTATCAAATCTCAAAACGCTGAAATCTTCGTATAAAGGAGTTTGTATTCGCCCCATTTTCTCTATTAAATAAGATGTCTATTTCCATTTGTTCTTCATTCCTTGAATAAGGCCTGTTAATAGAGGTTATTTGACACCTCTTGTGGATAATATAAGCCGCAGATAAAATGACAAGAGTCAGTGAATGGGACAAATGCTAGACATGGGCTTAAAAGGAAACCATGCGGTGTTTACAGGTTTTAAAGAAAGTTTCAACCTCCCTTCGTCAACCAGTAGACTCAAACAGGGACATGAGGAAGGCACAATCAAAGGCGGGAGATTCCACCACCCACACTAACTGTTGGAATACACCTCAAAATAATAGTTTATAACAACTTTGCATTATTCAAATCAGCACCTCACTTGATGAACTAAAAACAAAGAACTTCTATGTCTCGAGTAAAAGTGAAGCCGAGGTGCGAATGTGCGGTATCCAGGTTAAGTAGCGGTCGAAAACAAGATTAAGAAAATAGTTCGGCTTAAGTAAATCAAGAAACCAAATTATATGGAAAGGCGGGGGTCAAGGTGAACTCCTAGAGAGTGACAACAGAAGTGCATCAACTACAAAAATGTTTGCCCAAGAAAAACGAAACCTGCGTTTTTTTCTCTATAGCGAACACAGTCGGGTTATGCTAGAACTCGAAAAGTGGGCTACGCTCGATTCCCCCTAAATTCCACTGAAGGGAGGTGCTACACCTGAAATCTCCCTGCATTAGGATGACTCGAGGAACGATGCCAATATATTAAGGTATTTTTTCATATGGGGCACTCTTTCTAGCTTCCCTTTTTCATAATGGACATAACTCTATGATTTCAAGTAACAGAAATATCTTAGAAATTATTGGTTTAAGGCGACTTCAATGGATGGTAAATAAAATCAAAATTAAAGTGAAAGAATGATAATTACATCTGTGGCAGTGTATTTTAATATCAATGTCTATAAGAATATGGCTATGACCTTTGGGTGTCAATAAAGTGGAACATCTCTTTGAATTATAAATTATCTTTAGTGCATTTGCCTTTATGCTTTGTGTTTCACTGAACAATGACATTTACTCCTTATAAATGCGTAAAGTAACCTTAGATCTCGTCAGCGCAGACTCGGCTTAAGAGAGAAAGTGCTAATTCGTATTTTTTCTTCCAATTTTCTCTGCTTTCGTCTATTTCCCATTATCTGGCGTTGCTACTGCTCAACGCCATGACGGCCATCCTGGTACTACATCACGAAATAAAATATTATGAAAGAAGAATAGAATTCGATCCAATGTTTCGACTGAAGTACATTCCCCGTATACTAACATTAGTGGAACTATTACTACAGTTGATCTAAAAATAAGACTCACCTTGTCCCATCAGTACTTTCCAAATCAGCATAAACGAATAGGAGAACGTGTCCTTGATATCGTTGTCTGCCCTGATAAAAACAAATGAGTTTCACATGTTAATTTCTTCCTCAAAAAAGCAAACCCACCTTTTCACTTTGATATAATCGGTATAGATCAGGGTTTCCAAACCGGGGGCCATATGGCCCACTAGGGGCCATGTTACATATGCAGGGGACCACAGGAATATTTTAAGCTTTAGAGGGGCCACAGATCCATGAAGGGGGCCACAGGACTCAACCTATTGAAACCTGAATTATAGTAAAGGGCAGTGCCTAATTTTAATTTATGCAGTTGAATTACATTTTTTAAAAATTAATACATATATTTTCCCTCTTTTTAAATATTTTATTAGCATAATAGGATTTACATTAATCTGTAAACAAATATTTTGCATCTCACAAGCTTATTCTGCGGCGCGCTCCGTTGTGCGCTTGATCGTTATGCGCCTGGCACCGTTGTTGGCTTGATGAAAATACTTCAGGTGGAACTTTAAATCCTTACAGTCTGTTTATCAAGTGGTTCGGCGTTATAATATGTAAGTAGCTTTCATTTGTTTACCCTAATTCTATTTGTGCATTTATGGGGAAAATTAAGCTGTTCAAGACAAATATGGGGCGAAAAGAGTTGATACAGTTTCCAACCCTCCGCACTAGTGAGAGTGAGCTGAAAGAAGATGATATTTTAGTATACATTGATCATTTGGAGAAATTGCATAGTGATATGGAAGTTACGTTCAGAAATCTTCTACAACTGGACATTCCAGGTTGGGTGGTAGACCCATTTGGAATTAATGCAGCTGATGTTGATATCAGATTACAAGAAGCCTCATTGAGTTACAGAGTGATCAAACTTCTCTGGCTAGATTTAAGCATGGTGTCAGGAACTTATGGACAAGTCATGAAATTGCTATGAAATACCCTTTGCTTTGGGACGAAGTAAAATTATATTTTATTGCTTTTCCTACTTCTTATCTGGTTGAGTAGGGTTTGAGTAAAGTGTCACACCTCCTATCAAAAGCTCGCAGCCGCTTAGAAATAGTAAGAAGAGGTGATCTTCGTCTGTCTCTAACAACTATAGACCCTGATATTCAAAAATTGTGAAACTGCATAAAGCACAAGGATAGCATTGAATGAATAAAGAGTTGATGATATATTTATTTCATTTTGCTAAAGGATTTTATTTTTTGTAAGACTAATTATTTATTTTAAAAGAGTACTACATTTTTGTTAACTACTGTTTAATTTTTGCTATGTTTATAGTCCTATATATGTGAAAAATATAATTGTACCTGAATACAAATAGCTGTTTTAATATCATTTATCCTTTAAAGTAGAGTTAAACTGCATATTACCTATTGAAAGTAATGATTATGGGCCACAGGAAAAAATAAGGTTCCTAAGGGGGCCATAAGCCAAAATCAGTTGGGAACCATTGGTTTCGATGACTTTTACAGGTGTTCTTTCCTATTGTGATTTTAAAGTTTTTTTATATGTTAATTGGTTTAGATTATGTTTATTTAGTTAGTAAACCATAATCACCTAACCCAATCTAGCTTAAACTAATTAACACGTAAAATAGAAAAAAAAAGATACACTAGGCAAAGAGACCTCCAAAGTTAATCCGGTAATATGAGACGACGATAGCGCCGTCATTCCTAGGGTTTTTCGAGCCTTCTAATCAATAAAAGTTATGGAGGAAATGTTATTCAGCTCATTAAATACCCGTTTTTGGTTCAATTCTGATGAAATTAAGTTGATCGATACTTTGTTACTTTTTTAAGTTCTGACAAAAAATAGATTGGTTACCATCTTGGGAGCCACATTGTCAATTGGAATCTCATCATACAAATATTATATATCATTGTGTAGAGATTTATTCTGAATTAAAATATGATATGGTCATTTTATATTAATCAATTTTAAAGGAAATATGATTGATTTAAATAGCATTCGAGGGTGAGGCTTATATGTTGGAAATCAAGGAACGCGTTAGAAAAACTTGAGGCTTAACGACATTTAGCAATCGCCTTTTGAATTCGAATCTAATGTTAGGCTTTCAAATTAGAAATATTACGAGTTATTTTTTTCCAATTGCAGGGAGGGGGGACCCCACAGCCCCCTAAACTAATTAAAAAATGATATATAATAAAATATGATGCGATTGCATTTGCGTAACATCAATTGGAATTCGGCTAAATTTATTTACAAATCTGATGACTTTATTCAAAGAAATATTGTTGAATTCTCATTCATTAATTCCTCGCCTAATTTTAATATATCCCCCGACCTCTTTAAACTGGACCCTGTTATTACAAGGCTTATTTATAACGAAATTGTCCATTTTAAATCTTAGCCCTTTGATTTACTAATTTAGTTGTTTCTCTCGTTTATTTTTATGTATTTACAATTAGGTGTGTATGTATTTATCTTAGTGACCTAAATGTCTACATTCTGTGCTCATAGTTGGAATTTCCGGAAGTAGACCTTATCTATTTGGTTTTATACTGCACATCCGTCTTCGATAATATTTCTCTATTTTGTGCCCTTTCGTTGTACATGTGCGGGACATTACTCTGCTGTCTCTCATATATATATATATATATATATATATATATATATATATATATATATATATATATATATATATACCAGCTTTGTAATTTTTTTTCGTTATTCCTTAATAATGAACTGAATAAATCCGAAAGTACTTGGAATGCGCCTTTCATTTTCCTGTGGGATTTTTTGCCTATCGATATATATATATATATATATATATATATATATATATATATATATATATATATATATATATATATATATATATATATATATATATATATATATATATATATATATATATATACATATCAGTAGCTCTATAGTTAAGGAAGGGGATTTTTTTGAGTATTTGAATAATAATTTTATCTTAGTTTGGTTCTGACGTTATTTTATCAACGTTATTTCTAATAATTCTTTTATAATATAAAAAAAACAAAATGGTGAAGTTCAGAAATAAATATAAGTAGCGAAATTTTGTGAATTTTTTAAAACCAAAAGAATTACAAATGGTGAAGTTCAGAAAATTTATTTTTATATATCTTCTATAACTCTAAATTTTAATTTTAGTAGCGAAGCGCAAGCTCTGCCCGTAGGGGATGAGTGGCCAAGCCATTGCCTGGTGAATATACAACCACCACAGGGCTAAGCCATTTTTATTTTCTGCCTTTCAAATAAATCTGAAGACAGAAAGAAAGATGCAGAAACCTTTTATAGCTGACTATAAATACACATAGTACAAGAGAAAGAAGAATTGGACGCAAATGAGACAAGAAACCAGAGTTTTTTAAAGGCAAGAGTAAGAGACATTAGAAGAACCCAGAATCAAAGAGAGCAGAGGGCGGCACAGTGAAGGCGATCCTTTACCGAGAAGACAGAAATAATGCCATGGGGAAAAAGTTTTGAAAATTCCTGGCCGGGACTTGAACCCGGGTCTGCTGATTGCCGGTCAGATGCTTTACCGCTAAGCTACCAGGCACAGTAACTATATTTTGCCCAAAGCGTTACCCCATCAAACCCAGTATCTCCCTAAGCTAGTAACCTAGCTAGGAACCTTGCCTTTAAAAAAAATCCGGTTTCTTGTCTCATTTGATCATTCGCGTCCAATTCTTCTATCTGTATATATACAAGGGGCGGTCAATAAGTTTTGCAATTCAGACATAAGGAAAAGTGTTTTATTATTTTTCAATATAACTACCCTCGACTTCAATGCACTTGCGCCACTTGTCCC